>ML677373.1:16743388-16904505 GCA_007922305.1 Dermatemys mawii
GTGCTAACCACTGAACCATTTGTCCTTCTATAACAATGCGTATCTGCTTTGTAAAGGGCTTTGAGATAGATGGAGGAAAAGCCGTATATGAGAGTTGCGTATTATGATGAATACACGATTTAACTTCTTGAAAGTGATCTTTAGTAGAATCCTCTCTGTGTATTAATGAGGTGGTACCTCTGGGTTGGAAACTGGCTGTATTTGAAATAATAGCAGGCTGCTCAATGTAGTTCAAAGTAAGGCTGGGTCTTCGCTGTAAAACAAAACGTGGAGATCCTAAAATCTTCATGAGTGTTTACAATATCACATTTCCTCTAGAGATTCACTCAATGGGCCATAAAGTGATTTTTACATTTTGCTAATTAAGAAAAGTGTATAAACATGAGAGAGAGAGATGGGAGAAGTTCATTCATCAACTTAATTCCTGAGAGAGAACAAACCTAATGAAAAATGAGACTTCAGTGTTATTTGATCTTATTATATCCATCAGGCAATAGATTAGAAAGTGGATAAGATAGATCCCTCTATAGAGGGTGCGGAATAGTCCAAATTCCAGTGAATCTCTTTTAAAATTAAGTAAAATGTAATAAATTCCCTTCTCAACAAAATATGGGAGAAACAGTGGCTTCTCTGTCTTTGGAGGGAGCGTGGTCTAATGGTTAGAGCGCGAGACTGGAATTTGGTAGAGAGAGCTTCCCTTCTTGGCTTTGCAACCATTTTGACCATGTGAAAACCAATTCACTCCTCTGTCCTTTGTTTCCCATCAGTAAAGCAGGGATAATATCTCTGCTTGTAAAGTTCTTGGCTAAAATGTGCTACTGGAAGTGCAGAATATCATTGATGGATATTTTTAAAGATGTTAACCAAGTGATAGGAAGTCGGCTACATGCTGTCTCCATGTTGCATGTTTTACACACACAGCGGGAACACAGAGCACTGAGGGAGTTACCACCACAGCTGACACCAGTTGGCTCTGTTAGTGGCAGTCTCAGCAGAAAAGCCAAAATCTAGGTCAGGAGCTGAGGCACATTGGCAGAAGCTTGCACCTGTGCTGACTGCAACTGGAACACTTCATTCTGGAGAGCTGCTGTTCTCCCTTCTGTGGCTCCACAAAGTCTCAGGGCCGCCTCATCAATCTCTTCCTAGCATGGGCCAAGACAGCCATCCATCAGTCCAGAAGGAGGAACCTGGATAGGATGGATTTCTGCAACTGTAGGGCCTTTTTTCACTTCCTTGTCTGGGCATACAATCAAGCTGAGTTCCTGTGGGTGGCATCCGCTGTCCTGAATTCTCTGCTCAGTGTCCTTTTCTGGAGCCCTAATTGTGACTTTCAAAGCTACATCCCTGTCTTTGTTTTCCCTCCTCCAACCTTCATCCCTCGTAGTCAGTTAGATTCTGGATACTGTGGCTGCTCTCTTATCTGAGGGGCGCTCCTTTTATGGTTCTGATAGGATCTGCCCATGATCCTTGGATTTAAATAGGGTGGCACCTTCAGCCTTTGCTAAGTTAATTTATAAATAAAAGGGAATGTAGAAACTGGCATTTACATGGTGAAAAGAAATCAACATTAAGAGTAAAACCAGGGAAATTTGAGTTGATTTCTTCCTCACAAGCTGCTCCCTGTTTCAAAGAATGATGTGATTGCACATTAACTATTGGTTCGGTGACCTTGGAAAGCAAACCCTAAGTCTTCATTGATAAACTCCAAACATTTTCTGATCTTTTTGCCAGGGAGAGCTGAGGGGCGGCTAAACAAACCTGCCTTCCTTGCTGCATTTCAGAGAACACTGCTGGAAGGAACCAAAAGTTTAAAGCTCCTATCATGTCTCTGAGTAAAATTTTACATGTGCAATAAAGTAATGACTGAATCCTGCAAACCTTTGTGTTGAAGGGTAATTGCTGGTCTCGTGCTTTAGGCATAAAGGTCTACTGCTCTCTGCCTTGTGCTCTCTCTGAGCAAAAACCTGACTGCAAAAAGAACAAAAGTGGCACTGATCTCCCTAACGTCCAGCCTTCACAAAGCAAAGTTCATCTCTGTGCAATAGGAGGCTGGGACGTTCACTGCTGCAGACACCAACAGCTGCTCCCTGATGGAATGAGAAAAAAAATCGGGTTTCAAAACTGCAGTGCGTCATCTTAGCCTTGTCTCCACACTGAGATTAAATGTTGCAAGATTTCCCAATAGCTCTGTGGATGTGTCAGAGGCAGGGTGATGTATGAAGATTGACTGGCCTTAGATCTAAAAATTTGAGTCTGGATCCAAATGTTGACTACTTCTACCCTCATCCCTACAAATATCCAAGTGTTTGCGTCTCAGCTGTAGAAAAACAGTCTAGCTGCAAATGTTAAAGGTGGTTGGATTTAAGTTTTGGTTCCATCTCTAAGCTAGAGGGAGATGTGATTAGGGGTGTGCTATACAGTATATTTTATAACACAGCTATGTCCAGCACTTCACAGCATGATTTCAAAGCAAGGACAGAACTCAGGTTCTTTGGCTCCCGGTGGACAGGCTGCAGCACTTGGCCTAAAGGAGAATCTACGTTAGTTGTTAGCAGTATAAAGCGTCTGACATACACTTCAACAACTCCTACCCAGAAAAACACACACTAGCATGTTCATTTTATAACTGGTGATGGATTATTGCAGAAACTAAGGACTGGCAAATATTGACCCTGAACTGAAAGAGTTCCTAGAATCTATGGGGGGTAATGGAGCACTTCTAGAGCAATGCTGGGGGCCAGCAAAAGATGGGAATGGGGGATAGCAGTGGCAGGAAAGGGAGCAAGAAATTCTGGCCAGAATATTCAAAGGAAGGAGTTTGGGCCCCAAATCCCATTGGGTTTCAACTGGATTTGAGATCTTCACTCTCTATGACACCTTTGAAAATCCTACCTACTATGAGCATTTTTGAAAAAGTCAAGGGGCTTTTCTTTGTTGTGATAGATCCCTTTTGTTTGTTGTGGACAGTTTGGATGACTAAGCAGGTACAGTCCTGGACTGGTCAAGGCTCTCAGCTAGACTCCTGAAGGTTGTGGGTTTGAGAGTTGCTTCATCTTGCCCTGAAAGGCTCTCTCCAATTGATCCAGCTTCAAAATGGGTAACTAATCCCCTAGGTGAGGGTAGTGAAAGGTGGTCAGAGGTACTTTACTCCCTTGGGACCCAGATAGCCACTTCACTCCCTTGTGTGTACTGTTGGCTATGAAATTGGCATCCCTTAAATGCGTCATACGGATGAGCCCTTGGCTTTGGGTGGATTGGCTCTGCACTCTGTTTAGTCTGGATCCACCAGTGAGTACTACATCTGAGTCTAATGTAGTGCACCTGAGTTCCATCCCCTCAGATGCCACGAAAGATCCTGCAGTATCTTCAGTGTCACCCGCCCCCAAGATCTGTTTATAGTTTACTTTTCTTTGAAAAATTCTATATCACCTTTTTTGTGTGTGGGGCAATAGGGGGAGGAGTTCATAAAACATTTGAAGCTTTTAATCCTTTTCCCTCCTGACACTTCTATGCTGTTTGCACTACTCAAGAGCCCGACTCCAAATGAGGCAGCCATTCTTAACCTATGCAGACAAAGGGAGTGGTTCCCCTAGCAACAAGAACCATGTGGAGGTTCTCAGAGAGCTCTTCCCCCACCCCACTTGTGTTTTCTTTCAAGTTAGCATTTTGCACAGCATCTCTGGTGGAGACTCCAACAACCCGGCTAGCGGCAAACAACTCTTCTGGCTCTACAGAACCAGCATTCAAAAAGCAATTATTCTGCATGGATCAGCCAGCAAATATGATAATCATGGGTAAGTGAACTGGCAAGCATCCCAAGTTGAGGATGTGTTGGTGGGGAGGAAGTTTAACAGGCTAAGAGACTGAACTGCTCAATGCTTTCCAATAGTATGTGTTTCTGTAACAGACACAGTGTTGTGATATTTGCCTCTTTTACTGACGTGCTCATATCTCTAGATCAGCAGTTTTACTGCTTTGAGTAGGAGATAGAAGACCTGGGTTCTAATTCTGGCTCTCCTGCTTCTTTGCTGTGTGACCTTGGGCAAGCCACTTCACTCTTTGTACCTCAGTTTCCTCATCTGCAAAACAGAAATATAAGAACACAGGGCATTGTGAAGATTGCATATGTAAAGTCCTATATAAATATACTATTATCTCTGAGATTTTACACACATGAGGATTAGCTTCAAGAGCAAGTATAATTTTGTCAAGCAGTTGCTTATTTTCATTATGGCTTCAACGCCATTTATTTTTCTGCAGGTTTAGCTACATATTTTTCCCTCCAGTACAGTACTTATGAATCTTAGCAAGTGTATAATATAGTGTGTTTGTGTATATGTATATATGTATGTGTATATATGTGTGTATGTGTATGTGTGTTTGTGTGTATATATATGTATATGTGTGTATATATAGGTATATTTATGTGTGTATATTTATATATATTTATAAAATTGTGAACAGCTTTACCTGAAATGAGCCATGGATTTGGTTAAGTGAAGCTCATGTTGTATTGTGGTGAAATTGAATATATAATAACACAGTGGTTTTAATCTTATTATGTGCCAAACCATTCAAGTATGTCATTTTTATGCTCTCACTGCAGTTTGATTTATTAACAGAATGTTTGCAACCTCAGTTTTATTTACGCAAGTCAATTGCACAGGCTCTCACACTACATGTTTCATCAGTGGATCTCAAAGCACTTCCCAGTCTTTAATGTGAAGGGAGGGGACTGTTATCCCCGTTTTATACATAGCCTCTCAGTGGTTTGCTCAAGGTCACATAGGAAATCTGTGACAGAGCAGGGACTTGAACCCATATCTTTTAAGTCCTAGGCTAGGGCCCAAACCATTGCCCCAGCCTTCTTCAGAACACAGCATCATGTGATCTAAATATCATTTAAGTTTCTGGTCATATGTTAATTAACTTCATATGTAAAAACTTTTTTTTGTGTGGAAACAAACCATTGTTGAGTAATAATATACGCTGGTCATTTGTGCATAGTCTTTCTGACAGTTCCAGTCTGGAATTGGGTTGTATTATGCATGGACAGTCATAATGAGTGCACTTACTAATATAGTAAATTATTGCAGGCAATCATGGTAACTGTGCTTGCAAATTAGGTGCACAGTTACAGGCATAAGCTGCCAGCAGATATGTCAATGATGTACATTATTATTACTTTAATTATTACTTGTGGGTCTGAGGGAACATCCTATGGGAATATCATTTACTAGATGTTTGTGAAGAACCAAATACAAGGGGGTTGGCTGCTTTGGGGTACTTCCAGGACACCAGTATTACTGTCCTATTGTTATACATGATGGGAACTTTAATGGCTATAAATGGTCAAAGCATTGCCTTTTATATCTCCTCTGAAAGGTGCCTCTTTCAGGACATAAAACGAGGAATACTTGTGGCACCTTAGAGACTAACCAGTTTATTTCAGCATAAGCTTTTGTGAGCTATAGCCCACTTCATCGGACGCATAGAATGGAACAGACAGAAGTAAGATGCATTTATAGACACAGAAAGCAAAAAAAAGTTGTAAATTACCATATCAATTCTAAGAGGCTGTTTAATTTGGATGTGCCATTATCAGCAGGAATGCTAGGAATGCTAGTCCTCTCCTGCCTGGTACAACTGATTTATTCTTTTTTTGACAATGAGATGGACATCTACATCCATTAATTCTTCAGCCATATTCTTTGTCGAACTTCCTTCTCTCTTCCCCCCCCCCTCCCCTTTTCAATAATAAGATGATTTTTCTTCTGCATCAGTTCCATTTTGTGGATGTCACCTTTTCCTACTCCTCTCCATTACAGTGATGTCCCATGAAAAGAGAAGCACTGCCTGTCTTATTTTTCTCAGCTCTCTTCAGATTGTCATTAAAAGTGTATGTGTGTTTGCTGTAGGGTAGCTGCTATAAATTGTCACTCACTGTACTCAGGGGCTCTCACTTTAGGCTCTAGATTGATGCCTGGGACAATAGAAAGCAAGAGAAGAGGAATCGTCTTCAAGGGAAAGGATGTATGTTTGATTGCTTCACAGTCTCATCTTCTCTTTTCACTATCTCTAGCAATGCATCACTAGGTCTATATAGGTAAAATATTAACCTTTAGCCTTCTTAAGAGAGGTCCATCACCACCTGCGCATACCTCTGGTACCCAACCAATCAGAGACATCCTCAGTCCGTCCCCTGTGGGATCATGTGACTCTGGTGCCAGAGGATCACAACACAAATTAAATTTCTTGACTGGTTTCTCCTCATCTTATTTGGAAGATTCAGGCTTGGCTACACCTAGTGGCTTTTCCTAACTTTCTAGCCAACATAGAAGGATCAGTAGTGATTAGAGAGGGAGGCTGAAGTTGTGGTTACAGTACTGGCTAGAAACACATGAGGTCTGGATTCTGTCCCTGATTCTGCCACTGATTTTCTGTTGCTTTAGTATAAAGGCAATTCAAACTCATATATATAAATTTTAAAAGAAAATATCAGCTATATCCTTCTACCCAGTCATAGTCAACAATGACAGAGAACAGGGAGCATTTTGGAGGAAAAACCAAGAGTTCAGGCTTCAGCTGAGCTAAGTTCACATTGACATCAAGACATTAAGGAGAAGATGTCACAGGGACAGGCAGAGAAATGGCACTGGAGGGGAAGAGGCAGTTTCAGAGTGGAGGGGTAGATTTGTGAGTCATCAACATAAAGGCATCAGGTGAGTTGAGGAGCTTGCCAAGAGAAAGGGCCAAGACAGAGTTTTGTAGGGTTGATCAAATATCCTAAAAAGTGTTGTTCTAAAACTTTCCAAGGCTCATATCACTTTTTCAGTTCACATACTGATAATGCTCAGATACATAATCTTGGGGTTTAAAACAGAAAGGGGCTAAAGCTGAAAAGTTGTACCTGGATCCAAACTTCCTCAAAGTACAAGGTTACTGCAGACCTTGTTCAGACCTATCCCTAGTGTAAATCATATGGTAACACACTCCTGGTCGGGTCTCCTGCAAATATTCTTTTCATGTGGGCAGTTGTGATAACCAGATATTTAGATCTTTATACATCTTTGTTCATAAATGGTTAGATTCTTTAGCACCTTCTTGGGCAATATGAGAATACACAATGGTTGAATGTATCCTCAAGGAATACTGAATTCTTTTGGGCAGGGGGAAGGATTAGCTTTATTTAGGTTGACATTAAAATGTTCTTAGTATCTGAATCCAGGCCTCGACTATTCTGACTTGATTTTAAAATAGGGATTTCAAAACCAGACATTGTAATGGTTAAAATAATATTTCATGAAAGTTGACTTATGGAGCTCAATGTGCTTTTGAACAGCAAAGTTAAAGGCATTGTGAAATACTTGACTGTGTAAAAAGCTGCATGATTTGTATAGTAGTTTGAGAGGGTTTCTATAAAAATATTTAAAATTATGACCATATTTCAAAACCAATTATAATACCATGTGTTAAATGTATTCAGAAATCAGTGCTGAGCTAGGATTGCCTTATTTAAATTAATTTAGCCATTTGTGCTTCTTTTATATTTTCTAAATCACTAGGCATTTTATGTACGGAAAAATCTACGTACAGCCATGCAAAAAGGTCTGGAAAGGAACTGGCCATTTTTATTGAATTTTGTCTGGTATGACACTTTTTTCTGACTCACAAGTGAAGGTAATCATTCAGTTTTTATTTAGTAGACAGCCAGAAAGTTATCCTTAAAAAAAAACAAACCTCAATATAGCATTTTATTTTGTTTTTGCATGAGATGTTAAAACCCAGTGATTGGTTAAAATAGTTTGTTAGGGCTAAATAGGCTGACATTGCTTGTTTAAATCATTGCATATATAATGACCTAATATTCATAATTTTAAATGTGACATCCGCTGCACAAGACTTTTTCTGTAATCCCATTGTTTTTTATTTAAATGTAATATACAGTGAAACCCGCATTAAGTGCCAAGTCCAACAGACAGCCTCCTGCCTTAATATGGACCATTTGAAAGGTTCCTCAGTGTCCAGAATGATTTTGTTTGACCTTTAGTTAGATCAACTCTGCTAGACTGATTTCTGCTGGCTCCTTTGGGCATCACTTAAGACAGATGTCACTGTAGCTGACTGTTCCCCAGCATTTTAAGATCCCTAAATAAAGTACATTTTTCCTCCATTGTCTTTGTCAAATGAGCATAAAGCAATCACCCACATTCACTTATATTTGGGGCAGAGAGCCTATCTTTTGATTAAGTGCTTCATACATTTAGGGGTAGATCCTTAGCCAGTGTGCAATTGCATAGGTCTATTGCTATTGACTTCAGTAGACCTACGACAATTTATACTAGCTAAGTATAAAACTATACCCCTTAAAACTATACATAAAGAATAATGTAATTTCACAGAGATAACATAATCCATGAAGCTGAGCAGTAGCAATTCCTGTACATTGTCTGTTTAAAGGTAGCAAAATGGGATTGCGATGGAATTTACTCCGGCTTAATGCTTTCTGTTGCGTTAATCTAGGCTATTCATTTTCTTCCAAGACATACAGTAGTAGTATTGTGAAGGTGGTATGTGTTTACATTGAACATTGTCAGTCGTTACAGCATGGTTAGAATGAGTTCAAACTTAGAATTTAGATTAAACTTACATTCACCCTCTAGGAAAAAAAAACCAGGGTAATTTTCTACATGCTATCATAGTAGAGAGGGTAATGGAAATAAAGTTAAAAAATTGTAGCATATAAACTTGGGGGTAATTGGAGAATCTAAAGGATAAAAGAGTATGCTATTAATGTCCCACTGTATTTGCAGTGCAAACCAGTGGGGTTACTTTGTCACAGTGTATAATGTGCCTTTGCAGACGCAGATGGCTAAAAGGAAGATTAATGCATATGGTCCTAGCCACCTTTCATATCTTTACAGCTAAACATTATTTATAGAAATCAATTAGTTCTCTGTCTTTTCTATTTTATTATGAGCCTCCATCCAAGTTGCTGGCAAGCTCTTTAAGAGGATGATTGATGGTAAATTTTCAAAATGGATAAAAAAGGAACTCCTCTGCGGGAATTGGTAGTGAGGAGAAAGGCGAATGATAGTAAAGCACAAATTTGGTGCTATACTAGGAACCTGCACGTACACAATAAGTGTGATCATTATTACATGCTATTTTTCCCTAAAGACTTGAGCTCAGCTTAATATTTGTTGCTGAAAACTAGGTGAAGTTTTACCTTTCCTATTTAATTTGTAGCAATGGCAATATTATTTACTTATGTACTTTGCGAATGCTCAATACACTGTATGTTCCATTCCTGATCCAGCAAGCACTTAGGGTATGGTTACACTTACAAGATTATAGCGCTATAGGTTATAGCGGTCCCCTTATACAGTAATATGTATAGCGCTATTGTATGTCCACACTCAGATGCTCCTGCGGTATAGCATGGCCACATTTGGGGCACTTAATGCGGCATTAAGAGCAGCGCATTAGGGCAGGTATCCCAGCATTCAGCTGGGTGCAACGTGCTTTTTAAACAAGGGGGGTGAGGGGGGACGCGTTGTGTGTATGTAGAGGGAGAGAGACAGTGGTTTTTCCATTTTTCTGAAAGCCTGTCAGTGAGCCTCCCTTCACAGAAGGCTTTGTTTTCACACAGGCTCCCTCCTTAAACATTTGCATTGCTTATCTGCCGAGTTAAGAAAGAAACTCTAAAGAGGTACTTCCGCATTCCTCCAGCGGAGTTCAAAACAAAGGGAAGAGACGTCAATTGCCTTAAATGGCTCTAGGCATCTCCAGAGATTACTTGTAGCACAGTGGGTGTCCACATTCTTGCTGTAGCGCTACAGCAGGTGCGCTACAGCCCTTATTCCCCATGCGGAGGTGGATTAATAATAGTGCTATAACTCAGCAGTTATAGCGCTATTAATGCCTTGCCAGTGTGGACGGGGAGGAGGTTATAGCGCTCGTGGGGGCTTTATAGCGCTATAAAGTGCCAGTGTAACCATGGCCTCAGTCACCTATGTAGTCCCAGTTACTTCTGTGCGTAAGTGTTTATAGAATCAGGCCTTTGTGTCTTAAATTATTGTTTAGCTAAAAAAGGATGCTTCTTTCAGGATGCTGGTTGATTTGCCTATGTTAGTAATAGAATACGAATCCTACTGGCCCCAGTCCTTCCTGCCCAGAGCCCTGTTGACTTCAGTGGGATCCCATGTTGGGTCTGCTCACAAAGTTCTCTTTGCAGGATCCGGATCTAAGATTGATAGGATTTTCAGGGGCTGATGAATGGAAAATTATTTATTTTATGTTAACTAGGCTTTTTCTCACTGTCTGAAGCTCACTGAAGTCAATGGGAGTCTTTCCAGTCCTTTCAGGAAGCTTTGAGTCAGGCCCACCTAGCAATTTTCATCTTCAAAGTTCTTTAAACATATTAACTAGTTCACTCTCTTCAAATGCCTGTCTATAAAATGGGGGTAATAATACTTGCTTTACATATCTGAAAGCAGATAAGTGACTCACTGAAGGTCCCAACAGGGCATCTCAAGGAGGACTAGAACTCTGAAATTCCATGTTTCCTGCCCTGTAGCTGCAACACTATATCATGCCTCTCTCCATATATAGTAATATAATCTGGGCATCCAGGAAAGCAGAGTGGTCAGGTACTGGACTGGGAGCCAGGAGACCTGAATTCTAATCCTCCCTGAGCCACTAAACTGCTAAGAACATAAGAATGACCAAAGTGGGTCAGACCAAAGGTCCGTCCAGCCCAGTATCCTGTCTACTGACAGTGGCCAATACCAGGTGCCCCAGAGGGAGTGAACCTAACAGGTAATGCTCAGGTGATCTCTCTCCTGCCATCCATCACTCCCTCTGACAAACAGAGCTAGGGAGACCATTCCTTACCCATCCTGTCTAATAGCCATTACGGGACTTAACCTCCATTTATTTATCCAGTTCTCTTTTAAACCTGTTTATAATTCTAGCCTTCACAACCTCCTCAGGCAAGGAGTTCCACAGGTTGACTGTGTGCAGTGTGAAGAAGAACTTCCTTTTATTTGTTTTAAACCTGCTGTGTAACCTTGGCGGAAATCACTTCAGCTGCCTGTTTCTTTTTGTCTTCTTTACTTAGATTGGGAGCTCTTCAGGCTACAGGTTGTCTCTTAGCGTGTGTTTTCAGTATCTAACACAATGAGGCCCCCATCTCAGTTAAAGGTCTCTAGATGCTACCGTAACACAAATAAATAATAATAAAAGTCTGTAACAATCACCTCAAAAGTTTTAAACTGAACAAAGTGGTGATCATGTCAAAAGCTTCAGAAACGTATCGTGTCAGTCGTAATGCTTTACCTTAAGCTTGCCACATGTTTCTTTTTCAACCAAAGTGATTAACTTGTCTTTGATAGAACAAATTGCAAATCACTGGACTGTGTATTTTTCTAAGCAGTGAAATGTAACACGCGTGTTCTGGGTAACACTATAAAAACATTTCCAGTGGCTGTGTACTGCTCAAGAAAGCGGGTCTCGTTTTAGAGAGACGTGCTAGCAGCAGCACCCGGATCCCTGCCATTGCTGCAGCCTGGAGAAGGCTGTAGGCCCAGCTGGAGGCAATTATGCACTTTCTGTTGGGGGATTATGAGCACCTGGGTGGTAATCACTGGGCTGATGAGGTAATTGGGAGAACATAAGTGGAAGGAACAAGAAGCCAGGGGCAGCTCAGAGAATAAGCCTGGACTGAAGTGTGAGGGTTGCAGGGAAGCCAACTCTTGCAGTAAGCTTGCATAGACTGTGTTACTATGCTACAAAAGAATAAATGCACACCTTGGTGAAAGATAACAATGCGGTGTGTGTTTGTGACCCCGAATCCTCCTGAACTGGCCAGACAGTGCAGTTCAGCAGGTAGCGACAGAGGTGCCCTGCGACTCATGGAGGGTTTTTCCAGGAGCATTAATTCTCTCAAGCTGAGAGGAGACTTAAGTGGAACCTGCGTGGAGGAAGGAGATAGGGTGACCAGGCAGCAAGTGAGAAAAATCGGGGTAGGGGGTAATAGGAGAAAAAGACCTATAAAAGAAAAAGACCCAAAAAATTGGGACTGTCCCCATAAAATCGGGACATCTGATCACCCTAGAAGGAAATCTGGGTGAGATGCTGGGCTGGCTAATGAAACAACCAAAGGGGATGCAGCAGGTGGAGAGGCAAGCACTTCTGAGCTGGCAGGTGGAACAGCCTTGAGTGTTGCAAGAGTTCATTAAGGAGCAGGCCCAGTACAGCAACAGCTCCTGCAGAGGCCAGTGAGTTCCAGTGAGGGGGCTGGAAATCGAACGACAGACTTGAGTAAAACGTCCCCAGGGGATGACCCTGATGCCTTTTTACTAACCTTTGAGCTGGTGGCTACTAGCACCGGACAGGGCAAGGGTGCCTGGGCACTTTGGCTAGCCCATTATCTGGTTGACGAGGCTCGGGCAGCTTGTACGGCAATTAGTGAACACCAGGCCAAAGACTGAGATGCTGAAGGTTGCTATTTTGGACAGAATTGGCCTGCCAGCTGAGAAATACTGACAAACATTCAGGGCAGCCAGCTGGAGTGGTGGGGTATGTCCCAGGGCCTTTGTACAGAAATTGTCAGACGGGGCGACTCAGTGGTTGCTGCCAGATAGCCAGGACATTGAGGCCCTGATCCTGAGACTATAAGGGTCTGGGTTCAGAGGCACCGGAAGAATCATTAGAGATAGTGCTAAATTAACAGAGGAATATATGGAGGTGAACTTTCCATGGAAAGATCTCCATACCCTTATGACCAAGGGCAGAGGGAAGAAGGTTGAAGTCATCATACAGGGGTAGCTCAGAAGGAGGCTCAGAGGTAAACATGGCCTAAGGGAAGCCCATCCTGGCTGAAAGCCTCCATTACACTGTGTTACTATGTAAGAAAAGAATAAATGCACACCTTGGTGAAAGATAACAACTGGATGTGTGTTTGTGACTCTGAGAGACATTCCCCAGCTGACAGAGACCCAAGAGGAGTAGGGAAGAAGGGGCATGGGGTGTGGGTGAGCAGGCATGGAGTGTGGGGGCCAGGAAGTGGTGGGAGATATGTGAGAACCAGAATGGGATCCCTGCTGAGGGGGGTCCAGAATTTGCCCCTTCTCCACAACATCTAAATTGGCAACACTTCTGGCCACCCTTCCAACTGGCTAGTCCTCTGCACACGGACGCCGCAACACGCTGATACAAGAGCTAATATTTGTGTTACCTAAAATTGTATTGCAGGCACTGGGGATTTTTATGTGAGCAAAGGAACCTGTGGGCTTTGAGTATCAAATATGATCAGTGCAGTGCACCTGGGTGCATATGAGATGATGGATTTCTAATATCCCCATTGGCACTTTAGCTGCTGTTCAAGAATACAACCCTATTCAGGGCAGGCACTAAAGCACATACTTAACGTTAAACAGGTACTTCACTTAATTTTAATCAGATGCTGCTTGCAATGTATTAAAGCTGGAGATAAACATGTGCAATATTAACGCACAACAGCAGACCAGATGTCCCAATTTTATAGGGACAGTCCCGATTTTGGGGGCTTTTTCTTATATAGGCTCCTATTACCCCCCCCCATCCCCGTCCCGATTTTTACATTTGATATCTGATCACCCTAGTGATACATGTTGTATTTTTGTATCTTGAATAGAACTGCCTAGTCTTGCTTCATAGTCATTCGGCTAACAATCAGAGAAGCTCCAAACGCACACTTTGATATGGATAGAAATATACTCAGGGTAAGGCATACAAATTGCTATTTCATCCTGTTCTATTGTAACAAGTCCCCACCCACCAAGAATGAAATTACGACAGCAAATTCCTAGTATATCAAAATGACAGTACTTATTTCAGACTCCCGTGTATCACATTTGGCAGAGTATCAATTGCCAATGCTCCTGAAGCTTTTTCTACAGAACATTTTCAAGCTTTTTTTGTGGCTGTGGGTGTTTACAGAAAGCTTATTCACTTTTTGGATTGTATTCATCTTTTCGCATTTGAAGGCCAATCATCAATTCCTTTTGGCTTTCATTGGTAGAACATTCATCATTCAGGACTGATTCATTTGGATGATATAAATGGGACTGTAATATGCCATTCTGTAGAAATTATTTCCTCTCTCTTAAGGTGTTTAACTCAGCTGTATATAATTCAACCCTGAAGGATGGCAAGCTTTTTGAGTCCCATTTTCAAAAGCCGCTTAGGGTAAAACTTTCAAGACTGCTCAGGTGACTTAGGCTCCTAAATCCCATTTTCAAAACTAACTTAAGCACTTAGGAGCTTAAGTTTAATTGAAAGTCAGGGGATTTAAACTCCTAGTCACTTAGATGCGTTTTGAAATGTTTATATAAAGTTCACCAAAATGAAAGTAAAGTATGAAATAGGCAGAAGCAGAGCTAATCAACCCGCAATGAATAGAAAATTGAAACTTCACCAATGTGTGAAAAATGCTCACTGTTTTTGACCAATTCTAGAAATAAGCCTTAAGCCTGAGTTGGAAGGTGAAATTTACTGTAAGGGTTAGGGGAGAATTTGTCTCCTGCACTATTCATTTCTTCTTGGCGAGACTACTAAATAAGTTGGTGGACTTGTTTTGTGACAGAAAACTGTCTGCAATCCCCAAACGATTTAGATGTCTGAATTCTTTGTGGGGAAGTAATGGCTGCAGACTAGGGCTCCCAGAGGGAATTGATTAGAGCCACTTGCATTGGTGATATTAATGCCAGTCCTTCAAGAACTGAGGGGTGAGGCTGTCAGAAGAAATCAGCTTTTTCCTAACTTTGTTCCTATTGAAGTCAAAAATCCCACCCGAGACCGTTAATCTGTTTCATGCAGGCCACAGAACAGAGCAGTTGAGTATTTTTTAATACATCAAGAATATATTTCACTTTGGCTGTTGTATATTTCAAATGTTATTGGGATCAAATATTTTTAGGCTGGGATTCTCAGACGGGCAGAAAGTTAGGTGGCCAACTCCCACTGCATTTCAGTGGGACTTGAGCATCTACAGCTAGGTATGTCGGTCATTTCCTGCAGATTAATGACCTGCTCAGTGGAGTTAACCCCACTTGGTCTTCATTTTGCAGGACATTTCAGGTGCTGTGGTCATTATTGCTGTATTACTGCAAGACATGTGCACCCTGTCTTCCTCCATGCAGCAGTCCCCCGCCAACACAACAGAGTTATGTGCAATTCTTTCATGGGAGGTGCATTTTCAGCTGGCACATACAGCAACTTTGCAGCGAATCTGTACCTTTGACCTAAATTAATCAGATTGATTGTATCCTCAGAGGTCCAAACAATGTTTATGTGTTTGCATGTCTGTCTGTGTCATACTGGCTCTGTGGGTGCACGTTTACATGTATGTAAGTGGATTCAGTATTTTGGCTACACGATAAAATGCACCGTGTTTGTTCTGATAAATGACATGCCATCAATAATGTCGACAGGCAGGAGTGAGTTGTCGGTGTAGCAGGAGAGTGTGTGTTAGTACAACTTCCTTGTTAATGCTGGCACGCCTTTTCCTATCAGTGCTTAGGCCATAGTCATTCTCTGACAATGTCTGAGAACTCCCTGGGGAAGTTCTAGATAGCAGGAACCTAAAGGGATTCCTTTCAAGCTTTCTGACCAATAGGGAAATGAAAAATGAGGCAGGCTTTCTATCCCCTTTAGAAAAGACTGACTTGCTGCCTCATTGGTTCTGATTCTGGGAAGGGACTAGTCCATCATTATTAATTCACCATATTACTCTTAATATAGGTTTATGGGTCACATCCTCAGCTGGCTCAGTTGCCCTGAAGTCAATGGAGCTATGCCAGTTTACACCATCTGAAGATCTGACCCTCATTGAAAGAGATAGTGGAACAAACAACCACCGTTGCAATCGGGAAGTCTTTTCAATACAGAAGAAACAAACATTTAAGACAAGGACTCAAGAGAGCGCCTCAGCTGGGGGTTTAGATTGGGACAGGGCCCATCTTTTTGTTCCACTTCGGAGCAGTTCCTAGCACAACAGGAGTCTGGTCCATGACGCGGGTTCCTAGGTGTTGGTTGCCACAATACTAATAAAGAACAGCATCTTCAGACACTGAGTGTGGAGTTCAGCCTTTGCA
Source organism: Dermatemys mawii (assembly GCA_007922305.1). Taxonomy (NCBI): domain Eukaryota; kingdom Metazoa; phylum Chordata; order Testudines; family Dermatemydidae; genus Dermatemys; species Dermatemys mawii. The sequence continues at coordinate 16,759,528 of ML677373.1, forward strand.
AAGACATCCTCATCTCTCTCGCTCTTCCCTTTCCTCTAGTTGGTTTCTAGCCCTTCCGCTAAGCACTTGTGCAGGAGGAGGGGGAGCCAAGTTGGAGTTTACCCCTTGTTCACCAGACACGGGGTAGTGCCCCTGCACCTTGTCAGACAACCGCTCCCAATAATATAAATGTCAATCAGCTTTCATTTCTTCTTTTCTCCAGAGATGGTTTCTTCTTTGGTGTGTAAATGAATTTTGTGGCTTGTTTTCCAGGTACAATGTGGGTTGAGGGTGGGGGAGGGGAGTACATATGATGTCTTTTTCTGTTTTAATGTGGAAATTAACAAGGGGGAAAAAAGGTAGTTTCTTAATTTAGAAATCACTCTGGGAGGCTGATTTCTCAGAAAATATAAAGCTCTGCCACATCACTTTTTTCACAAGTGATTAGGGAAGCTACTGCTAGGCAATTCAAAAGAAAAATGAGAAAACCACAAAGCCATGAGCCAGGATATGGGAGAAATCTGGGCAGTCATGTGGAAATACCCTCAACTGAGAAGAAGCATTCCTATTGTCCTTTTTCTTTTTCAGTGCTCAAATACATTGGTGTTGCCAAAGTGTTCCCTTTGAAAAATTGAGCTGAAAATCCACCAGTTTCCCCAAATCAAATCTGAATAAAGTTCCCCAGTATTTTATCCAACAAGTTTTCCAGTCCAAGTCCCAAATAAGCAAGGTATTTAAGATCATGCCTAACTTTTAAGTACACTGACATCAAGGGACAACTAACACACTTGAAGGTGGACATGTGCCTAAGTATCTTGCTGAACTGGGTCTAAGTTCCCCATCTTTTATGGTCAATCTGCACTGGTCCCATTGCCAATCTGAAACTGGGGAAGCTCTCCAGCTCTCTACATGTTGATATAAAACTCCAAGGGATCGGAAAGAGATCTCACTCATACATTCACAGCTGCTTAACATTAACAAGTGCTGATGTGGTTTTCTGGATCAGAGCATTAATAACCAATAACTTGTATTGATGTAACCCAATGAATATTTGCAATCAGTAGCTTGGCTGCATTTCTTCCAAAAGCAACGTGTAGAAAGCTGAAGGTTCAACACCAGCTGTATCACTCGCATAAGCTACCTCTTCAGGGCACTGGACTAGATGACCTCTCGAGGTCCCTTCAGACATAGATGTAAAGTGTGTCTCCAGCTCTTAGTGAAAGTCAGTCCTTGTCTCTATGTGTTTACATAATCCATAGACCCTGATCTCAGCTAGGTCACTAATCAGTGCCATAAAAAACAAAATAATCAGAGTAATAATCCACCAACTGTTCATACAAGATGTTCAGCCACTGGCCTTTTGGATTAGAAAAGAAGAGACTGGTTTGTTTTGTTTTGTTTTTTCCCCGCTAAACCTGGTGGTTGTCAAAAGCCATTATGTAAGTGCTCAAGGTTACTTGCCTCATTATTTAGTTTTCTGGTTATTTTTCTCCCTCATTTGAAGGATTATCAGGCATCTAAAATGCAAAAAGAGAGAATTTCTTTAAAAGGCTGATTCCAAACCTATTGGAGCCAATGGTAGTCTTCCCATCCATTTCAATGTTAATTGGATCAGATCCTCATAGAATTGCTTTAGGCCCCAATCCATTAGAACACATACTTAATTTTAAACATATGAGTAATATCATTGAAATCAAGTTAAGCACATGCTTAAGTGTTATTCTGGAGCGGAGGCATAGACAAGATAATAGAATGTTCATAGTGATGCTTCTCACTGAATTGTTTCCAAAGGTCACTAATGAAAGGAATTCTAACATGGTTTTACTAATTACTATGGTAATGCTCATCCACTCTGCTCAGGATCTGAGCCCAGTTCTGGTAGATGATGTACAAACACCTAGGAACTCAATCTCTGCCCTAAAAAGTTTACAATCTAAAAAGTTTGGTATCAGAGAAGGGGAACAGGGAAGGGTGGGAGAAAGTTGTGTAACAGACAAACAAAGGTCTCAGCGGGTTGATGGGCACATGGCTTGTTAGTTGCATTTCTTTTCTATATCTATTTTTTGTTTATAATGTAATCAATTAAGGGTATTGAAGCTTTAAAAAAAGCAGAATGCTTTCCAGAATTCTTGCTTCTGTCTAAGAATCTCCATGGCTTCCATCTCTGTAGTGTCCGGAAGCCTCACAAATATTAATGGATGTATCCTCACCTCATCCCTGTGAGATTATAGATGCAGACTTCAAGCACTCCAAAGAATTCTCCTATGGGTTGGAGTCAGTGATGGGAGAAACAGCCATGTTAACAAAAGAACCATCTGAAATCTTGATGCAAAACTCAGTCTGAAATAACTTGACCTCAACTGAACCAGAATTTTTTTTGAGATTTGGGCAATATTTAGGAATTATTTTTAATGCTTCTTCCATTCTTGGGCTTAGGCCAAGCCAGAAAGCAGAAATATCATGAAACTAGCTTTTATAGCAATTTTTACAATTCAGACAAATTCAGTAAATATTAGAAATCTACAAAGAATACCTCTACTCATGACATTTCTAGCTTGGTTTCCATGTTATCAAAGCTCAGATAAATCTGGATAGGCCTATGGCTAAGAATCCAAATATTTGGAAGCTTCAGCAAATTGTCAAATCTATTCTAATTCCCTTGCTAGTATTTATAATATTGAGAATGTCAGAAATACAAAAGAAAATACTCATTTCCCAGCTAAAGCTATCTTGAATAGCAGGGTTCACCAGTTTAGCTACAATGGACATTGAAATCAGTAGAGTTGTGCCAATTTCCCACAGCAAAACATTTGCCCCTGTGGTAATAGACACCATTGTAAATCATTAGTTAGATCACTCTGGATTCAAGAAACTCTCAACACTTCTCATTCCACTCAACTAAGTGAGAAGAAAACAATTGATTATGGATAAAGTTCTCCGGTCGACATTGCAAATTCCCATCATAACTTGTGCTCCTGCTTTGCATACAGCTTCCATTGACCTCAACGGACACACCACAGGTGATATAGCACAAAATGTGCAATAAAGATGCACCTTGTGGAAAAGCCAGGAGAATTTTGTACTAAGCAAGTTCACCTGCATGTGCAGAATAGCAGTGAAAGAAGTGATATGGTTACAGACATCACTGAAGAGGAAATATAAAGGCAGTCTTACCTGCAGGAATGAAATCTATCTTGTCATCTAGTTGGAAGACTCAAGAGAAGGAATTTCCTGTTGTGGCCAATTTAATCTCTTCTCCCACCCCCCAACCCATTACATCTTTGCTGTGCCAACCACTCCTCCTCTATCGGAATATATTTTCAGTACGGCACATTTAGTTATCAATCAACGGGAATCTCAGCTGTAGTTGTGCTTGGTGGACAAGTTGGTCTTTCTTTACACCAATAGGGAATGCCTGAAATAGCCAGACACACAGTACTGACTGATGCAGCCACAGTTTACACACCTAGCGTCAGACAGTTTGAAACTGCAGGAATTAATGGCTTATTATTAGGAAAATACATCTGCTGGACTTAAATCTATTTAAACACTACAGACATGATTACTGAAGTTAAAGTTTAGCACCTGGCTTTGTGGGTATGAATTAGATGACTGTCTCTTTGGTGTATTTTCTTCATATTAATATTTTTATGTTTAAAATTTTCCTGATTTTCTTTTAAAACAATTAAAATACATGCATTAATTTCCTTAGTCTAGATTGGGCTCTTGTCTTATATTTTTGAGCAAGGGAGTTAAATATCCCTGTTTAGTTGTGTAAGACCTGCCCAGAGCATGGGTCTGGGTCTAATGTGGAGAACAGCCCCTGTTCTCCAGATTCTGCCCCATGAGAACAGAGAGTGGGAGGAGCTTTGACTTTGGGTCAGAGAAGCTGCCCAGGAAAAGGGGGATAATGAGCTACACCCTTTCAATGGCTTCAGTAACTTTCCTCCCAGAGCAAGAAGGAAGCAGGGGAGGAATTGTGCCTTTGAGAGGTGTCTATCTCACAAAGCCATCTGGAGCTATTCCTGGACTGGCACAATCCAGCTCTAAAAGCATTGCCTAGTCGCATGCATGTGTGTGTTAAAACAGGGCCCAAATGACAACTCCAGATTTAGACTCACATCCTTGTCTTTATATTTATTGGTGCATATTTAGAGTGGTCTGTTTCTGTGTGTCCATGCCTGGTTCCATGTATACATGCTTTTGTATGTATTTCTGTGTGCTCTGAGGTGTCACTGCATCCAATGTATTCCATTTTCCCAGCATCTCAGGCAACGGCAGGCAGAGCCGGGCAGGGGACTGTTCAGGAGATGAGCATATCATGCAATAGCCAGGGCAGCATGCAGTCCCATCACGCCTCTATCTGCTGATTTCAGGGGTGCCTTCTGCTGAAGGTGTTTCTCTATGGGTTCCCTAGTTACTACTGCTCACTAGGCTTATGGGGTAGGTATGACCCACTAGAAGGAGGAGGAGTCAAAAGGCTACTTCCTGAGTCCTCATGAAAGATCTCACCGGGACCATCCAACCTCAGAAGTTGTTGGACCAGCAGGAAGGTCAAACATCAATATGATATCAAAGATAAGAGGGATAGTCCCGAGGCCAAGAGGAGAAGGTTATTGGCATGGCGATGCTAAAATGATGGAAGCCACAAAGACCTATACTGATATTCTGGATGAATGCCTCAGGGATGTGTTTAGGAAAATGTGCAATTGTAAAATCACAAAGCCTCCTTCTGAAGGTCAGAAAACCAATCAGAATGGAAAAAAAAAATTCCATGTGACCTGTGTTCAATAAACAACTTCAATTCTGAATATCAATAACTGCCATAAACTGTTTTCGAATGAGCTATGGCCCAATAACTATTTGGTGAATAATTACAATACAATAATCACAATTTGTTCACGGACAATCTACAGACAGAAGCACAATTTAAATTAATTATTGCTTATCACTATGTCTAGTGACATTTCACTTCTAAAGTCATTCATAATTCAGATCACTTAGCAGGCAAAACTTCACAGATGGAAGGATAAAAGCAGGGATAACCAAGCTAAGATTTGGTCATTTTTCAACTCAGTTGTAAAATCCTATGTTGGAAACCACAAATAGTGGAATGTAATGCTAGACACCATTGGCTTGAATCACCCACTATTATTTTTCAGTCCCTTTTTTAAAGAAATGGTTACAGTGTGTACTTTTTGCATGATCAGATTCCCTGGTGCAATTATGCACTTAATGCATTGTGATGTAGTTATGTACTGAATGCATCACATATAAATAGTAACATAAAAGGTACTGAGAGGTTTCTATAGCAAACCTTTACTTACAGGCCATCAGAATGCACCAAATATTTATATTGTCAGCACAATGTGGGCTTAAAGACACTTAATGTAAAATGCTCCCAATAATTCCTTAAGGGTGTTCACTCCATTTTCTCCTATATTTTTGAATAATACTCAGTGATTGCTTTGAACACTGCCAGTACTGGAAATATATACGCTAAATAAGAGCCCTTTTGAAACTTCTAGTTAGACTTGTGCAACAGAGTTCAACACACAAAGCAAATTGATAAAGTGTATCTTTATTTTGATAGTTTGACTTGGCTTTTCATCCAGAACAAGTCTCATTCTAAAATGCCAGGCACAATGGTGCCATGTAAATAATAAATATTCAGGATAGATCCTGCTGTCTTTGTACATTCAAAACTCCCAATGATTCCCATGGGATTTGGGATGTAAGAGAAATGGGAGCTGGTCCCAGGGGTTTTGTGTTGTTCTAAGTTATGCCATCAAACTTGCTTTGTCTCCATAATGCTTCTTTTAAGAACATAATAACTGCCATAGTAGGTCAGATCAGTCATCCATCTTGCCTACTTTCCTGTCTCATGCCAGAGCTTCATGGGGAGTGTATAGAACAGGGAAGTTTGGGTGATCCATCCTTGTCTTCCCCTCCCAGCTTTGGGTAGCTTAGAGAGTTTGGGTCATCTTAAGCATGGGATTTTGTCCCTGATCGTATTGGCTAATAGCCATTGATGAGCCTGCCTTCCATGAATTTATCAGTTCTTTCTTGAATCCAGTTGTACTTTTGGCCTTCAAAACATCCCATGGCAATGAGTTCCACAGGTAATTGTCCATTGTGTGAAAAAATACTTTCTCTTGTTTATATTCAGCCAGCTGCCTATTAATTTCATCAGGTGACCCCTGGTTTTTGTTCTGTGGGAAAAGGTAAATAATACCTTTTCCCACACCATTCAGGGTTTTACAGACCTCTATCATATCCCCCCTAAGTCACTTCTTTTCTAAGCAGAACAGCCTTATCTGTCTAGTTCCTTCTCTTATGGAAGTCGTTCCATACCCTTGACCATCTTTGTTGCCCTTCTCTGAGACTTTTCTAGTTCCACTATATCCTTTTTGAGATGGGGTGACCAGAACTGGACACAGTATTCAAGGTGTGGGAGCACCTTGGATGTACATAGTGGCTGTGACGGCTTTGGTTTGGTCACAGAGACCCCCTTGGGACTGTCACCTGAGACTACCTCTGAGCCCATTTTCTCTGCCAGTTTGGGCCTCCAGAACCATGTCTTGTTGAGCCAGATATGCTAGTCTGCTGCAACACAGACCCAGGGTCTGACCCACACTCCCCAAAGCTGCAGACTTAACTGAAAATGGCTTAGCTGGGTGTCTTTAGCACCCAGACACCCAGGTCCCAATGGGATCCAAACCCCCAAATAAATCTGTTTAAGCTTATACAGGGTAAATTCATAGATTGTCTCTGGACCTTGGTTGCAACAACGACCTATACAGTCACCATTCATTCAATAACATTGCAATGGCATTATGATATTTTCATCTTATTTTCTACCTCTTTCCTAATAATTCTGAACATGCTGTTAGCCTTTTGACCACTGCTGCACATTGTGTTGATGTTTTCTGAGAACTATCCTTGGATGCTCCAAGATCTCTTTTTTGAGCGGTAATAGCTAATTTAGAACCCATCATTATATATGTGTTTTGGATTTTTTCCCAATGTATATTATTTTGCACTTATCAATCCTGAATTTCATCTGCCATTTTGTTGCCCATTCACCCAGTTTTATGAGATCCCACTGTAACTCCTTGTAGCCTGCTTTGGACTGAACTATCTTGAAGACTTTTGTATCACTGGCAAACTTTGCTACTGCACTGTTCACTTCCTCTTCCAGATCATTAATGAATATGCTGAACAACACAGATCCCAGAGCAGATCCATAGGGAGCCCACTGATCACCTCTCTCCATTGCGAAAACTGATTTATTCCTACCATTTGTCTCCTATCTTTTAACCGCTTACTGATCCGTGACAGGACCTTCCTTGTTATCCCCATGATTATTTAGTTTCCTAAAGAGCCTAAAGGGACCTTGTCAAAGGCTTTCTGGAAATCCAAGCACTCTGTATCAACTGAATCACCATTATCCACATGCTTGTTAACACCCTCACAGAATGCTAATAGAAGTTGTGAGGAATTAATTCCCTTTAAAAAAAGCCGTGATGACACACACACAATTTGTGTTCATCTATGTGTCTGATAATTCTGTTCTTTAATATTCTATGCACTGAATTCAATCCAAATTCATTAATAGTTTTGATCAATCTGGGACCGTGTTTTTTGCTAAATAAATTCTTCCCTCCAAAAAATTGTGCCCAGCTCTGTTACAGCGAGCTGCTGTTTAATCAGCAGTCTTTCTGCTGGGACTTTGGCACTTCCTTTTTTTTGGATGCAGACTGTGTCACAAAAGTACTGGATTTGAGGTTAAGATGAAGGCATAGGGGGCAAGGTTTTTATGCTGAACTAATTGGCTTGTCCATCCCTGGAAATAATGCTTATGTTTCTTTTGCCCTGAAGGCTTAATTTTGCCTCTTTCAAATCAATTGTACCAATCAAATCTGTGGGTATACAGGTACTAGGGCTGGGGCTGTAATAATCCTTCTAATACATTCCACTCTAACTAGTAGTTGTTTGTCAAAGGCCCTGATCTGTGAACGGTTACACATCTGAGTCATTTTATGTAGAGGGGTAATCGCACTGAGACAAATTTTTAAAGATATCAGATGCCTGTGCCTCTGCTTAGTGAGATTTTCAGAAGAATTTGGGTGTCTAACTTCCATTGCTTTCAGTGAGTGCCATGAAGATGACTTAGGTGTTGCAATGCTGAGTGGCATGGCACCTAACTTTTAGGCATCCTGAAAATCCAAGGATGCTGCTGCAATCCACAAAGCCAAGGTAGGCACCTAGGCTCCCTATACCCATGCCACTCATTAGAGTCAGCTAAATCAGAAAGAAAGGATGGTCCCCTGTTTAAGGCACTAGCTGAGGGCCTGGGAGAAATGGGTTGCTGTGTACTCCTGTGTGACCTTGGGTGAGTCACTTTGATTCTGTGTGTCGGTTCCTCACCTGTAACATATGGATAATAGCACTGCTCTACTTCACAGGGGAGTTGGGAAGATAAATGCACTAAAACAGTGCCCCACCAAACTCCTGGGTAGTCTATATTGGTACTGCTGAAATGCCGCCACGGAAAGTGCAAGCTTCCGCTTTCTGCAGCAACATTTTGGCGGACATACCCCCAGGGGGCCGCGCAAGTTTATTATCCGCGAAAAGGGGCAGCGGAGGAAGAACTTTGAAGAGCGCTGCACTAAAAGATTGACAGGCTGTGGTAGTGGGGGCCATAAAAATACCAAAGATAATGAGCCTAACTTGGAAAATTAATTTTCATCCTGTATTTCAGTGGAAATATTCAACAAAACCGCTATTGTGTTTGCAATTAGAGAATCCGAAGCACGGCCTTGTAGTTAACCCTCTACTACTGCTACATGAAGAGGCTGCTGGGAGGTTTCTCTGCCTGACACCTGTTAGAAGCTTTTTTTCCCTCTCTGGGAGCATTTCAATGTGTTGCCAAGGTTTACTGAGGGAGGGAAAGGAGACAAAAGGAAGCTAAGGTGATGGCCATTCACACAAAGATTTATTTAATGCTTCTTTGCTGACAATTTTATATTGAGGTTGTCCTTGTTCTGCTGATCTGTACACCTTGTTCTTTACAGACATCATGAGCCTGATTCAGCATGCTTTCTCACTAAAGTCATACTTACTCCCATTGAACTCAGTGGGACAATTCATGTGAGCAAGTTCCTCAACATAAGGGTTGCAGAATCAGGTCAGTTAAATAAGCCTTGTGACATCCTCTGTTGCAGCTGACTATCACTATTTCCATTTTACAGAGAGAGAAATGGAAGCACTTAGAGGCTAGATGACTTGATCAAGATCACAAACAAGTCAGTGGCAGAGCCAAAAAATCCAGGAATCCTGGTTGCCTCTCAAGCATTTGAATCTCACTTTATTTCCTATGTGTTGCCTGTGAATAGGAAGGGTTTTCTGGGTGATGGTGGGAGAAGATTTAGAGCCTGATTAGGATCTCACTAACACTGCATTACACTGTTGTAAGCAAGGTCAGAATCAAGGCTGTGGGGCTAAATTTAAATAAAAAGCTCAGGGCCACATTTTCAAGTGCCCTCTCTCTTGCACAGTGATGATTTAAGTTTTTTATCCACAGCAGAATAACCATTGGGCCAGAGAGTTGGAGATGGGAGACCCTGGGGATAAACCTTGTTTGACAGTCTTGTAAATGATATCAAAGATGGTAATAGCTGTCCTGGTGGGAAAAAGGAGAAGTTGGTTGAGATGGACTGAAGGTGTTATTCTTGCTGCTGTAGTTAAAGTCTGATTCCATTTAATCCCAAGTGGTGGATGGGATTCAGGTGGAGCCAGTAGAGGTGTTTATGTTATCTGACTTCTCTCTCTGACCTGGTCTGGTCAGGACATCTCTCGCAACCAGGATGACGAAGGCCTGGGGCCCAGGGGACAATGGGAGTGGTGAAGCTTGCTCCAGTAGCCAGTTTTCTCAGCAAAGTCTCTTTCTTTCCAAAAGGAGGAGTGATGGGTAGAATAGCTCATCCCCTCATTATTTTGTTCACCATTTAGGCCTAATATCTGCCACACCAATTTTGGTTTATTAATTTTCAGTCTTCAGCTCCTCTTGTTTACCAGGCATGATCTTAACACAGGCCTTGAGTTACGTCAGTCGGCCTTTTGTTTGGACTAATTCAGACTTTCTGTCTCCTTTTTGTACCTTTTTCCATCAACATTTGCTGTTATAGGTTATTGTGACATTTTATAAACTTTCACTTACTGGGAGTCAGAAGACCTGGGATCAATCCCTAGATTAGTTCTATTCTCTGTTTCATCTGATTTTCACATTGAATTTCTGGAATTTGTACTTGATGATAACTCATGAAAAGTAAAAGTGAAGCGGAGTGGTGAAATATGGCTACTGAGCCAAACTCCCCAGGGTCTGAGTGTGTTAGGATTCAAGGCTTTGGATGGTGTCCAGCTATAATTGAAACCACCAAGTTCTGCACAGCGTGTAAAATTCCTCCAGAGATGCCTGCCTGAGTGTTATCAGCTAGAAAACCATGAATGGTATGAATGTTTAACATGTTTTCTGAGAGCCAGACTCTTGGCCAAAACCTTTAAAATTGCACTCTTTTAACTTTCAAGCGATTAGGCTAAGGAAACATTGTAGCACTGTCCAATTTATGCTTGTTTAAAAACAGAGTAAAGGAGCTTTCGCAGCTCTGTATGGTGGACTTTTTGCTATAGCATCTGAGGGTTAGCATTCAACAGGAAAGAAAATAGTCTAATTATTGTTAGCTCCTTTGCATCTTTTCCCTCTTCCTCATAAGCATTTCTAAGTATTTGATGATTACATGATTCCTTAGCTTGAGCTATTTGGCATTGGACTGGAATTTTTATTTTGAAATACCCTTGATGTCAAGTTGTCTCTTCAGTTTCAAGAATTCTTGTTCCATGATACTTGAAACATAAGAACATTGGTGGGGAAAACAAGAATTCATTTAGACCTGTACAATGGAACAAGGTAGTGCTATGTTGGGAGTACACAAGAAACAAAGGAAAAGCTGCATACACTTTATTAATTTCTGATTCTTTTTAAGGCATTAAAGTTTCTTTTTGCTGTACTACTGAAGGATCCTTGGGAAGAGCAGTTATTGAATTTACTTAGGTCACTGTGTTTGGTTTACCTTTGGCACTGCAGATACTAGGGTGCTGTTTGTGACTATATGTACTGCTTTGACTAGTACATGAAACTAACTGGTGGTCAGCTATGGTACTATGTTTATAGATTCCTGGTGGCATGGGACATGGATCCTGCTGCTAATGCTAGTGGTTGTGGGTTCACATTGCAGTGTATTCATGGGGTGTGAAGAGTAAAAGTTGCTGTAACTTTACATCAAATTTAGATTCTTTTTTTTAAAAAGATCTGTTCTGTTTCAAACTGTAATTATTTTGGGGAAGTTCTATGGCATATCCTACACAGAAGGTCAGACTAGATGCCCAGTGGTGGTCTATTCTGGCCTTAGAATCTATGAATGTTACCATATCTCCATATGCCACAATTTTGAATGTAGTCATCATCAATCATACCAGCCACAAAGAAGACCCTCTTAACGGTCTCCTATTCTGATGTTCTTCCCGGAAGTAGAGTTTCATGTCATTATCACTTCCAGATGCACTGCCATAACCCAGTAGTCACCACTGGTTCCGTTTATGGTGCCTGTGGATCAGTAATGAGATGGGTATCAAGGCATCCAGAGCTACCATGATTACTGCTAACACATTTTGGAAGTGATATTAAGCCTTGTGCTTCTGGGTTTGAGCCAACCTCTAAGTATTAGAGATAAGGATGATATGGGGAGCAGGTTATCCCATTTATGCCTGCTGTGGCGTTCTGACAACTTCCTCTGAAGCCACTGTCAGAGATAGGATACCAGACAAAATAGATCTTGAGTCTGATCCAGTTTGTCAATTCCTGTGCTCCTAGTAAGACATTTGATAGGTTGTTTCAGGCTTTTTTATTCTTTCTGTATCTCTAAGAAGTAAATAATTTCATATTTTACAACTTAGAATAAGGGGTAGCTGCTGCATATGACTTCAGTATATCAATGACCTACTGAGTGTATAGGTGTGGAGAGGATTCCTTTGTGGTACCCTTAGGCTATACCTCCAAAAATCCATTTTTGACTAAGCCTTCTATTAAATTGCAGCTGCTAGATGCTTATCTAAAAACAGAAAGTCATGTGCATTCCTGGGATAGCAGAGTCTGCATCCTCCAAAAATGCAATTTTTTATTATACATCTTTGAATATGTTCATGAGAACATAAGAACGGCCGTACTGGGTCACACCAGTGGTCCATCTAGCCCTGTATCCTGTTTTCTGACAGTAGCCAATGCCAGATGTTTCACAGGGAATGAAGAAAACAAGGCAATTATGGAGTGATCTATCCCCCGTTGTCCAGTCCTAGCTTGTGGCAGTCAGAGGTTTAGGGACACCCAGAGCAAGGGGTTGTGTCCCTGACCATCTTGGCTAATAGTCATTGATGGAGCTGTCCTTCATTAACTTTTCTAAATCTTTTATTATGCTTTTGGCCTTCACAACACTCTGGCAACAAGTTCCACAGGTTGACTGTGCATTGGGTGAAGAAGTACTTCCTTATGTTTGCCTGTCATTTTATTGAGTGACCCTTGGTTCTTGGGTTATGTGAAGGGGTAAATAACACTTGCCTATTCACTTTCTCCTCACCATTCATGATTTTATAGTTCTCTGTCATAACTTGCCTTAGTCGTCTCTTTCCTAAGCAGAACGCATTTGAAGCTTTCATTTTGGTGATTTCCTGCAAATTTCTGTTTAGTACATCAGTACTAACATAGGCGCCAATTCTGTGGGTGCTCCTGGGCTGGAGCACCCCGGGGGAAAAAATGGTGGGTGCTGAGCAACCCCCATCAGCTCATCCCCAGTGCCTCCCACCCACCAGCAGGCTCCGCGAATCAGCACTTCCCCCTCCCTCCCACCACCTCCCACCCATCACGAACAGCTGTTTTGTGGCATGCAGAAGGTTGGGAGGAAGAAGGAGGAGTGAGGATGTGGCGTGCTCAGGGAAGGAGGTGGGGGAAGGGTGGGGCAGGAAGAGATGGGGTGGGGCTGCGAGGGAAGGGGTAGAGTGGGGGCAGGGCCTGGGATGGAGCCAGGGCTTTGAAAAGTTGGAAAGTTGGCGCCTCTGAGTACTAAAGTAGTCCCCTTGACTTCAATGGCTATATTTACTGAAAAACAGAACTCAGTGTGCTGCTTGTATACTTAAAGTTAAGCAAATGCACATGTATTTGTAGGCCTGGGACCTTAGGGACTGACACAAAGCCTACTGAAGTCAATAGAAAGACTTTTTGATTTCTATGTGCTTTTATCAAGCCTCCAGTGATTTGACCAAGTTCACTCAAGAAATCAATGATATAGCCAGGAAATCAACCAGATCTCCTAGAGTCCCATGTCCAAGACCATCTTTCTCAAGAGGCTCATGGGTCTCTAATATTAGTATTACCTCTGTGGTGAGGGCTTGAACGCTGCATTAGCAATATTTCATGCTCTATTTCCCCTCCTTCCCCTTAGTCTTTATTTCCAGTTTTTTCAGGAGTGGATTTTCTATACTGCCGTGACAGCATTGCTGCTCCCAGACAGGAGAATTTGCTGGATATTTTATTAACTCAGATGCCTTCTGTGCTTTGTTCCCCAGCAAACTACGTGTACAATTTTTGTACCAGTGACTGAACAAAAAATACAAATTTTAAGTTGGAGAGTGAACATTATTTCCTTTGCAATATGCTTTGCATGAATTGTTTGAGTGCCTAAAGGATTGTCACTTTTATTTCCCAGCCAAACACTGATCTGTGCAGATGAATTCCTGCAGTACATCTTGATGAAACATGGGGAAGAGCAGAAATAGCTGTAAAAGGGGTCGGACCACTTACTGCAGCAAAAAAGATTAGTTTGTTTTTTTCTATAAAACATTTTAATAGCTTGGACTATAAGTGTATACCCAACCCAAGATAAAGTGAAGGCACAGTCAACTATTGAGTCTACAAAAAATAAATCCATCATCTGAAATTTATCCTGGTAAAATAAAAACTTTGAGAGTTATGGGGGGAGAAATTATGGGGGGAAGGATGGTTTTCACGTGGTTTAGTCTTTTGTCTTTCAGTCAAGCTATTTTTCTGCTATTGGCAAAATGCTCAGAACTTGCTTCTGGATGTCAAAATAATGGCATCCCAAAAGAGGAAAGATTAAGAAAATAAAGGGACAAACTGGGCTTCATATTGATCCCACAGAGCTTTGCCCCCTCAAGATTCAACTGACCTTACTTAAGTTAAACCTGATTTGTTTCCAGGGCCACCACTGAAGGAAGACAAATAATTATTATCAGTGACAGCTTCACTGAGTCCAACCTTCTTGCCAACAAAGCAGGCAAAGATATAGCCTGCTCATGTAGAAGCTGATCTTCAGAGATGCTGAAAATCCACAACTCTAAGGGAGATTAATGGGAGTGTAGGCAATTCATTTCTTTGGAGGCTGTCTTTATTGCCAAAAAAAGGAGTTGGAGGGTAACAACGAGGTGAGTCACATGCAATAGTTATCTTGATGTGCAATCCTAGTGGAGAGAAGATGATGACAGTGTTTACTGTGATGTAGCTAGGCAGGGTCAAAACTAAACCCTCCACCAGTAGTTCACCTGAACTACCTACATCATGGTAAAAGCTACAGAGCCTGATCACCACAAGAATTTCACTGTGAAATCACAAACACTTGTTAACTATTTGAGGTCTTCATTGCCAAAGAAAGGTCAAAATGTACCTTCCTTTGGTGATGAAGACCTCAAATGAGGCCTATAGTGTATAGCTTTCTACCTATGTTTTCTCCCATTTTGTGGCAAAAATCTTTAGGAGATAGTCTTCAGGAAAGAGCACAGTGTAACCATAACATTCAGGAGAGCAAATATTGGTCTTTGAAATACATCATATCACACAGTGTTAGCAGAAATATGACTGATGACTCCCTTCAGCTCTACCCCAGACTTATAGGATTTTATTAAATGACATTTTTGTAAGACCAAAACCAAGCCAAGCCTGTTGCTTTTAGAGATCATATAACTGTTCTGATATCTGAGATATCCCAGTGCGGATGCTGTCCTCTGGGCCATCACCCTACTGCAAATATTGGGAGATTTTTCCAAACCACACAGTAGCTGCTAATTTGTGAAATCCATAATGTAGATTCTAAATACGTGGCAATGCAGAACTAGCTACAAACAATTATATTTGCCAGAAATAGCTATATTTACCAGTTGTTGCAAGTGGGGTCAACACTCAAAGAAGAGCCAGCTTAAAATGTAGCTAGTTCATGTTTTTGGGTTGACTGTCATCATTCTGTGACACCAAAGCATAAGATAATCTTCAATGAAGAGAGACAGGGAGTGCTTAATCAGAGCAGATGCTTGTGTCTTCTGATGAAAATTCCCATTCACTGACGTTCCAAGCTCATGTTCAGTCCTGTGCACTCGCATGATCTTGTTAGTGTTGTTTGGAAAAGTAATCTGTGCAAGCTGATCGGCTGTGCCTTCCTAACAACACTAACAGTGATCGTGAATTTTCAGATGGCTGTTTACTCGTGTTTAGTGTTCACAGGAAAGGATTCCCAGGAAAAGCAGTGAAGCATCACGGACGAATTTGATCTTACATGAACCTCCATTGACTTCAGTGGAGTTGCACCAGGAATTAATTTTGCCACTTTAGCTCACCTCATAATACTGATATTTTTTTCATATTATCATACAGCTGTACTGTGTTGGGGTATATCAAAAGATCTTACAAACTAAATGTGATTGGGTCTAATTATTATTTGGATGGAAGAACTCCAAAGTAAATTGAAGGTTGTCCAGAAAATGATAGTGGTGATTCACTAAATGACTATCTTCCTTCCAAATGTGAATCAATCTAATTCTTTAGCATGGTATTGATTGCTCTGTGCTGTTATATTAGATTGAGACTTAAAAGCCAAATCCTAAACACTTGCGGTTGAGAGAACTGATATGTTTAAGTTCAGTGAGTCATCGGGACCCTCTGCTCAAAGTGTAAGGTGCATTTATTCATCTTACCTTCTGTAATAAAAACAACGTGCATGTGTAAAATTCCTAAATCAAAACATTTCTCTGCACACGCTTTTCCCCTGGAGGAGAGGATGAGAGAACAAATATGACAGATGTCAATAACATTGCTCAATGCATTACTGGAAGGAGCTCAGACTGTACTGTGAGGAGCATTTTATAAGGACCTATATAGAATAGATTATATTAATCAGTGAGTTCAAAAGGAATTTAAAAATAAAGTGACTAACAAAAAATTAAGTTACAAATAAAAGTATGCAATCTCATTCAAATTAGCCCCTATAATGGAAATCTGGAGGATAGCAAATGTGGTATCTATCTTTAAGAAAGTGATCCGGGGAATTATGAACCGCTGAGCCTTTCTTCAGTCCAAGGTGAATTAGTTGAAATGATAATTACAAATAAAATTATAGAACAGCCAGATGAGGGGGCAGCAGGCAAGATGGAAGTGGGCTTCCTAGGGGACAGAAGTGAAGTGTAGTGGGAAAAGAGTCTGCTAAACTGGATTCCCTGCCTATCATTAAAAATAATATACTTAAATTGCATTAAATTCAGTTAACACATCCAACCTAGTGCTTGGTCATTACATTCTGTATTTGACAAATCAAGCTTGTGACTCATTTGGCTTCAGAGCACAAGTGTAGATCTTTAGGGGCTCTTGATGCAATATTTTCACTTATAGTAAGTAAGGAAAACCCATCCAAAGGCTGTATTAATACTGATTGGTTGAGGAAAGGGTGTGTGCTGCCCAATCACATGAAGGTTGAATTAAGGGGAGAGCAAAGAGGACTATCATGTTGGTTCTACTGAAGAAACAGCATTTTTAGTTGTAAGTGGAGTTAATAGTCCTGTCAAAGCGACAATCTGCTAACAAAAATTATCAACAGGCAGGCAGGAGTTGCTAGCATCAGTGGCAAAGCTTGGAAATCTGTGCAGTGCACTGGCATATCTAAGCAAGGACATCTGTTCCTTTATATTCCGCTATATAGCATAAAGCCCTCGATTTCCCACCAACGCATTGTAAAGAAACACTCACAGCTTGTTATATTATATAAAACTACACACCAGGGCAAAGATGTCTACCCATGTACAGAAGCTTGTTAACTAGTGGAGTTCAACTGTCAAGATTCCCTGTGTGAACCAATTAAAAGAATCTAATTGGAAGTATTCGGCTCTTCAAAATATTTATGAACGTTGATGCAAATATTTATTTACAGATCATCTGCTTGCAGATTTTCCCATCTCTGTTCTTTTCATGGCCGTTTGTAGCCCATTAGTGCAAAACATCCACTGCTTGAATTAATAGTGAATTGACAATGAGCTAAAATATTTTTTATATATTGGGCAATAGATGTTTGACAAAGCATTTATACTTCTTCAACTATGAATGTTGGATTTTTTTCCCTTCCAAATGGGATGGCTATCTATATTTTTCATGGCCGGTTTCCTCATTGGGTTGCATTATTTTCACGGCGTGTCTTCACTGATGGATGCTGATTGCATTGATTCAACCCCATAAGATTCTTTCACCAGTTACAAATGGTGGGGCACATAATGCCCCTTCCACCAGATCTGATTGTCTCTTTTGCCAGCCTTTTGTGGGAGATGCATTTTTGAGGTGATGTTTTCCTGAACCTATATTATTTATATATATATTCCATTCCTTCCAATTAACCATGGTGTTGGAAGCTGAGGACCCTACCAAAACATTACTCTAGTGACAATGCTGCCAATGACTACACTGGAGGTATAGTTCTTCAGGAGAGCCGCAGAAGATCATCAATCTTTGGAGAGGTCCTCTGAAGACATTTCAAGCAAATAAGCCATCTGGCAACTAGATAAAAGCTGGCTTCTGAATCTGAACTCCTTTGAGTTTCAGGGAGTGCCAATTTCAAATTGCTGAATTTCAACTTGCCTCTGTGATTTATGGTTCTAGTTCAGAGCCAAACCCAGGGGGGAGTGTCTGTGTTGTTCACTTTTGAAGTATCCAGCTTTTTCTTCTATTGGAGAAGAGATGCAGAAGGAGATCTACTGGCCTGTTCATATTCCTATATCAGAACAGACTATCTGGTTTATGTAGTCCGGTCTCCTGTTTGATACTGGCTAATCCTGAACTCTCTCCTGTAGTATCTTTAATTGTGTAATAATGTACCATAGAGGGAAAATGTCTTCATGACCCCGGGTGATGAATATGACTTCAAAAACTCATTAGCAGCATGTGATGGTGGGAAGATCAGATCAGGTATTTCCTGAGGTTTGTTACATTCAGTGATTGTGTCCCTGAGGAAATCCGTGCAACAGGACTATTCTGCATGGCGAGTTAGTGCGAGGCAAGCCAAGAAGTCAATCTACAGCTCACCAGCTTGTGGCTCACTGATGTCCGTGTGGCAAAAGTCACAAAGTGTGCATTTCAGGAACTCCCATGTGGGACATTTAATGCAGCACAAGCTGGTGAGCTGTAGATTCATATCCTGGCTTGCCACACACTAACTCACCGTGTAGACAACCCTGAAGGGAATATCCTTTTAGAGATCTAGCATTTGCATAAATGACAGCTGGCATTTCTCCAAAGAACTGCAGGGCCCCTATCATTAGTGGGATTCTCCTTTTGAAGATTTTTCTCACACAGCCAAGGGGATTGCATTTGATGTGTAGCTGTAACACTGAGGTACCTGTATCTTTTAAGAGTGAGGAAAAATGAGCTGAAAACAATTTTACCTTTTGTGACTGTTTTGGTCTACATGATATTTATAACCTCTGATTTGTTCCTTTGCTCTCGTCCCGCTTGTGCATATTTAATGTCTTTGGTTATTTAAGAGCATACACTTAAACGGCTATGTTGCGTCTTTAGAGCTGGGAGAACAATGATTTTTTTAATAAACTGACCATTTTGAAAAGTTGAAAAAAATCATTTTGGGTCAGACTGAAACCAAAAAAATTCTAACTTTCTGGCAAATAAAAAAGTTTCAAAAAATTGTTTTGACAAAAGTGAAATATCTTGGTTTGATTTCAACTGTTTTTCAACATTTTTGGATTTAAAATAAAATTAAGGGAAATTTTGAAGTGAATGTCATTTCACATGGAAAAATCGAAACTTTTAAAAAATATATCAAATTTTTTTTTACTTTTTCCCTCCCCTTTTGCCCTCCAAATGAACAATTTAGCAAAACTGACATTCATTTGTGAGACAGGGTGGGTGAGGTAATATCTTTTATTGGGCAAGTTTCTGTTGGAGAGAGAGACACGCTTTCGAGCTTATACAGAACTTTTCCTCAGGTCTGGATTGAATTTGTGAAATATTTTGGTGTCACTGAATCTGAATGTGCCTCTGAGGTATCCCCTCTCAGGCACAATTATTATTCATAATTATTATTTATTTGCATTGCAGTAGCACCTAAGGGGTCCTGTCAGGGATGAAGTCTTTCTTGTGCAAGGCACAGTACAAACACAGACCAAAAATACTGTTCCTTTCCCCAAATAATTTATAATCTCCTGTCCTGCTCCTAGGTGGAAGTAAGTAAATTGCTGCAGCTCCTCAAAGAATATAGCATCCCTTCTTCTGCTGATGAATGAGGTGGTGTGGGGGAATTAGGGATTAAGCCAAGATTCCCCCCATTCCCAGTCCATTTCTGCTCTCTCTGCTCTTTCCCTGTGCAGTGACAATGTATGCAGAGCAGCACTGCATTCTGTATTTGACATCAAACCCAGAATCTGGATAGGATCTTCACTGAGCAGAGCGATGGATGTAGGGAGCTTATTGCATTGCTTGGGCACAGATACAACCTAAGCCCAAGTGATTAGCAGCTGTCATGATGCTCCACAGCTCTCACTAACAAAGCTTCTCAGATCTTTACTAGGCTGAGCAGACAGCAAATGTGAAAAATTGGGACCGGGACAGGAGGAATAGGAGCCTATATAAGAATAAGACCCAAAAATCAGGACTGTCTCTATAAAATTGGGACATGTGATCACTCTAGTCCTTACAGTTATCAATAATATGGCAGCCACAAATAGCTTAATGTTCAGGGAAATCATGGAAACCTTTTTGATGGCTGAAAATCTGACATTACAGACAGACAGGCAGCTTTCTTTGTTCATTCATGGCTGAAGGAACACACTCTTTCTGAAACTCTATTAGACCTTTCTCTAGGTAGGTGACCAGTCAACATTCTAAGTTTGTTTCCTAGCAACATAGATTTGAAAGACACTGCAGGACCATAATTTTGCTGCAGTTTACCCCTGCCCCAATAAAATAAATCCACAAACATGTTTGTGTTCCAAAATTTCTCCTCTCAGTTAACGATTCTTTTTTCCCAAGATGCCACTCAACTCTTTCATTTCTCAGCAGAAGAAACACTCTTGCTGCCTTAATGAACCATGCAGGGCGCAATGTTCCAGGCACCTCAGACTTAAACAGCCCTATTGCTTTTTGAGTATTCCTAATTATGGAATCCTAAAGAGAAATGCATTTACTTGTCTTTCACTTTAGAATGTAGTGTCCATACAGAAAAAGTTAGGCTAGTAAGAAGCTGCAAAGAGGAAACCATTTCTTCATAGCTGTGTAAATCTGATGTGATTGTTCCCAGGAACGATGCTGAAAAAGCATAACCTTTTACTTCTTTCTATTTCCAGTGTTCAGACTCAAGAACATGGCAATGCCAATTAAACTTTCTGCATTAGATTGGGAGACAGATGGCTGATGGGACTTGAGATGATAAAATGTCAGGATTGAGCACCTTCATCTGAGCCTGAGGGCTAGCCAGGTGGCTGGCCCCCAGGCAGATTGATGGGCTCAGCTAGGTTGTGGTAGAATTGGCTTAGCTGCCCTGTTGGTTGAAGACAGCCAGCAGGCTTGCTTCTAAGATCAGCAACAGGAGGTTGCTGGGTGCGCAATGTTTGCCCCACAGCTGTAAACACTTGTGCTCCTGCCCAGTCTGCATCTTCTACCTGACTTCAGCTCAACCCCAACTCTGGTTCCTGGCCCCCTTTCTAACCTGTGACATGTTCTCCTGTACAAACCAACAATCTCTGTAAAGGGACATCTGAAATGTTGACAAGCCCCCAAATTATGGTGCAAAAAATTACAGCAATCCTTCCCCAGAAAGACGCAACCGCCTCTAGGCTGGATGTGTGAAACTTACCAATAGATTAGGTCAGAACATTTTTGTTGTAATAGTTTTCCACTGGAAAAATGCCATTTCAACTGAGCTAATTTTTCCCCAAAGAATCTTCTTGATTTTGACTAAATTTCCCATGAAAACAAATTCTTCATAAACAACTTTTTTTAAAAAAAAAAATAGTTCCATGGGATTTTTGAGGATATTTGTTTTCATTCTGATTCAGAAATGGAAACTGGTTTTTGTTCCAGTTAGCAAACAGAAATTCCAAATTTCAACCGGTTCTACGTACCAACAATAAGAAAGGAGGGATTGGGCTAAGGAACTGGACTGGAATGCAGGAGACTTGATTCCAAGTTCTGCCTTTGACATCCAATATGATCTTGAAAAGACATGAATATGCGTCAGGAGCATTTTTGTGCATGAAGCGGTATGCTACCTGGTTGCTTGGATTGTGCTGGGGGTGGGGGAACACCACCTTTTCCCAGGTTCTGCAAAGGGCAGGGGTTTGCTGTGTGTTTTTTACTAAACTGATTTCCTGGTATCTGAGACTGGTCTGTCTATACTAGCACAACAGCAGTCATAGAAGTTTGGATTTCATGCTACAGAATTGTGTCTTGAGTTGTCAGGGCAGTAAGTCACTCTGTATAAATATACCTGCTGGGCAAAGTGTAGCGCCTATGTCTGCTTGCTCTTTCAAAAAGGTGCATCTGAAAATGCTTTCTTAGCTGGAGCTGGAGCAAAAAAACAGTTTGTATTGATTGCCCAGGTTATCTGAGGCAAAGTGCCGTTTTGCTTTCTCTGGATAATTTAAGGCATCTGTTATAACCAGTGCTTTCAGACATCCATCAGAAAAAGAATGCAGCACTGCAGGAGTGTGTTTTGCAACCTCAGATGTAAGTCCTTTATATTTAGCCTTGCTATGGTTGATTAAACATGTAGTGGGCTGTGTATAGAAAAGTTAATGTCTATCCTCTCTTTCTTTTTCCTTTTGTACTGCAAAAGAATGCATAAACAATTGAAGGGATGAGATGATGATCTAAGCCATAGTTAGAATGCACAAATACTTTCTAACTGGCTTTAAGTTAAAAGGTGCTGATTTTTGTACCCTTTCTAACTACCAAAGCATCTGTTGTGCGTATTTAGGAGGCATATTCTTTTCGTCCATAATTGGCACCCCAAGTTTTAATGATGTGCAATCTGCAAATGAACACAGATCTGTAAAGATACCCACGTCAGCCTGTGTTGTTGCTTTCTGCAGGTATTGCTTTGGATTTGGCTACGTGGGACGTTAAGCCTAATTAACCAAAGGTGTGAATTTAAAGCACATTCCTTAAAACGTATGAAGCCCTTGCATGGAAGCTCCCAGTGCATGATGGGGCAAAAACATTCTCGTGAGTTTTCCTGGGCGCATCTCGTCAGTCGCCCCTCCCTCCGTGAAAGCAATGGCAGACAATCGTTTCACGCCTTTTTCACGTGCAGATGCCATACTGCTTTCAGCAGACGGTGCAATACGACTGCTTTCCTGCTCTCCTGGTGCCATGAATCCACTTCACAGGTCCTCTCGTCCTTCTGAATAAATATCTATTCTTGTGCATCATGCTCTCCTGCTCTTGCCTCAATAGCAAATTTTTACATATTGTCTGTCATGGGCTCCCAGGAACGTCTGTTCTTCATTAGGAAACTGTCGTCATCCACCGCTTCCTCTGGCGCTCTGCTCTCCTGCTGCCATGAGCTCCTTAATTTTCACACGGCACTGCAAACCCTGTTGTAGCCTCTGTCCATCATTCCCTTGGAGACTTTGACATATGTATTGGCATTTCATCTTTTTGAACGTAGTTCTGCCAGCATTGATTCATCTCCCCATACAGCGGTCAAATCTAGTGTCTCCCATTCGGTCCATGCTGAAGCTCTTTTGCAATTCTGGGACTGCATGGTCTCCTGTGATGTTGGGCTCTGCATGGTCACCTGTGCTGATGAACTTGCCACGCTGGCCAAACAGGAAATGAAATTCAAAGGTTTCCAGGGCTTTTCCTGTCTACTTGGCCAGTGCATCTAAGTTGAGAGTGCTGTCCAGAGCGGTCACAATGGAGCACTCTGGGATAGCTCCCAGAGGCAAATACCATCAAATTGCATCCTCACTAACCCAAATTTGACCTGGTGATGTCGATTTCAGCACTAATTCCCTCGTCGGGGAGGAGTACAGAAATCAGTTTTAAGAGCCCTTTAAGCCAACAAAAATAGTTTTGTCGTGTGGACAGGTGCAGGGTTAAATGGATCTAACGCTGCTAAATTCAACCTACATTTGTAGTGTAGACCAGGGATTTGAAGCCTTTTGGAAAAAAGATAGTGTAGAAATATGGTATTGTTTATTTTTTCCCCATGCAGATGTATTCCCGATATAGCAACAGCTTGTTTCTCTACATAGATGACATGGATGTCAAACTTATCAAAATGTTGCATTCTTCCATAATTGTGCTATTCAATGCTTCTATGAAAAGAAAAAATCCAGTCAGTTTTTAGTCTGCATTAACTTATGCCATCAGGTTTACCACCTATGGTAATGAATGTCTTGTATTATGAATGATTGGAATGAGACAACTAAGAAATGAAGCTGAAAGCAAGAGATCAATCTGCTGTCCTAAGAGGTAATTTGATAGCATGTTGTCTTTTTGCTATAAGTGATCCTAGTGTGAGAGGGTAAGCCAGTATCTTCTGCATTCTTTTTGATTATAAATTTGTTGCAGGTTAAACAGAAAATCCTCTTATTAATGTAACTGCTAGGGCTTATCTGCACAAGGAAATAGGTCAGCATAGCTTGACTGTACAGGGAAATTCACTGGCTTGTGTATATGGGGAAATTGACCACCATAGCTATTCCAGAATAACTCCCCATGTGGTGAAATAAAAGTGATTTTATTCCAGATAAATTACTCTCCTTTCGAGCGCCCATATGGAGGAGTTATTTTGGAATAGCTAAATTGTAGCCAAACTGTTATTCTGGCATAGCTATACCAGTCAGTTTCTCCAGTGTAGATAAGGCCTTAATGGTTTGAGATCTCTAGCAGTTAACAGTTAGTAAAATAAGAGTATTGGCAAATCTGGGATGCTAACTGGCTGGTGAAGAGATGGCAGTTGATAATAGCTATATATCCTTCTACAAATTCATTATTGTTTATTCATCCCTATATTCTGTGATAAGGAATACGGACTAAATGCTCTTAGAACTTGCTATAGACTTTCCAAAAATTAAGTTTGTGCATCTTTTGTTTTACTTGACATTAGATAAAAGAGCTTTATAGTAACTCGCATCTCTGCTCCAGTAAGAGCTGTGCCTTTAAAGTACTTCAATGAAGTGTCCTTGTGACATCTAATTTCTCTGGGAATTTTATACAACAGAACATGTTGGACCTTTTTATGGAGCATTTCTGTAATGTTAAGGAAACCAGAACTATGCACCAAGTTTGGCCCCAGTCCTTATTGTTTATACGTCTAATCATGTTATGTGAATTTCCCCATTTTGCTTTCAGTACCTCTGTTTATCCTTTGTGGGATTTTTGGCTGCTGCTATGCACTAAGCTGTAGATTTCATTGTATCAAACACTGTACTAAGGTGACCAGTTTAGCTGCATTCAACACAAACCATAGTGGCACAAGATGAAGTATAAATTTAAGACTAACTAACCATGGGATGAGTGCTAGGTTCTCCATCACTGACCAGTTTTAAATAAAGACCTGATGTTTATGTAAAAGAGATGCTGTAAATATTATTGTGGGGAAGTTCTATGGCCTGTGTTCTACAGGAGGTCAGACTAGATGATCAGAATGGCCCCTTGGAATCTATGAACGTGCGCGCTCAATCCTACAAAGTGCTGAGCACCCTGGCTCTGATCTAGCAAGCTACTAAGCATTTGAGTAGCCCCACTGAAGTCATGTGCTTAAAGTGAGGCACGCACTTATGCAGATTGCTAGATAAGGGCTACACGGCTGAGCACCTTGGAGGATCAAGCCCTACATGCTTGACTCCATTCACAGTATGAACTTAAACTAGGGAAGTTTGTTCCCTGTGCCTGCTGTTCACCACGAAGTTCTCTGGTTTGATCAGAGCTGGCATATTGCTCATGTATGGCACTGTGGTAGCCCTCAGTTACATTGCTTTCTGCGTGGCTGATGGAGTAATAAATGGAATATTTTTGGTTTGTTCACTGACAAATGGAACAAAAGTTCAATTAACATTTCATGCTGTTGTTTTTCCCCTCTTCGTTTTTCTCCTGTGCTCCAGGTTTTTTAGAAAACAGCCTCATATATTCAGCCCTTGAGTCTTTATTCACATTGCTTTGTGCACATTTTCTCTTTTTTCTTGCATCTTGTTGGATGTAATTTTTTTTTTTGGTTTTGCTATAAGTTGTTTGAGAAAATTAAATACTAAAGGATCAATAATTCATCCCCAAAGGTGTTTTAGAAGGTTGATCGTGTCAAACTTGAAGCCTTTGTTAGATAAAGGAACAACATTTATACCATATGAAACCATTGCTTGTTAAAAAAACAACAACAAATGATTAGTAGTAGCACAACAAAGTAGACAGACTAATTCTCGGAGATATTAATATACCACAGGATTTTTCACAGCACTCTTTAGTGAAATAAGGTAATATGTTTTCATTTGCTCTTGAAAATATATTTAATGTCTTTTATTAGTTTTATGCAGTTTGCATGAAGAAAACAATAATGTTTTGGCCCCATTAATGATTCACATGTCTGTGATATATAAATGTTCTTTGTCCCTGGGGATTAGGATAGTAATAAATTATATGAATTTTAGGGATAAACTGTGCCCTCTCTTGATTCATGAGCGTGGAAGGAATATGTCTGAAATGCATGTAGGCAGAAAGTATTCTCTAATTATTAGTATTACAGTAGCACCTCTAGGTCTGAATGGAGATCAGGGCCCTATTGTGTTAAGTGAGAGAGAGCCATCCAGAGAGCTTACAGTCTAAACAGATGACAGAGAAGGGTGGGAGGGGAAACAGAGGAACAGAGAGATCAAGTAAGTTACCCAAGATCATATAGCAGGTCAGGGCAGTTCTGACAGTAGACTCCAAGTCTCCTACCTCCCAGTCTTGTGTCCTAGCCACTAGTCTACACTGCCTCTTATTATGTATCTTTAGCTGTTTCTTAAGTACCACTGTGGATGGTGTCCAAACACAGATGACCTGAAAGAAGGGCATGGCCCATCTGTCCTGGGTCCAAGAATAACAACAAAAACATTTTAAATAGGCAAACTTGCAAGATTAGGCCTTCAGTTAACAAGTTTTATAACAGCTTTGTCATCTTCCATATCTGTCAAGAACACTGTTCCAATCAGAATTGAATATTAAGGTAACAAGGCAAGAAGAAACTGGTCGAAGAGATAGGTTTGGCTAAGATTTTGGTTATTCTGTACATGCAGTGAGTTCAGTCTGGCATTCCCAGTTGTCATTCAGGCAAAAATGTGTATGGAAATATTCAGGAAGGACAGTGGGCATATAACTTCTGGTAGCGAAGTTTGTAGATATAGTGATCTCTGTCAAAGATGATCTTTGAAATTTCTTAGTGAGCTGTTTTAACGATGAGAAAATAAAGATTTTGTTCTACCAACTTCCAAGTTTAAGGCATAAACTCTATCTTGAGCATGTTCTGTTCTTGTGGGAGCTTATTTTTTATTCACTCAAGCTGGGAGTGGGGGTTGTTTTTTGGAGGTGGGGGACTGGATCGAGAAGAAGTCAATTATATTGTTGTGCAATATGCAGCAGACAACAAAACATTGTCACCTGAACATCCCATTAGTACTCCTACACATGAGAAGCAGGTCAGGGAGTCCGAGTTGGAGAGTCCCATTTATGTTACAATGGGCCTGCGGTTAAGAGCCATCCAAATATTAATGGAGAGGGAAGAGAAGTATCCAGTGTGGTGAGAAACAATGGCACTGTTGTATGTACATGAATTATTTCACAATCCCAATATCACATGAATCTTCAGCCCACTTGCTGTACATATGTGCCAGACTAGACATTATTGACATCCACCAACATTCCAGTCAGTTGAGTCATTAGCCCACAAACGCCAAGAAGGGCATGAATCTTCAAACTAAGACTGTATTAAAGAAGAAAGGGAAAAAAGGACCCAAAGGCTGAGTTATATGTAACTCAAAGAGAGAATTTTTTCAAACAGTGAAAAGAGTTAATAGCAGACATCCTGTTCAGCCTTAAGTGTAATAAAACTTTGTCCTTCTCTGGTACCTTGCAAAATCTTTCCAAATAGTCATTAATCTAACAACCATTTAAGCACTTGGTAAATGCTGCAATTCTATGTATATGATATAGGTGTAATCTAATGCTAGGGGAGGGTGGACTTTTAAGGTCCCTCCTCTAAAACAGTTAAGGCCTAACCTAAGCCTTGGGAGAGAGAGATTCAGTTCCCTTTTCTGCCAGATTTTCTATGTGACCTTGGGCAACACATTTATCCTCTCTGTGGCTCAGTTCTCCTTCTGAAAAATGGAGATACCAGTACTGTCCTACCTCATGGGGGTGTTGTGATCTAATATCCTTTTTTTCAGTGTTGTATGATGATGTAGCTATGTTTCTCCCATTGTGATTCATCAAAGTAACACAATATATGTAGCTGAATATATAAGAGAAAATGTCAGTTTGGGGGTCTGGCTTTGGCTGAATTTTCGTTACAAACTTCATCTTTTAAGATATGGAATTATTTTGTCCCGCAATTAGACTCTGTAATTCATACATATAGTAGGTTATGTTGCTTCCTAATGGAAATAAATTGTATTGTGTGGCCACTACAAGTACATAATTTGTTTATACTACATGCGCTGCAAATATATTGACTCATTACATTTTGTATTTTTCGAGAACAGTATGGATATGTTCAGGCACCGCTGTTATTTCTCTCCTCATTGTTTAAAACCTCATTGTCTACTTTTCTGAGAATTCATTTGCATTAGAAATTACATTTTTGTGCAAACACTTGGCAGATAATAATTACCACTTAAACTGTCAGCTAAAATATGCCAAAGCTATGGTTCCCATATCTATTCTCCACATTCTTTTATTTTCCACTAAAGCAAATTAATTATACTGTGGTTCTTTTGCAAGTCAGCAGGACCACTAATTTGTTAACTTTTCATTTTTCTTTTCTCTATGGTTTTACCATAGTAAAAGCTGGAAATTAAATGCCTTTTATTGGTTTGTGCATTGGCCTAACTCTGCTCCCACTGGAGTCAATACAGATTTCCCCATTGACTTATGGGGAGAAGAGAGAGGTCAGTGAGGAGTGCTTTAGAAAATCCCAACCTAACTGTTCTACAAGTCTTTGAATGGAAATTAGGGTTCAGATTTGCAAAACCACCTTGGAGATTTCGACACCCAAATCCCATTAATTTCCTGTGGGAATTGGGTGCTCACATCCTATAAATGGCTGAAAATCTCAGCCTAGATTTACTGGTCTGGGGGTTTATGTAGAACTTAAGTGGCACACCGAACTTGCATTGGTCTTCTGCACAGGAGTGATTACAGCTGTAGAGCTCATAAAAAGTGCCAAACTGATCACCGTGGAGAATGAAGTCCTCTCTTAGGGCTAGATCCAAAATCCATGGAAGATATTTGGGAGTCTTTTCTATTATTTTCAATGGGCTTTGGATCAGGGCCTTTATCTATCCACAGAACAAGTGTAGTGTTGGCAGTGCATACTTCAGCCACACACTTCCCAGCTGAGCTTTAGCTGAAGAAATTTATCTTTAGGGGTGCAAAGAAAATGCAGTGTCCATGTCCCATTCAACTCTTGTCCTCTCTGATGAGCCTGCTATGGACAATATCAATTAGTACTTGTTGCAACAGCAGCTTTGTGGTCTCATGAATAAATATCATGTATCAACTTAACCAGCACCATTAATTCTTTTCTCAAAAATTGCTGAAGAACTATCCATTAGTAGTGATGTTTGGGCACCACCAACTTGTTTTGGTTTTGAAGCAGGACTGATGTAGCGGTGAAATTCTCACTAACCCATTGCCAATATTCCGAATCACACATTTCCCAACCCCAGTAGGAAATGCAGAAATGAGCTGCTGCATCACCTGCTACCAGTTGTACAGTCGAAGTGATGACACTTCAAAAAGCGTGGGGAAATGGAGATCATTTTACTGAGCCACCTGTATGATATAGTTATTTTTAGTGGTATATTTAGGCAGGTTTGAGGATTTAAAGAAAGGAAGTGAAGAATGAAGTGCAATATACACTTTTTAGTTCCTAACCTGGCAATGTTCCAGTGAGGTTCAGGAACAATATAGTGTGAGCTGCTCAAAATACTTCAAAATTTCAAATTTTGATGGACAAAAAATAGAGAAACTTTTTTTGCAAAATTTTCACCTTTTTCTCCATTTTCAGCCAACTGTGGAGCATTTAAGAACAAAATTAAAATTCAACATGTTGAAATTTTTTCATTAAAATTTCTAATTTCAGTATAAAAAAGGAACAAAAACAATGACTATTTACCAACATTTTGTCCTTATTTTTCAACTAGCTTCTAGCAGTAGCATTGGAATCAAGATTTTCTGTTTTCTGGCATTTCTGATATAAATGACTTATAAAAATAACTGCAGTAACAGTGCGTTTGGAAGTCGCTGTAGGTCTATGCTGAAGGGCACCTCTTTGAAGAGAGGAAACAAATAAAAAGGAGGAAACCTGGAGTTCAGAAAAGCTCACTGGCTACATGACATACAGTAAATCCAAAACCTGCAATGAAGGGGTTAAAGGAAGGTCTGATTCCAATCTGAACCAGCAGCAAAACACACAAGTGCAAATTGAAAGATGTAAATCTGATCTCACAAGTCTAGACATAACCAGGCAGCTACTTTTAGCGATAATTCTATATTGATTTTTGGATTTAGTTTTATTTAATGAACAGACTATTCCCCCCCACCCACACACTTCATCTCTAATTCTGAGTTTATTTAATATAATCCCACATTGTATTTCCATTTTGCCTTTTGGAGGGGGAGGGAAACCAAAACATAATGGGTTTCAGCAAGCCGTTTCCTGTACGTTTTTAGGAGGATGTTATGAAAATTAGAATTGCATCTTTGACCCCATTTCATCTCCAGGCATCTGGCTTGCAATGTTCTGTTTGGTGACATTTCTTTCTTCCAATATGACTTTGATAAACACTTTCTGTAGACTGCTCGCCCTTTCCATTTCAAAGCATTAGAGTTATTTACTACGGGTCTGAAAACTTTCCTATTATTTTCCACCGGCCTTTGTACCAAATAAGTTAGAAACCAGCACCAGTTTTGTAGCAGATTGATTATGTGGCTGCTGATGGCTGCTTCTTTTGGTAGTTTTGAATTTCAGTTCAGAGTAAGAAGACCACTGCAGGTTCTATAAAATTATATCTTTTTTGCCTTTATTTTCCTCTTGCACATGATGCTTTTATTAAGGTGATATAGTATTTTTATTTGCCGTGAAATCTTAGTTCCACAAAACTAATTCGGTTCAGATGGCAATACCTGACATCTGAATTTTTAAGAACTTTGATGACCTACAGAACAACCGAAATTATTTTAATGCACCTTTAGCCAAAGAGACATATTTTATATTCTGTAATATCTACTATATAATAATTTTATATTGCGGCAACACTCAACCAAGATCAGGGCCCCATTGTGCCAGGCATGAAACGTACACATAGTAAGAGAGTCTCTGCCCTGAAGAGATTACAATCTAAATAGAAAAGCCAGACAAAGACTGGAGGGAAGAGGAAAGCACAACCCTGGGAGATCTGACCATTTCAAATAGCCTCATTTTACAGGTGGAGAATGAGGCACAGGGAGATTAAGTGACTTGCCCAAGGTCACCAAGAAGTCTGTGACAGAACTGGGAGCTGAACATACATGTCTTTCCAGTGCCCTAGCCATTTTGGGAAGAGGCAATAAGCAGGCCTTTAAATTTTTCCCATGACTGGGGAACCGGAGTATAGATTTCAAAGTTTGTTGGGTCAGCTGCATGATTATCTGAAGGTTTTAGTGGTTCCAAAACCAGGATTTATAACTATTGGGTTTATAACATCATTCTGATCATGGAAAATACTTGTCAAAAGTCCAGTCTCTCCCAGGATCTATTACTGCTGCATTTGTTTGGAAGGGGATAGTGTCTCTGACCTACTGGTTGGGTGTGCAAAGCCCTGAAGGTGATCTACATGTATCTAAACATTGAATCCAGATCTCTGTCCGTTCTCTTTCCCACAAGGCCGTCTTGGCTGACCAACATCAGCCCCGTAGAGGGCTCATTAAAACTATTAATGCAGTAGTAAAGAGGGAATACCCTGAATCAGGCAGTCTGTCGGGTTACGCCAATCCAAAGAAACAGGGCAAATACTGTTCTTTTGGAATGGGGCCAATACGTAAGCTTTGTTATGTTCTCTGTCATGTATTAGCTGCTAACCTGAGATCAGTCCGTTCATTCCATATAACAGCTTTATTGAAATTTCCATAGCATCGGTTCATGGCACCAACAAAGCATTTATTATATTTTAAAGAAAATTAAATGTTTCATAATTTTTGCGAAACTTAACGTTTATTATTCCCCTGACATGCTTTATGGCAAAAATGATAATTAGATTATTTGAAGATCCATGTACAAATTTTTAAAAGTTAACATTTCGCAATAGGATTTCAGTTCAAATGTTTCTCTATGGTTACATTAAGGCTAGTTCTCTTTCAAAGTTAGAAAATAAATTGCCTTCATACTAATTTATTGGATAATAAAAAAGTCGCCAGTAAATCGAGACAGATCCTTAGCCTGTGTAAATGTACTGCAGCTTCATTGAAACAAAATGGAATTATGCCACTTCATACCAGCTGAGGATCTGACCTGCTAAGTATAAAAATGAAAATGACAAGGAAACAAAATAGAAACAGTTTGATATTAATGAAAATATGCACAAGCTCTTTCACCATTTCCTACGGCTCTTTACCCAAAAGACAAACTGCTTCTTTATCCAGTCACATAGCAAGATAATGCAGAATGAATGAAACGTCACCAAAGAAATAACACATTGCAACTAAACCTGGGTGCATACCTCAAATATTTATTCCTCAAATTTTGGTTTGGATTTTATTTTAAATTGTATTTGTGTTTCTTTTTGTTTGTTTATTTGTTTCTTGTAAATATCCTAGTGAATGAATTTACTGAAAGAAATGTTTGCAGAAACAGCACATTTTAAACAATTACTAGAAAATGGAGCTGGTAAAAAATATGGGAAACATTCATAGTTTTTTTCACAATCATTTTCTTTTTCTGTTTTGAAATTCAAAAATTTATTTTTTTCATCTAGTTGACATGTAAAACTTTGAAAATTTCAACTGCTTCTACTGGAAACTCTTTGCAGAAAGGGAATTTTCAATCCATAAGTATGAGTGTTAGAATCACATTTCTGGGGTAAAAAGTGATCCTTACTCACCTCCCGAGGAAACAGAAATGTACCATGTGAAATGATGCCCATGTCCAAGCAGCTCCAGTTTTGAATATGAAATACTCTTACTCAAGCTGCAATCCGAGAATCATCTGCAGAAATTATATATAATAATTTTGAATAAAGAATAAATTCAAGAAAATTATGATGTCACAGTAATTTGCATGGTGATAGGTGGCACTTCTCAAGTAATTAATTATGTATTGTTCTACCAGCTCCAGTCATGATTAATTTTAAATGAGCATTGCTGCCAAGCAGAATAGATTTGCTTTATGTTCAGGGGGTTAACAGTATCACAGCTGTATGGTACTGGGCCTGGTTCAGTTGCCTTCAAAGTTAATGGGAATTTTTCCATTGACTTCAATGAGCATTGGATTGAGCCCTTAGTGAGTGTCTGGAGAGATGGATGGGCCCTCCAGTGTGATTGGGAGACATGCCCCTTTTATTGGGTAATGTCTGGAGAGCCCCAGAACAAAATGGTTTCAGGGCACAATAAGGATCAAAGGACAGCTCTGTACAGGCAGGAGAGTCCAGCCAATAGAAGTTAATGTGCACCGGGAGATGGAACTGTGACTGTTTCCATTTTATTGCATCACAGAGTGGGACGGCCCCTTCAAGGGAATTGGGCATAGCCTCACCCGTGACTAACTAGCTGCCCTCTGGGCAGTGCGATAAAAGACCAACCAGCAGCTCCGTCAATAGAGCTGCAGGGAGGCAGGAGACTCTGGATCAGGAGAAGGGCCCGGAATGGGTCTTGCCACACCAGCTAGATGAATGACCTCTGTAAGCCGAAGCCCACACAGCAGGGCCAGGTTTACCTGGTTTTATTCATGCCGAAATGTGTTTGTGTTTGAACAATAAATGCATCCCTAGGAAGAGGGAAGGAAATAGTATTACTGAGGGAAGTTTCATGGCTGAAGGTGGCTGACGAATTGGCCTGCTGGTTTCCATGAGTGGGAGAACTGAGGTAGAAACATGGTCTGATGCTGAGATTGGGGAGACCAAAAGATATATTGCAACAGAGTTCTGTTCAGTTTCCCAGGCAATGCCTCTGTTCCTGAAAGTCTTCCCAACTCTCCTTTCTTTTCAGAGTGTGCCACAAGCCATACAATATAACCTCAGATCTGTTTAGTCAAGATTCATTTTACAGACAGAGTCATTTAGTAGACGGTTCACACAGATGATCTGGGCACTAGCTTTAAAATAAATGAAATCTGTAGAGCGAGTTCCTTGTATAAAACGGTCTTGGTCTGTGTTTGGGATCAGCATATATGGAATCAAAGTGAAATCCTATATGGGACTAGAAAGGCGGTGGTCTTTATACCAGGGTGGTCTTAAACTGGGCTTTAATGTATGTACAATATACAAACATTTCTGACAGACCATTAACACCTATAATCTTGTAAATATTTGCAATTTTCTAGATCATAAATATAGCTACATAAGCAGTTCTTTCAGGACATCATTTATACTCCATTAAAGGTTAATTTACAAGTTAGTGCCTTATAGAAAGAAGATATGTGTACTTTTATGTTAACTTTCTGTAAAGGGAGACTGGTGTCTCTGACAGCAATTTGTAATTCTCCTGTGGCACTCCCAGTGGCACCATTCAAAGCACTATGTGAATTCTTTTCATCAGCTCATGTTCGCAGCAAACTTAATCTTGTGTTTTGAAGGGGAGGGGAGGAGAAAAAGATCTTAGGTCTTCAGTCTGCCTTCCCAAGCATCCAACTGTTTGTTTAAACAGTCTCCCCTGACACACATGCTCATTCGTCACAGTGCTCAGATACCTGCTGCTGAATCTTAACCCAACTTAACCAACGGAGTTCGGTATTGCTAGACTCCCAGACCTTTCTGCGGGGGAGGGAGGTAAATAATGGAGGATTGACCCTATAGGCCATGACTTTATTCACTGCAATGGTGTTTGTGTTTTGTAAAGATCAAAGGGGCACAGAACAAAAATTGATCAGTTGTAGACCCAAGCTGGGATGTTCAAAGGAGCCTAAGGCAATTAGATGCCCAGCTCTAGATTTGGCCAGCTAACTTAATAATCCCCATCTCAGGGCTTAGAGAAGGATCTGGACAGAGTGCGGAATAACCACAAAGCTCAGATGCTGTAAAAGAGCAGAGAGTAAAGTCCAACTGTTTTGCAGCTTAAATATTTTTTTCTTTCTTGGGATTGTGTAGTTTAAGAAATTAGCGGTTTAAGAAGCTGCAGGTAACCACAGTTCAGCTGAGGAAAATGAGATCTGTCAATAATACACATGCTGCATTGTGTATTGTTCAGATAAAACACTTGCACTTTCCCAAGCTCTCTACTCAATAGGGGCATGACATAAGTTTATGCAGCCTTATTCATTAAATCAAGCACCACAATTCTTCTCTAGCAAGAGGGAGAGAGTTCTCAATATTTCTTACCAAACGTATTGCAGTAATATAGCAGCACTGTGATTCATGCCTCAGTAGAGCATTTCGGAAGTATTTCCTCTAGTTTCAGGAGCTTTTGTATGTGAACGGCAAAAGGTTCTAAGGTCTGTTTTGGGTTCCCTCAAACTTTCTTTGAGCTAGCTCTGTATGCTACCGATGACAATTGTTCCTCTTTCAAACAGAATCTAGGCCCATACTTTCTAATGTTAATCAATACACGCCTTTCTTTCCCACCTCAACCTTTGAATATCCATGAGGCTCAAAGGAAGAAGTTGCCCTCTGCAGGCCTACACTTAATGTAACTTATTTCAAACTTGGGGACTGATATCATTCCAGTTCGATTCAGCTAAAAGACTTCCATTGAATGTAGCTGGACTCGTATCTGGGCTTAAGCTAGGCAGGGGGATCCCAGTCACAAAGCTTTAAGTCTTAAGGCTAGCGGTGCATGTGGCTGGAAAACACTGCTTTAGGCACCAACACCAGAGACGTGTTCCTTAACTGCCATGGTGAGAAAATCAGTGTTGATGCCCAAAGAGCTATTGCTATGTGCTAGAAGGTTGCTCGCTAATGCTAGATGCTCCTGGACAGTGGAACCTTGACAGAGACATATTAAAATGACATATCTAGAGGACAGCCATGAGCTTATGAGGAGGTACATAAAAGAGTCTCCGAATTCAGTGGGATGCTGGATTTGTATTTAGTCACCATAAATAGTGGCTGTAATTTATATTTAAATAACTACTATAAATATTGCTGTTTGGGGGTGGGAGGAATGTATCTTGGGGAGGAGGGAACAAAACAACCAAAGCTAGCATTGAAGAAAGGCCCATTTATGTCTATCACACTGGAGAAATTGTTAAGGAACAAGTTTTGCCTTACGTACCAAGATGAGGGAGCCCTTCCAATGTCTGCTGTGTTTGTGTCCAAATAGAATTTGGTTTCATAGAGCAGAGTTCATGCTCTGGGCACCCAAAGCTCTTCACAAGCTCATTCTGGTCCCAGGCCTGCTGCTGGGCCTGTAGCTTAGGGTTGCACTCCCTCAGCAGCCAGTTGTGTGTCTTGTAATGGAACCAGATTCAGCAAGCACGTGAGCAGTTCCAGTGGTGCCAATGAGACTGTGTAAGGCTCTGATTCAGCAAAGCACGTGAGCATGTACCTAACTTTAAGCACATGACTAGTCTCACCTAGGTTCTTAAAAGTGCCCTGGAACACCTGTGCTTTGCTGCATGAGAGCCATACTCATCCCTTGTTTGTCAGGTGCATGGATATTTTAGTAGGAGCCAGCCAAGGAGTGGAAGGTGGAAAATGGCTAAAATGGAGGAGCATTGTGGGGATGCTACCTGACAGAGAAGGAGGCAAATCAGTGTTTGGTGACTGCCATGGGAGGAAGAGCAAACACCTTTGTATATGACATTTCTTTCCTTCCCTGGGGTTGGAGATGGGAGTGACAAACACAATGAACCTGACAAACACATAATCTGAGCACAACAGAGATATAAACCACCAAGACAGGATCAATGTGAAGCTCGACAGGGTCACTTTTGCAGTCATCTGAAATGATTTAGGGGTCTTTTCTGCCTTTCTCCTATGGAGCCTCTGTGCCCACATTTTTAGCTGGAATTGTGAAACAGTCTATTCAATTTTTGTATTTGCCTATATGCCAGGAATCAGGGTCTGCAGCAATGCTGGTCTCTGGGTGACCTGACGAACACAGCTGGCCTGTAGTAGGCTGCCTGATTATTTACATTGCCTGACTGGTGGGAAGAATCAGCAGACCAGTTCTTAAATTCAGTGGCTGCTGGAGGCATTTCCCTACAGCTGTGATTGCCTCCTGTGCCTGCTTGTTGCTAGCCCTGCTCCCACCTTGTTCCAGTCCTGCTCCTGCCTTGGTCCCAGCCTTGCCTCTTGCCAGGTAACCTGGTTCTGACCCTCAGCTCCAATTCCTGACTTCTGGCCTCTGCTTTAAGCTCTGATCCTGGGCTCCTATTCCTGGCTGCTGACTCCTGCATTATGCCTGACTCTCCCACATCCTGGTTTCTGACACTGGCCTGTTAATTAATATGTTGTTGGGGGTCTTACTTTCGATCCTTATGTTGACCCTGCAGGAAATATTTGATATGATCCCATAAGAAATTAAAAGATCTGGGCAGAAATAAAATTAAATTAGAGCCAGTCAGAAAATGACCCGTTTTTTCCCAGTTTAAAAATAAAATGACAATCAGCCAGTATTTTACAGTTTTCATTGGTGTTTTTTTTGAAAATCATAGAGTTTTCATTGAAAACTCAAACCTACAAAATCCAAACATTTTGTCCATTTTTAGCAACTGAAACTGTGTTTTAGTTTAAAGCTGAAAATTTGGTGTGGAGAGCATTGCAAAAATGTGTTTTTGTTTAAAAGCCATTTTATGGGGAAACAAATATATTCCGATGAAAGGAGAAATTCGGAAAGCAAAAGAGTTTATTCCTGAAGACACAAAAGATCTGTGTGTCTGAGCAATTTGTTTTCCTCTTTGGTGGAAAGGACCTTAAGGCAGGGACCATGTCATCTTACATATTTGTAAGCTAACATGCAAACCAAGGACTAGGAGTGACTGTAAGAAACTTCACAATTTGCCCTGACTACGGCGCAGTACATTCTAGCATTGGGTGACAATTTTGACCAAAAACCTGCCATAGAAAAATTCCCAACTAGTTCTAGTGCACACCAGGAGCAGCCTAGAGCAGTATTTCTCAATGACAGGTCCCTGGGATCTCCCTGACCTAGTTTAGGAAGGTAGCAAGCGAGTCCCTGGTATCAAAAAGGCTGAGAAACAGTGGCCTAAAGATCAAAGCAGAGTGCTCACCAGTCGACCCCAGAACGCAGCCTCTCTGAGAAGATTAAGGTAAATTGATCTCCCATTGACGCAGGGCAGTAAAGACACCAGAATAAGTCGACCTAAGCTACATCAACTCCAGCTCCAGTTATTCACATAGCTGGAATACTGTAACTTAGGTCAACTTCTCAGAGTCCTGATTCCTTCCTTGATTCCCTCTTGTTCATGGCTTGGAATAAGTTGTATCACTCTCTTTTTCAGAGAGTAGCTTTCTCCCTAATGAGCAGCTGGCCAGCTATTCTGATTAGGGAAGAAGTGTAAAACTCAATCAGTATTTCCAGGAGGGTCTAATTCTCCCTGTCTCATACCACAAGAACAAGGGGACTTGACAATGGCTAGGGTGCTAGTGTGCTGAGAACACAGCCTATAGCAGTGACCAGTATTGTCTCATTGTTTCCTTGTGCTCCCCCATCAGTCATTCTGTATCCATCTGTTGCCTTATTCTTAGATTGGAAGCTCCCTGGAGCAAGGACTGTCCTTTTCTTCTGTTTTATACAGTACTTAGAGCTGTGGGCTTCTTGTCCATGACTGAGACTTCTTGAAGCTACAATAACACAAAGAATAAATAATAACCATAAATTCAGTGAAACTGAAAGGTGGCCAGTTCAGAGCTCATACAAGGAAGCACTTTTTCAATGAGTAATCAGACTGTGGAACTAATTTCCACTGAAAGTTGTTGAGGCCAAGAACTCAGCAAGAATCAAGGAAGGAATGGGCATTTTTGTGGCTAACAAGAATAGTCTAGGTTTTAATAGTTAACACATTTTGGGAGGAATAACTTCACACTTCAGAGACTAAACTAGTCTTTGACTGCTAAGGAGCAGCATGAGGGGCAAATTATCCACATCCGCCTGTTACTGGGTTTTTTGCACCTTCTTCTGAAGCATCTAGAAGTGGCCATCATTGGAGACCAGATAGTGGACCACATGGACCATAGGTCTGATAAAGGTATGGCTGTTCCTATGTCACTCTCACTCCCCTCTTCCCTCTCCCTGCTCTGTTCACCAAAGCTACAGTCACTATCTGGGCAGGGCCTTACTTCCTCTAACTTTCCTCTATGGCTGAGTGAAGATGGTGGAAATATGTTCTGAAGGACCTGCTCCTACAAAAAATGTATGCAACAACAAGGTTAGTTATGTGCATAAGGTTAAGTATGTGCCTAACTACTGATGGGATCAAGGGCTGCATTGTACAGACATTAAATAAATATTACAGGAACACTGCTGAATGACAATAAATATATTGTCTTCTTGATATGTGTATTGCCCTATTCACTTCAGTGGAGTTAGTCCAGATTTACACCAATTCAGAAGTTAGGCTGTCTCCTCTGCCACAGTTTAATCTACCAGGGTGTGAATTACAGTGCATTATAACTCTCCCACGTGGACTCTGCAAACATGAACTAAAAGGTTCCTATTTTGTATTTATGTAGTTCTGTGTGACTTTGACTATGTAAATGTGAAGTGGGAACCTTTTAGTTCCCATTCGCTCACTGTGTCTACACAGGGTAGTTACAGTGCACCACTCTGGAGCACACTGTAATTCACGCCCCGGTGGTCTGACAGGAGAGTGTAGACAAGTCCTCAGTCTAATGCCTGTGTGTGGTCCCATGGGCTATTGTGGCCACTAATGTGGTTAATAGAATGATATTTGACTCCTTGGATTAGACAATAGCGTAAAAAATGTTAGCCCTCTTTGTAGAATATTGAGATTTATTTTAAAGGAACTCAGAACCAGAACCATATAGATTCAGAGTCAATTCTCTGACATTTAATTTCCTAGAATGGAAATCAGCTCAGGTAAATTAAAGAAAATTGAAAGGGGGTATGTGTCAATAATTAAATTCATGCTTTAAAAAGTCAAACAAATATGCTTACAATTGTGTGAATGCTTGGTTTTCTTATGCAAATCAGTGCTTTGTGAAGGTACTTTCAATTACCTAGCCTTTGAAGTAGCACACCAAACAGACATTCAAGAGGCTTTCCAGCGGGTTACATTAGGATGCTATTAAATTATACCTCTGCTTTCCACTGATTTTACCTACTTGAATGTGCATGTGGATCCCCCATCTTTCTTTTATGTAAAAGGATGGAGAATGGGTTGGGTACATGTGATGCCTTTCACATGTGGTGAAGTTTGCGGGGAAGGAATTAGCGGCTGCTGAGCTGCAGCGCATGATCTAGTTTTGAATACACTTCTTTACTGTGCAGATGTTTATAATAAAATAGAACTAAGCAGGCCACTAAAAGCTGATTTTATTTTTGCCTAAGAAATGGCCCGATCCTATAGCTGTTAAAGTCAGAGGGATATTCACCACTGATTTCTCAGTCTGAGCAAGATCTGGCTCCTAATTTAGATGAAAATCCATTTTTTTGTTTGGTTAGGTTTCTTTTTTTTTAATGTAGCAAGTGTTTTCATTGTTGCATAAGCTTTTACATATTTGTTTTTACCAATAAAATGCAAGTTAAATAATCAGCTCTACAGCAAATGGTTTTTAAAAAAGGAAGAATGAATGGCATTTAAAATGTTATTTTCATCTTACTTCGGTTTGCTCTTGGGTATTAATATTTCAAAGGCACATTTTCAGACGCAAGTTACATGTTGTTACAGTGCTAACATTAGCAAACAATTTAGGGACACCAATAAGACAAAGTATTTTTCCCCTTATATTTTAAGGAATTCATAGTGTAAATGGATTTTACTGTGGAGATGTTATTGAGATCTGGGAATTACAGACAAAAATAATAGAAGGGGGAATGTGGGGCCCAATGGCTAAGACACCAACCCTGGGAACTGGAAGACTCTGTTTTAGTGTCCTGCTCTGCAACAAATATCTTATGTAACCTTGGGCAAGTCACTTAATGTACATCTACATTTACAGCACTGTGTAGAGTACAGACACGGCACACCTAGCTCACATGAGTATAAATAACAGTGTAGATGGTGAGGTGTGACTTAGGCAAGTAGAGTGGCTTACGCGCCTGAACTCTAACTTATATAACCTCATGACACTCTGGAGACCCAGGCAGTACCTACACTGCTATATTTAGCAGTTTAGTGTCCCCCTGCCTCCCCTGTGCCAAAGCTTTTCCTCACAGCTGGGAAAGGCTGGGGCTGCTATGAGGCAACTGGGAAAGACCCTGGCAAGCCTTTCACTGTGGCATGCAGCTATTCTTTTGCTGTGGCATGGCGCCTGTACTCTATACGCTGCCATAAGTATAGCCACGGCTATGGGTGGGGGGTGTAAGAGGCTTGTGGGCAAATGGGGCAGGAAAATGCCAGATGCAGCACACGTCCCTTTGGAGGCATGCCAACATACCGCCTTTGGAGCGCCACAAGCTCCTGAGAATTGGGGCGGGGGGGGGGGGTCACCAGCACCTGGACTGTGGCCCCACCCAGGCTGTGCCTCTTCGTGCCTCCGTCTGCCTCTTCTTCCAAAACCCCACCCCCAGTCACTCAGAGAGGAGCGGGCAGAGGGGCCTCAGGGTAGGAGATGGAGAGGAGTGAGCAATGGGCGGGGGGAGCTTTGCGGGGGGAGGATCGAGCAGCGGGCGGTCAGGGTGGGCCTCGGGGAGGGGACGGAGAGTCATGGGCATGGAGGTTCTGGTGGGAAGAGGCACCGTGGGGGCGGGATGTCAGGAGGAAGAGGCCAAGTGGGGGCAGGGTCTTGGGGCAGAGCAGGAGGTGGAGCCATAGTCCAGGCGCCGGTGGGCCCCCACTTCTAGGGAGCTTCTAGCATTCACGCCCAGCCTCCTGAAATGTAAGAATCATAGCACACCTGTGGTCAAGGCCTCTCTTTCTCTACTTTGGTTCCCCACCTGTAAAAGGGGGATAATAGATTTCCCTACTTCTCAGGGATGTTGCGAGAGTAAATAGGTTACAGATTGAGATAGTCAGGTACTGCAGTAATGCAGGCTGTATAAGTACCCAAGATAGATAGCTGGTGGGATAGATTTTGCACAGGACCAATGTGCCGGGGCAGCAGTACCTGGTAGGTGTGTACCTTGCTGTGCCTCCAAAATCTTCCTTATTTTATACCACCATCTGGGAAGAGTGATCTCAAGGAGTGGGCATGGTCTGGGCATGGTCAATGATACCCTCTATAAACTGATAATATTTCAGATGAGCGAGTGATAGAGGCAAAGTCAGGGGTTGTGTGAATCAGTGTGTGTGTTACATCTCAGAACATGAATTATAATTGGGGTAACTTAGCTGCAGAAGGGATGGAAGAGTGGGGCTCAAACTATGAAAAATATCCATGGTGTAATGTGGGTGTTGGATAAAGCATGCCAGCCCTGACTTATTAGTAATGCTTATCTTACACCCACGTTCACATCACGTATGAATATAGCCCAAAGCTTTCAATCATAAATTGTAGGAAAGAGGAAAGGTTACTACTTTGATCATTTGCCTGTAGTAAAGCTCAATCAAAAGTATGAATAATGTGCCTTGAAATGATGTGAAGGAATAACATCATAATGGAACAAAAAAGACACATCTGTATCCATGTGAGAAGTGGCATGAAAGTGTTATCTCTAAAAGTGTTTTGACATCATCACAACTGTAAGGAAACCGTTTCTTTATTCAGAAGTCCTTTCAGGGTATGGTGTGTTTTCGTTAAGTTGCTGGCTAGGTGAATGACAGAAGACTATTTTTCAGAATGGCGTTTATCATTGGTAACGGTTTAATGGGGATAGCTTGCATGAGAAGATGGTGACAATTTTCACTGAACACAGCATGTCCTAACCTAGTCTCCCCTTCAGCATAACTGAAAGCAAGAGGTGCCAGAGCTGTTTAACTCCAATCCCACTCTGAAGATGTGATGATGATTCCATAAGGTGATCGACAACGTAGTGAAGATCACAGAGCCTGGTTTGTTTGTTTTTTTAGAGTGAGACAATTTAACCGTTACCCAAATGTTTCCTTGTTGTCGCTCTCATGCTGCTTTTGAAAATGGGAGCCCCTTTTCCATTATCTTTCACCCTGACAATGAGCTGCTGTAACTGGAGCATAGCTAGATTGTAATAAACGCCTGCTAAATGGCAGTGGAAAACTTCAGCTTGGACAGCGGCATGTGCGTTCTAATTAGTGCGGCATAATTTTTCTGCCAGAAGGCTTTTCTGCAGTATATAGCTCAGTGCTTACTTGTCCATCTTTTCAAGGAACTGGTATTTCTTTTATCATTGTCAGAAGCTAGGACTGGATGACATGGGGGTGGATCACTCAGTAATTGCCCTATTTTGTTCGTTCCTTCTGAAGCATCTGGCCACTGTCGGAGGATGGGGTACTGGGTAGAGGGACCATTGGGCTGACCCTGTATGTTCTTATCTTCCACAGAATAGCACTTCATCAGATTGCTAAAGGACTCCAATTTTTTATGGCCTTCCTACCGAGATGGAATGGTCAGACATATAAATTCTAGGGGAGCCTACAATTATCAAATTACAATCTCAAGTCACAAATTTAAAAAAGAAAGTGGCTTTCATTATTCTTTCAGGTCCTTGTGACTGTGATTCACTTATTTATAGGGAAGGACAAAGGATTACATGCCTGTTACACAGTGTACTTAATGGCATAGGACAAGCTTTTAAAAAAAAAATTAAAGTTTTCTGAACTGTTATTGTGCCTGGAACAGGAGATGAAGAATTAAAACATGAAAATAGAAGCCAGGATGTTTGGTTTCTATTCCAGGCACTGCTACAAATTCACTCTATGACCTCGAGATTTTAAGTACTCTCAGCCAAAATTTCAAAGGTATTTAGGTACGTAAAAGTGCAGATAGGCACCTGGTGCGATTTTTAAAAGAATCTAAGCAGGTTAGGTGTCTAACTCCTATTAACTGAAATTAACCAGTTAATATCAATGGAAGTTAGGCACCTAACCTGGTTAGGAGGTTTTGAAAAAGCCTCAAGGTGCCTATCTTCACTTTTAGGTACTTAAATACTTATGCAAATCTGGCCTTCCACCTCAGTTTCCCTGTCTTTAAAGAATGCTATTCTACTACATTTTATGCTTGATGTCTGCAAATGCAATATAAAAATTACATTAGATTTCTGAGCCCCCAAAATGTCAAGGTGTGTACATGCTAAGGTGAGGAGGACCATCCAGTTACCTAGTTAGAGAAATCAACTCAGTCTGTCTAGCTTGCAAACCTGAAATTCAACAACACAACTTTGCTGAGGTGCCTTCCTTTGTCCTCCTTCGCCAGATTGTTCCCCACTGGTTTCACCCCCTTGGATTCCCCTCTAAAGAGTCAAAGCACTTACCAGTATTTTAGTTGTATTTAGTGCCTTCCCTCACATCACTTATGAGGTTTATTCTGCTACTGATTTTTAGCCTCAGGCCTTGCAAAAAAAACACTCCATCGCTCCTAATCAGAGCTACCATCTACCAACTGAGGTCACCCCTTGACCAAGTAACTCTTTTCTCTAGGTTTCTAATAGGATAAAGGACAATGGGCTTAAGCAGCTCTGACGTGTGAGGTGAGGGAGTATGTTGTGTTTTTGTTTTATTACCAATTATTTTAATTGCAAATGACTCTGTGACCCTAACCTGGGAATTGACCATCAGTTAACCAGTTCAGTTTAAATCAAAACCATCTCACCTCAAGGGAAATGCTTCCTCTTTGGATCCCTGAAGCATGCAATATGCTTCGGTGTCATCAAGAATGTCACTGACAGTATTCAGTGCTCAGAAAACGACGGTGAAGGGTGAATATTGCAATGAACAGAGACCAGTTAATAAGAGCTCCTTGGCAAGTGGGATTCTCGGAGCGACTGTCTCATTTTGGTGGATGATAGCGGGCTCCCTGTTCTGCCAATAGTGCAATACGCTATTGTACTATCTTCTCCTTTCCAGACAA
This sequence comes from Dermatemys mawii, assembly GCA_007922305.1. Classification (NCBI taxonomy): domain Eukaryota; kingdom Metazoa; phylum Chordata; order Testudines; family Dermatemydidae; genus Dermatemys; species Dermatemys mawii. The sequence goes on from ML677373.1 coordinate 16,804,405, forward strand.
TGAGAAGAGGGTCTGAGTAAGGAGCTTTCTTCTGGGACATGAATTATGCCATTTCATGGATCATCCAAAGACTGTTATTTGAGGATGAGTGGTCTGACAATCCTGCCTCAGAGACATACTGCATAATATTTATGCGCTACTTGCCTGCATTATCCCAAGGGTCTGAGGTAATTTCTATTTCAAACCTCTTTCTTGTGTATAGCAGAGCAATACAGTCGCACAGCATCACATGGAAAATAGATAAAACTAGAGATGGGTGGGATATGATTTTCCCATCCCACAAAATTTCAAACATCTCTCCTCTCCTGAAGCATGACAAAAAGCACCATTTTGAACATTTTCATGAACCAGTAATGCAAAAAAAAAATAGATGGGGTCAATCAAAACATTTTGTTTCAATAATTTCAAAATGTTTCATTTCGATTTTGACTTAACATGTTTTAACTATTTTTTGTATAAATTAACTAATTTTGACACAAAGTCATTTTTAATCAAAAAAAGAAACTTTTCATTTTAACAGAAATGTAGAAATGGGGTCTTTTGACAGTATTGGAATTTTTTTTAGATTGGGAGATTGATTGAAACCAACCCTTTTGCGCACAATTTCAGTTTCAGAAAATTGACATTTCCCAGTGAAAAAAAGTTTATCTGCTGTTTTTCCTAAAGCTGGCCAGGAATTTTCCAGTCACACTAAATGGCACACATACTGATTTTATCATTCTAATATAATGATAGATGCCATTATAAAAACTTAACAAATTAACTTTGGTTGTTATGGACAAGATGTAAAATGATCAGCTATTCTAGAAATGACTTTAACCTATGAGGTGCCTGATTTGGTGTAGGAATAACACAGGGAAAACATGTACCTGGGTCAAAGAATAGTTTGCAAATGCAGTTCTTCAGGAACCCATTGAAACCCACTGAAGTTAATGAAAAGATTCTCCTTTTCTAAGGTATCATTGACTCTTAACACATCAGATATGTTGATATGTGATTTTGTCATTTATTAGTTTTGCTAACTGCACAGATAATATAAATGCCACTGATTATCTTCTTCATCACAATGTGACAGGGTTAGCTAAGGCTTTCTCTTCTCTCTCTCTCTCTCTCTCTCTCTCTCATTTGCTCCTGGATTAATAACAGTGCAAAGCCCTTTGTTATCTGAAATTTGTGAAATTGTATTATATCAGTGTGTACTGGAACAAGAGGTGAAAATAAGTTAACATCTTTTTATAAGGAACCAATAGATGTAAAAAATTCATTGTAATTACTTTCATACATCAGTGATTTTAACATTTTCACTAGCAAGCTTAATTTTCGCTTCATGGCCACCTATGCATCCTTTTCCGATTGTGTTAGTGATACTTATGCTATACTGAAATATACTAGCTGGTAATTAAAGTTGGGCATGAAATTGGCTGCAAATGGCCTTTGCTTCCCTTTCTTTCTCTTCATTTGTCTGCAAGCAGAATACATTTTTTCCCCAAACTTTTTACTTGTTCAAAATGATTCATCAGCTAGTTTTAGTGAAAAATTCTTTGTCTGCTAAACATGCACCAGCATTGTCAGTCATCGTGACTGTTCGATGTTCTAAATTTTAACTGGGCACATTCATTTTGATTCAGTGAGTAGGCCATAAGGTATGATTTTGTTCCTTGACAAATGAGCCAAAATATTAGTGTCGGGATTCTGGTGTGTATCCTTTTGTTTTTAAGCATGACACTGTGCTTTCTTAGTGAAATTCACCTCTAGACAGGAGGCCAGGACAAGTCCTCAGCAGTAGGACTGGTTAAAAATATTTCATCATGTTTTTTTGATGAATAATTGGATTTTTGACTACATGTAAATGTTCATAGAACATGTCCTTTTCCCTTGAAAATTTTTATTTATGTTCTTGTTTGGGGTTAAATTTTTGGTTTTAATATGCCAGAAACTGAAAAAAAAATCAGTTTTAGATAAAAACTTAAGTTTTCCCACTAAATTTGTATGGAAATTACTTTTTTTCATTTTCTTCAACATTTTTAAGAGAGAAACATTTGTTTTCTATCCAGCTCTACTTTGGACTCATTAGTAAATCCCATGGAAGGGCTTTTGAGGGCATAAGAGGGAATTAAGTGGTGTATAAGCTTAGTGAAATCTGTCAGCATGGCTATGACTTCCCCTCCTGTGAAAAGTCTCCAAATATCACTTAATGTTCACTGTTTCTGGGAACAGCAAACACAGCAGAAGAGTGAACACAATCTAAACAGATGCTTTAAAATAGTCAATATTTAGGTTTTTATGTTTTTCAGTATACACTTCGCTCGAGTGCTAATCTTGTAGGAAGAAACTGTTAAATCCAACAAAATAAAATGGATTATTTTAAGTGACAATTCATTTTCCTGACCATTATAACTCATTTTCTGCATGTCTGTCCTTGTATTTTGTAAACCTTCCAAAGAGATTCAAAATTTTCTGATGTAACAGAGATTTTCTTATAAAAAAGGTCTAAAATTTAATATGTCCAACTTCAAAGAGAGTACGGGGATCTGATTTTTTTCAGAAAGTCCAGAGCAATCATTCTCTGAAAATCAGGCCCATTTAAGGTATCTCAGGTTGAGCACCCAAAAATCACTAGTTACTTGAAAATTTAGTATAATAAACTCAGAAACATAAGAAACTTATTTCTGGATTCCATTGTTAAAAGGCAAAAGGTTGATCAAATAAACTAGCCACTGAAGATTTTGTCACAATTTTCACCCATTGCTGATTGAGACAGGAAAAAAAGAATCTTTGACAAAATCCCAAAGAAGGATTAGTATCCATTTGGCTGAGTCTATAAAAATTGTTTGGGAAATATCATTCAGATACTGTGTCCACCCCACCACCCTCTCCCAAATAGACAGATACAATGCACAAATGAAAGGGTATTTAATTTTCTGTACAGGAGACCAATTTCTACTGCGAAAACCAAAAGTTGTCCCTGGAGTTCCTCCCATTTTATTGTGTTGTTTAATTTAGTGATCACTCGTTCACTTCTGTGGCTTAACTTCACATGCCCAGTATATTTCTGGTGTGCAATTGGCTCACAGCACATATACCGCCTGGCTAAGTGAGGCACCATATGCACATTTTGAAATGGTGTTTCAGTTTAGAGAGTTTTCTTTACATTTTGGCAGCTGATTGACAACACAGAACAGTGGTGGCTTAATGATGCTAAAGTCCCTTAGGTACTGTTTTGTTTTGTTTGTTTGTCACATGTATTAGGGGTTGAAGAAAGACAAAATCTCTGTTCAGAAACAATCTCTGTTTCCCATCTCTGATCTCCTGTGTGACAGGGAAGGACCCTGTGATGAGAGGAACATGTGTTCCTCTCATCACAGGAATCCTTTTCCAGACATTTCAGCCTCTGTGAAAGGTCATTGTCACAAAAATTGTCTTTAGCACCACAACATGCATGTTTATAGCTCCTTCTCTTTGGAATTTGAAATGTGCTTCTGTTAGGACTGTCTTGGCCATCCGGTGTTCTCTGTTCCCTCTGCTACATGCAGATCAGCATCATAATTTGTTCTTTCTCTGATTTCATTTGGTACCGTGGGTGCTCAGCCTTCTGAAATTCGCATACAAGGAGCTTGTCTTCATTAGAAAATTGTATCATAGCATCATAGAATATCAGGGTTGGAAGGGACCTCAGGAGGTCATCTAGTCCAACCCCCTGCTCAAAGCAGGACCAATCCCCAACTAAATCATCCCGTCATGTTCTAAGATGGCTAAGAAGAGTCTTGTTAGCTGGCAGGTTGACCACTTTGCAGTCAGTTTAAATGAGTCCAATTCGGCATCACGCCAGCTACAGATGATTCAGCCCTAAAATCAGAAAACACATCTTACAAATTTTGGCTTTTGCCTGCCACTATGCTAAAATGGATCCTCATAGCCTAGAATGGGATTGGATATTTTTCTAGAAAGAGAAGCTGTTGGTTCAAACAGGAATTACTATCTTTTGGGGATGTTCTATGGTCGGTCTTATACCGGAGGTCAGACCAGATGATCATAATGGTCCTTTCTGGATTTAGAATCTAAAAATGACCTTGGAATAAAAACCCAAAAGATTAAGAGACATTATCCATTCAAACCTAAGATCAACCCTTTATTAGGCTTATAGGCCTGTGTGAGATGTTAAATGGTTATTCTAATAGCCATTAAATCAAAACCGTCAAATGTAAGTACATAATACTTTTTATTTGTATTTTGGTAGCACTTAGGTTTCCCAATCATAGACTGGGACTGAAATGTGCTAGGAGTTGTAGACCCTTATTTATCTAGGTCTTGTAGAGACTCACCTTGATATCTGAGTGCCCTAAATATGGTTTGGGTTCCATTAACGTTCCTCGAGGTAGCAATTAAATACATCCCAACTTTCCCATTCTGGGTAGAATAAAGAAATCCTATCCTATAGCTCACATAACACAGATAAGACATTGTGAGAACGCCGATTAAAAGCTACTTTCTTTAGGAGTCTGTAATTGCCCAGGAGGAAAGGGAAAAACCTTTTCAGACTAAAACTAATTACACTGAGTCAATGGTCAGAAGACAACTTTGTTGTCTACATTTGGTAGACCCTCATGAACAATGATCATATTTTACATGGAAGCAACCCTTCCCCACCCCCACTTCCTTTTAAATAGTGGTTTATACTGTATTCTTCTTTCACAAACCTTAAAACATTTCTGAGTTCCAAAATACAAAATATACCAAACACACATCACAAGCACTTGAACTATGTGAAATATAGGATACTCTTATTATTACTGGTTTACATTAGAAATGTAAAGCTTCTTATACAAACTCACAAGGACAATCTTTCCTATATATCCTCCTCTAATCACACAGCACAGCAAGGTACATTAAGACTATTAAGTTGGGGACCTCTTTGAGCTTAGGTATTGGAGAACATGCTATATTTCCTCTTTAACTGATCATTTCCTTGCTCTTGTCAATGTATGTCCCGAAATTCAACATTCTCCCCATGTACTTTGTGTCTGATATGTAAGAACATTCTATTTTTAGACACCCTTGACATTGTCAATGTTCTCTTAGGCTGCTAGTCACATTCTTGTTTCCTTTCTGACGTTTTTTTCCTGTCTTTCTCAGGAATCAAGTTTCAAGAGCTGAACTTTATTAATGACTAATGGTTCTTTCAAGCTTCCCTGGGTATCTTTCAGCTGACAGGAAGATATAGTCAAACCATGACATTTTGCTATAATAATGTTTTCATCAATCTGCAAAATTACTTCTCCAGAAGGCTCTATCACATCTTTAGCATGTGCATCTACACTGTATATTTTCAGTTAAGATGTTCTTTATACACCTCATTTCAAAACCAGTGATGGCTTGGGGAAATGGTAACTGGATATATCACCAGTACTTTGGCCACTAAACCTGTGTCTAGATTAATCTAATTTTACCTAATCTAGTCTATGATTTCATATTGCAGTTATTACCCTAGTATGTGCATAGCTTGAAATTCAATTGCAAAAGGAGTGGCAGGTCTGTGATAGAATTTTAAAAGAGAAAAACAAAGGTTAGCTAACCTTGGGCAACGTTCTACTCTCAAGAAGGCAGCATGGATACAGTGTGAGCAGGCAGCACGGCCTAATAAATAGGATATTCATAGACCTTAGTTCTATTCCTAATTTTGCCACTGATCTGCTGAATGACCTTGGGCAAGTCTCTTTACCTCTCTGAACCTTTGTTTCTCTCGCATCTATACAGCACCTAGCACAGTGGGGCTATGATTGCCACTGAGGCCCGTAGGTGCTACTATATTGCTACTAGTACTAATAGTACCAACAGTATAAATCCATTGATTCCATGGAGTGATTCTGGACTTACCCCAGACTGTGAGCCTCAGATCAGGAACTGTCCCTGTCTAGGTTTTTGTTTTGTTTTGTTTTAATATTTCTTTATTGGAAAGAGTAGGCAAGGAGTATCAGGCTTTCCTAACACAAAGCAGACAAATCCTGTCCTTGTACTCCCTTGTTTTTAGCTTAAAGAATTCTATAACAATGCATGATTTTAGTGGGTGAGTCTCTTCTGCTCTTTCTTCAAGTGATTTCCCTATATTAAGTGATTGCTACTATGTAGACAACTGAAAAAAAACATTGATTTGTTTCAGTGGACCGCTTTAGCCTCAAAAATTACAAGCCCACACACAAGGGTGCAGTGGTTCTTCTCGGCCTGATTCCCCGTTCCCCCTTGTAGCTTAATGTTTGCCTCGAATGAAATTAATCTTATTCATAGCGTACGGTGGGCAATGTAACCAGCTGCACCATTGATTCTGAGAAAATATCCTTTATGGATAATACTTTCTAATATTGCTTTTCACTAAACATACTGGGACTAGCCACTGTGTTCTTATGTTGTTTAGTGAAGTTTGTTATTTCAGAAGGAGGAAACTGTTACCTAGCTGAGTCCCTGTCAGTTGGGACAGATAAGAAAGAAAGTTTGCAAGTGCTCAAGGATTTGGAAGATAAAAATTGAGTATTCTGATCCTCGTTTGTTTAATGGTCAGGGAAGAGCTGTTGCAAGATGAAGACAAAATCCCTCCTGAATAAAGCTCTGTTTGTTCAGGGAGAGTGAATAATCCTGAAACTCCAATTGGGGTCTTAATTAAAAATAATGTGGTGGTGTAAAATGCAAACCCTGGAAAACATTGCAAAGAAATGCACGGTTAGAGTGTTAGATCTTACGTTAGCGGATGTGACAAAGCTCTGTCCTTATCTTCGTGGATCCTGCGTTTCCTGGCGGATTTTTACTAGCCTCAGCGGCTCACTGTGACCCTCCACAGAGCCCTTCTCTCTCTGGAGACAAGGTCACAGTCTATTGAGCCATTTTCATCACAAACCAGTGAGGAGAAGCTATCCTTCCTGGCACAGTCTCTATTGTCTCCCAATCTCAGAGACTAATTAGGGGAGGCAGAAAGGGGGGAGTCCAGGCCCGCCCTCTACTCTGGGCTCCAGCCCAGGGACCCTAATAGTATCAGCTAAGGTGGCTGACCTTTTATCCACAAAACATAATACAATTCCCTGGGCTACTTCCCCACAGCAGTCCCTGCTTCTTCAAACTCCACTTCACCCCTACCTCAGGGCCTCCTTCCTTCTGTATGATAAGTTGTCCACCACTCAGTTTCACCAACAGCATAACTTCCTTCCACAGCTCCTGACACCCACAACCCACCTGACTAACTGGGAGGTTTTTATCTGGTTTCAGCCAGTCCCTGATTGGCTTCAGGTGTCCCAATTAGGCTAGCTGTTTCTACTCCTTTCTAGAAGGTTCTTAATTGGCCCCAGGTATCTTGATTGGCCTGGAGTAGCCTTTGTTTGGCTATCCAGGGAACAGGGACCTGCACACCCTGAGACTAATATACCTGCCTTCCAGCACTCTCCTATATCCTTCTGGTCTGACCCCCGTCACATGGAGTGTATGTAATAAATCTGCCTTACATCTGAGAATCTCTGGGCACCTTACAAGCATCAATGACTTAAGCATCACTACGCTTCATCAGGTAGTTGTTATTTTACAGTTCAGACACTGAGGCACAGAGAGTGAAAGGGCCAGATTTTTAAAGGTATTTAGGTATTTTAAAGGTATTCACATTGAAATCAATGGGAATTAGGCACCTAAATATCTTTTAAAATGTGGCCCAAAGTGACTTGCACATCAACTGGCATTGTAATCTAGGTCTTCTGAGTCCTGGGCCTCTTTGTTAGCCCTCAGACCATCATTTTTCTCCCCTTAGTCTTAAAGGAACAAGTCATTCCATCTGAAAAGCTGTTGCCCTCCCTAGCAATCATGGAGATGAAAACGTGAACCTTCTTTGCAAGTAGCACTGCCTTCCCCGTTCCATTTTTAGATTCATAAGTACTCAGTCTACTTCAGCAGCATCTGTGGTCAATACACCAGTAACTAGAATGGTTTTCTATTGGAAAATGCTAATTTGTCAGAATTTGAAATGTTCTGCTGGAACCTGTCAATATTGATGAAATTCCAGCTGACCCAGTCAGGTGGGATTAGCCCATCTAGAAAGATAAACAGAAAAACCAAACTCCTCCAAAATCCTAGTTGGCCTCACGAGTACTTTTGGGAAGGTGCCATTTTAACGGGTCCTGACAGGGCTAATGGCAGCACCCATATGATCCCTGCTGGCAGGCGGAGCGTAACCGTCATCTGAATTTTTGTATATAAGAATCATTATTCCTTCCATTGTATAATTATAAAAAAAAGTGTTTGAGGGAAAACAAAGGAGTGGCTTAGGTTTACAAAAGCTGGGGAAAGGAATAAATAATAATGCCTAGTTCTTACATAGCAATTTTCAGTCATAGATCTCAAAGCACTTTACGTAGGAGGTCAGTATCATTCCCTCCATTTTACAGATGGGGAAACTGAGGCACAGATGGGACGGGACTGGCCTAAAGTCACCTAGCAGGCCAGTGTCAGAACTAGGAATAGAACCCTGGCCTCTAGAGTCTCAGTCTAGTGCGTTACCTGGTTTTGCAAATCTCTATAGGTCACATGACCAATATTAGGACAGGTGTTTCATATACGTCTTTTCATGCTGGAGAGCCCGCCTCCTTACATCACAGTTCAGCTGATGTTAATTAAAAAGAGTAAGGGTGGACTCACAATGGGAATCTGTCATCTGCCTTTTGATAGTAAAAAGAGGCTGGTTCCCTGTGTTGCTTTCTTGGTTTTAGCTGATGAGAACTCCACATCTTCAAAGGTCAGGAGTAAGGTCCCAAAAAATCATGAAATTTAATAAAATGTAGGTTCTTTTTCTTTGCCTGCTGGCTTTTTGAATCCATTTGGGTCACATTTTCCATATTTTCTCTCCTATGAGGGCTAGAATTTATTTTTTAAATGAAAGCTGAGGTTCTCTTGTAGATACAGGAGCCTAGGTGCTTCAAGAAAAACACCAAACATCCTGAGACTCAGGACAAAATCGTGAGCGCCAGCAACACTGTAATTCTATGCATGTCCAAATCTTGCTCAAAGGCTGATACTTCTTCTTTTAAAGCCCTACTAGTTCAGGTGATACAAAGTCCAATTTCCAACTATATGATCTGTGACAAATTTTTATACTAAAGTAGGAAGCCTGCTTTTCATGAATAGCACCCTAAAGACAGCACAGATCTTTCATGTCTCACAGAGGCAAGATTCATTCTTTTGGCTGATGGTGTAACAACCATAGCATAAAAATTATTTAGCCCTCCAATGGCAGTTCAGGCTGGATGTTCCTCTCTAGCATTTGGATATCTTTATGGTCTATAATGCTGGAGAAAAATCCAGTGGCATCTAGATTAAAACTTTATTCAAAAGCCAACCTATATTTTAAATAGATCCAAACCCTGCCTCTGAATAATCCTTGATAAAGTGTGGTTCTGGATCCAGATCTGAACTTAACCATGCAGGGGCCATATCATGTAATTTAAAATTACTGGGAAATCGTTCTTTTTCACAAACTTCTGCAAACCTCCAAAACAGTGAGATTTGCAAAACCTTGATCTCTAAAAGGGTTTCCTATCCCTGGTTACATTGCATTGACATTTAAACCAACTCATTTTATACTGTACCAAAACTCAAGTGTTGTAGTTTATCATTTCATTGTTCAATGGTATATGAAATGGCAGTTTCACCAATCCAATATATGGTTTCAGCAGAACTCTAGCTGAACACATGGGTGCTTGCATGCATCTCATTGTAGGACCAGGGCCTGTATGTGTCCATATATCATCTGCATGTGTATACCTCTGTATGTCTATATTTATATATATAGATATATATATATAGATAGATAGATAGATATAGATAGATAGATATATATATATATAGAAACAGAACACACTTAGGACTCACAAAAAATAATATAAGCGAAAAGATATTCAGTCAGATTTTTTAGCATTATGTGAATTCAATTAATTTTTCCCTCTCTCACACCTCATAATTTTTCTGAACAGGGACTATTAATCATTCCAAGTAGTGTAGAATTTTGTGGGATAGCTGTAAGATCACCAAACTCTGACCCAGGAGGAAATGAGTTCCTAAAGGTGAAAAGCAAGTGTTTTCTTAATTAAGCCACTGAAACCACCTGCTCTTGCAAACACTTATTAACTCAATTCAGTTGAACTCAAATTAGCACTTCTAGCTCAAGTGAACATGCGCTTCATTGGACCACGTGGCCTAATTTGCGAACTGATATTCAATTGCTTAACATAACTGCAAATTATTCTACCCATCTGTCTCCTGTGACACCTCAGACTAAATTAATATTAGAGTGGTGAAGTGCAAACATTTTCTAAGCATTTTCTTTTAAAAAAATATAAATAGCAGATATTAGTAGCAGCTTGTTACATTCTGTACATCTTTTCGAAAAACTTATTTGTAATGATTTTTCTTTTAAAAGATTGCTAGATGGGGAAGTTGAGAATAAGTAAATCCCAACTATCTTCCTTCTGAAACTGGATTCCACTAACATACAAGAGGGTCATTTTGTAACCAGGCACCTTAACTACCTGGATTAAGTAAATTTGGTATAAGAAGGAATATTTCAAACAGTGATTCTCTAGCTGGGAGCAAGAATTATCTTAGCAGCAATTTGAAAGATAAAGGACACTTCTGTGACCCAGGGCCTGACTGGAGGCAGAGTTGACCCACCATATAACTTAGGGCAGCCCAAGGGCTGTTCTAAATTACACTGCTCTACTTCTGGTACCCTTCTCCTATGCAGCTAGCCCTTCCCACTCCAGAGTTGGAGTGAGACTCCTCCAGCTCCTGGCCCCCAGCCCTCTTATAAGGGCCAGATGGGCCCTGATTGAGCTGGCCACACCTGTGGTCAGCCACTCCCTCAGCTGCTTCCACTGCTTCTAATCCCTTTTACCCAGGAGTGGGGCAGCTGACCCACTACAGGGACCAAGGTAGGAGCTCAGGATTCAGCCCAATACTCCTGCCTTTCGGTATTAGCTGTAGCTATCGTCCTCCCATCTCTTAGGCCTGGTCTACAGTACGTGGTTATGTCAAATTTAGCCACATTATGTCGAATTAAAACTCCGTCCACACAACCAACCCCATTTTTTCGACTTAAAGGGCTCTTAAAATCGATTTCTCTACTTCTCCCTGACAAGGGGAGTAGAGCTAAAATCGACGTTGCTGGGTCAAATTTGGGGTAATGTAGATGCAAATCAATGGCTTTGGCCTCTGGGAGCTATCCCAGAGTGCTCTCTTGTGACCGCTCTGGACAGCACTCTTAACTCTGAGGCACTAGCCAGGTACACAGGAAAAGCCCCGGGAACTTTTGAATTTCATTTCCTGTTTGGTCAGCATAGCGAATTCAGCACAGGTGACCAAGCCATCCCCCCAGAATCGCAGAGCATAGAATGTTTCTACGCTCCCCCATCATCTCCGTCCCTGAGGTTATCGCAGATTAGAAGGTGAAAAAACACACTCACAATGACATGTTTTCCGAGCTCCTGCAGTCCTCCCACACTGATAGGGCACAGCTTAGTGCATGAAGGCATTCAGTGGCAGAGGCCAAGAAAGAATTAAGTGAGCGTGAAGAGCAGAGGCAGAACGCAATGCTGAGGCTAATGGGGGAGCAAACGGACATGATGAATCATCTGTTGAAGCTGCAGGAAAACCAACAAGAGCACAGACCCCCGCTGCATCCACTGTATAACCGCCTACCCTCCTCCCCATGTTCCAGAGTCTCCTCACCCAGGCGTCCAAGAACGCAGGGCAGGAGGGAGGCCCAGGCAGCCAGCCTCCAGAGGCTGGCCCAAGCAACGGAAGGCTGTCATTCAAACAGTTTGATTTTTTGTGTGGCTACAATAAGCAATGTGGCCTTGTCCTTCCCTCCTCCCCCACCCCACCCGGGCTACCTTGTCTGTTATCTCATTTTTTTTAATTACTAAGGAAAGAATGCATGGTTTCAAAACAATAGTTGCTTTATTTCGTGGGGGGGAGGGTGGTTGGCTTAGAGGGAACTAAAATCAACAGAGGAGGTGAGGTTGCCTCAAGGAGAAACACACATAACTGTCACACCGTAGTCTGGCCAGTCATGAAACTGGTTTTTCAAAGCCTCTCTGATGCACAGCACGCCTTGCTGTGCTCTTCTAATCGCCCTGGTGTCTGGCTGCTCAAAATCGGCTGCACGGGTAACCCAGGCAAAAAGGCGCGAAACGATTGTCTGACATCGCTTTCACCAGGGAGGGGCGACTGATGACTTGTACCCAAAACTACCCGTGACAATGTTTTTGCCCCCTCAGGCATTGGGAGTTTAACCCAGAATTCCAGTGGGCAGCAGAGACTGCAGGAACTGTGGGATAGCTACCCACAGTGCACCTCTCTGAGAGTCTATACTAGCCACGGTACTGTGGACGCACTCCGTCAACTTAACGCGCTTAGTGGGAACACACGCAATCGACTGTATAAAATCTCTTCTGAAAAATCGACTTTTATAAAATCAACCTAATTTTGTACTGTAGACGTACCCTTGGTTAGTGCTTTGTCTTCTCTCAGACTGAAGTGAATGGGAATATTTGTGTACTGAACATATGACACATGCTTAAGTATCTTGCTGATCAGGGCTTAAATGGGCATGCATCTGCTGAAGTGGGTTATAGCCCACGCAAGCTTATGCCCAAATAAATTTGTTAGTCTCTAAGATGCCATCATTTCTCCTCTTTGGTGTTGCTGATATAGACTAACGTGGCTACCCCTCTGAAACCTGTCACCGCTAAAGAACAGGGATTGCCTTCTCTTACACTTTGGATTGCGGTAGAGGAGTTGTGATACCAGCGGTGACTAAACAGGAAATTGCAAGGATGTTGATTACTACTGCAGGGCTAACATAACTATATTTGAAAACACGGATGCATCATCTTTGGGGCTTGAGGGAGGAGATGAAAGAGGCTACCCTTTGAAATTATTGTTCTAGTTACTTCACCATATTAAAAATCTGTTCTCAAATGGGAAGTAATGTGTTTTGACAATATGCTGGGGGCTCCGGTATAGATCGCTTACACTCTCCATGGAAAAGTTAAACTCAAGTTTGGTTCAGTTCCGTGCGTGAATGAGTCAGGCCTTTTATCTTTCCATTTATAGAAAAAATGGGCATTTTCTTTGTCTCAGATGAAGAAAGGAGGTTTGGTTAAAGCACTGGGGTGGGATTCAGGAAATCACTTCAGTTCCCATCTCTGTCACTGACTTCCTGTGTGACCTTGGCCAAGTCATCCAGTCTCTCTGTGCCTCAGTTCCTCATCTGTACAATGTGGATAATAGCACTTTCTTTGTCTAGTTAGAATGTAAGCAGTGTGAAACAGGGACTGTTTCTTACTAGGAATATGTACAGTGCCTAGCACAATGGGCCCCTGATCTTAGTTGGGTGCTTAATGATGTGAAACTCACCTTAAGAGACCAGCAGTACTGGCTGTTCAGATGCGGTCTTCACTAAATGTAGAATAAAATTGCACTGAAAAGCTTGGAGTTGCTTCAAAGTGATCATTTCTCTTCTGTCTAGGTTTCTGTACTGCTCCGATGAGACTGGGGTTTCCAACTGAGAAATCCCTTTCAGCAATTTTCACTCTAATAAATAAATGAACAGTCAGATCTGCCCAGCTGATTCAAGTATCTACCAGTTTTAGTCTGTGCAGAACTAGCAGGCCCCAAAAAGTTTATGTTCTTGTGTTATTAAAATGACCCTATGTCATGGTTTTACTGGGATAGTCCTGATTATTTCATTTTAGTAATCAAAATATTTGATTTTTTTTATCCCTACAGAAAGTTTGTTCAAGACTTATCACTGCCCTGGGTAGACACTGCTGTGGTAGGCAGGAACAAACAGCCCTGTGAACAAATGTTTGGTGTCATGAACAATGTTTGAGGTGAAGGGGAAAGTCAAGCGATCACAGATACTATCAAATCTGTTCCTTGGTTCAGACTGAAAACCAATGACACTAGTTCAGTGTTTTATGATAGCCTTGTTCAGATGCTAGGTTACAGGGGGGAAATATTCCACTCCCAGATAAATCCCATATTGCTGCTGAATCAGAAGCTGATAGTAGTGACACCAGCCTGCAGACATTTGTTCTTAAAGCACATTGTTGTCATTTGTGTGATGAGGATGTCACACCCTTACAAAATGTGGCTGAAATGGTCCCACTTTCCAATATTAAAGATGCTATCACTTTATAACTAATAAGTAAATGAATGATTTTTTAATGTATCTCTGGCATCTTTCTGCCTCAGTTTGTGCTCTTTTCACACTAGTTTTGATCAATGGCAGCTTTTCCCCCTTCTTCCTAATCTAGAAATTGCCAGTTATGAAAAGCTTGTTAATTTCTCTTTGTAAAATGTGCTCCGGTTTCTTGGATGTAAACACTGTTGCATCACTGCTGGGAATAGTCCCAGCCAATCAATATGTGACATAAATTATCTCCAGGAGAAGTGGCTGAATAGATGCCATAATCAACATGAGATTGACAAAATATCACAGCTGCACTTTGGCTGTTGACAGCTTCATTATTCCTATGGCATTCAACTGGGTAATGCATTTCGGAGGAACAGTAATATCTCCTGATACATCTAATAGCCTGAATGTAATTTTGTAAGCTTTTTGAAAATGAATGTGCTCCCTCATGTTTAGCTTTGCCCTGGAATGGAAAACAATTAGTGCAACCATTAGCTAACGACATTGGAACACTCACTGTTTTACCATAGGGCAGCAGCTCCAGCAGGAAACATTAGTGATAAGTTCTGAACTGTGTATGGGTCATGGGTGGCTTTAGCAGCTGCTTTTTGATTCATGATGATTATAGTCTTCAAGGGCCTGATTGTGTTCTCTCTTACACTAATGTCACAATGAAGTATCTTGCTGGATCTCAGTGGAGTCATTCGTTATTTACATTCGTGTGAGAGAATTCAGACCCCAAGTGACAAGATAGTTTTCTAACCACAGAAAATGCGTAAGCCTTCTCCCATTGAAGTCAAGGGAAATCTTTCCATTGACTGAACTGGGAGCAAGATCAAGCCCCATATGAAGGTTTTAAAAAAATCCTGACATGATTAGTTAGGCTCCTTAACCCCAAACTTCACTTCCAGTTTCCAAACCCCACTGTTCTTTTGAGCATTTTGCATCCTTGCTATGTGCATAGGGCCGGACTCTAAGCACTGAGCTGAACTGATTTACACCAGCTAAATTTGTGCCAGGGCTTGCCAGGGGTGAGCCCTAGCCCCTCTAGGTTTGGCAGTTCATAGCCCTGGTACCTCTGCACTTGCCATGTCAGTTGTGAATGTAAAAACATTGCTTGAGCTTTGTCACCTAATTGCTCGAGCCCCATCATTTATTTCATTACAAATTAAGCACTGGTTTAGCTCCATTGACTACAGCAGAGCTAATGTAGCTTACATGTGCACAGGACCTGGCCTATAATACACACTTGTGCAAATTTGCCTGGTAGTAAAGAGTTGGACATGGTGTAATTGGGACAGCGCAGTCTATGTGCGTTCCTGCTGTTCCGTGGTCCAGTATCTTGCCTGTGAAGAGCTGGGTGAATACTGCCACCTATTGTTTGATTAAATAAAAATGTAGTGTTGCCCAGCTACCTTGAAATGGAACACTCCATATGAGCATTTAGATAAGCAAGATGCTGCATATGTTACCGCTTTGCATAAGAAATAAATACAAATCGGATCAATTGAATTGGAATCCAGCGAAACGTACTGCTTAGCTGCTAAAATATCTATTGTCTATATATTTGAGGCTATAACAGGGTAAAAATTATGTTAAATATGCCATTCAATAGGGAGGCCATTGTGACTTAAAAACATTGCAAAAGTCACATCTACAGGAAAATAAATTAGCCGCTGGAATGCAAAGTGGCTCAGTTAGTGGTATGCTGGATGCAGCTCACCTTGTATGGCGATCAAAAGAAGGATATGAAAACAGCCCCACTGCAACGCCGCTTCACTAGTACAGTTTGTGGAAACAGAGTAGTTGAACTATTCAGCTCAACTAATTCAGTATGAAATATGAGCAGCTGAAATATTAAATAGCTGACATGTATATAGGCCAAGCACTGGAATATAAGTCTTAATCGCCAAAGTCTAAGAACATGTGAGTTCTTGCACCAGATCAGACCAACCTCTTGGACTGTTTGTTTTATCTTAATCCCAACTTCTTATTCTCTCTGTGCCTCTCAGTCTTTTCTTCCTCTTTGGAAATCAATGGCAGTATCTCTGGAACTCATTTATACTCTCTTATTCAGTCACCTTTCATGATCATCTATGCCATGTTTCTTATCCTTTAGGAGAAGTTCCCTCCTTAACATACTTATTCTTACTTTATTAAATGTTATTTTGTGCACTTTCGTTTCTGAACTTAAACGTTTATGAACTTAAACCCACGTGGCAGGAAGGGATTTCAATGCACTAATTTCAGTTAATGTTAGCAAAATAGTTATTTTTTAAAGTAACTTGGACAAGAGAAAAGTCTTTGTTCCATGTTCTACCAACTAATGTTTGCACAGAAGAATATGGAGAAATACTAGACACCATGAAAAGATAAGGCATGAAATCAAATCCAATAGCCAACCTTCAAAATGATCCGTTCCCACCTAGTAAGATGAAAGCAGAAGGGATAGGAAATATTGGCACCAGGGGAGGAACCACCAGGAAATGATCGTAGCAGACCAGTTGTATTAAATTGTCATCACACTCTGTTTGCCCTAAAGCAGCCAGAGAGAGCTCTCATCCATAGGAGAGTTCCACAGGTAAAGAACCCAGATATAGGCAGACCTGTCGCTAGACTGGTGCTGACTGAAGCCAAATCAAATCTTTACATCTTTATTCCAATGGGGATACAAGAACCCCTCAAGTGGCTTTATTTGCTTCTGTCGATGTGATGCTCATGCTGTGAGTAAGTTAAATGATCGGTCATTGCTCAGATTTTTATCTAAGCTATGCATCAGACTTCATCTGTCCTTTTGATATATTCATCTGGACCACAGGGCAGGATAAGAATCCACGGAAGAGAAGAAAATCGCTTAAAAAAATGTTTCTCATCCTCATAGTTGCAAAGAAAAAGCTCTTTTACCATGACCCGAGTGTAACTGACACAGTGATGTCTGCTAACAGGATTCCACCAGTGTGGAGAGTGATGGAGAAAGAGTGGGTGGGGCCAGGGCAATGGATGTCCTCTCTCACTGGCCCCACAGCACTCTGGGAGCAAATACTTACTGGGTTGTACTAAGGCCCCATTTCAGAAAGGCCCTTAATCATGCACTTAATTTTAGGCATGTGCCTAACTCCCATTTGCCTAAAATTAGGCAGCTGCTTAAGTGTTTTGCTAAATAATAATGGTTCTTATTATTCCTCTCATTTGTAATCTTTATGGGAATGAGATTCTTGTCATTATAATTTACAATGGGCAGCTGTAGAAACTATTGTGGTGTAACAAGAGGAGCATCAGGATATTAGCTGAAAAATGAGCAGCAAGAGCAAATTAAAATCCCAGCAGAGACAAAGGCCAGGTCGCTGTGCTAATGTCTACAGCTGAACAAATAATTGGTACTGAATAATTTGCTGGATGAGTCTGGGCACTTTTTGTTCTTGTCAGAATAACTGAGCAGATCTCAACTTCCTCACAAGTTTGTGTTAGAATTTACTCCTGAGCGTTCTTGTGACGTTTCCCCTTCTACCTCGCTCTATGGGCAGATCACTAACAGTTTACTCTGAATGTTCAAAGTGTGGTATTTTAAATCTGAGTTGTGTTGGCCATTGTATTTTTTCTACTCCCTGAATCGGGAAGAACAGAACTTGATCTGGGTCTGCCCTCCCATCCCCTTCCCATCCCAGTCTTTTTAAATGGAAACATATTGAAAGCTCAAAATTGCTCATGAAGCAAAATAGTTGTTTACCAGTCAGCCCTACCCTATATCCACATGGATAGACTGACTGAGACCGAACCCAGCTCGCCCACTAACTTTCTGCATGACATTGGACAAGCCACTCTGAAATAATTGTAAGTAATTTAAAACTAGAAGAAGAAATGACTGGTTCCTTATATTTGTCAGCATTTATTAACTACCGGCTCCCAAAGTGCTTTCTGAAATCCTAAGATAACTTCAGGAGCTGATTCATTATCAGACCAAGTTTTATACTTCACAGAGCTCACCTGAGATGTCTGAAGCCAGCTGTGATTGACTTTGATAAAGAGACCTGCAAGATGCTGTTCAACCTGCCACCTGGAAAAGAATCCTGAGCTGAACTGAAACTAAGGCTCTTGGTCTTGCAGTTTAACATCTACACCTCCTGCTGCCTTGAAAGGACTTTGATAGGCTTTCAGGTTCTCTCAAACCACACTAAATGCCCCCAGCTGGTATAAATGCGTGTAGGTAAGTTTATGTTGATTTACACCAGCTGAGGATTTGGCTCTTAAGTTTGATATTTTAAACTTAAATTAATAACTTAGGAGAAATAGGAAGCTCTCATAATAATTCAGCAGTCCTTTGATTACAAAAAGAACATTTTTTTTCAATTTATCCCCGCCCCCTCAAAGATGCCTGTAATATCTGATTCCCCCAAACCACCCTTTTCCTCATGAGAATATGTGAGCAAAATTGGCACCTCCATCACACTGGGCCTTGTTTAACCTTATGTCTCCCTGCTGATGTGCTTTTGAACGATACCCATTTTACAGATCTCCTTTGCCAAATTAGTTCATCGCCATTGAACTAGTCTCCAAACTAGTTCATCCTCCACCATTGACAGAACGGTGCTCAAATGGACCCAAACCATGATGCATAGATTTTCTGAAGTTGCAATTCACATTTATTTGCATCCAAGGAGATTTTCACTGAGTCTTGAGCTTGAATGGATCAGAAAACCTCAAAGCAAAGCTATCACCAAGTTTCACTCATTTCTGATTCCAAACCATTTCATTGTTAAATCTTAGGCACAGGTGGGCAAATCTTGTTACAAAACCTGGGCTGGGTTTCTAGTTTAAAACAAAATCCGAAACCAGGTGA
Organism: Dermatemys mawii; assembly: GCA_007922305.1. NCBI lineage: Eukaryota > Metazoa > Chordata > Testudines > Dermatemydidae > Dermatemys > Dermatemys mawii. The sequence goes on from ML677373.1 coordinate 16,823,463, forward strand.
GTTCTGTGGAGTGCCAAGGTTTTGCAGGGAAAACTTTGCACTGCTCTGATCAGTTAAACATAAGCAGCTAACATGTCAGCACTAAGCAGCAAACCTGTAGGCGCTAAAAATAATTCCAGCGCAAGCCTTCATCAATCCAGATCTCTTTTCAGCTTCACTAGGTTTACTTAAGTCTGACACCAACTTTCAAAAGACACTTTGGAGTTTTTATTCCATACTATGCATTTTATGACTAACAGTTTGATGAAGTTGTGGTTAGTTGAAGGCTATGATTGCTATTAATTGGCCCCAATCTAAGGATCATTGTTGTAACTAATCACCTGAGATGGGCTCACGCCTAGAGTGCCTAGATCCACATTTCAAACTCCCTGAAGTTTAGGACCTTTGGATGTGAGGGTCTGATGCAGGTCCAGACTTGGTGATGTAGAATTTATAAAGATTAAGAGAACATGACATGACCAACTTCAGTGTAGTGTTTGCAACTACGAGGGCACTTACCATTCAGCACAGAAGTCAGAGTTCTATTCAGCTGTCCAGCCAGTTCTGCTGCAGGCTGTGTAAGAACAGACACCATGTCATGTAGGAGCATAGGGACAGATCCTGCTCTCAGCTGCACTGGCATACGCAGGACACCATCCTGCAAGAAGCTGAGCATCCTCAACTCTCCTTTGAAGTGGGTGAGAATCAAATATGGCCACCTTCTCCCAGAGGTTGCTCAGCGTTTTCCAGACTCATATCTGAGTAACTCCGCTGAGTCAGAGAGGCTAATCCAGGCTCACTCTAAAACCCACAGTGCCTTTATGATGCCTACAAAAAACTGAACAGTGCATAGGCTACTAGTATGCTGATGTCCCTGCCTATCACACTGACCAGTACTGTTTCATTGTTCCCTTATACCCTCTAGTTGGTCTGTATCCACCTGTTGTTTTATACTTAGACTGTAAGCACCTTGGGGCAGGGGCTGTCTCTTTGTTGTGTGTACAGGACCTAGCACGGTGGGATTCTTGTCCATGACTAGTGCTCCTGGGGGGCAATGATAATACAAATAATAATAGTAAAATCACTATTATAGACAACGGATGATCACTTATCCCAAAATGAGAATCTAAAAGAGTCTTTTCATTTTATTCTGTTGCTAGGTACTTAACTTTTATGGTTGTTTGAATTTAACCAGGAAGGCGATCCAAAAACGTATAGCTCTTTACTTGATCATCTTTGTTTATCTTCAGTCCAACACATAAAAGTATTTTTAGCATTCTGAGATTTGGAGAACTTTTTGATATATTCTAACTTTGTAACATATTGCTGGGTTCAATATGATCCAGGCTTCACATTTTCTACTATACATTTTTTTAAAAACCTCTTTTTAAAAAATGTCACTGTTTTCTACCAGGCTGTATTGTCAAAAGCATTTAAAAATGAATTCCTGGGGACCTGTTGTAACTAAAATTTACACATCATTAAAGTTGTACTTGCTGGTGGAGGGGGTTAATGGGTTTACTAACCTTTTAAAGATAACCTAGTCATGCTGGGAGCTTTGAAATGATCTTGCAGATGTCCCAGAGCTATGGATATGGTTGCTGCTTTTGTTGCTATGATTGCAGACAGCTGTATTGGTAGCTGGGCGAAAGAAGGAACTGTACATCATATGCAGTCATGAATTCCTGGACAAGGTGTAGGGCTAGGATTATTTTTCTCTTATTGATTTAACTTAGAACTAATTGTTTTAAGATGACTGTATTAATGTCTTTTTGTCCATACTAAGTGACAATTGACTACAATTCCTGTTTTGTTTACTCTGGGCAGTGATTACTTGTTCTTCTTGCAAGCTGTGCTGATCAGTTCTTAGAGATACAACAGGCTAAAATGATACAGAAGTCATGGCATCTTTGACTACAGAAACAAGAACCTTAGATACCAGTCATTACTATAGCTGCAGCACTAAGAGCACAAGAAGTGTTAAGGCATCAGATATTTTACTTCAGATGTTTCATAATTTGCTTTTATCTTTAGTTTTTGCACTGAGATTTAATCAGTGATCTTGGACTTCAGTAATTGCTTGTAGTAAGCTCTTTCATTTTTCATCATTCATACAGTGTAGGAAAGCGGCTGAACCAGAAAGGAAAGGAAAGCCAACGTGAAATATTGAATGAAGACAGTGGACAATTACTACTAACTTGTTCCCATTCTGAATTGTACAGCCTGAGCTGGTAAGTCAAATATCATTCTCTAACTCTCATGTTCCCTAGCTATGTGTTGGTGAATGAAATCGCTTAATAAATACGTGGGGTGAGATTTTTTTATTATTATTAGTGTGTGTGTGTGTGATTTATCAAATCTTCCAAAGTTAACACTTCAGCATCTATGTTGTGTTGATACAGTGTGCCTATGTAAACAGTATGTTCATATGTATATAATCAACACACACCGATATGTAAATCAGGGATCTGTTTCCCTTTTGCAGTGTGATTTTAGAAACTATGCATTAATATTTGATCTGTTGTTCCCCAAGATGAAATAAGCTGCTTTCCAGGGTAGGTTATTCAAATGAATTTTATCTAAAAATCTCCACTTTTAAAACACATGCCTGTTAGGACAGGTTACTTTAGTAGGGATGTGTGATCAGAAACCTGACCACAAAGATTAGATTACATTGTGTACAGTACGAAACATGTTGGGAGACTTCCCTCTCTTAGTTGGTACATGCTAAATGAGAGTGCTAATGAGAATCAGAGTCTGCATGTGATGGCTATTACTAGTGTAAAATGTCTGCAGTAGACTGTTTGCCCGATGATTCAGGTATTCCTTAATGGAACCATTTTTGTTGTGATTGTTAATTCATAAAAAGTGGGCTACTTTTAGTATTGGTTATGCCCAGTTACAGTATGAGCAGATGCTCTGCATGCCACCCTGCAGAGTTCTACCTATGACCCCCAAACCTGCAGCACATTTCTCATCAATTTCTTGATTGACTGTGGCAAGCATTAGCTAGTGAGGTCAAATATTGTGACGGTTATTGTGATGTGCACAAAGATCTATTCAGAGCAGCACTGAGATCACCTAGCTCGTTTAAATTTGTGACCTAAGCTAGACATGTGCTTAGGTTTCCAGAGGTGAAAGCTTTGAATATATCAAGCCCAGTGCATCACCTAGTCCCTACAGGGTTTGTTTTTCATAATACACTGCTACCAGTTTAACTCTAGCAACCATCCGCCCTTCATCGTAGCACATCTTCAGTTGTCCATATATTAAGAACATGAAGACGTGTCTAATGTGTGACTTCAGAGAGAATGATGTATGTTTTGCTGTATCATGATGCATGGCTATGAAAGCTTACCTGAATTTCTTATAAAAGAAGCCTAAAGATGTTCTTATAAAATTGCTTAGACATTATAAAACTGTTACTGGCCAATTTAAACATCCTTGCATTTGGAGCTGTTTTGAATCACAGAATCATGTGAGTTAGAGGTGGACAAGATCCCATAGATGATCAAATCTATCACCTTCCCAATGCAGGATTGTTCCCTGTTTTTACTGAGTCTAGTTTCCTATAATTCCCTTGGGAGACAGCTCTCCAGATTAATAAGATCACACTACTAGAAAATTTTCTGTGATATGCAGCATACATTTTCCCTTTGCTTTTTTTCATCTCCTAACTGCTTGTTACATACCCCATTGTGCTGTCCTAAATACAGTAATCCTTGGCAATATTTTGCATTTTCCAAACATTGTATGAAAATGCTGATCAGGACTCCAATGAATTTGCCTTGCATTATTTCCAGCTAATACTGGGCTGTTGTGTGCTTAGTTCATGCAATGTTTTATGTACCTCTGTTAGTATATAAAAATAGCCCATTGAACATTTTCAGGTCATTGATGACTAATTTGGGGTCAGTGTGAATATGGTACTATTGTCACATAGAAAAATGCTATCACTGAATCACTGCAAGTTTTACAGCTATGTTTACTCAACCTCCTCTTTGACCTATCCGTCTTGGAATAAAGAGAAACTACCCATGGGGTTATATGGTCACACAGATATATAATTATCATATATGCATAAATGAAATAATAATAGGTAGCTCTTGTATAGCACTTTTCATCAGTAGATCTCAAAGTTCTTTACAAATGAACCATAGATCATTATCCCCATTGTACTGATGGGAAAACTGAGGCACGAGGCCACATCCACCAAAAATGGCATCAGACCCTGCCAGAACAACAGAGGCAAAACCTGCACACACATCTCCACTGGTACAGTGATCAACATTCCCCACAACATACCTTTCAAGAGCCATGGGTCCTACACATGCCTATGACAACATATGATGTACCTCCAGTGCACTAAATGTTCCAATAACAACTATGTGGGTTGAAACCAGACAATCACTGTGCTCTCAGACAACCATACACAGGAAAATGATAAAAGACAAAAACATCACATAACCTGTGGGTGAACACTTTTTTCACCAAGCGATCGCTCTATAGGTGATCTCTCAGTCCTCATCCTCAAAGGAAACTTTCAAAAGACAAGCGTGGGAACTTAAATTCATAACTTTGCTGGACACTAAAAACCATGCCCTTAATAAAGACACTGAATTTATGGCTTGTCACAACAATCTGTAACCAGCTCACCCCTCTTTCTGTCCTGTGACTGCAGGGACTTTAAAGGTCCCTTTAACCCTGGAATGGCCCCTTAGAATAAGGGCTAACTACTTATGCTCAACTATATGTTCGATCTTTTATTTAGCTGTGACACTCAAAGTCCCTTTCCCAGACCTGAAGAAGAGCTCTGTGCAGCTTGAAAGCTTGTCTCTCTCTCACCAACAGAAGTTCATCTGATAAAAGATTGCCCCACTCACCTTGTCTCTCTAATATCCTGGGACCAACATGGTTACAACAACACTGCATATGTCCATGGATAAAACAGTGATCCTACTGCAATGGTCCTTGGAAGGGTGCTGTTCGAATGCTTGGTACCTCAACGTATTTTCACCCTGAGGTTACACTAGCATCTTTCTCATTTGTATGTAGCAGGCCTCCTTCACCACTGCGTTCCTCCAGCTGCACCATGCTGTAACTGTCCAAGCCAGTGGAGCTGTGACATAGATTTTTAAGGGCCAAAGTAACCATCATGATTATCTAGTCTGGCCTCCTGCCTATCCCAGCTTCCCAGACGGATTGCCAGGATGCAATGCAATGGTCCAGCTGCCCATCCCTAGCACATGGGGAGATTGGGCTCTCCTTTAACAGAACATCACCCAGCAGTCTGAATTCATGGGAAATCAAGACTGCTGACATTTATTTCACAGAGAGGTTTATTCAAGGCTGAATTCCCCTTCTTAGAAAAGATGTGGGATTGGGGCAGGGTCCACCTGGGCCAATTAGTGTATGACACACTAATGTGCACTAACATTTACACCTCCTGGTGTGGACTAATGCACCATGTAGATAAGCCCTTAGAATAGCATTGTCAGGCCAGTACAGAGGTTGGTTGCCCTGGCTCTAGATGAGAAGGCAGCCTATTTAGTTACACAGGTCTAGATTCTCAAAGGTGTCTAGGTGTCTAACTCCAGTTTATTTCAGTGGGAATTAGATCTATAGTGTAGACATAGCCTTACAGCAACACCGCTGTACCACTGTGATGATGCCGCTGCAAGGTCTCCCATGTAGCTGCTCTTTGCCGATGGGAGAGAGCTTTCCTGCATAATTAAATCATCCCCAACACACGGTGGTAACTATTGAATGCATCTCCCGCCGGTATAGTGCTGTCTGTACCGGCCCTTTTGTCGGTGAAACTCATGTTGGTTGGGGGGACGAGTGTTTTTTCACAGTCCTGACATGAGTGTAGTTCACCCTGTGGTTCTTTAATGATTTAATGGGATCAGCTGGAAGTAGCAAGCATCTAATGCCACTATTGCTTGTTCTTAATCGTAGTGTGATGGCATTTCTAGGCTTGAGAAGTCCCATTAGATACCAAGTAGAGCTGCTTTCTTTGTGCGTTACGGATGAACTTAGCCCTTTTCTCTTGTTCTCAAAGCAACTGCAAACCATTCATTGTCTCTGCAAATGCAAGGGGAGATCTTCAGAGGCAGAGATGGGAGTTAGGTGTGCAAGTTCCTTCAACTTTCAGTGAAAGTTGGGTGCTTCCTGGTCACAAGTATATGCCCAGCCACTTGGACAAACTATTTGCAGTCCCTGGATTATTCATGAAACTTCCCCTTTTGCTGTTTGCAGTCCATGACTGCTCACTTTTCTCATGTGCCTTAGCCTCTCCAGGAGGAGAGTTAATTGAACTATTTTGTGAGTGTTTGCAAGACCCTTCACGTTATTGGTACAGGGCTTTGGGGCTGATTCTCCACACACTCTGCTGTACAGGAGGAGCTATATAGCAAAGTGAGTGCAGGGTAAAGCTGACGTCGGAGCACATGCCCTTTGTGTTTCTGTTTATTGCTCAGTGGATCATAGGAAAGCGGGTTATCGTGGGGGCATTACGAGGGGATCTTTGCCGTCACTCTGAGCGACTGAGAATAAAATGATCTTTGGTAAGGTGCTGAGTCACCATTAAATATTAATAACCTGAGACTGTGTGATCTGAAGATCTCTGGGGCCAACACACCAAATCCAACCACCTCTTTAAACATATCTTCAGAAATTCAGTAGAAACTGATTGAAGAGGGGGTTAATGTGAGCACACCCTTCCAGCCATTTGTTAAATCATTTCATTTCACTGACTGCTGCTTTGCTCATGTTTTCAATTAAAAGGCCTGATTGATCCGCTCACTGCACCAGTAAAGCAGAATGCTTTTTGCACTTGGCGCGTGTTTGCCGTTAAAATCAGCGCTTACTGACCGTTTCCACATCTGGTTCATGGTGTTTGGGGGTCTGATCCAGGCATGCTGCTCCGGATCTATCCCATGTCATTCCACCATCCGGGTGAGGGGGGAAAAGGATTTGTGGCACCTATTCTGAGTGTTCACTTCCCCTGTGTGCCATAGAGACCAAACTTTGGGGGGCTCTCTTCATACCACCGTGTAGCAAGGTATGGGGAACTAGGACTAGGGGGATGGATCCATTGGATATAGCCCCCATAGGGGATAGCTACAGCACCACTCAGAGTGATTCCACTGATGCTCCACAGCTGGATGGGAGCAATCCTGCTCAATGAAAGACGATCCCGGAGATCTTAGAAGGCTGGCTTTGCCTTGCATTCATTTTTTTGGCTCGTTAGTTGCAGGGATGCTGCTCACACAGATTTCTGTTCTTGTTTGTACACACTGGTGTGCTGATTTAACGAGGACGTCTCCTTGTCACATGTCCCAATTATCTCCAGTCTCTGGGCATATGTTCATCATTCAGAGACCTTGTCTATTTGTAGTACCTCGTTAGCCTGGGAAATGTCTGAGGTTATTTGTAAATGGATGCTTTTGTGTTCAGAATGTCTGCTTTGCCACCATTCACCAATGGGAATGGAAGACTTAGAGGACTTGTGAGAGTTGGCATTGAGCTTTAAATCTTAGAGGCAAATTAAAGACAAAGAGCAGCTGCAGTTACAAGACAAGAAAGTGTTTAGTAGAAAAGCTTTTACGACAATAAATGGTCAGGCCAAATTCTTGGGTCCTGATTCTATAATGCTGCTTGTTCTGGTTGAATTTAGGGAATATCCTCATCACTTTACATACACGGAGTATAAGTCCTTCTTCCCAATTCTCATTTAACCCAAACTTCCTCCCCCCATTTATTTATTTTTTTACCAGAATTGTTTTTTTTCCCCACAATGTGACTTAGTCAGTTCCCCGAGAATCAAACCCATATGTTGAAGCTATTATTCCTCTCATTGGCTGGCACTCATAGGGGTGGTCCCATTGGTGTCCACATGACACCCCCTCCCACCCACTGATGTCAATGGGACTATCTCTATGATCAACAACTCACCAATGGAAAGGATCTAAAATATGGCCCTTCATGTTCTTGGTGTGGGGCTGGCCTATCTTAATGAAAGTCCATTGCTGCACAAGTCTTGCTGTGTATGTTACAATGAGTTTGGAATGGATGAAGTTAGTGGAGCAAACCCGTGTCAAACGGCTGCATTGCCTTCTCTCTAGGACCTGCCACGTAAAAATGACACAGCAAATGCAGAACTTGAACCTTTCGCAGACAAAAAAGAACAGTGGGCTGTCTTCTCCGAATGCTGCTAAACGACTGTATCGCAATCTCTCCGAGAAGCTGAAGGGGAGTCACGCGTCTTTTGATGAGGCGTATTTCAGGGCCAGATCAGATCGACTCAGTCTCCGAAAGACTTCTGTGGTAATTACTTCATTTTTAATAAACTGTCATATTAGCTAATTTCACCTTGACTTTGCTTCTCTGTTGTACCCCTTTCTCCATCCTTCTTCATCTGCCTTTTGTCTGTTCATGGACCTGTTCTACCCACACCTATTCCCGAGCTTATGACATGGAGGAATCCCATGGATGTGAAGCACTTGGTAATACGCACTATGCTTGATAACGTTTGCTCTGCAAGGCAGAGATTGATTTTTTTTCTTGTGGGCCAAATTCTGGGGTCCCCTTACAGAACCAGGTCTTTATTCCAGGAGGAGTCCACTTTCAAGGAGTAAGGTTCTACACAGCATGAGTAAATGTGGCAGAATCTGGCCTATAGGTAATGGAAATGTCTAGCTCACCTTGGACATATAAGAGAAGATTATTTTCTCTAGAAGTTTGATGTATGCACCAATGTCTTTAAACAGCAAAGGAAGTGATAGTTGAATAAGTAACCATTAAGAGCAAGGGTCACGGGCTAGGAAGGTGAGCACCGGGTCAGAACCTAGACTGAGAGCCAAGGACCCCAACACATCAAAGCTTTTGGCTGTCTCCTCTGGTCGCAAAGCCCATCTATGGCCTTCATTGTACAAGATGCTGGCAGGCACATGGGTAACCAAGAACATGGCTACTTCCATTGACTTCAATGAGGTACTGGGATTCAGCCTCATGCGCTGTATCCTGGCAGGCTGGGACACAGACACATACACAGACACACGCACACACACACTCAGTAAGCCACACAACCTCATCTATGAATTACTGGAGGGAGGTTCCAAGGCAGCTGCCCTTCAGTTGCTGGTGTTGCTGGAACAAATCAGGTTTCCTCCCTTCTGGAGGCAGGAAGGACACACCCTTGGATTTCTACACCGAATTGCTTCCTGAGGGAGGGGCGGACCAGCCACCTTGAGGGGCTGCTTGTGGATGTGCCAAGAAATGCCCGCTCAGCCGGCCAGCACGGGAATGACGCAGGGGCTTAAAGTTAAGTGCTGTGCTGGATCCGGGCTAGCGTGCTCACCACCTTGTAGGACAGCTCTAGCTAAGGCCCATGTTGCTAATGGGAACCGTATGGCTAACCAGAAAAAGGTGCATGGCTTAGGTTTCCTTAACGCATGCAAATCTGCCTTATATGTCAGGAAAACTGCATGCAGCCATACAAGTGCTGAAGCCCTAGGAGAGTTCATTCAAAACAGTCGCAGCCCGTAGAGCAGGTGAGATGTTTCTTTCATGAAGTTATAGGGCTAGATTCAGGCTGGCCTGTTAGAGGGGCACGGCAGTAGAGAGGGCATTAGCAGACTGCTGTTCTCTTACATGGCCCGGGAAGAGCTAGGCAGAACTACAGCCCCTGTGCACTGGACATGATAGGACGACTCTGTCCCTGTTCCTGTGGTGGGCACAGGGCACTGGCTGTCTCCTATCTTCCATGCACTGACAAGGGGAGCTGCCTGGCTGTGGGAGAGGTAAGCAGCTGTGCCCAATGCATGGGCTTGGCGCACAGCCTGCGTTCCTCAGGAATTTCTTCTTCGAGGCACATCCCCTCCTGACGCTGCCATAGGGTCTGAGCAGCTGCACGTAAGTGGCACTGTCTAGCCCATGGAGAGGTGTTTGTACCATGCAGTTTGGATTTGTATCTGGATCCGCTTTGAGGAGCATTTGGATGTAGGGGGTTTGCTCCAGGCCTAGGTAGAGGAGTTAGCTGTGGAAAAGGCCTCCTGGGTCCTGATTTCCACCCCACCCCCTTCTTCTTCCTTTTTTCTGACCATTTTTTTTTAAACCCTATCTTTTGTCTGATTATTGTGCTGGCAGGGGCACTAATACCAGGCTGATGCATGGGGTGGATGGAACAAGTTCCTAGCCCAGCTCCCTGTTCCAGAAATCCACTTCTTATGCAGTCCCAGGCAGGGAACACATCAGATCTTAAACTGGTAAGATCCCATGTAGTTCTTAGCCACCAGGCTAAGGAGCAAATGGCAGCTGTGGAGAGCGAACTCCTCAGTCACCTAGAGAGCTGCTGGCGTGCTCTGTTACTGCCCACCATCCTTCTTGGATCTGACCTGTCATGACCCCCTCTAAGCATGGGAGTGTCTGTTTCCGTCCTCGGCCTGACTGACAAAACTCTATTGCCAGGTGTGATGTGGACAGTTGTATAATGGGAAATTGATCGAGGCTCACTACTTTCATGTCCTTCAGTCCATGATGCAGCGATACAAGTGTGATGGCTTTTTGTCACGACTGACCTGCTGTAGGCCAAACGCTAGAGGTGGAAGTTTCTATATCCCATCAGTGATCCAGAGCCTGATCCAATGCCCCTAGAAGTCAATGATAAGATCCCCACTGCCCTCCGTGGGCTTTGGATCAGGTCACTGCTGAGCAACACAATCAACCAACTATCTGTTATTTTCAGTGTTCGCTGTGGATAATAATTTAAGGAGTAAAAATATGACACATCAAGGTGTTAGCTGATATGTTTCTTAATCCTAAAGCTCAATTTAAAGGACATCTGTGGTATAGGGTTGACACATTGACTAAAATCAAAATTCCAGATGAGAGAAGAGGATTTTTAGACTCTTCACTCACCATCCACTAGTGAACAGTTTTCTTTTCATTCTTCGTTCTTTCTAGGCAACACTTTCCATTGAAGACATTTGTTGTCCTGCCAGAGACACCGCCATCTCCCAGAACTGCTTTATTCTTGCACTCATGTTTGTCAAAACAGTTCCTTGATGGAACTAGTTCAGCATTTTGTTTCCAACTCCAGCACCAGACATGGACTTTTCTAGCTAGCCCAAAGCAAATAGCTACGTACGATTGCATTTTTAAACACTCGGCACTTAACCTCTTCACTGGAACATAGCTACCGCTTACTGCAAAGCAGCACGGTGGTTCTTTTCATTGTATACATTTTTGCATCTGTGTAACACCCTCCATAAATTAATCTTGTCGTGCAACTGTTAAGGGAGGAGAATCTTGAAAATTGTCCCTAAACTGCGTTTGATCGCTTGTAACTGGGCCGTCAGATGCTGTTTGCTCCCAGGGATGTTTTCACAGTGGAGAAATATACTGTGCTCTAGTGGGTGCGGATGAAGTCAGAAGGCATTTTTGAATCATTTTGATGGTACTAACTGGTCTGAGGTTGAACGTGTCGGTCTGATGAGATCACAGTCCTCCTTCCCCCCATTTGAATTCCATCTCCAGGAGCTGCAGATGACTGAATAATATAGCAAATTCTAAGGAATGTTTTAAATAAGAGTTTGGTGAACTATTTGGATTAACTGCAGGGGTCTGTACCAGCAGGACCCCGACAGGGGAGGCAAAAGGGGCAGGGACATTAAAGCGCTGCCACTGTGGCACTTTAAGGGTCCTTTGCCCTATTATTTTTTCTGCTTATTCCTAATGCAAGGATTACCCCATATGATGTAATGTCTCTAAGACTGATTTTGAGCTTTGAATGTAATATGAAGACAAAGTAAGTTGATGATAATATTTGGACCTTAAATAGTGCTCCATAAACACTAGTCAGATAATCTTTGTCACACTGGTATTGTTTCTGTTTTTAAATTGGATGAATGTGCAGGTGCTTCTGACGTAAACTCTGAAATTCATTTTGAATTTTACTTTCTGTTAATGTATGTGACAGTAAAATACAGAGGTAAAATATTCACTGGAAATTAACTTAAAAGGGGTACCAACTTGACTGAAATGAATTTATTTTAAAATCCAAACAAATATGCCTGGAGAAGCAAAAAGTGGCGTTATTTGCCAATTCTAATTTTTAATATAAAGGTGGTTTTGGCAGGATATAGTTCATAGTTCTCCATCCTTAGCCTTAAAGCTGCAGGGAGCAAAGGGGTGTATCCCTTTTGCTCTTCTTATCTGGACTGTTAATGACCCACTTTAAAACATGTTAAATGTGCCTAGACAGCAGCGTGACAAGTAGCTATTAAATACATGTAATAATATCTAATTCCCATTGACTCCAATTGGAACTGAAGACATTCAGTATGTTTCAGGATCCATGCCCCTAACAAAGAGGTTTTCTCTGGTCTGAGCAAAGAGTTTCATCCTCTCAGATGGGAGGGGAACCCCACAAACATGTGGAGAAAGTGCTGAGTTCTAATTTCAGTGTGATCCAAATCAAGCATTAGAAAAGCAGGGGAACAAATGTGTGGAGCTGCTGTGCAGTGCAAGGCAACTGCTGCATTGCAGTTAAAATTTCTCTCCTTTTAGGCTTTGTCTTGCAATTGAGAAATACGTGACCAGATCTTTTCTTGCATTTATTTTAGATGTGCCCTTACCAGTGATGGTTTGCCTTTAAAACCATTTTAATTATAATTTAGACACCTTGAGGATACTCTCTGTCCATCTGCCTTTCATTCATCTGTCATTTTAAGATTTTTCTCTTGCACCCCTCCCACTAGCATCAAAGCACTGGGTGTGTATATGAAATCTATTAGAATTCCTTATACTAAATACAAGGAGAATTAATTAGTTATCTTGAGTGTCTTTCCTGAGTAGTATTTATGACACTGAGTTGCTTGGACATTGTCAGATCAAAATGTTTACCTCTCGGTTTGTATCTTGGGCTCTCAAGATAAAACATACAAAAAGATCTATTTTGAAAGCGACAGGTGTGATCTCTTATACACCGTCCTTAGAAAGGATTGAAAAGCTTAAAGCAAATGTGTTTTATTTGTGGTAGCTGAGGTGAAATGAAACAGGTGAAAATTCTGAGTGCGGACAATTTTAAATACTGCTAATCAATCTCTATTCTGGTGGGCCACCGTATTTACTGTAGCACAGTAGTACTGCTTGCAGTGGCTACCCATTTAAACTTTTAGATAACATCATCTCAATAGTTGCAATATTTCTTGTATTTCCCATGTTGAGCAATGTCCATGTTTTTTCTAACCAGAAGGGGCCCTGTACGGTTACATTCTTTTTAATACAGTTATTGTATGTGGTTTAAGGTGGTTGTTTGCTTGTTTAGGACATTATAGCTAGAGTTGGTAAAAAAAATTCTAACAAAATTCTTCCAACAGAAAATGCCATTTCGTTGAAAACTAAACTTTCTGCTGGAACCAGTAGGTTTCAACAAAGGTTTGTTTTTAAAACAGAAAAAAGTTTGAAACAAAGTGTTTCCATAAGGTCAAAACATGAGGAACATTTTGATTTTTCATTTCAAAATGTACATTTATAAATTATACTATTTTTGTAAAAGTTGAAATGGGAACGAATCATTTTAAATGACCCAAAATAAACACATTTTGAACATTTTATTCTGTGAGAAATTTTGTTGGTTTTTTTTAGGTTTGGTTTGTGGGTGTTCATAGTCTTTGATCTGCTTCAGAGTTCATATCTATTGCAATGGAGTTGGGGATCTAACCCTAGTACATAGTGCATATCATAGAGCCCACCTCACAATGTGGAACAACTGGCAGAGTATTAACACAACAATGCCAATGACAGGTATTAAAGTTATAATAGCAGAATTGTCTTGAAGTCTACTATAGGCCTATATCCACTAAAGTATCCATTAATTTTTGGGTGCCCAACTCAAGACATCTTGGGCCTGATTTTCAGAGGTGTCAATCACCCGCAGCTTCAGCTGCATTCAATGTTATCAGAGCTTCCCTTTCACAGGCAATAGTTATTTTCTCCTAGGAGTCCACAGATGCCTCCTTGGAGTCTCCATAATCCCTTCATTCATCTCCTTTTTACTCTCCCACACTCCCCCGGGCCTTTTCCTGCAGCAACGAGGGCCTAAACCCAGAGTTCAGTAGTGCTTCTTCTCTTCAATAGGCCAAACGAGGGAGCTGAGCAGGCTGCCTCTGTCACATTTCCACTTCCAGCAGTGAGGGAGAGCCAAGCTTCAATCCTGAATATCTCTCTCTCTCATATCCAAGTATTTCTTTAATGCTCCCCTCAGCACAGTACATCCACCCAAACTGTAGCTCCCTTGCCTGGCAACATGCTGAGCTCTCTTTGCACAGCTGGGCTGGTTGCTTCTAATAATTCACTTTTAAAAGAAGAAAGCTGTTGGGTAATTATCACAAAGGGACATCGAAAGGGAGTTTAAGGTAACTTGGCAAACAACATGTCACCACTGTAGAGCACTAGAAGGATGTTTTCATAAACAAGAACCCTGAAGGCCATGCTAGCTTCCTGCACCTGCTTCTCCCCAGCTCAATTAAGGAGTGACATGTTTCTTTGCATCCTACCTCACTTCCTTTATCACTTCTCTTAGTTCTTATATCTGTTGTTGAGGGGAAAGGGAGCCTTGCTGTTTTTTTCTAGCCTAGAATAGCGAAGAAGATGCTAATACATGGTACATTCTTAAGTCCTATTTTTCAGACACTCACCCACTCAATCTGCATTTGTCTGAGTACCACACAGATACACATATTTGGTTACCTGCTGATATTTTGGAGGTACCCAGACAGTTAATCTAATGCAGTCCTATCCCCTCTTCCTATCTAATGATGCAAGCTCCACTGAGTTTCAAGCCCTCTCCTAGTCACACATTTCCTCTCAAAGCTGAATGTGAAATTATTAGGGTATTTAAAAATGGTCTGGGGCTTGTCTTCACTGCAATTGTTAACTTGAATTGGTACACTCACGTTATTGCAGTCGAGCTAGCCTACCCTTCCTTGAGTGAGACTGACTACACTACACAGCAATAATCAAGTTGCACAGCTGGTTGCGTTAGCAGGTGCCAAGTAGTTATGAGTATGTCTCTACTGCAAAGTTATTCCAGGTGATCGGCATATGGGTTAGCCTGGCCAGTATATGAGCATTTCCACCGCAAAGCCTTACCTGCGTGACTGTGTCCTCCCTGTTTCTTCTGTCACTCATGTGTCTCTGGGGATATATCACAGGGTTCTTCATGCTGAGACAGACTAGGATTCTTTTGCAGTCAATTCTGTCAGTTGTGGGAGAACTTGTCTGTCCCTCAGGGGAATTGTGGGACGGGTGCTGGAGGACCATCACGACTTAAGTAATCTTGCTTGAGTCCTCACTGCAAAGTGGGTTGGATTCCAGCCTGAGCTTTCACCCATACCCCCAGCTGTTGAAGCAAGCACAGGTTCAAAGCACAAATAAGCACATGCATGGGAGATTTTCAGGGCCCGTCTACAACGTTTTGGCATCTGAGGTGGGGAGCTCAAATGACGCCCCCACGCTCCCTCACTTGGCCAAAACTTTGAAAGGTTTCTTGTGCCCTCCATCCACACAGCACTTCTTCATCTCTGAGCATCTAGAGCAGACAGGATACATATGCACCAGCAGCAGACACAATTTTCTACAATCTGGGTCCTAGTGGAGCCCCTCCACACTCTGACACCTGAGACAACTGCCTCAGTTCACCTCATGGTAAGGCCAGCCCTGGGTTTTTGTGTGTGGATGGTAGCGAGATGTGGGCTGACAAATATTATCTCTCTCTTTTTTTTTTTTACTGGTACTCCCCCGTTGGTCTATATCTATCTGTTATCTCTTGCCTTATAATAAGATTGGAAGCCCCTTGGGGAAAAAACCATCTTTTTGTTCTGTTTTTGTACAGAACCTAGTTCGGCGTTGTCCTGCTTCACGACTAGGGCTTCTTGGTGCAATGGAAAAACAAATAATAATAATAAGCCCTGAAATGCTCAGAATTTATGAGCAATTTCAGAACCAGTGCCTGGTACCAACTCATGCTAAAGCTGCCAAACACTTTTTGAGTTTTGCTTTGTTTTAGTTGGATGTTGATTGCCTTGGGTTACATCCCCCAGGGTTTTACTTTGAGCTTGGGGGTTTGAACAAACTCAGAATCAACCCCTCTGCCAAAAACCACAAACTTTCACCCAGTTTCACATCTAAATCTTAAAAGATCACTTCTGTGGCTTGGCTTCAGGACAAACCTGTAAATCAGCTCAGATTTGCTTTGGAAGGGTTCTGAACCTCATTGAACCTTCCAGTGAACCTGAACTGAGTTCAAGGGTATAATGAAACCTGAAGCAATGGGAGATGGGCTTTGTTGAACAATTTGCACATCTCCAGGGGAGGCTAACCTACAGCTAGGGCCCTCCCAGTAGTCTTTACTCTTGGGCTGTAGCGTTCAGCCAGTGGTCCCTCAAACAGGATAAAAAGTAAAACTTGTGGCTGCTATAGGAAGCATTGTAACTAATTTCTGCTGTTGCTGATGTACAGAATTTCCAGTGCAACGAAGCTATGTTTGAGGCGGTGGAACAGCAGGATTTGGACACTGTTCAGATTCTCCTCTATCAATATACCCCAGAGGAGCTAGATCTAAACACACCGAACAGTGAGGGATTAACTCCCTTGGATATCGCCATCCTGACAAACAACGTGCCTATCGCCAGGATTCTTCTGAGGATTGGCGCCAAGGAAAGCCCGCACTGTAAGTATAGCAGAACACAAATTGTGTTGCTCCAGATAATCCATGCTCAGGGCTTCCTCTTGCTCTGGGAGACTTAATTAAACTACATAAACAAAAAGTCCATCTGCTTTTGTTTGCAAGATGAATACAAGCAGCAATGGCACCAGGACAACTGGAGACAGTTGCAGGGGTATTTGTTTCCTGGGCACAAGCGCAGCAAGTCTTCCCTCTCTCATGTGTCAGCAACTGGGGTGCAACCTACCAACCCAGCAAATTCCAACCTCGAGACTTGCTTTAAGTGGCTCTGGGGATAAAGGTTTCAGAGTGGTAGCTGTGTAATCTGTATCTGCAAAAAAGAACAAGGAAAACTCATGCCCAAATAAATTTGTTAATCTGTAAGGTGCCACAAGTACTCGTTCTTTTTTGGGGGGGATAAATTCAGCTGTTCGTCAGCTGCCGTAAAGAGGAAACACACCAAAGTAACATGGGAATGGCATCACTGTGCAGACAGAGCTGCTCACTTTTGCTGGATCGGTGTATCACCCGAGTCTACTTAGGCATAACTGTGTAGGCACATGAAGACATATGTATTCCAGGTAGGCACAGGATCCATATTTATCAGAGTTATTGTTATGATAGTCATTAGTGTGAGACATTCTAGTGGGCGCTAGAATTTACACCCCTCAAGTGCAGATAGAGTACACTGTAGATGATGGTAGTTTATATGATGCCATAGGGTTAGGCATCATTAAATACTTGACAATTACCAAATATGGCAGCTGAAGTTACCTTGGTATTTGCAGTAATCTCCACTCTAAGTATTAGTTTTATGTTTTGAGGCTTGTTTAACCCTTCATTTTATAGCTCTTTGGGATGAAAGGTGCAAAGCAGAAAGCAAAATCTACTAATTGACTGTATCCTCTCTCTCTGAGTCACACTGCTCTATGGATCTGTCTGTGGTAGGTACATTGTCTACAAAGATCCCATTGCTGCTAAAACTGCTTCATGTCCACTAGTGTTAACAACAGTGCGAGCCCTAGCATAGATGTACCAAGATAAGTGGAAAATTAATCATTTGCTGTCTTTCAGTAGAGACAAGATGTTTTTCTAAATTAAATCGATTTTGCTTGAAGATAGAAATTACTGTTCTTGATGTCATAAAAGTTGTACTTTTTGACTGCATTGGGGTAGTAATATAGGGTGACCAGATGTCCCGATTTATAGTCTAGTCTAGACACGATAAATCAATCCCTGAGCGCTCTCCTGTCGACTCCAGCACTCCACCGCCGTGAGAGGCACAGGCGGAGTCGACAGGGGAGCAGCAGCAGTCGACTCAACGCCGTGAAGATGCCACAGTAAGTCGACCTAAATACGTCAAATTCTCGTAGCTGAAGTTGTGTCTCTTAGGTGGATTCTACCCCCTGTGTAGACCAGGGCTCTGACATCAGTGCTCACTCTTCCGTCAAGCTAACAGTCCCATTAAACTCAGATTACCACAATTTTAGGGCCTGATGCAAAGCGCAGTGGAGTCTTTCCATTCACTGTGATGGGCTTTGGATCAACGACAGAATAACAGTAGCAACGAACGGGCAGGACAGCAGCCGTAAATATATGGTAACTGCACCAATGGAAACTCAGCTCAGATTATACCTCTTCACTGCACGGGAACACTAGTAGCACTTATTGTTGTTATAAAACTATCCTTTGTCTTCCTTCATGGGACTTTTTCTGCATAATTTGGGGAGTGCAGTGGGGGAGGGGAGACCTCACCAAGTCAATTAATCAACCTTAAACCATGACACAAACTCTGACGCCTTACGTTTGGCTAAAAATACACAAATATATACGAATTTGTTTTAAACTGTCAATGCCTATATTTAGGACATTCCCAGCAAGGCTATAATGAGACTGTGTTTGAAGGACTCAGCCACTGCAGACTGTGTCATTAATTTGAAGTTAGTTAAATTAACAACATTTAGGACTGGCATGTCAATCTCAGTGCTCCAGGAAATTGCACCTTGAGGCTACTCGCATTGCCAATTTTTTTCACTGGAGAGTATATGTGTGTGCGTGTGTATGGGTGTGTGTGTGTTGGGATTTTTTGCCAGACCCTCAGTGTTGGTACACCTTTATTGCTTTTTTAGGTCCACAGCACTTATATTATCATTTATTCTGGCCTCCTTTAACCTTCCCAGGAGATTTTTGCATAGTGTAGCTGCTCAGTGAAAAGAGGGTTTTTTTTTTTTCCTTTATATTTATTTGTTTATTTTTCTGTCATGGTTCATGACTGAGGCTTTAAAAAAAAGTGTGACAGCATTTAGAGTGCATGATTGACTGCTGAAGCAACATTCATTAACCATGACAAATCTAGAGGAAAACACAGTCTTGAGTGTTCTAAACAGCAGTAAAAAAAAGACTAAACTAATTTTTCATTGACCTCATCTGTAAATAAATGCAGCCTGATGGCAAGCGAGGGCAATCATAAATTAGTATTCATTTCCTGTAATTAATGCAAACATGCCTATGAACACAGAGAATATGAATATATAACCACCTCATTTCCATTTCAAAATATGCCCACCAAATTTCCACTTCACTTATCTTGATTTTTCAGTTTTTCTGACTGAAATAATGGTTAAGGCTTTCTCAATAAAAACCAAAATCGCTGGGGTTTTGTCCTTGAGAAGCTGAAGTCACTGCTTGAAAGTGAAAAGCAAAGTGTCGCATACAAGGCTCTGTGGAATGGCTTTCACCACCTCTGTATTGGTCTCCATTGTTTGAAGCTGGCAGTAAAGGCTGGTTTTACCCTATTCTTGCCCCCTTGCCACACTTCACAGCCCCTCCACATTTCTTCTTGTATTTAGCCTTCCCTGTTAGAGTGAAAACCCCTCCACCTGCTCGGCATTTGGGATCTGTAGGCCTGACCCAACATCCAGTGGAAAGACTCCCACTGATTTCAATGGGCAGAGAGATCTGGAGGTAGGACTCTCACCTGCCCCTTTCACGTAGCAGCCAACCCAGTTGCAGAGGGTGTTGGGCAGCTAGACAGTATAAAGTTGGCTTCTCACTGGCTGCCTCATTTCAGACCCTTTCTGTGGTTCAGAGTACCTGTGCCTGGCAGCTCTGCCCACTATCTCCTCCCAGCACAGCCCCTGGCAGCCATGCCATTACCCTTTTCTGTCATGTGACTGTCACATGTACGGCTCAGAATTCTTTGTGTCTTCTCCAGGGCAATGTGACCTTCACAGTGGGCCACACTCTGAAACCCTCCCTCCGTTTCATCAGTGGGAGCGTTCCCTGAGTAAGGAGCAAGGGAAATCTCTTTCTTTCTCGCCCACCCCAGCAAAGTACACAGGAGTGGGCTGCGGTATGGAAATCTCCCTGACGTCCCTCTTGCAAAGCTTTCCTTGCACCATCCCCTCTAGCGGAAGGAGTTCAGGAACTCTGGATTGTGAAGAGCACACTGCCTACCAACCCTGAGACCTCAGAGACTTCAGAGCAAAAGCAACCCTACTACAAGAATAGCTCGTCCTCTCCTCTTCTACTCCTATTTCCTGACACACACTAGCCGCAGAGGGCCAGCAGGAATCACACTACCATCCGCCAGGTCCCCTTGTAGCTACACTGCCCTCGCTTTTGAGAGGACACAGGTGACATACCTCCCGGCTGCGTTACTTCGATTTCTGTGTGGAAATCCAAAAGCAACGTGGAGAGTGACAACGCCCACTACCAGAGCCACATGGAGCCCAGCTCGTTCTTCCCTTAATTACCGAATAGGCTGAAGCATAGAGTGAAGCCCTTAGAATATTTGCATGAAAAATGGAAAGCAGGTTGCTTTAGTCTCCCTGCTCTGAGAGTCCATGTTGTGTTGTGTAACCACCTCTCTCTCCTCCACTGAGTTTCTTTATTATTTGTTCTTGTCTTGGCTTATTTGTGCAAAACTAAGTACAAATAAAATTTAAATGTCCGGTGGTTGTTGCCCGCAAACATTCTTCTCCCTTGCCAAGGCCTGACAACTGTAGAGGTGAATCTTGATGAGGGAGATAAGGTCAGGTCATCCTCTGGAACTTGAAGTAATGCCAGTTGACACCAGCTGAGAACCTGACCCATAGAACCTCCCCTTTCAGCCCTAGTATGCTATCAGATATGCTCCACACTTACCATTTGCATGGATCCAGGAAGGTCTGTCCCCCTTCGCTGGTCTCACAGAAGGTAGCGAATTCTGAAGATGTCAGCCGATTGCGGTAAGCATGGTGATGTGTCCAGAGATGTCCACGCAAAGAATGACCATACTTGGAGGAGAGAGGCTGCAAGCCAGCTTCTGAAAGCAGAGCCCTAGAGACAACCCTCCTTCGAAAACCTTTAGGATGTCAGAGGTGTGGAGTAATTATTTACTCTTCCCCTCGTGGTTGTTAAATTCCCGATGGCACTTTTCACATTAGTAAGTGGGATTATCCTTGGACTCCTGGCCAAGCTCCAGTCATGACACTGAGGTTTGAAATGAAAATGTGTACACACATATGTATACACATCAGAGAATCACTCTGCTTTCTTTCCTGATGCAAAACTTCTGCCGCATCCTGAGCTACTGGACTGATTTTTTGATATAGTGGAGTAGCTAAGGAAGGCATCACTTAACACCCAGATCTGGTCACTTTTGCTCTTATACGGGGTGCTTTTATGTCACAGCAGGCCAGAGTCCTGTCCCCATATCACATACGTTTGCATTCTCAGAAATGCCTTGGTCCCTTTTTAAATGATCATTGCAACTTGCTCTTTGGCAAGATTGGTTCAGATCCCATAAAAGACATAAAGGATCCAGTAGCCTGGCTGTGTCCAGAAGCATGATCTTCCCCAGCATTGCTAAGAGCCGTGGCTTGTCGTGGCAAATTATTTCTGATGAATAGGGCCCTTTTTTCTTTTCTTTTTTTTTTTTTTTGCTCCAAGGCAATTAAGGCTCTGATGTTAAAATCAGACAGCTCTTGTGGAAAGTTACTGCACACCACAGCAAGATTATTTTTGGTGATTTCAGGAGTCCTCCTCCTTTACACTGTGTCCTGAATTTTGATCACCTCCTGAATTTGCCTCTTTTCCTCCCAGGTTTAAATTAAACAGCTTTGCAAATTATATTTTCTAAATTGCAAATAATTTGATCAAACTACCCTAAGTATT
This sequence comes from Dermatemys mawii, assembly GCA_007922305.1. Classification (NCBI taxonomy): domain Eukaryota; kingdom Metazoa; phylum Chordata; order Testudines; family Dermatemydidae; genus Dermatemys; species Dermatemys mawii. The sequence continues at coordinate 16,845,328 of ML677373.1, forward strand.
TCAGCACAAGATCAATTATAAAAGAGTTTGCTCCACTCAAATTCACTAGGCAGTCATGGCAGTGGTGGTAGTTTGCATTACAGTAGTGCTCCGAGGTCTCTACCGAGGTTGGGCCCCATTTTAGATTTAACCTCTGTAGCTGCTATTTTCTGTGTTTTTATACAGCATTTAATGCAATGCGGCCCAGACCTGGTTGGGCTGTCAGCACTATGGCTATATAAATGATAAATAATAATAGTACTAGACACTGCACACACACACACACAAGTTTAGAGACAGTCCCTCCTTACAAGACAGGGCAGGCAAATGAATTATTATTACCCTTCTTTTACAAATGGGGAGTTCAGCCATAGGGAGACTAAGTGAATTGCCAAAGGCGATTCTGGAAGTCTGTAGCAGAGCACAGACCTGAATACCGATCTCCTGAGTTCTATGCCACTACCCTAACCATGAAGGCATCCTTCCTGGTCTTCCATCAGCTGTTTCTTTTGACCTGGAGATATTTGTGAATTTTATGTTTTGTCTATAGTTGACCACAACCTTTTGTTCATTAGAAGCATATGGGTTTTTATGACCAAGTAAACTGAAAACTGGGTGAAAACTGAAAAGCTTTAATTTTGGCTGTTAATCTTTTGTAATAATCTGTCAACATGAAAGAAAAGGATGTAGGGTAATTTTGGTTTGCTTAAGACACTTTCAAGTATATGATAAATAGTGTGAGCTTAAACTTCCTCACCTTACTCGTGTGGTTAGTCTCATTTAAACAGGTCAGATCCTCAGCTGGTGTAAATTGATATAGATCCATTGACTTCAATGGAGCAATGCCAGTTTTCACCAGATGAGCATAATTTCACTTCAGTAGAGCTACTCGAAGGATGGAGAGGATTTGGTTTTAAATGGGTTGTGCTAGTGTAATGAGGTCAGAACTTTACCACTCCACCAAGCAGTCACTTGCATTCATTCTTCTTTTCTTGGCAGTTGTTAATATGGAAAGCAGATCAATGCATCTGAGCACGTTGGTCCAGGAAGCCCAGCAGCGAGTGAACGAGCTGTCTGCACAAGTGATGAGTGAAGGTCTCAGTATGGACAGCACAGACAAAGAGAAACAACTAAAGGCATGGGAGTGGAGATACAGGCTATACAAGCGCATGAAAGCAGGCTATGAGCATGCCAGTAAGTAGAACCAAGGTTGTTATATACCTAAAAGGCATATGCTTTAAATAAGAATAATTTGCATTTGTAGAGCAATTCTTTCTCCACTGTGACAAAGCTCCAAGTCTGTACTTGTGGGTCCTGCGCTTCCTGGCAGATTTAGGGGCCTCAGAAACTCATCTAGGCCCCAGAGTGACCTCCCTTTCTCAGTATAATTGGCAACAGTCACCGCCTAGTGAGTTACCTTCATCACAGGCCAGTATGGAAGGTGGAAAAAAGCGGGGAGCCCGGGCCCACCCTCTGCTCCGGGCTCCAGCCCAGGGACCCTAATAGTATCAGCTAAGATGGCTGACCTTTTATCCACAAAACACAATACAATTCCCTGGGCTACTTCCCCACAGCAGTCCCTGCTTCTTCAAACTCCACTTCACCCTTACCTCAGGGCCTCCATCCTTCTGGATGATATGTTGTCCACCACTCAGTCTCACCAACAGCACAACTTCCTCTCACAGCTCCTGACACCCCCAGCCCACCTGACTAACTGGAAGGTTTTTAACTGGTTTCAGCCAGTCCCTGATTGGCTTCAGGTGTCCCAATCAGGCTAGCTGTTTCTACTCCTTTCTAGAAGGTTCTTAGTTGGCCCCAGGTATCTTGATTGGCCTGGAGTAGCCTTTGTTTGGCTATCCAGGGAACAAGGACTTGCACATCCTGAGGCTGATATACCTGCCTTCCAGCACTCTCCTATATTCTTCTGGTCTAACTCCGTCACACCACCAAAAATGCTCTAATCAGTCCTCATGATACCCCTGGGAAGCAGCTGAAGGTTATAGGTGGAGAAATGGGGGCACAAAAAGTAAGTGACCTGCCCAAAAGTTGAAGGGGGTTTGGTGCTAGCATTTGAGAGGCCCAGTTATCCTGACAATTGTATCTGTTCAGCTTCTACAGAATGGAAGTTGTGAGGTCAAAACTGTTAAGATAATCAGACCCAAAAGCTCCTGGTACAATGTCTAATTCTGACACCATTAAGCCACACTCCTTTTCCTCATCTCCTTCCCTTTACATTTTCCTTCCAGGTTTCATTTAATGTGATGAAAGATAGTTGTAAAATAGGGACATTTGGGGGGAAATTCAACTTTTTATCATAATCTGAGAAAAAAAGTGAACAGTTCTGTGTTTGGTGAAGCACCAGAATGAAGTTTTCACACAGAAAATTGTGAGAAGTTAATCCTATTTGCTGGCATCTTAATGCAATACCTCGGCAAAGATAATAAGCCAATTTAAAAAATGTGGAACTTTTTAAGGCACTCTAAACATGATTCTGTACAGAAAGGCATATTGTGGCCCTTCGAGTGGCGTAGACTCGAGACTGACACTTCAGTTTGTATAAACATTTAGATTTTTTGGCTGTAATAGATTCAGTGACCAACAATCATTGTTACCACTAACCTCTTAAAAATCAACTTTCTAAAAATCTGCTTGCAAATAATTAACTTTATCTAAAGGGCACTGCACACCAAGAATACTCCTCTAAATGCCTTAGGTATTTCTGATGTTCTCTGAGTTAGGATTTGGGGAATACCACAAATGTAAAGTTCATTACTTGTAATGACAAAATTGTAAATATAATAGGCCACATCCATAAGTGGTGTCAGCCAGGGTATCTTCATTTAATTCAATGGTGCTATACTGGTATAAGCCAGTAACCAGGTGAGGAGCTGGCCCATCTGCCAGCATGTGTTATGTTACATGACATGAGTTTGTTTAATGCCCTTATCTAGGATGACCAGATGTTCCGATTTTATAGGGACAGTCCCGATTTTGGGGTCTTTTTCTTATATTGGCTCCTCTTAACCCCCACCCCCATCTCGATTTTTCACACTTGCTGTCCGGGCACCCTACCCTTATGCTAATCAGATGTAAAAAGTTGGATAACTATATCATCTTCATCCACACCCAGCATGACCTCAGAATCATTTGCCTGTTGAAAGGGATTGCCAGTTTCTCCTACAGACAATAGGTAATTAATTTGATTTCTGGACTGAATTACTCTTTGAACTGATCTGTATGCTTTAAAGAGACGTCGTGCCACGAAACATTTTAGAATGACCCCAGTGAAACACATACAAAGTAGCTGTTACAATCTTGGTGATTTCTAAACCAGAATAATGTAAAAATGTTTTTCAGTCTTGTGATACATATGAATGTTAGTGAAATCTTGAAGATTTAATTGGCTCTTTATGGTAGTTTTTGTCCCTTTTCTTTCTCCCTTCCCCCCCATCTCAAAAGATTTATAGGGGCTTTTCATTGACATAATTAACATTATTCTGCTTTATTTGGTTACATAGATACAGGAAGATATTTGTACCCAAAGGAGCTGAAAACCATGATAGAAACAAATGGTGTCTGCAGGATATTATTAGTTGGGCACTAATTAAAATGTTCAAAAGGCAGGGAACACAAACACTTACAAAGCAAAGCTCACAATTGCCGGGTGGTTTTCAGTCGGTTCTTTGAAGACACACAAACATTGTTTGAATAGGATTTGTTGTGCTATGGACCTGATGTTTTTTCTTCTCTCTCAGGAGCCCCTGAGGCGCCAACCAATGTCTGTTTCATGGTGACAAGTAGCACATCACTCACTGTCACCTTCCAAGAACCTCTTAGCGTCAACTCGGCTGTAGTGACCAAATATAAAGGTACTGGCTTTGGACAGATTTCATTTACCTTTCTGAAGAGTGCACAGAAACGTCACAGCTCAATCATGAGCTATTTACTTGCAGAAAATATTTTGCTCTAAAAGCCTCATTTGGATAGAAATATTTCATTGGGTACCTGTGTTTACATGAGTATGTTTGGGGTGGGATTCCCTAATGAGACAGTAAGACAAAAAGACAGTTCACCCAAACTATTATCGATGGTGCCTAGAAGTTTGCTTGACTCATTGTGGTTAGAACATGGGATGAGCCAGCTTGAAAACATCAGCTAGCCTATGGGGCCTGTGGGCTTCTTAACATCCCTGTATGTCCTTGCCCATGCCAAAGCCACACTGCCATCCCTTAAAGGAATGCCTCTGGAAGCTGAAGCTGCTGGCTGTGGCTTCACAGTCCAGCTAATTAGCTGTTCCAGTGCCGCCACATAATTCCTGGAAGAGTATCACATTAGGTGTGGCACCAGTTACAGTCTTTAAAGTGGAACGAACAGAGAAAATACCTTTCTCTGAACAGTCCTGCTAAACACTCCGAACAGATGCAGCTCCTCTGCATTGTTGTAATGAATATTAAATACAGATCATGAGGTTGCGGAGAGGGGCTTAAGTATTTAAAAGACTTCTTTTCTTAAACAAAGCAAATCTATTTTTAAAGCCAGCGGTGTGCTCAGGTGAACTCTATTAAGCTTCATCCTGAGGAATGTTAGCATTATTTTTTCTTTGCTGGAATATTTCAAGTGAAGCCCATTCTAGTTCCTAATTAGATTAGGAATACAGATTAGTCCTGTACACTTACATTAATCATCCTAGTAGTGGTAATACTCGATGATTCCATGAGACCTTTCATCTGAGTATCTAAAAGCTATATGTAAACAATTAAGCCTCAGTTAATTAAGCCTGGCCCACACATTCAGGCTGTGTCTAATTCTTGCAGCTTCTTCCTTTACGACATCTCCAAAATCCAGCATTTTGTCATTGTCCACACTACTAAAATTCCCATCCAAGTCCTTATCATATCATACATTGAACACAACAATCTTCACCTTTCTAACCGGTTTATAACAGTTATAACTGGTTAAAATGAAGTGGAGAGAAGCTAAAGCCAGAACTTTCAAACTTGGGTGCTTAAAGTTAGGTATCTAAGTTCAAATTTAACACCTAAATAAGTAGCCTGGTTTAAAGGCGCTGAGTAACCAGGGCTCACGTCAACTTCAAAATTCATTGTGTCCAGACACCCAAAGTGGCCCCATACCTTATGGTTTTATAGAAGAGTTAAATCACCCATATTGCAGCTAGCTAGCTGTGCAAAAGCGATTTAGTGATTTAGGAGCTTAGATCCCATTTTTCAAAAGTGATTTAGGAGCCTTTGAATGACTTTCACTGATAGTCTCCTAGACACCTAAGTGCCTAAGTCGCTTTTGAAAATGAGACAGGTACCTAAATCATTTAGGTACTTTTAAAAATTTTACTCGATAGAACAAAACTCAGCTATATCTAGCATTCAGGTGGGGGGTGAATCTTGTACAAGTCATAACTGCACAATAACATAAATTCCCAAATATAATTGATTATTTTAAAAAAATATTTACTTTCCAAAGGTTTTGTGATATTTTCCCCACACATAGTTGTTTAGTTTAAATCTGTTTTATAGCCTCTATCCACTTTTCAGAAAGGATGAAGGCAAGGAAAATGTTACCCAACTTGACATATCTTTCCTAAATCTGACTAGTTCACACTCTAGTGCTTTCATGCTTTGAGTAATCCATACTGTTGACTGTTTTATGCTTGGTCAGAATGGCCATGAATTCTACCAGGATGTTCAATTTAAACTCTGTATCTCTGGAAACTTGCATATTTAAGGTTAGATGAAAAGAAAGAGCATTAATGGGTCCTGTTGGTGACTTGTGGGGATTAATTAAGCACAAGATATGGAAATGTTTATTACACTGCAGAGCAAAATTCTCTGTGTTAAAATGAACCTTTCAAAAAAGCACTCATGATTAGACCCATGTAAAGATGGTTTGATAATATTCATTGAGAATCTTTTAGCCAAAAGTATAAGCCACAATTCAGCAAGCCTCCTAAGCACATACTTAAGTGCTTTCCTGATCTGGGGCCATAAATAACACATTACTGTTTATTTTTAAGAAAGAAGGAATCAGGAGAGATAGAAGTCTTTCTCTTCCTCACTACCAAACTCTAATAATCATCTTTTCAATGGATCTATGGATTTTTTGGATAAGCATCAAGATTAAAGTTGCTTCAGATACTTAGCATTTTGACAAGCTGCCAAGGCTCTTTTCATGTCCTTTCTTTTGACACGTTTGATGTGTGGCTTGAACCTGCATCGTGGAATATTTTTTTCCCATGTGCCTATTTGGTTCAAAGTGATTCAGAAACATTATCAGAACATTATCTGAATCCTGTGTGCATGGTTTTCCTTGTTAATTATATAGCTTCTAAATAATAAAGTACAATAATATTTTGCTCTCTTTTTAATCCATAAAACCAATGTACTTCCTTTAAGAAACTAAATTTAAGCACACAAGTTAGATGAGTGTTAATGCTGTGATCCCAGCTAGGTTCCAGTTCTGTGACTAGATTCTGCCAAGCCATTTCTTTAAGGAGCTGAGGAATTCTTTACTTCCTACCCCGGACTGCCATTCAATGTTACTGCCGCCATCCTAATGACTCCCATAGCTTCCCTCCAGAGGAGGTTGCCTTATGTGTAGTGTACAGTGTAGTGAAATGACTCCTATGTAGATAGTAATTCAGTAAAGTGTTTTGAGGCTTGAGACAGGCATGATATACATTAATAATAATTATAATTATAATTGTAATAATCATCTCCAAACTACAGAGAAATAATCATACCAGTTCCAGAAAGACCCCACCCCAGCAAAAGGATATTAAGAATTACATTAACTCATCAGGAAAAAAATCTCAGATTGACTAATCATGCCCTGAGGACAAGCTTTGCACCTGCAAACACTTGGACTTGCCTACACTGTATAAACCACTTTGCGCCAATAAAACCCCTAATGTAAAAGTGCTGCACCGGTGTTAAAAAGTGAATTGCACAGCTTATTCCAGCTTGAAACTGGGGTGAGTCACATTCAGGCCAGTTATTTTGACACTGAGGTCAATGTGTCTACACTGGAGCTGGATGGGAACCAGTTTTCCTGTGCCACAAAGATTTTCAAGATATAAAAATATTTTCCCATCCCAAATCAGGATGAAAACATAGAAATATTGAAAATTTTCAACAACCAAAAATCTGGAGGAAAAAAAAAGTCTTGTTCCAGGTCAATTGAAATGTTTCATGTAGGTTTCTCAGTCATTTAAATTTTTTTTTACTCTACCTTAAATTTGGAAACAAAAGTTTTGAACCAGAAAACTGGAATTTAAAACAAAACAAAAACAAAAATTTCAAAAAAAAAAAAAAAAAAAAAAACCAAACAAACCTTTGAGTAAAAAATTCATCAAATGTGACCCTTTAAAAGTTTCTGCTTCAACAATTTGGCATATTTCAATAAGTAAAAGGTTTGACTGAAAAATTCCTGACCAGCTCCAGCTTACACTACATGTTTGTACCAACAGGGCTACACTGGCATAACTATACTGATGCTAAAAACCCTCACAAAAGCATAACATCAACATAGACAAGACTTTATTCCTCACTGTTGTCCCAATGGAGCCTGGAAGTAGGACATTCAAGAACTGTTGTCTTCAAGAAGTAATCTGTTTAATTGGTGTCATCTCTCTCTCTCTCTCTCTCTCACTTTCTCTCTCTCTCACACACACACACACAGTTTAGTTAAATGAAAATCACTTTTCAACATAATTAACCAGAGGTAATTGTAAAGATTATTGTGAAATTCCAAAACTCACTGAAGGAAAAGTTTGCCAGTCTGGAAAAAGATGCTACTTCTCCTTCTTGTTTGTTTATTTTTGTTTTAAGCCTGTTTTTGTTGTTGTTGTTTTCCCCCTACATAGATGTAATTTCAGGCATATATAAGCTCCTCTTATTGCACAATATTACTTTATTGGTGTCTCCTGTCAGAAGTGTTTGAAAATCCCCAGGCATCAAGATAAACAAGAGCATGTGTAATAGCAGAAGATAACCACTGAATGAACCACCAATGAAAAATTACCATGAAATATAGTCTCAATCTATACCCCTGAGTTTCGTATATCTTATTAATTTTTAAGCAAACATATGTTAGACAAATACATTTTCTTTTGGTAAAAAATGTGAAGCAGCTTATTATGTTTTTGAGTTTAGTTATTTCGCTAACGGACCTGAAAAATTCAAGTCTGAAGCTGTAGTAGGAAACAGAGAGGTTCTACGTCGCCCTTTAACTAAGCAATTTGAGCTGCTCTACCATTGGGGTGAACATTGATCCCAAGGCCCCACATGACAAGCTTCACAAGCTGTTTTTCCAGTAGCAATATTTGCCTTTAACAAGGTCTTGTGAGGTTTTCTTTGTGGGTTTTGAAGTAGCTTCCCAGACTGACATCAAGTTGGGCGGGGTGATGGTTTGTTTAGACCACCTGATCCCCCTGTTATTATTTTCTTTTTATTCATTTTTTTGGTTAAACATTTTACACATTTCAGTATTACGTCTGTCATATTTCCCACTACCTCCAAGGATTTCTGCCTGGTGGAAAGTATGTTTTTCTTTTATGTCAATTTTGTAGCCTTAAAGAAAAAGTCACGCAGTCATGTTAGATCAAGACGAAGTGAAGGAGGGAGAAAGCAGCTATTGCTTGCTCAATTTTTGACCAAAAAATTATTCCATACCTTCTTTCCTCCAGGGCAATTTGTGGTTCACCTCAGACATTTTTTGCATTAGTATAATTTTCTTTAATTACCTCTAAGTCACTGGTTCAGCCCAGGTCAGAAGTGAAGTGGCCAAAACTTGTTACCATCTAATGGCTGATTTGGTGTTCTGTGTGAAGTGAGTTTACTGGGCTCAGCCCTGCTCCCAGAGAAATGGGGGTTGTTATTACCAGCACAATCGATGCAATTTGGCACTATTGTTAGAAGTCTCAGCAGATGGAACTGAATGGAGACTAAAAAGCCATTTCATACTGAGAGAAGAAACCCTTTTAAAGTCAGAGTTTGGGACCCCCAGCGTGGCAGAATTGAGGAAGCTTGCACAGATTGGCTTGCATTGCACATGTTGTCTAGATAAATAGAGTTTAATTGACCCAGGCTTTCAATCAGTGTTTGTAAAGGGTAACTAAGGGGATGATCCAAAGCCAGTTGAGGTCAGTTGGGGCTATGTCTATATTGCAGTGTAAACCTGGGTCTGTGGGACCCGGGCTTATGGACTTGGTGTGTCCAAGCCCACACTTGTGCATTTTATACACTACACAGACGTTCGGACTCGGCTCTGTGGCTTGAGCTGCATCCACACTACAAAATGATAGAGCTTGACCTGAGTCACACTGGGACTTGGCTCTGACCTATCCCCCATGTATGGTCCTAGGACCTGGGTCCTGAGTGCTTGCTGACCTCAGCAGACTGATTTGTGTGTGGACAGAAGGGTGGTTTGGGCTCAAACCTGAGTCAGAGCTTTCCTGGTTCTACACACACAGGCATAACCTCCATATCGTCTTTTCTCTTTTTATATATATAATATAATATATGCAAACCATTTTTGTATGAATTGTCTATGTGTGCTTTGTTTTCTTTTACATGTGACACATACGGCTTTTTACCATGTCTCTCTCTAACGACAGCCATTCCCATGAAACGTTGTCGCTCAGGAGTCAATCCAACACATGCACATTCTTCAGCTCCTTTTGACTTCAATGGGTGGGAGCGAAGGGTGCTGACATAAACGCCTAGTGTATGTCTATACCGCAGCTGGAAGCCAGCCTCCTCACCCCAGACCAGACTCTCACTATCAGGGCTCTAGCTACCATGCTAAAAATAGCCGTTCGGATATTGTGCCTCTAGTGGAGACTTGGGCTAGTCCCCCAAGCTCAGGCGCAGGGGACTGGGAGGGCTTGAGAGATGGAGCCAACTTCTAAGCTGCAATGTCCACACTGCTATTTTTAGCATTTTAGCCTCTGACTTCCCAGGTTGAGCTCTCCCTCCGAGCTGCAGTGTAGACATGCCCCTAGGACTGAGCCCCGACCAAGAATTGTGATGCTGTAACGTTAAGTTCTAATGAATCTTTTATAAAGGGCTGTAGCAAATGCGACATCACAACTTGACTCCATCCACAGCTTGGTGGCACTTTATATCCAAATTGGTCTTTATATGCCATATTTGCCAACCATTCTAAGTATTTCTGTTTATTTTCAAACTTTCTTTTTCCTTCCATCCCCAGATCAGTTCTTTTCTGCATTAAAAATGAAAGAGAATACATTTCTTTGTAACATATTCAAGCTTATGCTGCAGAATAGGTGTGGTCTGGTATTTTATTTTCACAGTCGTTCATATAGGGCATTTTATTAGATCTCATGGGCACTTTATTTACACATTACATTTTGGTAGCTAACAAGACTGTGCAACTCAGTTTCTATTTTTATGCCCAGCAAGTACAGAAATGTGTGCATGTTAAAACAAACATTTCTATTGCCAAGTCCTCTCAGTTTTTGTAGTGTGTGTTGGACTTTAAACAAATAAAGACTCTTAAACTAGTTTAAAGATACCAGAGACAGTTATGGCAGTTTCCTGCAATATTCTGGACAGCCTTACAGAATTAAGTTTAAGTATGTTTGGAGTTCATTGTATGAAAAATGCAAAGGTTTATGTGTTATTGCCAAAATACCATAAATGAACTACCATAACAATAAAATGTATTGTTATGGGGTTGTATGTAACATATCTGAAGGGAGACAGGACTGATATAAGCCCTGGGAGTGTTATGAGCATCAAAGGACTATTTGAGACAATGGTCCAGACAAGAATGAAATTTTAATTCAGTGGATTTTGCAGGAAATTAGGGGGATTGAAATGTTCTCCCTTCAGCTATGCCAAGATTCAGCCCTTTGGAGTTTCTTTCTGAGGAGGAGACTTTTGTCTGCCTGATTACCTCTTCACGATCTCTACGGATCAAAGACCCAGGCTGTGTAAAGGAAAGGCTAATCTACACATAGGTCTGTTTGTTCTGAGTGAAAGGGTGTTATGAAATTGTGACCACAGAAAACTCAATGGGTAGGGTTTGATGGACAGATTCCTACTGATCACTGGTTGGAGCTGAGGGTCGCTGAAAAGCATATTAGCTTGGGGTTCTTTCATTGGATTGTATGTTTGCTCTGTAGTGCTTTCACCTTAAGAATGAATGTGCTTGCTTAGGAAAAGCTGTGGGGTACCTAAGAACAGTGGCAATTACACTATTCATGACCTCTGAGGAAAAGGCAACTTAGGCGTGCTTAGTGAGGTATGAGGTGAACTGAAAAAGACTAAATTTCTTTTGTTTGTCATTTTTAGAGTGCAAATATTAGTAATCAAAAATATTAATATAAAGTGAGCACTGTACACTTTATATTCTGCTGTAATAGAAAGCAATATATTTGAAAATGTAAAAAAAAATCCAAAAATATTTACTACATTTCAGTTGCTATTCTATTGCTTAACAGTGCAATTAAAACTGCAATTAATTGAGATTAATTTTTTAAAATCCCAATTAATATTTTTAGTTAATTGTGCAAGTTATGTGCGATTAATGGACCTCTCTAATCATAATAATTAATAATAAATATTTTGCTAGTACTTTGCATCTTGAAAGCACTTTTTAGATATTAGTTTAATAACCCTCACAACATGCCTTGGGCTTGGTGAATAAGTATTATCCCTACTTTGGAAATGGGAAACTGGGATAGAAAGGTAAACTGACTTGCCCAAAGTTACACAATAAGTCAGTGACAGAGTCAGGATTAGAATTCAAGTCCTCTTTATTCATAGCCTCATTTTCATGCCACCAGGGCACCCTGCCTTTCAGGTGGCTAAGGAATGTCCCTGTAGGATGGATCTTGCCTCTGCAGCTCTGGTGAGGGCTCCCAACCCCTTGGATCACCCACTGCAAATTTTACAGGAACTAGAACCTCTCCCACTGCTGGAAGATGTTTAGCGGGAAGCTCTGATCGAGAATCTCAGGGAGGTTCCCTGCCTTTCTCTTGCAGGTCTCACTGAGCCAGAAAGTGATTTGACCCATGGTATACACAAGTGTATGGGGCCTGAAAAATAGTGTGAAATCCACTTCCCTATCAAGTTAGAAACATTTCACAGTTTGACCACATTTTAGTCACCTCATCTAAAGGCCACAATGGTCTATGGAGGTCTCTCCATTGACTTCAATGTGTTTGGGATCAGGCCCCTAGATCTGGTACCAACTCCTTGCCTGGCTGCAGTATCCAGTTTTTTACAATGTACTGTGCAGTATGAGATGCAGTCAAGCTCATCTCTGTGAACCTTGCAATATCCAAAACAACTCAGTGTGCAGAATCCAGGACCTTATGTTTCATCTCTCGCATGGTCCCACCAACGGACAAATTACATTGACCTACCCCACTGGGAAATCCTACTACACTAGTGTTCCTTCCTATCCCCATGCCTGGATCGTGTTTCCTGTATGAGGAAGAGTCCCACGCTCAAAGTAATGCAAGTACAGTAAGAAGCAAGGGACCCACTGGGCGAGTAGACCCATGTTTGTGTTTGCTTTATCTTCACTGAGCCCTCTGCTTCTGTTTCTAATGCTCCTGATCCTCTTTCGTCACCTCAAAGCTGGTACTTTTGTTGGTGAAAGTAAAATTTCACAGCTTAGGCAGCCCCCATGCTGAGCAGAGAATTTCTTTGATCCCTAACCACTATCTAATAGCATTTTTAAAAGAATTTAGGGATTAACTTAGAAAAAATAAAACCCCTAAACATAAGTAATTAATGCTCTCGGCAAATAAGCCTTTTTTTTTTATTTAATGTGTCTAACACTGAAACACTAAAAGAACAATGCTGGCATCAGACAATTTCACTTGATGGGTGTTAGTGTATCTTCTTTTGTTCGGTTGCCGTTAAACGTTCTGATACCTGAATGTTGGGCACATGTGAGCGAAGTGACCTTTCTTCTGTGTTTGTGTCTTTACAACCGTTTGTTTTTCAATTGGATTGTGGAATGTAGGATGGTTCAGAAAGAGCCTGAGCGTAGACAATGCATGTTTCATTCATATGCATAATCCTTACGGGTCTGCACCGTCCCCATGGCTTTAATGGTACTGCCTGCATGAGTCAAAACTCTTCCCCATGAACTGGGGGTTGTAAGATTGGGGCCTGAAGCAGTTATGTTTTTCTAAGACGTGTTGCCTTTGGGCTCGAATCACACTTACGCTAAGGCCCCTCTCTCCCCACCCCCAGCCCTTTAGAGAATTTGGACGAAGATGCCAAGTGTCTGCTGGGGAACGTGAAAATTGTGTATAAGTTCTGGGGGGCAGAAGGAAAGCCATGCAGTGTTTTGAATTAGAAAAGATCTGAAGAAACTGAAGCAACAACTATGGACCGCAGCTGGAGAAAGGACACCGGGTGGAGTAGACCAGTGCTGTGAGGTGGTGCAGAGAATCGTCCCCCTTAGAGGTCTGGCTGATGAGTCTTGTTCACATGCTCAAGGTTAATCTGATCACCAGATCTGAGGTCAGGAAGGAATTTCCTCCCAGGTCAGATTGGCTGGGACCTTGTGTATGTCGGGGGCAGACAGACTCCTTTCTCTGCAGCATGGGTCACTTGCCTGGATCATCTTGGTGTATCTCACTTAATCAACTCCATGCTGTTGCAAAGGCCTCTGGCATTGACGCACATTGCTCCCTTCTATTCTCTGCCTGGGATACAATAGTTTAGTCCCTCAGAGTTGCAATACTTTGGTCTAACTTCCCAGCATAAATCAAATCTTTGGATCTAATTAAACCACAGAGCAAGTTGGTGAGTTATTTAAGTGTGAGTGAGGAAACAAATGCCAAGAGAAGTGACCAATTCTGCTGTGGCTTGGGCTTTCTGTTTATTCAGGAAAAGCTGCCCCTTTCCTGAATAAATCAGTGATTGGGGTGGGCGAAATGTTTTAGAACCTTCGCTGTATCTCTTGTCTGTCCGTCCCTCTCGTGAGCTGCCCTGCACTCTGCGCATTGCCCCCCAAAAAAGGGAGCGGTGGGAAAGAAACAGGTGACAAGAAGCCTATCCCTGGTTTGAAAATGTAAAGTGCATGAATTGAGTATATTTTTTAAAGAAAGGAACAAAATCTTGGCTAAAAGTAGGTTACATAACTTAAGCCAGGCTAAAATTATGTGCCAGCAATTTACATGAGTTTTATGTAACTGTTTATACTGCTGTTTATTTAAAAATTACTACTTATCTTGGCAACCGCAGCTACACACCGTGCATTTGCTAGCTCCGGAATACAGGGTACCTTCATTAAAAACACATAGTCACCAATATATTAGATACAAAAAAAAAAACACGGCTCTGACATAACGTTAAGAGTCAGATAGAAACCCGCAACAGCAAGGACATTCAGTGTTCAAGACAAAGCGGGCCTTTCGGGTGTTGAGAACGAGGCTGGAACATGCTCCATCCTTAATTCACCCAGCAGCACTAAGGTAACCTACAGTTCCGCTGCTGCAGTCTATAAGACCAGCTCTTGTTCTTGAGCTCTTATAAAGGACTCTCTTCATCCATAGATATTTATGCCTCTGCTTTTGTGGGTTCAAGTCAGACCCATAACACTTTTAAAATCTTGAAGGTAGGCGGTCTTTTGTTCTTTCTTAAAGCCCCATCATCATGTTGCTTAGAGCTTTAATTTTACCATCCTTTAAAATGTGGCCACCTTGTATTTTATTTTTTGTTTTCAATCTACCCCTCCATAGCCAACATTAAAAAAATACACTTGTCAATGACTATTGTTTATGTAGGACCTACTCGAAAGCAATATTTAATGCTCGCTCACTGCTTCTGCGGGTACGTTTTTAAGCAACAAGGTGCACACCCCAAATCTGTGCAGCCACCTTTGCAAAGGGTTGTGTATTAACAATCTAAACCATGAACAGAAGGGAAAGAAACTAATATTTGTAAAATAATAGACAAAATTAGTAGGAAAGTAACTTTTATTCTCAAGTCTGAAGAAGAGAACAAGAAACAGTGAAGAGTTAGAGGCGATTAGCCATGTAACAGTCAGCCTCACTTCAACAAAACAACAGTATCAGTTGCCTGGGACACTTCCATGGACAGAGCCACTTCTTAATTTGGCCTCATGAGGAATTGCAGGATTATTAATAGTATTGGTACTGCCCGGTATTGCAGCTCAGACTGGATGGTGTCCTAGGACACTGGCTTCTCTCTCTCCCTGCCCCATGTGAGTTGCAATATCAGTTGCAAATTGAATCCAGGAAAGTATACTAGCCATACTAGAAAGTATACTAGCAGTAAAGCCATGTCATACCTCCATTAATCCAGAGCTCTTTGTCTAAGTCTTACTAGTATAGGTCCCACCTTTCACCAAGGCAGCACATCAACATGAGGGGTTTGCAAGTTACATCCGTGAAAGTTTCACTAATACAGACAAGGCTGTCTGAGGCATTCCAGCTAACAGTCTCTTGATTTAATCAGGAGGGGCATTCTCGGGAGGTGGTCCTCGACTCTAGAACTTGCTTTTTTGCCTTGGTTCACCATAGCCCGACCCCGATGTGCTCCATCATCCAAGTTGTCTCCAAGGATCTGATTCTCCATTGCCCTGCATCCCAGTACAAAGTGAATGTAAAGTGCTGACATTCTGATCTGGTGGTGTTTTGCCCTCCCTTTGCACTGGTGTGAATAGCCCCATCAAGTGCAGGGCAATCAGTTGTGAATTAAGGCCCAGACTCTATGACTACACTGCGGGGAGAGGGGACAGAGTGGTCTTAACTTAGGTTAGCTAACTCGCACTAAAGTAGCAGTGAAGACATGGCAACTCAGCTATTAACTCAAGTTAACAGCCTGAGTTTCCCCTCGGCACCACTCCAAAATTTCATCTGAGCTCCTAACCTGACTTAAAAGCCAAGCTGCCGTGTCTTGACTGTGAATTGAACCTGAGTTGTTAACCCAAGGTAAGGACAAACCTTATTTTCTATTTTGCATACAATGTGAGTGACAGGAACTGACCTGAACCGGAGGGAGTAGAGTTTGATGTACAATGGTAGGGAAGAGCCTGGGGAAACTATTTGAAATAGAAGTCTCAAATAAGACCCAGAAGTCTTAATTCCTAGTCTCTTTCTCTAACAAGTAAGGAACAGTCCTTGTTTCCCTCTGAAGTCTATGGGAGTTTGGCCATTAACCTGAGCGGATGCAGGATCAAGCTCTAAATGATGCCCACGATTCTCTGGTCCTACCAAACTGTGCTCAGTGCAAGAATGGGGCTTGGCAGAAGGAGGTTTTGACCGACTTTTGTGCTTTCCCTATTCTCAGGCTGAGCATCCTTCATCCAAATTCCAGCTACTTGGAAGCTGAAGTGAATAAACATTCTGGCTACATTCCAGCTATCCCCAGTACACTAGAGGAATTCTTTGACAAACAGCTCCATCTGGCTTATCGCCTTTTTGCACCACTGGAATGATATAAAGAGGCCATAAAACAAAGGAGCATTGGTCTTTTAATTTCCGTGTATGTGTCAGATTGTGATGACATTGTAATGCATCATTAATATTCCATGTCCTTTAAAGCATCCTCCTGTACCACTGCTTAGAATATTACCATCCCAGTAACTAGTATTCTTACCAGAAAGTGCATTTCTGCAACATCCTACCATTGCCTTTTATTCATACTACATTAAAACAAAATACATTCAAATCCAGTGGTGCCGGTAACTTACTCATTTCAGCCAAGTTTTGCATGGTAAGCTAATAAATACTAAAAGAAAAAAATTATTTGTGATGAAAGTTCTGCCAAAATTGCTCTCAGTGCATTCTGAGAAGATGCACCAACAAGCACATTATCCTTACGCTGAAGTATTTTTCTATATTGTGGGCCTCATCAAATGTCAATTGAACTCAATACATGCAGTCCTGCAGTTATAAATTATTACAGTGATTGTAAAGGCTGTGTCACAGACATGCTAGCTTCTTTTCACTGTGATACTGTGTAAATAAATAAGCCATAGAACACGGTTTACTATGCAGTAATATGATTTTCACTTGCAGTTCACCACAGTTTATTTAAACAAAATCTAAGCCTAAACAGGCTCTAAGTGTAGACATGCTCCTAGTCACACCCCCAGAGTGACAGCCACTCTCCCCGGGACACAACAGCTGGGTACCTGCCAATTGCTCAAGGGAGTACTAGATGAGAATGTTGGCCAGATGCTGAGTGAGCATATTAGAAAGAATCACTTGCCTTTATCTCATTCCCCCAGCTAGCTGTGTGAGACAGGGCATCAGTTTGCTCCGAGCTGTTAGAACTGCTTTCACCTGTTTACAATACACTTTTGTTTTATTATTTTGAAAACCTGCTCTATTGTTTTGATGGGTACAATGATGACTGTGGAGGGAGAGGAACTCAGCCTTTTCTTGCTATTTGTAAAATGTACACCCTTTTACTACCAAGTTTCTTTCTTTGAGTTCTGTGATCTCTGAATATTTGGGGTAATGAATTATTATTTTTATTTAATTTATTAAATTATTATCCTTCAGTACTACCTCATGTTTTTTGTTTTGTTTTTTTAAATAAATAGCCTTCATAACAGAGAAGATTTTTAAGCATAAAAGGGATAGTTACTGTCTAAAATTTATCCCATAAGTCACTAATAAATCCTGATCATGACTCTGTACGAGGGCTGTCGGTTAATCACAATTAACTCTTGGGATTAACTCGAAAAAATTAACCATGATTAAAAAAATTAATCATGATTAATTACAGTTTAAGCATGCTGTTAAACAATAGAATACCAATGGAAATTTATCAAATATTTTAGCTGTTTTTCTACGTTTTCAAATATATTGATTTCAGTTATGACACAGAATACAAAGTGTACAGTGCTTGCTTTATATTATTTTTATTACAAATATTTGCACTGTAAAAATGATAAAAGAAATATTTTTCAGTTCAACTCATACAAATCCTATAGTGCAATCTCTTTGTAAGTGCAACTTACAAATGTAGATTTTTTTTTGTTACTTAACTGAATTCAAAAACAAAACAATGTAAAACTTCAGAGCCTACAAGTCCGCTCAGTCCTACTTCTTGTTCAGCCCATCGCTAAGAGAAACAAGTTTTTTTACATTTATGGGAGATAAAGCTGCCCACTTCTTAATTACAGTGTCATCTAAAAGTGAGAATGGGCATTCGCATGGCACTGTTGTAGCCAGCATCACAAGATATTTACATGCCGGATGCACTAAAAATTCATATGCCTCTTCATACTTTGGCCACCATTCCAGAGGACATGCTTCCATGCTGATGACGCTCATTAAAAAACATGTGTTAATTAAATTTATGACTGAACTCCTTGGGGGAGAATTGTATGTCTCCTGCTCTGTTTTACCTGCATTCTGCCATATATTTCATGTTATAGAAGTCTTGGATGATGATCCACCACATGTTGGTTGTTTTAAGAACACTTTCATTGCAAATTTGACAAAATGCAAAGAAGCTACCAATGTGAAATTTCTAAAGATAGCTACAGCACTTGACCCAAGGTTTAAGAATCTAAAGTGCCTGCAAAAATCTGATGGGATGAGGTGTGGAGCATGTTTTCAGAAATCTTAAAAGAGCAACACTTTGCTGTGGAAACTTCAGAACTTGAGCCACCAAAAAAGGAAAATCAACCTTCTGCCAGTGGCATCTGACTCCTGATGAAGATGAACATGCGTTGGGCCGCACTGCTTTGGATCCTGAGGGAACAGAACCGGTCATCAGCATGGACACTTGTCCTCTGGAATGGTGGTTGAAGTATGAAGGGACATATGAATCTTTAGCGCATCTGGCACACAAATATCTTGCAATGCTGGCTACAACAGTGCCATGCAAATGCCTGTTCTCAATTTCAGGTAACATTGTAAACAAGAAGCGGGCAGCATTATCTTCTGCAAATATAAACAAACTTGTCTGAGCGACTAGGCTGAACAAAAAATAGATTGATTGGACGTGTAGGCTCTAAAGTTTTACATTTTTTTTTAATGCAGGTTTTTTGCACATAGTTCTACATTTGTAAATTCAATTTTCATGATAAAGAGATTGCATTCCAGCACTTGTATTCGGTGAACTGAAAAAATACTATTTTTACAGTGCAAATATTTGTATAAAAAATAAATATAAAGTGAGCCCTGGACACTTTGTATTCTGTGTTGTAACTGACATATATTTGAAAATGTAGAAAACATCTGCAAATATTTAAATAAATGATGTTCTATTATTGTGTAACAGCGCGATTAATCACGATTAATTTTTTTAATCGCTTGACAGCCGTACTCTGTACAAAATTGGGTAGTCGGGAGTTTTGCTAACCCCTCTGCAGAATTCCTGCATTTTGGGTGCTCAGATGCACTCATTCTCCTTTGATTTTCCTTTAAATTCTTCCAGTGCCTAAGAGCACTGTCTGCAGGACGTCACGGATCATGATGTCTTGCACTCCTAACATGTCTTTGAGCAGCTCTTTCAGACCTTTCTGGATTGCTCCAAGCACTCCAGTAATCAGTGGGTCGTCTGCGTTCTTGTTGTCCATAACCGTTCCAGTACATGGCAGAGTTCTTCAGACTTTGCCATACCAGCAGACAGATACACAAAAAAGAAACAAGAAGAGAAGATGGTGATCTCAATTAACATGGTCTTATTTGTCGTCTTTTCTGCAATAACTATGTACAGCCTGTTTGCCTGCACTGTTCAGTCTGTGACAATTGCCAGATCCCATAAAATCTTAGCCTCTTCGTTCTCTAGAGTGCTTTTGATTCAGTGGTCCTAACACTGCATGGTGCATTTAAAGCCGTACTTGCCACAGAGGCTCCAGTACTGACTTGGTGACCTCATTTTGTCTGTTCACATGTTGCCTCCTACCCGGGCTCTTCTGAAAAGGAAGAGACGGTGGAGCCTGGGTGGAGAGCCAGCTCAACAGATGGTCCATTGTCACTTCCTTTTCAGAACACATTCTGCAGTTCGGGGAGCAATTCTGTTGGTCAATTTTCTGTTGAATGTAGTTAGTCCTTAAAGTCTACTCTTGCACGCCCATAATGAGGTTCTCTGTTTCTTTTTTTGAGGTATGCTTCTACAAGCCATTAGCCATTGTTGTTATTATTATATAACTGTGTTAACATCCAGCGGTCTCAAGCAGAAATGGGACCCCGTTATGCTGTCCGAATACATACCAAGACACGGGAGCTGATTCCTATTTACACTAAGGCCTTTTTACATCGCCGTGGCAGTTTGTAAGGGGCCTTAAAATGGGCCTAAATTACAAAATGGTGTCAAGGAGCGGTAGTGTCAGTGAAAATCAGGGCCACATTCCTTACTTGAAGGACTGTCATTGTATTAAGGGCCATGTTCTGAAACTAGCTGAGCTCTTCACCCCTGCTCCAAATCCTTCAGGCTGGGTAAACCGGGCAGAGCAGCATAAAGGGACCCTAAAAGCCCTGCTTCCCACTGAAGGAGCATTCACCTGGCACAAGCACTGGTGACGATAGGTGTAACGCGGCCTTCCAGGGATTCCCCTGTAAGCCCTGAAGCAGGGGATGTGCTGGAGCAGAAGGGTGTGCTCGGACAAGGCAGCAGCATGCAGTAAGGCAGACATACCTGGTAGCACTACACACCTTGGGGCCTCCTGTGGCAGCTGCCATAGTTTAGATGGTCCTCCTGGGCTGTGTAATTTAGGCCCAGGGCCTCTCCAGTCCCCAAAACAGCCTAGGACTGGGAAGGCCCAAAGGTGGGTTAAACCCCCCATAGTCTCCACTCTCTCAGAGCATCAAGCATTGTCTTACAGACATGGGACACACACTGTTTCTCATGCTGCGAAGTACCTTGCTCTGCCTCTAGTCCCATTGGTCTGAGTGGAGCAAAGAGCTCTTCCACAGCAGCTGGCCCTAAATGACACCCTGTTGGTTTACCTGGATCTGTGAGAAGAAAAAAGGCATCTGAAATGACGGAAAGCCTGAATGTTAGATGCTTAGCAGCTTAGGACTGGCTTCTCCAATGTAGCCTACTGCCGTACGGGAACATGTCCATGCTAGCAGGTGCATGCCAGACTTCAGTTCTAAGTGATTTAATAGAGCTGAGTTATAAAACCTTGAAAATCATGGTTTACAATGGAAACACTGACAGGCCATCAAACATAATGGCACTTCCAGGTACTGCTATAATTAAACCCTCCACACACCGAAAACCTTGTAACATCTTACAGTAACGATCTCTACATTTTCATAGAGGTGGCTGGAGAGAGCCCCTTGACTCCCATTAAAGCTGGCAGTAGATAGGTAGTTAAAACGCCATGGAACTCTAGGGAACTATGTCCTGAAAAAAGCTGGAGGCAAATGGACAAAATCAAGAACAACAGGGTTTACTTAGCAGTGAACGTTAAAGTGTTTCAGAACATATCATCTAATATCTAAGATCACACAGCACTGTCGGAGAGAGAGAGAGTGCTGAGCATGGAGGGTGGAATGAGAAGAGAAGAGAAAGGTGGCGTGAGCCTCTTGTTCTGTCAGCCCTGCAGAAATATGGAAATTAATTGCTGAGCAGAATATTATGAAATATTGTGTTCTTTTTTTTCCAAATAGGGCAGACGCAGCTTTGCTGGTGATCTGTGTGAGAATCACATGCTCTAAATAGACTTCTATCTCGTGCTTGATCTTAAAAACTAAAGCTGATAACAATGAAACCTCTGAAAATAGTAACCACTCTGGGGAATTTGGAGGGTCTACAATGCAGAAGTCTTTGGAGCAACTTCTTCTCTTGGTGACATTGGTGTAAATGCAAAAAACAAATGGAGATTCTCCACACTTACATCAGCATAGGTGAAAGAAGCTGGTCACTAACCTTTAAGGAGATCGTGAGGGTCTGTTGAAATACATGTCAAGGATGATAGCTTGCCCCCAAGTTTGAGCCTGTTGCGTTTTTGAAGTGGACAACTATTAAATCCCAGATCTGTGAGTCTCCAGTAGTAACTGGCCTTTAATTCTACCTCTGGTACTGGCCATTGCTTGAGTATATTTTTTTTAAATAGGCTATTTTCCTGTCAGCAGTCACACTTCCCCACTTGCTTGTGCTCATTTTAAAAATGATTTAACCTGTCTGCATCGCTCTATTTTATATTATTTTTATGTTCTCATTCGTTTTTGCAAGGAATGGAGGGGGGAGATTGATGGCAGTGGGAGTGATCCTGTAAACCTTTCGCTCATGAGTCCTTCTTATAAGTTAATGGGAATACTTAGGTGAGTAAAGATATCCCGGCATCTGCTTATGCCCACAGGATAAGCCCCTTCAATTGCAAAGTTTATGTCAGTACGACATCATTGGATTCACTTTCAGAGAGGGCTACTGCTTAGTAATTCCCCAGGGCTCTGTGTGACTTCTGTGATTATGTAATGCATTCCAATATGGAGTGGAGATCTGGGCCTATGTCCGCTGAAGTCAATAGAAAGACTCCTATTGACTTCAGTGAGCTTTGGATCAGGCCCAGAGAGGATAATTCAGTTGTGGGTTGGGCAAGACATCAGTGAAGCTGGTGGTTGCAACTCCAACCCATCATTTAAGATAGCTGATGCTCCTTTATAAAAGCCCACTCCTAAAGTAAATATGTTTGTGAGTCGACCCAGGAATTAGTACTACACGTACATAGGGTTTCACTGGATATTGTTTTGAGTGGGCTGGTGGGAGAGAGAGAAGAAAGCTACACACACAGCATAAACAAGGACAGTGTGGTGCTGGCTAAGAGAGTTTCTTGGCGTATAGCCCCCAAACTATCTCCTCTTTGACTTCTCCTGTGTTCTGGGAAACAGGACTTTGTACATTTTTTGTAAATAAACAAGATTGCATCAGAGGTATCTGGCCCCATCCCATTTCTCCTCCTAACTGGAAAAACCTGCAAGAACTTGCACTGCTACAGACTAGGGACTGAATAGCTAGGCAGCGGTTCTACAGAAAAGGACCTAGGGTTATAGTGGACAAGAAGCTGGATATGAGTCAACAGTGTGCACTTGTTGCCAAGAAGGCTAAGGACATTTTGGGTTGTATAAGTAGGGGCATTTCCAGCAGATCAAGGGATGTGATCATTCCCCTATATTCAGCATTGGTGAGGACTCATCTGGAGTATAGTGTCCAGTTATGGGCTCCACACTACAAAAAGGATGTGGATAAATTGGAAAGAGTCCAGCGGAGGGCAACAAAAATTATTAGGGGGCCAGAGCACATGACTTATGAAGAGAGGCTGAGGGATCTGGGATTGTTTAGTCTTCAGAAGAGGAGAATGAGGTGGGATTTGATAGCTGCTTTCAACTATCTGAAAGGGGGTTCCAAAGAGGATGGATCTAGACTGTTCTCAGTGGTACCAGATGGCAAAACAAGGAGTAATGGTCTCAAGTTGCAGGGGGGAAGGTTTAAGTTGGATATTAGGAAAAACTTTTTCACTAGAAGGGTGGTGAAGCACTGGAATGAGTTACCTAGGGCAGTGGTGGAATCTCCTTCCTTAGAAGTTTTTAAGGTCAGGCTTGACAAAGCCCTGGCTGGGATGATTTAATTGGGAATGGTTCTGCTTTGAGCAGGAGGTTGGACTAGATACCTCCTGACGTCCCTTCCAACCCTGGTATTCCATGATTCTCTGATTCTATGAACCCAAAGTTTTATTAGCCACTCGGGCCAACTTTTGGGCCAAAGAAGGGGGTAACAATCCTCTGTGGGTTGGATCCTGCAGTAAGAGCTACATGATGTGTTCTAACATGTCGGCCATGTTTACTCTGGGATGCAATGACTGAGAAATACTTGGAGCTCCTTGTGGGACATGAGCTCCTGATGGGACACTATAGCCAAATGGGAGAATGTGATCCTTGGATGCATATATAGCGGAGTAGAGTATTTGGCAGCGGTCTCACTGCTGCTGGAATACGATCCAGTTCTGGGATTGGCAATTCAAGAAGGCTGTTGATAAATTGGAGAGGATCCAGAGAAGAGCCACAAGAATGATGAAAGGGTTGGAAAACGTGGCTTATTGTGACAGACCAATGGCTCTCAGCCTCTGGTGAGCTGCTGATCCCTCGGGGTCCGTGGATGATGTCTAAGGGGTACACAAAAGATTTAGACTGAAAATTGTCCAGAATTTGTATATATACAGACAATAGATTTCCAAAGAGGTCTGCGCCTCCATTCAAAATTTCCAAAGGGGTCGGCATCTCCATTTGAAACTTTTTAGGGGTCCGCAAACGAAAAAGGATTGAGGACCACTGAGAGAGATTCAAGGAACTCAACCTGTTTGTCTTACCAAAGAGACTGTTAAGGGGTGACTTGATCACAGTTTATACATACCTATTTGGGGAAGAAATATTTCATCATGGGCTCTTCAGTCCAGCCGGGAAAGGTATAACTCGATCCGCTAGTTGGAAACCAAAGGTAGAAAAACTGAAACTGTAAATAACATGTACATTTTTAACAGTGAGGGTAATTAACCATTGGAACAATTATCAAGGATCAGGGTGGATTCTCCATCACTGCCCATTTTTTAAATCAAGATTGGGTGTTTTTTTCTAAAAAATCTACACTAGGAAATATTTTGGGCCTATTCTATCATCTGAGCTCCAATTGGTTGAGCCCAATGATTCCTTCTGGCTTCGGAATCTATGATCAGAACTTGGCGTTCATGTGAAATTTCACTGATTCCCTAGGGCTCTGCATAGGCACAAAGTTCCACCCATGCAAATCCATCTGCAAGATCAGGGACTTTATATTGATTTTGATTTATAGGCTTGCTTCATTGTGTTTGCAGACCAAAGTCCTCCACACAATATATTTTTCCTGCTGATGCTTTTTTCTTTAAAAGGAAGTTGCTTAAATGAGAGCAAATGCTAACTAAATATAACTTGCCTGCCAAAACATTTTAAATGTACTTTTATGAAAAGCTTTCGAGCTATTTTTTGTTACTGAGAGAGACACAAACCACAGTCAATTGCTGTTCACAGTGTTGTGAAACATCATTATTTTGTCTCGCTATAGTCCCATGGAAGAGCTAATAGGGAAATGCGAAGTGGCAGGGGAAAGAAAAAGAAGGCTAGTTAATTTCCAAGTTGCTAAACTGCCTCTATTTCTTTACCTGACACTGAAATCTGATTACATTTTCCCCTTGTTATTTATTTTCTAGTGGAATGGAGCTGTTCTGAAGACTTTTCTCCTTTGGCTGGGGAAATAATCATGGACAATCTTCAGTCTTTGAGATGCACCATCACAGGCCTCAAAATGGTAAATGCCAAATCATTAATTTAGATCTTGAATTCCCCAAATGCTACACAGGCTGTGACATTTGCATCCGGGCGTTTTGGCAAGAACAGCAGAGTGCCATTCCTCTGACAACAACTGCCAGTTATTAAGCATAATATGTCTGGTATCCATAATCTGAAAGTCACAAAGGAATAGACAGACAGCAGGAACTGTTTTGTAAATTGTCATGTTATGGGGAGATCAGAAAAGATTGGAATGAAAGCCGCTGCTTTCTGGATCACAGGATAATCTTAGTACAGATCAAAGGCTTCTGAGAGATCCAATCCTGACTCCATGTCTGATGGTTAAAATAACAATTCTATCTCCCCTACCTCATTCAGGAACAAAGTCACTGATTGCAGTCTTTTCAGAAGACATGTATTTTCATACAGATAAGAACTGGGTCAATGACAGAGAAAATCTCTCATGAATATTCACTTGGATTTTTAAGCAAGCTAACTTGAACCATATGTTTGTAATGCTTTTCTGCGGGCTTTTTGGGAATATTTGTGCAAGCAAATTTTGGTTTTGCAAATGCTTGCAGAGAACAAACCTTGTTCAAAATTCACACAAATCTTTGCACTGGAACCATTCACTGGGGGCTTGATCCGGCACACACTGAAGTCAATGACAGTCTTCACTAGGGATTGAATCCGGCCCTGAAGACAAAATAACATCAGGGAGAAAAACATGTTTACTCCAAAACCTCCTGGCCAGTGCCCTGAAGCACAGGTGTTAGAAATCTGACTGTCCGCTTGGGTTAAGATTCTCAAATGTGTAATTCTGGGGGTAGGTCTACGCTGCAGGTGGAGGTATGGTTGCAGCACCTGTAGGCATACCCAAGCTAACTCTAAGCTAGCAGTGAGGCTGCAGCACCACAGGCTTCAACCCAGGCTGCAGAAGCCCACCCTGGGCACTTACTTAGCTCTGGTCTACACTAGGGTGGGGGATCGCTCTAAGATACGCAACTTCAGCTACGAGAATAGCACAGCTGAAGTCGGCATACTTGGGTCGACTTACCGCGGCGTCTTCATGGCGCTGAGTTGACTGCTGATGCTTCCTCCATCGATTCCTCTTCAGCCTCTCACGGCATCCATGGGAGAGCGCTCAGGGATCGATTTATCGCATCTAGACTAGACGTGATAAATTGATCCCCAATAGATCGATCGCTACCCACCAACCCGGCGGGTAGTGTAGACCTGCCGTTAGGTAGTGAGCTGCTGTAGCTTCATTGCTATTGCTACTCACACTAGCTTGGTCAAAGCTAGCTCAGGTGTGCCCGCACCTGTAGCTGTCACATGTCTGATTGTAGTGTAGACATGGCAAAGAGTAAAGTGATGGGCACAATCTAAGAACCTCCCAACCAGACTAGAACAGGCATTTTTTTTAGTCTGAAGAGCTTTGATTTGAAACTTTCCAGCCTGTCAGCTATAATATGTATTTTCTGCAGTGTTATCAGCTCTCCAAAGTACCTTTACTAAACATAAAAGCACCTCAGTCACATAGTCACTTCCAGAGACACATGTTAGCAGCAGAGCCAATTGTACACTGACTACACTCACACTCCCTGCCAAGGATGCCGTATCTTTAAATGAAGAGCAGGATGCTCGAAAAGCGCTCATCGCTCGCCTATCTCTAGTCTCATTCAAATCACTGGTAAAGCTCCAACCGACTTCAATGGAAGCAGGGTTAAGCAACTAGACGTTTCTGTCTGCATTGGCGCACAGGCTGTGCTGCATGACTGTGGAGCTACCCATTAATGTCAAGTGTCTCCCTGTGCGGTCATTGAATTGCAATGTCTCTTTTGGACCCGTTATGGTCCATTAACTCAGCGATCCACCCGTACTGGGATTTTGGAGAGAACTTTGAACTATGTCTTCCAGTCTCTCGTGATGTTCTGGTCAAAGCATCTTGGGTAGTAGGTTTGGAAAAAGATGACTCTGGGTGTGGGAACATTGTCTAGTGGTTAGAACACAGGCCTTTTCCCTGCTCTGTGACTGAATTTTTATGTGACTTGGGCCCAGGATCCACAAAGGAATTTAAACTCCTAACTTCTATTGATGTTGTGGTTCTGGGCCTTAACCTCAGTTTCACCATGGAAGAAACCAATGTAATATCTGCTGCTTCACGGGGTGTTTTGAGGATTGAAAAGTGCTTGGAAATCATCTTGATGTCCTAAGTTTAAAGGTGTCTTATAAGTGCAATGTATCACTTATTTGCACTACACAGTCTCAGTCAAGAGATGATCCATTCCAGCTGAGATTGTGGTTGTCAAAGTGTAGTAAATTGCAATCTGCCACACACTCAATCACTATACGTTCCTTCTCCCGCCTGCCTTACCTGGTGCTTTGTCGCTGAGTTATTTAAGTACTCCGCTGTAATACCTAGCTACAATGGAATGAATTAAGGAGTGAACACCTGTCCTAGTTCTAAGTATCCTCACTCTGGTGGTGTGACAAGGTGTAAAGGCTCTCGAGCATATCGAGAGTTACCAAGTTCCTGCCTATCGCATGGCTAATCTGGGCAATTATAAAAGGGAAGAGGAGGCTGGCACAAAGGAGGTTGCCACAAAGGGCATGTCCTCTCTCCCAGTTGGGTGAGGCTGGAAATACCCGAGGTGCTTATAATTCAGTAGCTTGAGTTTATTTGGTCTAGTTATGAATTTCAGAAATGAAGTAAGTTTGAGGCAATGGCTTGGAGGTGCAGAGGAAGGCTGGCCCAGGGACTTAGCCCTTGTCTACACTTGTGGGGAGAGGGGTCGATCTAAGATACGCAACTTCAGCTACCAGAATAGCGTAGCTGAAGTGGACGTATGTAGGTCGACTTACCGTGGCGTCTTCATGGAGCTGAGTCAACTGCTGCTGCTCCTACATCTACTCCTCTTGCAGCAGCAGAATACAGAAGTTGATGGGAGAGCACTCAGGGATCATTTTATCTCATCTAGACTAGACACGATAAGTCAGCCTCCGATAGATCCATCTCATAGCGTCGATCCCCACCATAGTATAGACCTGCCTTAGGGCACTCATGTAGAAGTGGAGGAGACCTGGCATCAAATCCCTGCCTTGCCTCAGACTCCCTGCATGATCTTGGACTAGTCACTTATCCTCTCTGCCCCCACTAGGACTTCCCTACCTCACAGAGGTGTTGTGACAGGCTTGTGAGGCACTCAGCTACTACAGTAAATTGACCATCTAAGTACCTGAGATAGAGCAAAGCAGCTGGCAGTTTCCTTCTCTGGCTGGTGAATCTGCACACAAGCTTACAAGTGAGTTAAGGTCCTGATCCTGCCAACACATAGTGCTGGAAGTAGCAGTTACTACTGTGGCTTTAGGGGGACTAAACAGTATACGCAGGACTGGGTCCTAAGGATCGGAGCCTGCCATCCTTATGCACCAATAGTCCCACTGAAGTCAGTGGGCCTGATTCTCATTTACACGGAGGCCTGTTATCATTGCCAAAGCAGCGTGAGGACAAAGTCATGCAAAGAGAATCAGGCCCCTATGGATTCCTTGTGAAATAAGCTATTCCCCAATGTGAGTAAGGATATCAGAACCTCATCCTTAGTTATATTTATAGGGCTTGTCTAGACGTCGCCAGAGTCTGGACTACAGGGGTATGAATTCTAAAGCACTCTAATGAGTTGTGTTCTAACTGTTCCAGGCTGGCCGTGCCGGTGTGAATGAAAAGGTACCTAGTATGTGTTCATGTAATCCTGTTTGAAATGGGAGTACAGTAGAACCTCAAAGTTATGGACACCTCAGGAATGGAGGTTGTCCGTAACTTTGAAATGTTCGTAATTTTGAACAAAACATTCTGATTGTTATTTTAAAAGTTTACAACTGAACGTTGACTTAATACAGCTTTCAAACTTTACTGTGCAGAAGAAAAACGCTGCTTTCCCCTCTTTTTTTAGTTTACGTTTAACTCAATACTGAACTGTATTTGCTTTTTTTGTTGTTTGTTTTGTCTCTACTGCTATCTGATTGTGTACTTCTGGTTCCAAATGAAGTGTACGGTGGACCAGTCAGTTCATACCTCTGCTGTTCATAACTCTGAAGTTCTATTGTACATCAGTGCGAGCTAGGTATCTTTTCGTTTTGTGCCAGCAAGGTCTACATGGAGCAGTTACAGCGCAACACGTTAGAGCACTGAACAGTTCACACCCTCGTAGTCTAGATTTTGGTGCCATGTAGACAAGCAGTGGGCGAAACAGATTGGATTAGTAAGGAATCAATCATCTTTGTACCTCGGGTTTGAACTGAACCAGAACCTATTTTCAACTTCAGAAAAGTTGTTTTAACATTTAGTTTGTTTGTGTTTCACCCTTGTCAGCCTCAGTGCTTCCTGGGTTCTTCCAGGACCAGAGGAGAAGAACCAAAATACCACGAAGGGAGGCTGTTTCTGCAGTTTTTCCAACCTAACTAGAGTGGGAAGTGCTGTAAATCTAGCAAAAATGCCTGTTCTCATGACAACTCCAGCCCAGTTCTTAGACCAAAGAGGACGGACAGTTAGATAAGCTGTGGGTAAACGTTTTAGTATTTAAATCCTCCCTCCCCCAAAAACTGCAATCATTACTTCATTATAGATTTTCATAGGCCCTAATTCTATGACCTATGGCATGAGCAGTATGTACGTACTAATCTTGCTGATTTCACCACTTTGCTACTGACTCACTGTATACCCCTGGGCAAGTCATTTAACTTCTCTGCACCAATTATTGAGTTCAGTGGCCCTATTAGGTATAAGTTAGGGTTGTAG
This sequence comes from Dermatemys mawii, assembly GCA_007922305.1. NCBI lineage: Eukaryota > Metazoa > Chordata > Testudines > Dermatemydidae > Dermatemys > Dermatemys mawii. The sequence continues at coordinate 16,875,360 of ML677373.1, forward strand.
AACTGGCTATATGTAATTTTAAAAGTTGTTATGATGAGGGTTCATTAGTTGATGTTCGTATCAGACCTTGAAGAAGCAAAGTGCATAGTATTACAGTTAACGTTTATAAATGAAAAGTTTAATACCCTTTTGTTTCCATTTCAATGCATTTGCAGGGCCAAAGTTATTACGCTCGTGTCTCAGCATACAACATGAAGGGATGGGGACCTTCACAGACTACGACCCCTGCCTGTGCGTCTCCATCTAGTAGGTTCAGATCACCATGACTGATTTATTAAAGCTACTTTATCGGAGTCTTTTTGTTTTTAAAGTGAATTTGACCCATTGGGGGGGTCAAATAATAAAATGGGCAAGTCACCCAGGCATGAAATAGATAAAATATAATTTCAAACAAAAAAACCTGGAAAAAATTTATACATTTTTAATTGTCCTGCACTGTTTCCACTTCCATACTTTTTCCAGTTCTTTGTCAGCAGGTTATCTATTTAGGACCTGATCCTGTGCACGTATATGCACAAGGGTTTGGCGTTTGAGCTTATGTCCTTTAATAGGCTTCTGTCATATTGAACTTTCTATAATGTAAAGAAAAGAGAAGATCATAGTCTGAATCTGAACTACCATCAGGAAAATATGGATAGCGCAGACAATTCTGCCCTGTGCATTGCACTTAAACCAACATTGTTTACGATTTTGAGGGATGTTAATTCTCACTGAAGTCAATGAACTGCTCATATAAGTAGAGATATCTATGTGTATGCATGTTCACCGTAGTAGTTTAGTAGTAGTTAAAATGTTCCACATGAGTGAAACCCTCCTTCTTTTTAAAAATCCTAGAGGCTTTTCTGAAACTCCACTGGGACCATAATTTTACTTTTGCAGGTTTTTAATTTATCCTAATGGTATCCTATTGTTAGTCACTTTTCCTGGATTAGTATTCGCTGCTGAATTGACTAGGCACATTACAGCTCCCCTTGTATTGATTTGTGTGGTGAAGGTTTTCATTTTATTGCATTCGCACTTTCTTTTATTGGGCTAATGTAGCCAGTTAATAAGCTTGAATGGTAATGTGAGAACATAAAGGAAGCTGGACTGACACTACATATCTGAGAGTTGTGTGAAGTGGAGTTTGGATAATGGAGGCTGTTACAGTAATACTGTCTGATCCTGGACCAAATTCTGTGCTCACTTACACCAATATAAATCCAGAGTTACTCTAACCAAAACCTCTATGTTTGGCATAGTACAGTGCTGGGACGAACTTCTCACTGTTATACTGGAGCAATTCTGCTGACTTACTCTGAATTACACCAGTGTAACAGAGCAGAATTTGGTTCTTGAAGCCTTAAAATTCCATGCCCCCTAAAGAAGGGAATTGTCTCTTTTACAGGAACTTAGGGCAGGTCTGCACTATGGGGTCAAGTTGATCTAAGTTACGCAATTCCAGCTACATGAATAACGTAGCTGGAGTCCACGTCCCTTAGGTCAATTCATTGCAGTGTCTGCACCACACTAGGTCAATGGGAGAAACTCTCCTATCGACTTCCTTTATGCTTCTCATTCCGGTGGAGTACCGGAATCTATAGGAGAGCGACTTCAGTAGACATACTAAATCGACCCCTAGTGGATTGATCGCCGCAGCAAGGATCCACTGGTAAGTGGAGACAAGCCTTCGGTGTCAATCAACAGAATACACCCTGCAGACAAGTGTCATTTTACACTGCAGGCCTGTATTGGGTTGAGGTATTATTCTGGGAATATTGTGTTGTCCCACCCTTCTGACAAAGCCTCTTTCTTTGTATTCTTGTTCAACCTTTTAAAAATACTCTGTGAGAAAGGCCTGATCCAAAGCCCATTGAAGTCAAAAGAAGTCTTGTCACAGACTTCAGTGGACTTTCCATCAGGCACTACTGAACCCAAACAAAAGCTGGTCAGAAAATGGGGTTTATTTTCCTGCAGAAAGTTAAGATTTTGTATCTCAAAGAACCTGCATTTTTTTTTAATGAAAACTCAACCCCCACCCCCCAAAAAAATTTGTTTTCGAGTGAAAATTTTGGGGATTGGCTTTTTGGTTTTCTGACAAACAAATATTTTCGAGGCAAGCAGGCGCGTTCCACAAAACTTTTCCTTTTGCCAAAAACCCAATTTTCTGTCAAAAGAAGTTTTGATGGACAATTTTTGACCAACTCTAACCAAAACCCGGTGGCCCTTGCTGCAGCCTGCCTGTGCCACTCTGGCAGCATTACGGTGCTACAGTGGCCTGGGAAGGAATGTTCCCAGCTTAGGAGCAGCCTAGGGTAGATATAAGCAAATGTACAGTGGCCTTCCTTGTGGGCCCTGTTGCTATGGAGGATCAAGGGTGGGAAAGAAAGTGCTCAGAGAGCTTGGTGCTGTAGGGGCACAAAGTTGCAGGGCAGCCAGAGGCACCCCAAGTAAGTTAGAATTAAGGCCACTTTGTCCCCAAAGCAGCTGAGAATCCAGATGGACTAAAGCCACCACTGCCCTGCCTCCTCCCAGGCTGGGCCTTCTATGACAACGGTGCCCAGGTTGCATGTGAGGCACTTGTGGCAAGCTGCAGTGTTATTTTTAGAAGATGCAGATGTGGCAACAGTAGAAAGAGACCAGTCGTCGCCCATGATACATATGGAAATTTATGCACGGTCCCTGTGTGTCAGAGAACAGTGTTTCAACAGGACCATTTGTGTATGTTTTCTTCATCAGCGAACACTGTAGTATTAAGCAAGCCCAGATCCCATTGTGGGGTATTTTCATTGTTAAGTATCCTCAGTGACACACGTTCAAACCTGAGCGAGACTCTTATCACCTACGTTTAAACTCTTTTTATGAGGTAACGTTAACATCCGAATTTCAGCTTGGAATGCAACATGCTATTTATTCATTGGTCCAATTACAGTCTGCAGAACTTATCCTAGTGCGAAGGTCTTTATCCAGTGCCTTTACCATTAGGTTTGAAAACTAACGAAGCAAGTTTTCAGCAAGAGCAGTGTGCCCCTGGAATGACACTGGTGTAAAAGAGCAGAATTCGGCCCTAAGCTATAAACTAAAGTTAGACTCTTTAACACTCTATAAAACAGTCTATAATGACCGCCAGAAAAATATGCTAGTGCAGTGTTTCTCAACCTTTTTGATCCCAGAGACTGGCTTGCTGCCTGTGCCAGGGAGATCTCAGGAACTGGCACCAGTCCATGGACCGGTCGCAGAGAATCACTGTGTTAGTGGAATTAAAGTTCCAGGGTTCAAGCTTGAATCCCACTCTCACCCCAAGGCACTGAGGGATTGCAAAGTCAATTAATATTCCTGGCTGGAGGTTCCCCTGGCATGCGGGACTCATTGAGTTCTGGCTTCTAACCCCTCCTTCGCCCCCAGCTCCAGTGAATGTACCTGAGGCAAACTAGGGCAATAAAAGGGGATTGCCAGAGCATAGCAGCATTTTATGCTCTGGCAATCCCCAGCTGACAGATGTCCTTCTGAGGGCCATGCCAAGCTGATCTGTTCTAAATGACACCAGCCTACAGAACCAGTCTCCAGCCAGCCCCAGGATCTGTGAGCAGCAAATGGTTCCTATGTGTCTCCCCACAAGTCAAGCCCAAAGCACATTTAGGTCTCTGACATGTTGAGTCTCTGAGAAGGAATATGTCACTCTCAACTTAAATTAGTCCTGGATGTTCAGCAAGTGAGCAGTTAGCTGGTGGCACATGTTTTCTGTGTTGATTTTCTCACGCCTATGACAAAGGATTTGGGAATTTGTGATAGAAGGTTTTAGAAAAGCTGAGATTTTTAGCTAGCAAACTTTCTTTGTACTGAGGGCATTTGGGGCAGAAACCATGGCTTCTTGCTTTGTCAGTACCATGCCTGGCATGAGAGGGGCACCGTGGCTGGAATGTTCAGGGCTCAGCAGCCACAACCAGGGCCAGGTTTTCAAAAGTTCTGAACCCAGCTAGCAAGGATGTTCCAATGGTTTGGGCACCATCAGGAGACCTGGGTGCGATTCTCTGCTCCGCAACAGATTTCCTGTGTGACCTTAGGCACGTCACTTAGTCTCTGTGTGTCTCAGCACCCCATCTGTAAAATGGAATAAAGGGGTTGTTCAGATAAATATATTAAGGATTGTGAGACATTCAGATGATGTGGTAAACCCCATTTTTGACCAGCTATGGTAGTGGGGGCCATATAGGTACCTAAGCTAGATGTTTCTGACAATAATTGTTACAACAGAAGCTGCTGGGAGCTGATTTCTTTTGAAACACTAGCCCTACATTACTATTATTATATTATCTATTTTGCAGGGGAAGAAGAAGCTTATAGTGTGGGCAGTACCATTCCATCCCCTGTGCATATATGCAAATCCCCGCCTAACAGCCAGGAAAATGAGGAGCAAGAAAACATTTTTAAGCCCTCTTCTACTTCTTTACATTTCCATCTGTTTATTTCTTTTGTTCAACAGACTGGAAAGACCTCGATGGCAGAGAACCTAGGCACTGGGGACATACTGAAGCCCTGGAACGTCTCCTTCAGCAGGTTCGAGCAGCTCATCAGCATTACAGTTGCCGAGGTAGGGATAAAAAAGTCTGTGGTAGGGCACCAGTCGAAGCCTCCGTGGCGCCTGTAATTTTAGCAGTTTCCTAACTGGGTCATACCTTCTCATTCATCAGGAAAAGAAAGATATTAATATTGCCCCATCTGGAATCACTTGAGCGTACTATCTTGCTCTTAACCCTTGCAATAAGTCATATGCAAACATGTGAAAGCAAGCATGCACCCCCCCCAGCTCTCTTTTAATTGTTCTCCCTGCAAATCATTTTCATGCAGAAATCCATAAAAAAGCTTCAAGAATCTCTCTTTCTATTTTTTCTCCCCCCCCCCCCATATAATTTTTTTAAAACTATTTTGGATCAACAGAGAGGATTTGGCCACCTCCAAAGGGGAGACACTATGTACTCTAGCAGAGGTGGTGCCAATGGAATGAAAAATTGTTGTCCTAACCAGTGCGAAGGCAAGACGGCTACATTTTTTTTTTAACGTAACAACCCAAAACAGGGAGAGGGTTCGAATCTCAGCCAGTTCTGCGCTCTTCATTCATGGGAAACAGACTCTGCCTTTGATAGCTCAAGAGTCAAAGTAGCAGCCTGGGATACTTTTCAAAGCTGTTTAAAAGTCTCTATTCTGTATCGGCTGTTGAAGTGTTACTATTTATTTTTTAAATCTGACTTCTAACTGGAATAATGCTTGGAATTTGGTTTCAACTGGAGAAATCAAACTGCCACAAAGTTGTCCTTGTCCCCTGCCGTTTTACTTATCATATTCCAAGCTGCGTCAAACAATTCGCATTCACAGAAGTGCTTAAGACTGAACATGAAAGATGCAGCCTTAGTTCTCTGAGTGCAAATATGCCATAATCATGATGATCAAGGGTCTGCCACAGTCCTGTTGTAGCTATGGCAACTTAGTTCAGCAATGTTGCTTGGAAATGGAAAAGCAATAGTGCAAGAAAATAGAATGTTTCTCCACTGAAGAATCACAAAAACACCATCGTTTGGGGAGGATTTTGAAAGTGTGCTGCAGCCTGCGTATTCCGACTCTTAAATAGCCGGCTTCGTATATGACTACAAGAAGGGTTGTTTTGCATAGGACTGTCTCCCCTCTCTGAGCAATAGCAGATGGCCAGGGTCTTTCAGGTCAACTTCACAGTAGAGGAGAAATAAATGATACGGAGTCTGGGTATGTTCTAAGTGTAACTTGTTTTATTTGCACACACACACCAGTCCTGGAGCAGAAGTGGTCACAAACTGCATGCAGGGCAAGTCATTCTTTCAGGAATCTCAGCCCTAAGCCAATGCCAAGTTCCTAGGGAACACCTCTACCTCAAGAATTGACTCCAAGTGGAAACCAAGGCAGAAAGCAAACTCGGCTGCTGCTTCCACCACTCCCATTTCTGTTCCTTGCCTAGCAAAACTAACAATAATACAGCGAGTTTTCCCAAGACGGAGCATTTTCTTGCATGCTAAGAAAAAGAATTTGGAAGGCTCTCTGGAACAGTACCATCTGGCAGCACCTGACATGACAACAGTCTGACTTTGGAGCATGTACAAATTCTCAATTGCTTGTGTTGTAGCAAAGCGTCACATATTGGATGAATGAGAATCGTAACATGATAAAAGGGCCTTTGGAGACTTGCCTAAGCTGTGTAACTGGTGTTGTCCCCCTTCCATTTCAATATTTTTTATGAAATTAGAGGCGCCTGGAAACTGTTTGTGTCAAAGTATGGTTGGAGGAGGGAACTGCAAGGTCAGTTTTGCTCTGAAATTTGCAGCTGGGAGTTGTCAAGCTGAAGGGAATGCCAGGTTTGCAGCGAAAGAAGGATTGTCTAGTGGATGGACCACGGGCTGGAAGGAAGAACCTCATGCATCCTGTCCACTGAGAACTGGCTTTCAAAAGAGTTTTCATCAATCTAATACTCTTCAAAGACAGGGCCAGCCCCTCAGCTGAAGTAAATCAGCACAGTTCCACTGACATCAGTGGAGCCACCCTGATTTACACCAACCGACGAGCCAGCTTATTATTTAGCTAGGCCTCACAACGCGTCCATCAAAGTGGTAAGTAAGTGTCGTTGCCCCATTATACAGAGGAAGAGACTGAGGCTCAGGGAGGTGAAGTGGCTATGAGTTAGTGTCACCTCCCTGGTCTCCTGACACTCAGTCCTATGTCAAATCCACTAGGTGACATAGCGCCCCTCAGGTTAAATGCTTAAATCTGAGGGTAAGAGCCTCAGCCAGTGTAAATCAGCATAGGGATATTGACTTCCATAGAGCTTTGCTGATTTATGTTGGCTGAGGATCCGGCCCTCTGAGTCTGTTTCTATGGCACAGCTAAAGAATAGGACGGAATTTGCCCTCAGATCATTTTTACCTGTGTAACTCCATTGGTTTAAGTGAGAGCAGAATCAGGCCCAGTGTTTAGTGACCAGTAGAAATTAAGGGTATGTCTATACTACCCACCAGATTGGCGGGTAGTGGTCGATGTATCGGGGATGATTTATCGTGTCTCATCACAATATCATCTAGATGCAATAAATCGATCCCCAAACACGCTCACAGTCAACTCAATGCTATTTGCATAGCTGAAGTTGCATATCTTAAGTCAACCCGCCACTCTGCTAGTGTAGACCAGGCCTAAAACTTGTAGAACTAGGATTAGAACACAGGCCTCGCTGGCCACCAGCCTTGTGCGCAATTCACTAGACCATGCTGCCTTGATGAGTGCATAAGAGCCATAGATCCATGACTGTGGAGAACCCACTGACTAAAACCTCCCTATATTAGGAGAGCTCTAAGGGCAGCAGCTGTGTTAGTGCTCCAGCATGATAAAGGAGGAGTAAATTCCCCAGACTCTATAAAGAGCTCTGCACAAAGCCTGGTTGTCAGGCTTTGCACGGAAGCCTGGAATTTGGCCTGGTGTGTAGAAAAGCTCCCAAAAGCACCAGGAAGAATACATTGGAATGTACAGTGAGTTTAAGAGCTTTTGGAATTAGATCAGCTGTTGCTTTTGAACCTGCTCTGTGATATGATGAAATCCCCTAGGGAATTGCTTAGGAAGCTTTGCTTTCATATGTTTAATCTTCTGGAAAATCCTGATGATTACAAACAACAAAGTCATCCATTTGTCTTCATAATACCATGCTACAGAATAGCGTAACCAAGTTACTACAATTACATATGTCCTGGCAACACTTCAGTTGTATTTTAAGTGCTTTTTCTTAATGTAGGATCATTGATTCCAAACAAATTCTGTGCAGGGATAAGTAATTGTGTGGTGCTTTGTTACAAGAGAAACCCCTGTCTTCACTGTAATACTTTCCAAATATTATCTTTCTTGGACCTAGTTATAAATGTATTTTACTGGACAAATCAGAGGTTAGGGGTTTTTGTTTAATATTTTAGTTATAATTTGTTTCATAAGCAGTAGAACCCACTTTTTCATTTAGCAATGGAGCAGGACGGGGCTCTGATTTCATAGTGGATCATATTTTTAAATGTTTTCACTTGGACTAAATTCTTAGCGTGAATATGAAATAACAGGCCTAAGAGGTTTTTCACAATGCCATAGTTTGAGAACACACAAAACTACCCATAGATTATTAAGCCAGAAGAGGCCTTTATGACCATCCAGTCTGACTTCTGGTGTAACTCAGGCCAGAGAACCTCACTCAGTCATTTCTGCACCAAGTCTATAACAGAACAGACTAAGTAACAGAGATTTTAGAGACTGGTGCCTCCATTATTGAACACTGGAAGCTTGGGTGCAATTTTGCTCTTATGCCGCCACAAATCTATGTATGCTGCTTTTTTAAATATCCGTTGCATTTTCCATTATTTTAGTGGACAACGAAGAAACATTTAGCCATCCTGCCTAAAGAAAGAAAAACTGCCAATGTTATACATTTACGTTGGTAGTTAATTGCTTAGCACAATCCAAATTTAAATGTTTCTGATCTCAATCGACTTACTAGCAATTCCCTAATTTCTGCCGTAACAATTTGTGCTAAGGCTTTTGTTAAGTGAGCTCATAGAGTAGTTGTCTTATCATTTATTAACGAAGACTTGCTCTGCTGCTTCTGATATTTTACTATTAGGGGCACTCCATGTTATTTATTAGTTAATTAAATAAAAACAGACTATTAAAATTCCATTTCCTCTGGATTCAAATTATCCTCTAATCCCAGCTCCAAGTTACTGGCTTCTACTCACAGAAGACTGTAAAACAAAAATAAACAACAATGTGGGAAAGTTTACAGTCTTTTATATAGTTTTACATTATTTCTTTTGCTGTTGGCAACTAAGAAGCTGTGGGCCGAATCCAAACGACTGAATAGCCCAGTAGCATGTATGCTCACTTTGAATGTTCCCTATTATTTCAGTGCTATAATCTCTGGGCATTTTATGGGGAGTTAATGTTGCTTTGCCTGTAACAACTCAGCTCCCCTATATACAGGAGAGAATCTAATTTACATAATTAGGATGGAAATGGTATTGCTAAACTGGTTTTACCCTGGAAGGAGAGGAAGCATGATCCATGAGCTTTAACACAGTGTTTGGTTTACATTATGGAGATACACTGCAGTACAGTCACAGGGAAGCAATAATGATCCATGAGAATGTTTTCCAAGTATTGTCTTTCTCAAGCAAGGCAGAACCAGTATTTGGAGGATGTTAACACTGAAGAAGGAGTCGGGGGTGTCTCTTGGAGTAATGGGGTAAAATTAAGGAAAAGTAAATTGAAGATGAATATTGGAGAAAGGATCTAGAGAGCCTTCAAGAAGGAATAGCCCTAATTAAGGAACTGACATGGGAGACAGGCTTCAATGCCTGGTTTTCCTTGAGCCACTCATTTAATCTCTCTCTGCCTCAGTTTCTCATTCTCTGTAAAACAGGAATAATAATCCTTCCTTTGTGTTGACTATTTAGATTGTAAACTCTCTTATGTGTGGTGCTGGGGCTAGAACCAACTCTTATGTGCAGTGCCTAGCAAGTTTGGGCCCCCAGTTGCTACTGCAATACAAAGAATAAGAAAGCATTACATAATGGGAGACCTAGCTTATATATGATTATAGTTATTATTGTGAGATTATTGCTCAGATTACTCTTCTCCTGGCTTCCCTCCACCTGTTGGCTCTTGTCTCTAAGATTCTAGGCTGAGATGTTTAAAAGCACTTAATGTTGGCCTAATTCTGCTATCACTGATTTCAATGGGAGCAGAATGCTGAATAGAGCCGATTGGGAATTTTTCGACAACACATTTTTGTCTCCTCAGAAAATACCAAATTGATCAAAACTGAAACTTTTTGCAGAAACTTAGAGGTGTTGATGAAAAATTTGTCAGGGCGTTTTCTCAGGCCCATGTTGGAATTTCTGGTCAAAATGGGAGAGTGAGCAGAGGGGCTGGGGGAAGGAAAGAGAGAATGTGAGGGCTGAACAACCCCTGTCCTTGAATAGCCATTAACTCAGTGGTTAGAGACTTAGTTAGAATGTGGGAATCACAGGTTCAAATTCCTGCTCAAAATCAGACAGAGGAAAGAGCAAAAAAAATGCAAAAACATCATTTTTTTTCACAAACCAGAATTCTTCTTTGTTAGCCAGCCCTAATACTGACTATTTTTGAAAATCTCATCCATAAATTCTTTAGAAAGAGATTGTTTTACGGTTTCGCTACCTGTACTCATGACGAGTAGCAGTTTACTACCCATGTAGTCCCATTCAAGTCAGTGAGAATACTTGTGTAGAAATAGCTACTCAGCATAAGTTAAGGGGGCAGTATCTGGCCCTGTGTCTTGGCAGAACCTGGCCTGATGGAGGCATGATCTGGTTGGGGTTTCTATGGACTAACAAAATACAATTAGTAAATAGTAAATATTGATAAAAGGAATAATCTTCCAAGGGAAGAACTTAGCTTGAGATATCTAAAACTAGATCAGTCAAAGCACTGGTGACAATACTATCGAGAACAGTTTCACACTGGAAAGAGTATGGATTTGATGACCTAATACATTTTTCCCATCTCTAAACTGAATCATTCCATAATAAATTCACCACACTTGTTTTCTTTATGTTCGCTGTTTGGCAGAACAATAATTATGCTAACAATGTATCTTCTTTCTGTGGTCTTCAATGTGAAAATTATGGTGCAAATTTATTCATCATTTTAAAATATGTTGAACACTTCCACAGATGGGGTTTTGACAAGAACAAATTTAAATGTTCAGACTTAGAACTTGTTAAGAAGACACAGCCAGACACCTCCTATTTAGCATTAGAGGCACGAGGAAAATAGGTTACTCTGAGAATATCCAAGGAGACTGATTAGCAACATGCAACAAACAGTTTTCTGCAAAGAGCTGGCAGGAAAATCGGCTTTTCCAACACAGAAAGGTTAACTTACGAATGTATTGGAGGTTCAGTCCAGATGATTATCCATACTTCATCTAATTAATCAGAACATTTTGGCCCTTTAAAACTGAACTGTAATTTCACACAATTACCATTTTCTACCCTTCTTTCTTTCCAGATCAGCCAGAAATACCATGAGACTTGTCTCTCTGGGACTGATTCTCCTCTCTCTGACACCAGTGTTAAATGGAAGTGACTCCACTGAAGTCAGTGGAGTTTCAGCAGTGTAAAACCAGTTTTGAAAGCCTGCTCTTCTTGAGAGCTGCAGGTGAAAAGCTATACACCAAAAGCAATCTGAAAAGCACAACAGCAACTTTTACTGGTTGCACAAAACCTGTGCACAATGCTGGAAGTTCTTGAGTTCTATTTATTGGCACATCCTCTAAAAACTATTTACATATATCTTTTCTGGAGCGCTTTCATAACAGTTCCTTCTAACTCCCATTGGGAGTCTTTTTATTGGCTTCAAAGGAAATCAGATCCAGCCTTCTATTTTAGCAGAGACTCAAGAAAACTAAAAGCGATTTAACCAATAAAATGTTAACTAAATTTTTTAGAACCTCTGAAAAGGGTGATTTCTTCTGTTATCAGACCTGGTCCACCCATCACTCTTTTACAGTCAGACACACGGTAGGGTAGATTTACCCCTCACCTTGCCACAAACTAACTTATATTCATGTAGACACTTACGTTGTCTTATTTAATCTTTTGTTGATGTCACCAATTTGCAAATGCCTGACATTGCTTTTGTAAGTCTCATCCCTCCTTTCTAAGTGTTTAAAACCAAAAGAAGGAAGTCAGTCGTTCCATTACCAGGAGCTTGAGAATATAGATGGGCTCAAGTCACAAAATGTGGAACGTGATTTCAAGCATCATAAAATTCAAGTATGTTCAGATATGGAGCTTTGTTTCCCCCCATTATAATTATAGGGACCACTTGCAAAATTCAGAACCGGATTTTGAATGGCCTAAAGCTCAAGATCCACGGCACTGGTTCAGACCCGTCCTTGGCTTGGGAGCAAGCTAACAAGATTTTTTTTTCCAGATTTCATTGGCCTTAGGTGGTCATTTTAAACTTCCTCATCACCAACAGCATGAACACTCATAGATTCATAAACTGTAAGGTCAGAGGGGACCATTATGATCATCTAGTCTGACCTCCTGCATATGTAGGGAAAGGGGGCGCTTTTCTGAAATGCTTGTCTGGGGATAGGCATAAACATACTGAAAATAATAAGATGGGAAAGGACAAATGTTCTTTGTATTTTATTGTAACCCTGAAGTTTGCACTCTGATTTTTTTTTTGTTGGCTTTTATTTCTCATTTTAGAAAGTTCTAAACTACAGAATGCTGGTCGCAAACAATCAGTCTCCAGGAGCCTGAAGCATCTTTTCCATTCTTCAAACAAGTTTGTGAAGACTCTAAAACGGTTTGTCATATAATTTCATTTTCCCAAAATGCCAATTTAGCTACAAATGAGAGCGTAGATACCAAAAAACCGCAACTCAGACTTATCTATGGACATGTTCTCTTGTGGCTTAAATTGCAGTAAATCAGGCGTAACTGGGGTGACGTCCAGGACAGTATAAAAAAGTGGGGTGGCTGAATGGAAAATGAGGCTCATTAAGCCTCAGCCAGCACCCATTGAAGTCAATGGGAATCTTTCCATTGTCTTGCTGGCTGCAGACTTATAACATCATGGAACCTTATGTGCAAAACCACAATGCTGCTACTTAATGTTTTTGACATGCTGGTTCTCTTGCTGCTCACTAATGGAATTTCATTTGTTTATGACATAAAATGTAGGGCGTTGACAGCCTGCTTACGTACATTTATAATACCCCGTCACCAGCAAGCAACCCGCCGGAGAGCTCCCTAATATTTTTAGCTAGTTCTGCGACCCTGGTGACCCAGGCAGCACTGAGCCTTGATGGTTTGATGTCAGTAAATGAAAGTTACCCACACTGGATTACTACTTCTTTCATCACCAAGAACGTTCTGTTTGCTTTTCTTCTTTGTATTTTGATAAGAGTTTTGATTCTTCCAAAAGTGCTCTCTCGGGTCTTTAAATTCCCTAATGCGGCTGGTTAATGTATGTAACTAATTACAAGAGTAAATATTGAAAGGAATGATTTCTATGAACAGTTTTGCAGATATGTTGGCCGAATCTTACCCTGGAACATTTATGTAAATCCGTAAGAACCCTGTTCACTTCAGTGGTGTTACTCCAGATTTAACCCGGTGTAGATGAGAGCAGAACTTGACCCATTATTTGCACAAAATACTAACATGCACATTGATTCCAGAAAACATATTGTCCCGAATCATGCACCATTTACTCAGGCAAAATTCTCGCTGAAATGGATGTCAATAGGTTGTTTAACTTGAGCAAGCTGTGCAGATCAGCATCCTAGATAACAACGTTATGGTAGTTTCCTTTATTTGGAGCAATACCTTTCCTATGATCATTGTGCAGGAATCACTGGCTGAAGTTTTATGGCCTGTGTTATGCAAGAGATCAGACTAGATTATCAAAAGTGTCCCTTCTGACCTTAAAATCTATGGATCTATGCGTCTTTGCCTATCCAGAACACTTGGTGCTGATTTTAGTAACTATTGAGACTCTGATTGCTTGCTTTCTTGTTTGTCTTTCTTCCTTCAGTGGACTCTACATAGCTGTCATATTTTATTACAAAGACAACTTGTTAGTAACCAATGAAGATCAAATCCCAATTGTGGAAATTGATGACTCTCACACCAGTTCCATTATGCAAGATTTTCTGTGGTTCACAAAGGTAACAGGCACCTAATTTCATATAGTGTCTCTCAATGAATTGTCTGAACTAGAAATTGCTCCAACCTTAGTGTATTTCCAGAACAAAGCCTGATAGCAGTGAAGAAGATTAGTGATGAATCACAGTACTTTTTGCTCAGGTTAATTATTTTTCCTTCTAGCATTTTTTTTAAGGGATAAATCCTTCCTAACCCATTGATGGGCATGGAAGGTACTGGCCAAAGCAGAATTCATTCACTGAGATGTCTAATCCCACATGACCCTATTTCCAGTTACTGTTATTTAAGAGCTTCTGGGGAAAGAAGGAAGAAGTTAAAGACCATTAACCACTGACCAGAAGTTTCAAGGGCTGGTGTTTTGATTGTCCAGGACTAAAGACATCTTCACATTATTTCTGAACCCAAGTGGACATTGAATCAATCTTACATGAAAATCTGCAGATGAACTGAGATAGACGCATGCTGTTTATGAAATGTTCTCTCTTTCTGTAGCTAGATATGAGATCTTTCTCTTGTGCATTCTCTCTCTTTCTCTCCAAGCAATAACCATCCACTTCAGTACCACCCACAGAAACTGAAAATGAACAATAGCTACTGATTTTTCCAAGCCAAATATGCTTTTGTTTTTGAGCTGGCTTTTCAAGCACCGAGAACAAAGGGAATTGAACTGTGGCATATATTTTGCAGCTGTCTTGTATGTGGGATGATATCAGATGGCTGAGACAGAATATGTCCATATCCATGTCCTCCTCAACAGCACTTCAAGCCAGGCAAAAGATGGTTTCAGCAACTGCGCAGTTACAGGTTAGTTGCATTGCATGTTTTCAGTCATTCATTCCATTCATGGTCCCTGAGGGAAGGTGCTACCAGCTGTTCTCTGCCTTAGCACTCCCCACTGGCTCATTCTTAGGAGTCGTATTAGCATCTGCCGTGAAGTGAGATGCTGCACCTCTGTGTCCTGCTGGAAAAGAGTGATCATGTAAAATGTAAAACCCCAGGAAAAGAGGGGAAAGAAGGAGCAATGAGAGAAGAAGAAACAAACATAATGCAGCAAATAAATACCCCAAGTAAGTCCAAGATTTGGCAAGTCGGGGACACACAGAAAGAGAGCAGCAATCATAACCTGAGATACGTTATTCAAAAGCCGAGATGCCTCATGTAGAAAAGACCTTTTTATTACCATTATCTGTATTACTATAGCACCTATAGGCCTCGAGCAAGATTAGAGCCCCTTTGTGGAAGGTGCTGGGCACGCACACAGGAAGAGACCACCCCCAACCCCAAAGAGCTTGTAGTAAAAAATGTCATGGCTGACAAAAGTTTGGGAGCATTATTATACTCATTTTGCAGAGACATGAAGGCTTGGATCTTCCAAGGAGCTGGAGGGAATTAGATCCCCAAATCCCATCACATGTCAATGGAAGCCCAAGGTTACATATGAAGTCCATGGTGGGAATTGAATTTAGCTCTCCAGAGGCACAGGTCAGTGGTATGACCACAAAACCATCCTTCTTGGCTATAGGCTTACAGAATTGAATAGAGATTTATCAGCCACATCAATAACACTTCCCTTTCCCCACCGTTGGTGTGATTTGTTTATGTAGACTGTCAACTCTCTGGCGAGAGTGGAGTGTCATGCATACATAGGTGCCTAACACAATGGGACCCTTTTCTCAGTGGGGGTCTTTAGATGCAAACAATTTTTGATAATGATGATAAACCTAGACCTCAGGAAACTACATGATGAAATAAATGTCTTACCTGAGGCCTTTATATACCAGAGCTATCAATCTGTCTAAGTATTTCTTTGTCCTCCCCCATCCCAAGCACCAGGGCATCTGAGTATCTCACAAACATTAATTAATGCATTTAGTGCATTTTACAGATAGGGAAACTGAGGCACAAAGGGGTTTGGGGTTTTTTAAGTGACTTGCTGAAAGTTACAGAGAAAATCTAGAGCAGAGCCATGGAGGGAACCCAGCTTGCCTGAGTCCAGCTGGTGTGTTACCACAAGACCATTCTTCCTCCTATTCAGGATCATTGCAAGAACTGAGTTTTATGGCATCCATAACATTCTGGCACCTGGTGACAAACTAGCCCTGTGCGGGCATGATGAAGAATATCTTTGTTAGTTTTATCTTTATCTACAATGAAAGCTGTACCAGAGACCAGCCTTCCCAGGCAGCCTGTCTTGGGGGATAGCCCCCAAAATATCTACAAATGTCTAAGGTACATGTCTGCTCCATCTTCGGGTATGTCTGCATCAGTCGAGGAGGGGATGTGAGCCCCAGTTCCAGTGGAAAACTTGCAGGAGCTCTCATCAAGCTACTGTGCTAAAAATAGCCGTGGCAGTGTGAGTGGCAGGATGGGCTAGCCATGCCCAGTCCGTGACCCTAGGTGTGTCCTCAGGACAGCCAGCCTGTTCTCAGGGCCGGCTCCAGGCACCAGCCTCGCAAGCAGGTGCCTGAGGCAGCAAAGAAGGTAGAGTGGCCCCTGCCTGTTCTGCAGCTCAAGCCTCCACAGCTCCCATGTTCGCTTGATGAGAGCTGGCATGAGTACGTCTCCTCGAGCTGGGACTGCCCTCCTCCCCCACCCCCCGCCCAGCTTGACGTGTAGACATACCCCTTATGAGAGGACCACCTATTTTAAACAGCAGATGCTTGTCAGCGCTTTGAGTGGTCCCTTGACAGATTTCTCCCTATTTGCTGAATGCCTCCATGGAGGATGGCGAGCTCAGTTTCTCTGGTGCACATTCCTGTGCTTAGCTGAGCTTCATTTTGCCTGCACGGATTGTCTTTAACAGACCATTGTTGTTAACACTCACTGTAAATGCACAGAGGCTGCATTTGGAAATACCCAAGGAGCTGTGCACGTTGCAGTCGATTTGCTAGCAGCAGTCGTAAGAGAAGAGCTGGGAGCATAGAAAGATGGTGTGTTTATCCCTGTGGTGTACTGCTCTGGTGGTTTTGTGGCAAATGTATCATCCTAAACACTTGTTCTGTCAGTTTTCTCCCATGATGAACATAGGACCGCCACCAATCTGCCAGCCTCTAGCAGTGTGGGGTCTAATGTGATCCACCCATGAAGGGTCTCAATAAAGTTTATACAGCTGAATAAACTTTACTGAGGCTGTTTAAGACTGACTCCATAGGAACGTAGGACTGAGTGGGAGAGATCAGTGACAACACAGCTGGTAAGGGACTGGATCAGTGGACTCAAAGAGACTGGGGATTGTAATTTTGCCTGCTGCTACCATTAGACAACTAGAGCAAACAAAACATAAGTGGTAGAATGCCATGCCAGGAGGGCTCAGAAATGTTTTTTGCTTGTGTGCTAGCAATATGTTCTTGAATCATCATAGGCTCTTCCGGTCTGTTTGCTGGAATTCAATTCGGAATCGAGTGCTGTCAGTAATCCCATTACAACTCTTTTAACTAAAAATGGCAAATATACGACCAGCTTCTGGCTAGGGTACTGTCTCTCATCCCCTTACTAGACACATATGCCAAGACGTACTGCAAAATCTACCCTGTGCCATGCTGCTAGGGTTAGGAGGTTTACAGACAGCAAAAAAGAAGAGCATGTGGTAAAATGGCCATCTCCAGTATGCCCTGGAGAGGGCTACATAAAACTAAAATAGCTACTTAAAGCCACTTATAAATGACAGCCACTGTACTGACTGCCTTGAGTGCTTAGTTTATAAACAATTTAATAATACAGATTATAAGTAAATAGTGCCTTCTAAGTGCAGATAAATCAACTCAGGATAAGCTATCAGTACAGAATGTCATTAAGTTAAAATACAGCTACATACTTTCCTATACGTACAATGTGCTACATTGTCAATTCAGTTTTTCCTTTTAAACAAACCCCACCCCTTACCAGCTTACTGTAGATCTCTTGAAAACTCTGAAAGTAATGAGCATATTTTAAATGTTAGGCATTTTTCTTTAAGACATATGGGAATCTCTTCAGTGGCTGGTCACTGAAGTCAGTGTGCTCACACCGACAAACTGATGCTTCCTAAGTGGGGAAAGGGATTTTGACAGAGGTTAGTTTTATTCTTTTTAATACATTTCTTTAATCTTCAGATATTTTGCCAGAAACATTTTGGCCTTGGAAGATTGTTAGGGTCTCTGCTGTTTTTGTCTAGCACAGTTTTGGTATTCAAACTAAAAGGGGCGGATCAATACCTCTCAAAAGTCCCTCTTGTCAAGAGACATCCCTCGTTTTAGTCCCAGATTTACCTGACCTGCATTCTGCACATATTTGGTGTCCCCTCCCTTTTACTGCTGGAAATAATTTACATCAGAAAAAATAATGAACCTGAATTTATAGAAAATGACTGACCCTGAAGGAGGGAATTCAACAACATTTTAAGTGTCCAGAATCAGTCGTTTTTGGGTCCCTCATATGGCATCTTTGACACCCATTGTATCCCAGCGTCGGACCTTGGTAGTTTAGGATGTGCATGAAGATCGTCAATCGGTATAAATCAGTTTGGTTCCATTGAAGTCAATGGGAGCAGAACTAGGCCCGCACTGAGTGCTTTTCAAAATCCCACCCTATATTCACATAACTTGATGCAACTAGAAAAAAAAATTCTGCCCTAGGTTGTGTATGTGAATCGCATTGCAATGTGGTCTTTTAAAAAGACCTTTTGTCATAATGATCAGATTGATATATGCCATTAACCTCTGTCTACACCAGCTGAGGAATTGCCCCCAAATTCTACAATGCAATTCTCACACATACAACCCAGGGCAGAATTTTTCTCTGATTGCACTGAGTGATGTTGGACATAGAGTTGAAATAGCAGAAGCGCTTTGCATTGGCCTAACCAGTTCCTGCTGAGGTCAGTGGCAAAACTCTCATCAATTTCAGTGGGAACAGAGCAAGGCCTATGCTGAAAATGCCACCCTCCTGAAGTTCATGGCTAATATTGTCCTTTGTAATCTGCTTATCTTCTAGAACTTGCTGGGAACTCACAACTTGGGCAGAGTTTATTATGAGCCGATCAAGGACAGACATGGCAATATCCTGATAGTTACAATAAGAGAAGTAGAGACTCTCTATTCATTTTTTAATGGCAAATGGATGCAAATATCCAAGCTACAAAGCCAGAGAAAATCCCTTTCAACTCCCGAGGAGCCAACAGCATTAGACATCTTGCTCATAACGATCCAGGTAGCACTTTGCTTCATTTACTTTATGTTGTTAATTTTAAAAAGCCTGGGACTGTGAGCATGCTTTATGGAAAAGTCGTATAGGTTTTAGATCCCGATCCAATGCCTATTACAATTCATGGAAAGGCTCCCATTGAAAGTAAAGTCTTCCATTGCCCTCATGGGCATTGGATTGAGCTCTTAATATGGATAAAACATTTAAGGTTCTATAGAAATGTAATAGGGTTCTTTAAAGATCTATAGTATATATAGGAGACTGCTATATTTTCTGTAGGTTTTTGGAACTGTGCTATAGAATTGTATAGCAAGGGGTGAAATTCTCTTTTAAATTCCGTAGGATGGCTCTGAACACCTATAGAGAAACTATCATTTTCTATTATAGTTTATACGGTTTTTCCATCGGAGGTTGATCTCTAAAACCAGATTTTATTTTTGAAACCAGACAAACTCACATTTCTGGGAGATGCTGAGGGCCAATGAAAACAGCTCCCATTGAATTAGCTCCAGAGCATATCCTCCCATCTGTTTTTACATCAGATTCCCAGTGGACTTCAGTGGTGGAATGATGCTAAGATATTGGAGTGATCCGCAAGGTGAAGAGCACCCCAACTCCCATTTAACATCTGTGAATTAGGGGTGCTTGGCACCTTGCAGAACTGTG
This sequence comes from Dermatemys mawii, assembly GCA_007922305.1. NCBI lineage: Eukaryota > Metazoa > Chordata > Testudines > Dermatemydidae > Dermatemys > Dermatemys mawii. The sequence continues at coordinate 16,894,958 of ML677373.1, forward strand.
TATGTTAAAGTCAATCCTTCTATTGTCACATGCACGTAACTCATATCGAAGGCAAGAGAAGTTGTGTGTGACACCTGGATATATCCTACGGAATGATTTATCAATATCTCTTATCGCTAAACCTAAGGGATCACTTCCTCATTGGAAATACTGCCAGACAAGTTATTGTCTTAGCTCTGTCTTGGGTCACTTCAGCTAGATATTGACTACTGTGGCTAATCGTGATTTATGGTCATTTTCTTGGGTGGCGACTGTGTGCTTTTGGGCACCAGAAGCTGATGGGTAATCATACATACAGATTGAAAGGTTTGGGGTAAATTAAAAGCTTTCCAAACGACAATAAAACATACTTGATCTGTGCTCGACATACTGTATTAAATATGTCTTACAGGTGCAAAAAAAATCCCAAGCTCGGCAAAAGTTTTAAATCAGGAAACACAAAATACAGGTCCGATCAGGTTTCCACAGAGATCCTAGTGGAAAAATTTCCCCCTAATGGTTTGCACATTCCTGTGTAATGCTCTCCCTTTCTTGTATTACACATTGAATTATCATGTGGGTATTTTGTTCATGAAGTGTTCAAGAAAATGAAGATCTAATTGCACTAGTTAGAGCCAAGTATAGCACTGGCAGATAATGTGATGGTTCCAAGGGTGAAGGCAGAGGGCCAGGTGACTTAATCCTTACCCACTGCAGAGGGACACATTACTTAGGATGGCAGTCAACTTCATTTATTAAGGTAGTCTTTGGGGAATGCTATACATAGCCCTGTTAATGTCTGCTACCTACAGCAAATATAACATCAGGGCCAGTCCTTTCCAAGTTCTTTTTGATGATAAAGTTCACTGTGTTGAAAATATAGTGATTCATTTGACAATAAATTTCACTTTGGTACTATACTTGACAACCTGATGCACACAGAAAACTCCCCATTGATGTTAGTAGCTGTAGAAGTTCACTGGAGACTTGCACTGTGCATAAAAGAGTCCTCAGCACCGATCAGAGCGGAGAATTTTGCATTAGGACTGCAACATGCTTCTTATTTTCGGATAGTTATTGTTTTACAGCTGACTCCTACAAGTTGCTGAGCACTCTGAGCACCTGATCCACCAAAACATTTAAGCGCATGCTTAACTTTAAGCATGAGTAGCCTCAGTGCATCAAGCTGAACATTGAGGATTGCTGATGTGTCTAGAGTTAAGCATGTGCTTACATGTTTTGCTGGCTTCCGGACACCCTTAAAGCAAAAGACCAGTGATAAAACTATTAGCAGGCCTCTCTTCCTATCTGGGGGAAAACGGGCATTTATATGTAGGAATGTTTCTGTTCACACAGGACACACTTTTCTATCACAAAAGAAGTCAGCAGCGCCTCCCTCCTGGCTTGTATTTGGGTTACCTGAAACTCTGCAGCTCCGTAGATCAAATCAAAGTCCTTGTACTGCAAAAGCTGCCCAACATTCTGTGTCATGTTAAAATCCGAGACAACAGCAATGTTTCCAAGTAAGTGATTTTTTAAAAAATACTCATTAGTTTAAGACAGTTGATCAAACTTGGATAACTCAAATGCCAAGTGTGTGAAAATATGCTCAGTTTATGTGGGTATCAAATATGAAATCTACTATATAAATAGACATGGAACAGGCAGATAACTAATGCTTATGATAACAATGGTACTGTCAATAATTGCATAACATTGAATAAAGAGGAGTAAAGTGAACTCCGAGGTTTGCAACCTACAAAGCATAGAGTACTCTGGCTTTGAGATAACAAGGAATTTAAGCACTGAGCCACTGAAGTCAGGGACACTGCACACCCACGTAAAGTTAAGCATGTGCTTAAGTGCTTTGCTGGTTCAGGACCAGAACACACTCTACCTTGCAAAGCCCTTGGAGTAGAATATTTATTTAGTTTGTGAATTCTACTGAATGCCCCTTATCGACCATCTATCACGTTACTTGTTAACTATATACAGCTAAATTCTACTATCAGTCAGAACCACATCGAATTTACCATTGGTTGCGAAGGTATAATTGTCAACTAAGTTTGTCACAAGCTGCGTACCATAGAGATCCTTATTGACCTCAAATGTGCACATGCTTATGTCCATCTGTCTGGTATACAGAGGGCTTGATCCAAAGCCCATACTGGTTGAAAATCCCATCAGTTTCACTGGGATATGGCTCAAGGTCCAAAGACCCCATTCCTGGGGCTCTGCCTGGGTCCTCCAACATGACTCTGATGGTAGGATCAGGACCTAAATGCCCGATCCAATGGGAGTCTTGTAATTGACCTTCAGTGGGGGATGGATCAGGGCCTAAGAACGTGTTAAGTCAGTTTAAAATATACTCTGATTTGTGATACCTTGTTTCTAACCCTCTCCTGCCCCTAAACAATAAAATAGATGATGATTGAAAAAAACACATTTATTCAAATGCTGTCAGCTCTGTGTTGGGTCAGCACATTCTTCCTGGTTCTGTCTCCACAGTCCTCACCCTGGGGGCAGTGCGGCAGTGCATTTTCTTTCTTCCTCTGTTCGTTTTGTTTGTTTGTTAGCCGTTCCATCGACCAGCCAAGAACTTGGCAAGATTCAAATACGGGCCGGACATTTTTATGGACAAGACTATCCAGCGTTGTAATAGTTAATACTAACAACAATTTTACATGGCATTACATCCTTCCCCTGGTAAACAGGACAGAAACTAGTCTCCCCTAATCCTCTCTGTCATTCATTGTTGCTTCCATCTGCTCTGTGGTGTGGAGCTTGACTATTCTGCACAATTCTAAGGGTTCTTCTTACAGAGTCTCTTGGGCATCCTGGTTTCCTTACACCAGCTGCTTTGCACTTGACAGCTTCATGTGGGAGACTGTATTGGCATCCAGAGTACATGTTCCAAATATATGCAGTGCTTCCTTCTGATTCTTGTGGAGATGAACTGATGGGTGGTGTTTTCTTGGATCTCTTAACAGCGGTTTTGGAAGGGATACAAAACCACATGCCTCAGGGTTTAAAACAATCTCTACTATTACGAATTATGTTCAGACCCACATATGGGGCCAGATTACCTCACACCTACCTATTGTGGGGTTTCTTGCACCTTCTCCTGAAGCATCCAATGCTGGACGCTGTCAGATATAGGATACTGGACTATGGGTTTGATCCAGTAGTGCCATTTTGATGCTCATCTGCTCTAAAGCTGAATCCAATTCATTGGCTGCATTCAGTACCAGAGATATCTGCAGCTGATCAGACATTGAACTCGCCAGTAAAAGCAGCTGTAGAGCAATGTATGTTTTAAAAGACATGGAATGGAGTTCTTGTCAAAGAAAAAACCTTGCTGAAATATTTTGAAGGCAGTCGATATTCAAGCGTTAGCAAGGAATGGTCAGCTTGATGTACACGTGGTAGAAAAATTAAACAGGAAACTTTTTAGGTTGGTTTTTTAACCACAAACAAGCAGGGCTGCATCATGTTAGAACATTTGACTATTTTAGGATTAAGCCCGCAACAGATCCCAAATGCACATACTGTAAATTCTTCCTCGTGCACTGAACTTTTGTTATATTTCTAATTTTAACTTGACTCAACATACAGAGATGAGTGGGAATGGCTCCAAATGCTTTCTGGCTTGGAATCGGAGGAAAGTGTGGATCATGCTTCAGACTGTCCTACTCCGTTGTTCTTCTATGAGCTCCAGATGGCAGTGAAAGCTCTCCTCAAACAGATCAATCTACCTCTGCGACAGGTATTATGCTTTGTGGTATTTATCACCTTCATTTTTTTTTTCAGCTGGTTCTTGAATGAAATCTAAAAACTGTATATATTACTACTAGTGATTACATGTTAGAGTGGCGAAAGCAAAACAATCAGAAAGAGTTTAACTAGGGTTATTTTAGGTGTGTTGGGAATATCAGCTGGTAAAAATCAACTTTAGGATAGTGTGCTTTCCTGGAGTATATGAATATATGGGACTAAATCACTCAATCAACAGAGCCAATTTTCTGTAGTCCTCCTCATTTGCATTTGCAGACACATGCCTTTGCATTTGTGCAACTGCATGCGTGGGCCAAAAGGCACTTTTGCACACCTGTCAAGCAGTAAGGGGTGTCTTTATCCAACTTACAAAGACAAATATGTATTTGTCTATGGTCCTGGAGAATTTGCAAATTCCTGTGGCTGCCCCTGCAGCTACTGTGAGCCCTTATAAGACGACCAGTTGAAAGTTTGGCCCAAAGTGTACCATTGAGTTTAAATTCTTTTTACATCCAATGGAAATATGGTGCTTCTGAAAATGTAGCTCCCATCTTCCAGATTCAGAGACTCCAGACTTCCCTGGAGACTGAAATCCTCAACCCACTGAACCGGGATATCATAGGCAGGAGCAGTGCAAACTTCCCTACACAGTGAATGAGATCCTGGGTCCACTGAAGTGAATGGCAAAACTCCCATTGACTTCAGTGGGGTCAGGATTTCACAGTATCTCAACTGAGATATCGCCAGTTGAGGTGAGAGTATAGGTGAGCCTCCATAACCCATTCACTCTGTGGCCTCTGCTGATGCTGCCATTAAAAATGCGAACTAGGGCCAGCTGTGGTAGTGGAGACCTGTCTAATTGGAACTGGACTGAGTCCTAACACGAGTATATTTCATATAGGCCATTAAGCCCGCCTATGGTGTGTATCGTTTATTTTTCACTCACACAATGCTGCATGAAGTAGGAATTTACTCTGGTTCTACAACAAAAGACACTTATCCAATTGTGACTCACTGGTAAGGGGTCACTACAAGTCCCCCTCTGTGCCCAAGCCATAGGAGAGATGTGTCTGTTACAGCCCCTGAGAGAGACTCTGGATCTTTAACTTAGGTTATAGCTGCTCGTTCTTTTAGGTTCCTGATTCAGTCCCGGGTGAGTTGACCAAGACAGCAGCAGATGCACAATCACTACAGGCTAGATTGCCTATCCTATACTTACACTTGTGCGCAGCTGCTCACACAAGTATTTGCCCCGACTTTAGTGAGGCTACTTGTATAGCAATATATTACTCACGGTGAGTGAGGGTATCAGAATCTGGCTCTATGGCAAAGTACAGAATAAAGCAAATCTGGACAGGTAAATGCTGGCAACAGGATAGAAAAGACTGAGAAAAACCAAGAAGTGGCTGTGATGCAAGAAAAAAATTAAAATCTGCAACCCTAATTATTATTTGCAGCTAGTCATTTACCTGCTCTGGCAATGTAAAAGAGACCTTACAGTGGAACTATATTATTGGTTATAATAATAATAGGTCTCTACTACTACAACTGGCCTTAGTTGGCATTATATGCTCACTTTAAGGCCTGTTTACACTTATGAGAGGTGTAAAGTGGCCTTAGTGTAAATTAATCTAGTCCAACTTTTCAATGAAACTTTTCCTTAATACTGAAGGGCTGGGCTTAGGCCCTACTCAGACCCTGTTCCCAAATAAGGCCTAAGTACATTCAAAATTAAGACTTTCTCATTGACTTTAAGGTCAGACGAGACCATTATGATCAACTAGTCTCTCCTCCTGCACATTGCAGGCCACAGAACCTCACCCACCCACTCCGGTAATAGACCCCTAACCTCTGGCTGAGTTACTGAAGTCCTCAAATCATGGTTTAAAGACTTCAAGTAACAGAGAATTCAGCATGTACCCTAGTTTAAACCTGCAAGTGACCTGTGCCACATGCTGTAGATTTGCATCCACTCCCTCCAGTTTCAGAATCCTATACAGGGCTGCATGCTAGCGGGTCTCCAGGCAGAACTGGAGTACTCATGCCAGATCATTCACTTTTTAAAAAACTAATGGAGTTCTACTGAAGTCAGTGGGGACTGGGCAGAGTGGAAATCAGAATGCAATTTGTTCCTTAGGCCCCAGTTCACCCATGCACTTCATCTCCAAATAATGAAGCACTTAAACACATCCTTAAAGCATGTGTATAAATGCTTGGCTGAATCAGGACCTTAATTGTGGATTAAGGAATTTCATTTTGGATTCAGTAAAGTGTTGTTATTTGTATTATGGTCGCTCCTAGGAGACCCAATCATGGCCCAGGATTCCCTTGTAACAGGCACTGTACAAATAGCAAACACAAAGACAGTGTTTTCCACAGCAGCTACACAGCAGCCTTCATCCAACTACTATTTGTGCCGGTTTCCCTTCATGCAGCACTTGCTAAATCTTTTCAGTCCTGTGTCAGAGGGAGAGGGGGGCTGCATATTTCTCTTAACCAGCCCTAAATTGAATCTAAAGGCTTTTAATTGAATCCATTTTCATGTTTTCACATAATTATACAATCATAATCTTGAAAAGCATAGGGCATGTGATCATTTTCTGCCTAATAAGAAACATAAATGTTGTTTTCAGGGGGGTTGTTTGTGTGTGGGGTTTTTTTTTAATGTGGAACATTAAAGCTTTAAAGCCTGATTTTATGTAGCGACATTAACCCGCATTTAAGTCCCCCTAATATTTATGTTTTATAAAAATTCCGAGCCTGATGTTGTGCACGTTTGCTTTAATGTTTTATATCATTTGGGGTGTTGTTTATATAAGTGCCATGTTGTAACTCTCTCCCACTTCTTTCCCCGCGCGTGTCCCCCTGCAGGCTAAGCACTTCCGTCTGTATACACAGGAGGTGTTGGAACTGGGTCACAATGTCTCCTTTCTTCTCCTGCTCCCCGCCTCAGACGACGTCTGCACTGCCCCAGGACAGAATAATCCTTACACCCCACATTCAGGATTTCTTAACCTCCCTCTTCAGATGTTTGAACTCGGTATAGTAGCTGTTTCACCTAGAAATCTTAACCCAGACTCCTTATAATAAAATCACAAAGTTGTATCTGTTTTCCCCCTTGTCCCAGTGGAGAGTCAATAAATCACATGATGGCTTTGGCAACAACACTACCTATAACTGTGTACAAGTTATAGAAGGAGCATAGCGGCTGGAGTATATACTGTAGCCATCATTATTGAAATGCAAAGCATAGACCAAAAGCCCACAGTTATCAAGCATAAGCCCTAGTCTATTATGGAGGAGGAGGATGCGGGAGTGGGGAGTTATACTGCTCATCAGATGCCAAGCCTGATATTCTGAGAGCAGCCACAAATATGTTTTTATTCTGAAGTGAGGTTGGCATCATCATGGAGAAGAACTAGGTCAATGGACAGATCTAGAAGTTTTATACAGCAGAATTATTGCTGCTTTTGCTATAGTATAGAGGATCCTACTCGGGGCCTGAGACCCCGGCATTTTAAGGATGTTCAGAGCTAGATTTCACACATCAGGCCCATCTCTTTGCTTTTCATCCTGAACTACCAAAGGGCCCAATGCAGGTGTAGGGATGGAGCAAAATCCCCATGGTGAGGCGAGGAAGAATCCTGCATCACAGCCAGTTCAACCTCCCTGTCCCACTGCAGTGCGTGCTGGGGTGGCCTTCTGCAAAATGGGGTCTCCTGACTGACTGAAGGCTCCTGACACCCCTTTCTCTCAGGTCCTTCCACAAAGTGGAGAGGGGCCGAAGCGGGGAGCAGCCCAGGGGATCTCACAGTAGATTTCAGAGAGGCAGCTACAGAGCCCACCACATTTTCTGGAGGAGCGGGAGTAGGGTAGGGGGGAGCAGAGCCCAGCCCCTCCCCCACCGTCCTAGCCTCTTTCTGTTTCCTCCTTCTCCCCTTCCGCTCAGTCTCCTTGGAGGGGAAGGGGAGAGAGGAGCAGCAATGGGCAATACCTGAACCCCAGCAAAAGCTGCCACCCCCAGATAGGGAAGGGCAGGAAAGTGCATTCGAGGAGGTGCGGGTAGAAGAGCTGCAGTAATTGTGTCTCACTCAGGCTGCATTCACTGATCAAGGGGGGGGGGGCTACATCAGTCGTGTGTGCAGGGGGAGAGGGGAGCTGGTATTAATTGGGAAGGGGAGGCTGCATTAGGCACTGTATATAGTGCAGGTGAGGAGGCAGCAAAAAGTGAGTGTGATAGGGAAGAAGGAACTGGAGAGCAGGAGGCTATAGGAGTTTTGGAAAAGAGAATCCTTGCTTGGGCATCTCCTGGGATACCAGATACAGGAAGAGCTATGCCAAAAGAATGGTCTGTTTGAGGGGGTAATTGGACAGAGACCTTCCCTTCCTCTATAGCCCTTCCTCAACCTGGTATCCCAGGAGAAACCCAGACAGGGGCTCTCTCTCCAAACCTCCCAGGAGCCAGGGTAAGAAAATGGTGATCGCTCCTATGGCGTTCGGGGCCCACTCCTCGCTGCCTAGCAAGGCTCTGGTGATGAGAATGTGTAATACAGTGGAGAGAATAACAACGAATGCTAAATTTTACTCTTTGAATAAAAAGTAACCAATCCTATGGCCGAAAACGTATGACACGTTCTCTCTGATTTCTTACATACGTCTCCCCAACATTCTATAAAATGGCAGGGTTTCATATCGAAAATATTAGATGCTTCCATTCCCCATTAGCTGGTGGCTACCAAATATATAATTGCAAAACCACAAAAGACTACGTTGAAGTAACATTTGTTAAAGTAACATTAAAGGCTCTGCCGTAAAACCACAAAGGCTATAAACTTCAGCACTGAAGCTGAAACCACGGCTGTAATTCACTCAAGAGTGCAGCACATATTGCATATATGCTGTAAGACCACACACTGTTTGGGCTAGATCTTGGCAATATCTTGGCACAATGAGGGAAGAAAGCAGAACAGAGAATTCTGTCTTTGACTCTCCTTTTTCTGGGGTTCTTGGATTCAGATTAGACCTCTTTTGTTCTATGATCAAAGTTGTAGCTTGATTTCCTGTTTGTTCTGTCACATGGTGGGCAAAAGAGAGAAAGATATGGTGTGGGATTTTTTTCATTTCTATTTTTAGATTTTTGATTGGAAGACAGACACAACCACCCCTATCTCTAGGTCCCTTGCCAAATGATTAACAAACCATTCCGTAACAAGACAAAAAGTATCTCATTGCCATAGCGAAGTGTGTTCTATGTGACTGAGTTTAGTAAAGTACCAAGGAAACTTGAAATCCTCTGACAAGTTGTAGGGGCAGTATCAGGTCCCCAGGTTATATTCTGGGTTCCCTTCTTTCTCCCTTATGCCTGAGTTTTCAGAGGATGGACTGTGGGAAAGATCCCAGAAAAGCATAATTGTTCTGCCCAAATTGTGGCATTTTCTAACATACAGGATATGTAACTGCTGTGATTGACATTTTAATTATTGCCCTCAAGTTAGCCTTGTTTGAGCGAGAGCAGGCCTGCTGAAGCTGCTGTGTCCACACTGGCTCTGCACTCACACCTGTATGGTACTAGGATGGGTAGGGACATCTCCCATAGTTCTTTGCACTGCAGTAAGCTCTCTGAATTCTCTCTCAGTAAATTGTGGGTGAATTTGTATGTCCTTTTGGGGCAGAAGAGGAGAATTGTGGGAAGGCATTGGAGGACTAAACTTAGTCATCAGCATCATCAAATGCTTTGGTCAGAGCCAAAGTCAGAAATCAGAGCCATGGGTCAAGGTTATCAGAACCGTAGGCAA
>ML677373.1:16904515-17029796 GCA_007922305.1 Dermatemys mawii
ACAAAGAGTCCTGTGGCACCTTAAAGACTAACAAAAGTATTGAAGTGTAAGCTTTTATGGGCTAATACCATGAAATAATGCATCCGACGAAGTGAGTATTAGCCCATGAAAGCTTACACTTCAATACTTTTGTTAGTCTTTAAGGTGCCACAGGACTCTTTGTTGACATAGCATGGGTACATGGAAAATGGCTGAAAGTCCTAGATTTTGCTGATGAAATTGAGCTGTTAAGTGACCCTTCTAGAAAGCTGCAAAGATAGACAACCTGGCAAAAACAGCAGTCCCAGCAGGGCTCAAAATCAGTTATACCAGAACAAACATCCTTGAAACCCAGACATGAAGTGAGAAGAGAATCGGGTCTTTATTATTTATTTCTGGTTCAACATGTTCCATCAAGAATTTTAACAATTGTCTAATTAAAATTTGTGTTCAAGAAGGTAAGGATTTCAGGAGTGGAATGTAATACTAATTATTTTTTTCCTCTGTCATTTTCACAGTTCATTTTTGCTGTTACAAGGAGAAATTTATTAGTCTATATTGCCGCCTTTCTGCTATCATAGAGCTGGACTCTCTGAAAACTCAGCAGTCCCTAAGGGAAGCAATTTCAGACGGGGAAGTTGCTGCTGCCAGACAAAGACACGAGCAAGTTTTAGACTATATACAGGTAACAGTCTGTTTCTGAGTAGACCAAAGAGATGTTTAAGGTCTATAATTTGGAATCTAAAAGGAGAATTATCTGTAGACATCGTAAAAAGACTAGTGGTGTCAACATTTTGGGGTTTTTTAATGAAAATCCAAACCCAGAGCACAATTTCTCCGATGGTTGCCTTTATAAAAGAGATTTTTTTATGGATAAAATAAAATGACAGTTATACTAGAATGTTATAAAGAGATGTCTCAGTTTGGGTTACCGAACTGACTCCCCTCCACGTGAGGGAAGCCAGTGCCAAGCACAGGGTGTTAGTCTGGCTCGTAGCTTCTCCTTTATTCAGGGACGTACATTTATTTCTCATTGGCAGGTTGCAAAAAAAAAAATGAAAGTTGTGTCAAAGGCATAAGCTATAGGAATAGATCATTGTCAATAAAAATGATCTAAAGACAATGTGATCCAGGAACAATACAAAGAACCAGGCAGAGGCAGGTTATCTGTGTGCTAGGGGTCTTTTGCACCAGGGTGACTCTTGCAAACCATTTTGGTAACTAATATTCCCTGGATGAAACTTATGACTCTTCCACAAAACATTTATGGATGTGGTCCATCTAGAGGACAGGGCACAGATCAGCTGTGCAGCCGTACCCTCCTCGACTCAAGCCTTCTCCAGCTGGAATATGGGCCAACACAACTGATCACCCCCTCTGTAGAGATTTGTGGCCACTTAAATCTACATAATTATGGACGAGCTGACCATGTCTCTGCTGAGCCTTGAATGTATGTATTTTGCATGAAGGGTGAAATTCACCCAGGAGCCCCAGCAGATCTCAAGCATTAGGACCAATTTGGCTCTTCTGAGCATGGGAGTGGGAAGGGATTTGGATGTGGTGAGGGGAGAAGCAGTTGTCAAGTGGCAGCAAAGCAGGACATGCCACCCCATGTACAGTAAAACTAAGTTACAAAGCATCTCCAAAGAGGCCACTGTGCATGTATAAAATTGCAGGGAGAGCTATAGATACAGCAACTGTCCCTGCTCCTCAACGGTGTCTCAGTTCACATATATATTCTGAAGAAAACTCAGGAGAGTACTTTAAACCCCCCCGTGTTTTGTACTGAATTATTGGAAAAACGTATTAGCCTTGTCAGTTTTCTGCTCAAATGAAAACCAGCTGTATTCCACCTATTGGTGAAAATATCTCAGCCCACCACATTCTGCAATCTTCAGTGGCAACCACAAAACCGCAAGAGCATTTGTGTGATCCCAGATCTAAGACAGTGTTGAAGTTACTACACAAACCAAACATTGTAAAGAGCAAAGGGGTCTATATAAACGCAGCTCTGAAAAGGAGTCAGAGGGCAGCCAAAAAGAAAAAAAAATCAGATAAGGTACTTGGAGTCTAAACCGGCATGTTAGTAAGAAAAGAAATGCGTAGGCATAGTCTCCAGCAATGAAGCTGAAATGGCAATTAAGTTACTCACAGAATGAGGAACTATTAATTGTGAGAAAGGGTGGTACAATATAATCCAAACTACTTGTAGAGTAAATCAGTGTTTCAATTTTCAGGAAGAGATCACATATATCAATATGCCAGACCCTTTGTCTGGCAGACGTGTTACTCACCACATTATGGCTTGCAATTTGTCCCTCTTGAAACATGAAGAAAAGGCAAATGTGCAGAAATGCTTCAAATATTTTTAAACTGTATAAGAAGGGTAGCTCGTTAAATGTGAATGGCCAAATATTCCAGGGGACACTTTATAATGGTATTGGGGAGAAAACCAATTGGCTTTCATTTTAGTGAAAATATCCTCTCCCCTGCATGCAGCTAGGGGATGAGTTATGGAATGGAAATCTAGACTCCTCCAAGCCAAACGGGTCAGGAGCGTGCAATCACATCGACCTCTTGGCATTACACTTGAAATGAGATGGTTCACCCTAGTTCACTTCCTCTCAGCCTCCGCCTCTTCTCCTGAGTGCGCGGCCTCCTCACTTCTCCCCCTAGCTCCCTGCTCTATCTAATTCACAATGATCTGGGATGAACACGTCTGCTCTGAATCAGGCACAGAAGTTATACTGGGTTTCTTACATCCCAGTCTGTGCTGTACCCACTAGGCCTACTTCCCGAATTGAAAAGCTCAGGTTTTGATCCAAAGACGGACATTTTGACACAATTTCATTTTCCTGAAAATGTTCCCAAGTCTTGTTTTCATTCCAAGGCAAAACCAAACCAAACTTTCAAAACTTTGAGGAGTTGCCATGAAACAGAATTGTCATCTTCGAGACAGCCCTAAGCCGGGGCCTGAACCTGAACATGGACCAAACCCCTCGAAGCTGGTCTGGATTTGAACTCCATTGCTTGAGCCCATCTCTCTAGGCTCTGTCAACGGCCTATGTAGATTTATACCCTGGCTCTATACATCATTTTGGTTCAAATTAATTAAAAAAATAAAAATATGTAAAAAGAACTGTATATTTTTTAAAGAAACCCAAAATCAATACCTTCAGCATTGAGTGATTGCAAATTTTCACTGTTTTTGTTTGTTGTCTTTTCTTTTTTCCTTTCTTCCACAGCAAATCGACGAGATCTGGCGTGAAATGAGATGGATTACAGAGGCACTGCAGTATGCCAGGTACAAGCAGACAGTGGCTGGCTTGCTTATAACAAAGCTTGTGGACCTGGCGGAAGAGCAGAATCAGAAGAAAATAAATTCAACATCCTCCCAGCTCGACTGTCTTCCGTCACCACCACCCTCGCCAGAGACCAGGAGCCAGAGGAGAAAAGCCCTGAGTGGTAAGAAAGGGATATTTTTTTTCCCCTGGGTGGAACTGAGTAGAAAATCAAGACAGCCCCTTGATCTCCCATTTACCTCAGGAGCTCGTTTGTGATATTTTTTCCATGCCCGTCTAGGTATTTTAACAATTATTCAATTTTATATTTTTATTTTTAGTGTTATTATTTATTATTTAAGCTGACAGGCTGTGGAGGATAATCATAGATTGCGGGGAAGGAGGTATCAAATAACAGTGCCTTCCAATACCTGCTTTCAGGGTTTTTTTCTTGAACGTTCACTCTTAGTATAATATCACAATTACAGAAATTGCAGATGGAAAAACCATCTATTAGCTCAGTCTCTCCAATCACCACAGTATCATTCCCTGCAGTTAGTTCTCCCTTCCCGTCACCATCAATGGTACCCAGTCTTCTTTTTTGTGCCCACCTCAGTCTCTTTTTTCACACCACCCCCTTTCCCTCCCCACACATGGAATGCCTTCCCCATACTGGCAGCCTAGACATCACCTTCTCTGCATTCAAGTCCCTGGCTTTGGACCTGACCCAATGCCCAGTGAAGTAAGCAGGACTCCCTTTGAATCACTTTCACTCCCATTTTCTGCAGTGCCCACAAGAAGTGAACCAGACAATACCAAACAATAAATACATGCATGTGCACACACACATACGCACACACACATGCTCACACACAGAATATGGAAGCAGGGATTTTCAAAGGGACCTAAAAAAATTAATGGGACTTAGGCACTTGCCGCCGCGCAGTCTAGCTCACCGGGATAGGCCGGTGGCTGTCACAGCCACGCTGCCCGGCAGGAGCTCATAGCCCCTCCGCCCAGAGCGCTGATAGGACAGCGTGCTGAGTCTGGGGGGAAGGGCGGACATCAGGGGAGGGACTGCAGCTAGCCTCCCGAATGGGAGCTCAAGAGCCAGGCAGGATGGTCCCACAGGCCGGATATGGCCCGTGGACCTTAGTTTGTCCATCTCTGGGCTAAGGAATAGTGAGCCCAGGTTAAATCTTATCCTGTCTGAGGGTTTAGTGCTTCATAGAGGCATCAAAGAACACTTCAGAACATCAAGGTCGATTGTTACACGTTCATCTCAGATCATAATTTCCTCCCGTCCTTTGATGACTCTTTTTGCACTATTTCTTTCCTATGCTCATCTGGTTTTGTACTGACGGAGCAGCTGACTTTTTGAGCCATTGGGTCCAGTTTAGTTTAATTGTTGTTTTCAGATGGCTCAGTGTCCCAGATGATCTGAGATGGACCCTTTAACAATATAAAATTAAGCAAATGAGTAAAATGTTATACCCACTTCATTGGCTGCTATCGCGGCTCTGAATAGCTGGAAAATTAAATCGATGAAATAAATGGATTGCGGCAAAGAAAAAAGGAAGCAAATTAAATGGCAGTGCCTGGTTCGTTAATAGAATAAGGACTTTGGGGAAAAAAATAAATCACTGTTCTGCTGAGCTGTCGTTAAGCAATGAGTTAATGACATGGTAGAAACAAAAGCTGCAGATGCTGCATGGAACAACTGCCACAGCCTTTTTGGTCATAATAATTTATTTTTACTTCTAAATGGCAGTTTCCTACTGTCAAGAAAGCCAAATAAATCTGCTCCTATTAGCAGTAAAAGCAAGAGAAAAAAAAAGCCCCAAAAATTTGGGTGGAAATTGTGGCCTTTATAAAAGTATGTGTCCCTGACTTTGATTTAATCCATTCTATATTAATGTTCTCCTTTGATTTCATGGTCTCTCTCTAGGCCAAATTCTCCTTTGAATAACATGGTGCAAATGTAGAATAATCCTCTTGGATTAGGTGGAGATACTTATCGTTAACACCATGTATCTAAGAGCATAATGTGTCCCCTCAGTGGCCCTGATTCATTATTGCCCCGCACCTTGTGTATGGTCATGTACACCAACGCAAAGTGACTTGTGGGTATTATTTTATACCGACTCTGAGCTTGCTTTGTTCTGGTGTAACTGACTACCCTGATAGAGGATAGCAGCGAATTGGTCACAGGACACCACATCCCCCGCTATTTACCTTACTGCAGAACTTAGCCCTGATGCTCCCATGACGAAAGAATGGCAATGACATCGGTGCAGGAGCCAGTCTGAACTTTGATTAATAAATTCACATGTGGATTACATTTGTCTGTTTGGGATTTGGATAAACATTCCTTCATGCTTTGCTCATGCAGCTGTATATCTTTTATCCACTCCTGTTAAAGACCTGTAAGGCCACATCCTGCTCTCGATTACACAGGTGTAAATCAATTAGCTGCTTAAAGCAAACAGAATTTGGGTTATAGTTTCTCAATATCCAAAATTTCAATCTTCATGAGATTCAACTGGAAACTCAGAAAATGATTACTTTAAAATTTCATCTCAACCCCAAGTCTTCCCCTTTGCTCACCTCCCATCACTTCATTAGTCCTTTCTTCTCTTCTCATTTCTTATTGTGATGATATCGTCTCACTAGCACACCCATCAATCCACCACAGCCGTCTCCTCTTTGCTACTGTCACCTGGCCCCATGGAAAATTCCACAATGGAAATACGCAGAGATTGCCAGAAGCGTGTCTGATGTTCATTTTGTGCCCAAGTTAAGAAAATATATGAAGTGTATTAAGCAGTTCTTTTAAGCGGGGATGTGTGTCATGTTAGTGGTTATTCGGGTTTAATGAGTCTCCTATTTTCAGATTCCCAGCCCTGCTCGGACGAAGAAGGCTGCTCTGAAGTATTTCTTCCAACCGACAGCGACTATGATTCCAGTGATGCACTGAGCCCCAGAGAACTGGATTTGGTTTATTCCTCCTCCCATGATATATCCCAGCAGGCAGTAGGTGGCCTGGGCGGCAGTGCACCTGACGTCCTCCAGGTCCATGATATGAAGCCTCATCTGACTTTGAAAGAAGACCCGAAAGGGGGCAGTGACATGGATGCCGACGCCGAATACTGCACGGAGTACATGAACAGTCTGACCATGGGAGGCTTCACCTCAAAAAGCCTGGACAAGACTTCCAACTCCAGGCAGCCTTTGGGTTTCTTGGCGAAAAGAAAAAAGCTAGGGAAACATCAGCACTATAATTACTTCGGCCGGCACCATCGCTGGCTCCGAGTGCACAGTGAGACGCAGCCCGCCTCTCTTTCCGAGGGCGTGTACACCCAGCATCTCACACGAGCCACGGAATTATCACAGGAGCCTACCTCCAGCGAGCAAATAAGGATTCCCGTCGATGGTCCTCGGAGCGCTTTCTTACCTCATGCTTCGAGCCTCCCAGAAGATGGGAAAGGCAAGTACCATGAATCGAGGCAGAATATCCGTAGGATATACGTGGAGCCCTACAAAACCACGCTGTTAGGTGAAGAGGGCAAACCCTGGGCGCTGAGCATGCAGTCCGTGCAACGTGGAGATTTGCACAACACCACGGGACAGCAAACGGGTTTGGATGATCAATCAAATGCTCCCATCTCTGAAGTATTCAGTAGCACGCTTTAGGAGTTTGTACTGGGTCGTTGCGCTGCCTTGCACCACCCCCAAAATGGCATTGGGAGCATTCTGAATTTAGGACCATATTTTCAAAATGACCTTTAAAATGCAGATCCTCACCTAACATCTCGATCCACTTACTTTAACAGTTGAGGATCTAGCTTTAAATGGGTATTCCCAAAAGCGCATGCCAAATCACTTACATCTGCAGTTTTGCAGGTGTAAATAATAAACATTTACCATCTAACTTAATGCTACATGATGGCAAATCAGGTAGTTATGCATTGAAATTTGCTTAATTACTCTCACAAATGTCTGGGCATGCAGAATTTCAGGTACATATGATTTTGCCAGCAAATTTTGGGGGAAGCTGGTTAAAGTCACATTAGAAATGTGGTCCTAAGTTTTAATTCCTTTTCTTTTTTTCTTTTTCTTTTTCTTTTTTTTTTTTTTTTTTTTGCTATAAATATTTCCACTTCCCAACATGCACTTTGTGTGGATTTGGTTGGTATACAAGTAAAGCACTGAGTGCTCTGGTGAATGAAAATGCCACAGGTACCACAGCTGCTGGCCATTTCAGTGTCTCTATCAGAAAAAATCAGTGCCAACTCTAAACATTGGCATAGCCCAGTACAATTGCTAGCACTGAATGGTTTGTTTCAAAGGCTTAGATATAAAAGAACATAAATACCAACTTATTCTGCAGCCCTAGATGAGAGAGGTTCCTTCTAGATCAAGAGCAGAGGGTACTGGCAGGGTTTGCTGTAGCTGGCCTGACTAGTGAATAAATAATACATAGGCACACGACTTTCTCTAGCCCTTTGCATGGGGATGAATTTCATCTTGTTATAGGCAATCTCAGATTGCCATTGGAGATCAATTTAAGCCATAAAATTCAGATCCAAACCCTTTTTTTCATTTTTTTTTCCAAATACCCCCTCCAAACTTCAGGGTTGCTTGGATCGATGGTTTTAGATTTAGACTATTATAGTAATTCTGAGTTGGATTTAGATTAGGGATAATTTGGGGGGCAGTTTGCATCAAAGATTTTGGTTCAGGCCCCATCTCTGATCACTACATAAATATCACTATCATTAACTGGAGAAAAAATATTGACTTAAAATGCCCCATTTTCTTAAGGACACATCAAAATCCACCATTGATTTGTCATTTCCAGCTGAAATAAGGACCACAATACTCTCACCCTCCAGAAGATGTTCTAGAAAACTAAATCCATATTAATTGAAGGTGTAACTCTTGGGTCGTGTTATTATATACATCTTTAAGGGCAGGCCTACACTACCCGCCAGAACGGCGGGTAGCGATCAGTCTTTCGGGGTCAATTTATCGCATCTAGTGTAGACGCAGTAAATCGATCTCTGAGCACTCTCCTGTTGACTCCGATACTCCACCGTGAGAGGCACAGGCGGAGTTGATGGGAGAGCGGCAGCTATCGACTCAGTGCCATGAAGATGCTGCAGTCAGTCGACCTAAATACATCGACTTCAGCTACGCTATTCTTATAGCTGAAGTTATGTATCTTAGATCAGTCCCCCCCTCCCAGTGTAGACCAGGGCTAAGACTTGGAGAAATTAATAAAAGGGGATGGACACCACCACCCCAGCTGTCACACAAGCATTTGACTTCTGTTTTTTCTTCCACAGCTCTTGAAGTTTAATTTTATAGGTCACCTTACTGTCGGTTAAATTCCCTTATTCCATGTATGCCCAGCCTTCTCCCTTTCAGTCTTTAAATTCCACACAGATAAGTTGTAAGGCCTCCAAAAAAGAGACTTGAATTCAATATGAAGGTAAGGATTTGCCCCATGATCTGTGGGCCATATTAAAATACCACATTCCTAACCCCAATACTATTAAAATCCCCTTATGTTTAGCACCCAATCCATAAATTCAAAAATGGAAGATGTTTGCCATTTTATACTCAGTTGGTGTGTGGAAGCCAAGAAAAGAGTCTTTGCTCTGATATAAGGGAGCACAGTTTCTTTGAGGGGTTTAAATATGTAATTCCTCTTATTATAAGTGGCACTTGTATATGTAACATTACACCAGAAACGTATTCAATCAGGCTCAATGAGGAACAGAAGACTCCCATTGACTTCAGTGGCTTTGGATCAGACCCACAGTGAAAATTTCAGTGGGGATAAGGGGGCAAGGAATCCAGGTGCCAATCTGCAGTGGGAATTGTATGAATTGTAGGTTTTATCTCACAGGGGAGGGGAAATCCTGATGCAACTAGAAAGTGTACCATAGACCCAAAAGTTGGCGATGTCTACTGGCAGCAAAGTCAGTACCAGCTTGTCACGTTGACTCACGGTCACCAGTGTAATGCTCCTATCAACACGGACCAGGACAATCTGGTGCTTGTGCATTGCAGACAAAACATGCAACTGTGCAAAATATGGTGCCTGGCCCAATGGGGCTCCAACCTGTTTGGCCTCTCGGTGCTACTGCCACATAAGGTGTTTCTTAATAATAAAATACGAGGCCCAAAGCTTGTTGCCGACTGTGGTGTGGTAAAAAGAGATGTTACATGGGTCTTTCTAGAGGACTGCTTTCCTAAATCGAAAACCACCTCACCTTGCTCTATCTCCAAGGATATGGGAACCTTAGGACTGGAGGTACCAAGGTCCACATCAGAAAGAACAGGCCGCGCCCTGCTAGTCAGACATAGCTGGAAAATTCCCCCCACCCTCATTTTTTTTTTTATCTACTCCTGCTGTTTGATTTTCCAGATTTTACAAAAGATTTTCCTTCCTGTAATAAAATTCCCAGGGCCAACTTCTCTGCTGGTGTGTATGGGTTAACTTTAAAGGTGTTTGGGCTATTTACACCAGCAAGGAATTTGGTCTGAAGATTGCAATCCAGCTCACAATTCAGCCCCCTATCTTCATTCCAGTGTTGCCATAGGTAACACTGCTTAAATAACATTAATCAATGCACAGTTCCTTCATCCCATTACCTCCATGCCAAGGTTCTCACACATACTTTAACGCTCAGAAGCACAACCTCATGTCATCACTTCATTTTGAAACAGACCAGCTGAACCATCGAAGCAGTGAGTGATAGGTACTGGGTAGAAGTACTTTCGGTGGGAAGACTGTGTGGGGCGTCATTTGGATGGAGTACCTGGTGTACTAATCACCATCCCTGCCCATCAAGTGAGTCGTTGAGTCCCTTGTAAGAATGTTAATGAGTGCCCAGTGCAATAAACAGTAGGGAAAATGTGCCTTTCCATATTAGAGAACAAAACACAGTCACAATCATAATACGTTGCACTTTTCTAGCACCTTTCATGGCAGGATCTTCCAAATCCTTTCACAAGCAATTATGATTCAAAAGAGACCCCTGTGAAGTAGGTAAATCTTAACCTCACTTTGCAGTTAGGTAAACCAAGGCACAGGGAGGCTAAGTCACTTCTCCAAAGCCACAGAATGATAACAAAGCCTTAAAATCAAGAATAAAGCTTAATGATGAATCCCCGTCCCTTGTCCTAATTACTAGACAGCACACCCAATAGAACTCAGTTTCCCCTCTAAGAATCTTGCATGGATATATAAAAGGCTAAGGTGTAGTGCCTACAATTCAGTTGAATTTCATGGGTCACATCCTCCTCTGGTATAAATGAGCATAGCCCCATTAGAGTCACTAGGGCTGTGCCCACTTACACCAGCTGAAGACCTGGCCTTAAACTGGCTTTCAAGATGCACACACACACACACACGCACACACACAGATAGATATCTGGATTGTTGCTATAAAATCAGGTACCCGACATTCATTCTGATTTGCCCGCAAAGGACTGTATTGTCACTTGAGCTAAGCGTAACCCTGTTTGCAAACCTAATGTGTGCCTCCACTTTGCACCCCCACAAATGAATTGCGGGCCAAAGTCTGTGTGGACACGTGTCTAATTTCCTCACTTGTGCTGGCAATTAGGTAGCTAAGTGTATAACGAGGAAGATATTGCATCTGCATGGAGGTGGCCTGTGCATTGACAAGTTTTCTCAAAAGACCTGTGGCTAAGTGTATCTCTCTCCTGTGCTTGCATGTTTGCTCTGTGAATTATCCTCTACACACTAATTAACTATTGGATTTGCCATGCAGCAAGGCCGCACGCACAGAAAGCTATAAATTATTACTTCATTGCTGTAGTGTAAATATTTTAAAATGGAGCCAGTGATGGGGGGAGGAGGGAATGGAATATTTTATCCCGAACGTTTATGTTTGGAGTATTTAAAGAACGATGTTTTGGAAAGAGATGGTGCATCTTTACGTTCAGTGGGTTATAAAGAAATGCATTAAGTTGCTGGTCAACTCTTTTAAGATGTTTAAACACATGGCTCATGACTGTTATGTAAAATTTCAATGCAGCCTTACAAACAACAAGGGTGTAGTGTATTTGAAAATGTGCTGTGCAGTCTGGAAACTTATTCTAAGTTTTTGATTCAGAGTTTCTCTGAGGTGTCAAACTTTGCCATCAGCAAAAAGTATTTTTAGAAAAGGGCCTTGAATTTTCATACAATGCTGATTTCATCAAGTTTTGGTCCCCGTTTTTTCCACTACAGCAGCACATAAGTAGTAAGAATACTTCTGTATCTCTCTGTGTAGAGATATAGATATTTATATTTTTTCTCTTCTGCTGCCACTGAGGAGGATTCACAAGGCTAAATCCTGCCCTCGTTGACTCAGAGAGGGGAAGTAGGAGTGTGGGCCAGTGACATCCTCTGCAAAAAGTCAGAAGAAGATTCCCTGAGGTGATCCAGGAAAGGTGCTCCAGCGCATTCTTTGCCGCTCCTCTGTGCAGAAACCTAAGGCAACCATACCTGCTGCCAGCTAGTACTTGCAGTGACCATAGTCGTCTTTCCACTGACTTTAATGGGCTTTGGATAAGTAGCCAGAAACTAATTATGCCTCTTACTAACTGACAGATCATGACTCTCAAAACTGGCTGTGTCTTCTAGCACACACTACTCTTGAAAGAAGAGACCACCTATAACCTTTTTGCCCTGCTTTTATGCAGCTGGGGTAAGATTTAGCCTTCAAGTTGGTCATCTTATAATAGGGTGACCAGATGTCCCGATTTTATAGGGACTGTCCCAATTTTTGAGTCTTTTTCTTATATAGGCTCCTATTATCCCCCACCCCCATCCCAACTTTTCATAGTTGCTGTCTGGTCACCCTATCTTATGACAAGACAGTATAGGGTCATTTGTTCTTTCTTATCATTGACTGCAGAAAATCTCCTATTTTGCTAGGAAGAAAAAGAGATATTGTTTTGTTTTCTTTTGTCACCATTGCCGTATGTTTTTATTATTCATTAATTCTGGGAGACAAAAGTTAATATTTAATTGCTCTAGAAATACAAGAATGGGATTAATTTGCTGCTATTCTTCCTTCAAACTGTGAACTACAGTCATTTAACCAGCAGCCCAGTTGCAAATGTTTTGCGAAAGGGCACAGACTTCTTGCATTGCATTTTGATTTATATAAAGGTCAGTTTGGGCCCATTCATATGCTTTTTAGGCCTGATCCCCCTCTTTTTTTTTTGATGCCAGTGTGACTCAAGAGTAGTTCCACTGAAGCCGGGCCTGCCCTCAATGGTATAAATGAGCATAGCTCCATTGACTCCAAAGGTGATACTCTGATACACCAGCTGAGGACCTGGCAAGAGGGATTCACCATGAAGCCAGTGGAGTTATACGTGTGTAAAGCTGGCACAAGTCAGAGGAGAACAAGGGCGCGTAGGCAAAATCCTTCTTGAAGTCAATGGGAGTTTTGCTGAAGGATGCAGCCCTCAGTGCTGTGTATTGTGACAGAGGTAACTATTTCATAAGTAAACACTACATTAAAAAAGAGAAAAGACCAACTTTTATTCCCAAGTTACACAAATGCATCCTCTGTTAAAGACAATGGGAGTTGCATGGGCTTGCCCCGGGAAGAATTTGGTCCCAGCTTTTTTAATTGAAAAAGAATTAAAGGCTGCTTCCCCCTCCCCCCCAAGAAAAAGTAATTTAACTGAAATGAGCAAGGCAGCATTTAATTGCTTCCTGCCTTGTTTGTACATAGCAATTTGGCTGTTTATTGGTTGTCTTTGTTCAGATTTTTATTGTAACCCGTTGCTATATATGCAACCTAGTGTATGTTAAAGTTTAAACTTTGGTATAGTATAATGCACAATTTTTTGTGCTTTAAATCTTTGTAAATATACAGATGCACAATATATGCTCTGTTAAGTGTGATCAAGGGACCTTACACTACACTATTTTCATGCATATGTATCTATACGCTGTTTGAAAATATCAAAATATATGTTGAGGATGGCCATGAGCCAAGATTAAATGAGTGTGTTTTGACTCATGTTTCTTGAATAATTACTGGAAGAGGCATATATATTAAGTAAAATAGAAAATGAAAATAATTTTCGAGACTACAGGTATTTTTGATAACTTCAAATGTGTTAAATACTATTTTAGAAAAATAATTGGTCAGATAAGAAATATTAGATCTATTCGAGTGAATCATAGTCCTCAAAATGTTCTTTACATGGAATATTATTTTTGTCTGATCAGACATCGTGGAAACCTAGTTCTTTTTGAGTTTTAGAAGGCAAGTGCTGTTGCATTCTTGCAACTCACACAGGCTGTTTTAAATCACATTTCCAGAGCCTTTACTCATCCCTAATTTTTAAAAAAGGTGTTACCATATATACATGTGTATAATCCTAACTACCATATATACTTGTGTATAATCTTCAAATATCATCCCACAGATCTGCTGAGTGACCACTATCAGGTCATCAGATATGTGGGTCATACAATCAGTAGACAGTGGTCAATCGGGCATATAAGGAAAGCAATTTCTTCTTAGGCCAAAACTAGGTGGCCACAATTTGGTTCGTACATCTATAGTCAGGCATCTAAACAGAAGTGGTCTGATTTTCAGAGTTGCTGGGGGAAAAACAGGTCCCACTGAAGTCCAGGGAAACTGCAAATGCAGTATAACTTTGAAAATCAGATCACTTTAAATTTAGGTGCCTTATATGAGTGTATGAGCCACGCTTTGAAAACCCAGGTTTGAAACTTGTGGTTTTAGTCTATATGTTATGTTTATAGGACAGGGATGCACTAGCGGCTGCTGAAATCCAGGCACCAGGCCTGCCAGGCAATTGACAATGTAAGAACCTGGCTGGAGAGCAGACAGATGGTCTGGCCTCTCTGCAGGCCTTATTGTTTCGCTGGTGTGCACATGCAGTCACATGGCAAACAGAATCTGCACCTGGGTGTGTTTCAGGTGTGAATCTGTGCTTTTAAAGCATGTTGTGAAAATATAGTAGAACCAGCCCAGTGTATAATATCATCCAGTTGTAGTCAAGAACAATGGCAGCCGTTGCCTATCTAGGGGAGAAGTCCCCAAACTATGGCCCGGGGGCCGGATCCAGCCCGCGGATTTGATTTGTCCGGCCCTCCAGCTGAGCAGGCACGCCTAGCAGGCACTTGGAGTAGCTGCCACTGCTCCTCCCCACCACCCCCGAGCTGCTGCTGGCAGCCCAATGTGTGGAGGGGTGAGTGCCCCCATGGCAGTGGCCGGAGGATCAAAGGCGGGGGCGGGGGGTTGGTCGCAGCAGCAGGTGGAGGAGCAAAGGGGGAGGATTTTGCATATATTTGCATATATTGAATTTTTTCACAGTCGCTTCAGCCCGCGAAGCCCCTTCAAAAATCTAATATGGCCCTCATCTCATAAAGTTTGGCGACCTCTGATCTAGGGACTTGCTCTATCAAAGACAAGCACACTCTTCTGTTGTAACTCCACTTCTCCTCTTCACATGTCCCCTCAGAAGACCCAGAAAAGCACTGGAACAAGGGTATGATAGTACTTAAGGGGATTCAGATTGAACCTGCAGCATTTAAGCAGGAAAAGGAGAACACTGTCATTTTTAGTAATGAAATACAATGGGATTGGTGTACATAGGACACTGGTGCTTGTTTATGTCATCATTGTTTCTGCAATGGAGGGGGTCAGCATATTTATTTTAGGTACTCAGATGGCCCCAAATACCATAATATCTGAGCACCGTACAATCTTCCATGTACTGTTCTCCCCATTGTACAGAAGGAATAAGTGAATTGTCCAGTGTCGCATAGGGAGTCTGTGGTAGAGGAGAGAGTGATAACTCTGGCAAGCACCCTAACTACTGGGCCATCTGTCTTCTCTGTATAGCTCCTGCACAAGTATATATGGTAATGTAAACTATGTGCCCATAGCTCAGCCAAGACATGTGAACTCATTGTAAGCTTCAGAACTTTCACATCCTATTGAAAACCCTAGGGCACTTTCATGCATTAGAAAATATTTCAACAAAACATAGCCAAAGTGGTGTTAGACAACAGGCCAAAAACCTTCTTAATGTGAAGTCAAACATGATCCTCAATCATATCTCCTTCCTTAAATTTTAATTTCTGAGGATTAACAATTTCATCACATGTACTAAGGTACACGAAAATGAGTAATTAAACCACAGATAATAATACAAAGGAGATTTACTAGAAAAACACCAACCGTAGCAAGAAGGAATATTTTGTCTGCTTGTGTTTAAATGACTTTGGTGCATTTTTGCATGTACCATGCATTTTTAGAGTATGGTTGTTTGTATATTTTTGCTAACCAGGATTTTAGATTTCTTCTTTGTATAAGAAGAGATCCAGGTGAGCATTACAATTCTTATAAGACTTTACAGCAAATTTGTCATGTTTATTGAAGAGGAAAGACAGTGCTGTTTTATAATTGCCTGTGTGTGGTACATTGTTTTATGAAAATGCTTTTGAACCAGCTGGAAAAAAAAATAACAAACTTTTATTGGCATGTTTGTGACTTGCTCTTCTGACAGCAACAGATAACCATTTTGTTGTCTTATCCAATTGTATTGTCTTTTCTTATGTAAACTATCATCTTTCCAAGCAAATTATTACCTTATTTTTTAATTCTATCTTCAAATAAAAGGTTATTTTTTTCGAACACAAACAAACTTCTCTCTTTATTAATAAACCACCCACTTCCTGGAATGCTGTTCTGGATTTTTTTTTAAATTATGGTACATTCAGTTAGATTAGAAACATTTTATTAATTATGCTTGTGGTTTCCTATAGCTTTTCCACCAACAGTCAATTAATATTTGATTGTCTTTGGAATAACCCTTCACATAGAACTTTAGCCTGGAAGTCCATGGGACTTGTGTGCCTAAGTTACTTAGGCACTTTTGAAAATCTCACCCTGAGGCAAACATTTTCAAATGTGGGTGCCTAAATCCATATGTAGATAACTAGATAGGAGTGGCCTGCTTTCCAGACCTGCTGAGCCTCTACAGCTCCCCGTGAATTCAAAGGTATTTTGGGGCATTCCTCATCTTTGTAAATCATTTTATTTAGGTGATGACATAGGCACTTGGGTGTCTAATTTTAGACACACATTTTTAAAACTGTGGTCCTAGAGCACCCACTCCCCTCATCCTGCTTCCCCTTATTGGATCATGAATAACAAAACACCATGCTCAGTAGTCCTGCAGAGGAATGTCATCTGCACCCTGGGAGGAGCAAGCCAGCTTAAGCAGGACAGAGGGGAACATTTCATTGTTCCTTTTGTATTGATTTGAGTGGGAAGAACGTTGCTTTTTTATTTGTGTCCCTGGCTCTTCTCTCCCCAAACAGTCACAAACAAAGGGCCAAATGGCGACCTGGACGATGTGGTGTAACTATATTGAGGCTGATGGTTACACCCCTGTATGTGAGCTCTGAATCAGGCCCAAAACAAGAGTTTAAAAAAACAAAACAAAAAAGCTCTTACTCCAGTCTCCTGCACACGCTTGTGGTTTAGTTCTGAGCCCCTTTCTCCCTCCTGGCTCCATCCTGAGCCGGCTCTTCCTCGAGTCTGAGTCACGCGAGCAATAACCCTGACTGCTTAGCCCTACACTGCGCCTCAGCTGTTCGGGCAAAGCCTCCCGAGGGACTCCCGTTGGAGTACAACCCCCGGCTTGTCAGGCCACTGGCTGGCAGGGCTGCAGAGGTGACATTCTAAGGACTCTATTTTAATCTTCTGGAGTTCAGCCAAAGACTGGAATTCAGCTGCCGGCGTGGGGGTGCGGGGATTCATTGAGTCTCACCTCTCATCAGGAGAGGTGCTGGTGTTCCTTCTGAAACTACTGGGGGCTCTTTCATTGAGCCTGACCTCCCATCATGAGTTTTACCAGGGATCCTTCTTCGACGGCTGGAGACTCAGCTCTGGCACAGTTCCAGCATGCAGCGTTCTGTGCTACTTGTCTCCAGATGTGCGTAAGATGCACCAGCTGTAAATTCACGTGCAGCAGGAGAGTGTCGTTTCAGGTACCTTTTAAAAACAGCCCTGGGCGGCAGGGTGGGGGGGTACGTCACGCTGCCTTGTAGAGCTGCATAGATTCCTGTGCCATTTTAAGCTATCCCTCACCTCCTTGGCCAGGTGCATATATGTGCAACCAACACTTCGGTGTGTGTACTGTGTCCACTCGGGGCTGGACTTACAGAGCCCAGCTCTGAGAGCTCTTCAGGCAAAATATCCCTGGTTTAAAACCTAGGCCTTATCCAAGATGGCGATGATCCCATAACTGGGGTGTTATCCTGAATGGAGACATCTGGGGACCTGCGGGTACTTCTATATTTCAATAAAAGACCCAAGGCTGGCCCAGGTCAGCTGGCTCAGGTTCATGGAGTTTGGGCGAAGGGGCTAAAAATTGTAGTGTAGTTGTTCAGACTTGGGCTTAAACCCAGGCTCCGGGACTCCCACAATGCAGGCAGGTCTCAGAGACCAGGCACTTACCCCGAGCCCAAATGTCTGCCCTGGTATTTTTAGCCTCAGCCTGAGCCCTGGGAGCTCAGTCCGAGTCAACTGACCGAGGCTCTAAGACTTGGTGCTAAGGGGCTTTTTTTATGGCAGTGTAGACCTATCCTCAGACGCTTGCAATGAGCTTGCTGTGTGCAGAGGAAAGACATAACCCACTGTTCAACAAGTAGTATGTGATGAAAATTTATTCTGGGCCCCAGGCACAGAGGCTAGCAATTTAGCTACAACTGCAGGGTAATTCTACACAGCCACAAGCCGCCCAGCTTGGGCCAACAAACTTGGGCCAGTGTGACCACACTGAAAATAGCTGGGAAGATGTTGTGGTTCAAGCTGTGATGTCTAGAGTGGGCTGATTGTGACCCAGGTTGGGCGGCTCACTGCAACAGGCTGTGTAGATGTGCCCATAGAAGTCTCTGGTTCAACCCTCTGAGGTCAGCCAAAATGGTGGATGTTACAGCTGTGCTTATTATATCCTTGCACAATACTGTCCTATGTGAGAACATTTAATGCATCAGAAGCACAATGTGAAGCAGGGATCTCAAACTCGAATCACCAGGAGGGCCACATGAGGACTTAGTACATTGGCCTGAGAACCGCATTGCTAACACAGACACCCGTGCTGCCCCTGGCCCAGCCCCCTGACTCCCCCCCGTCATGTGGTCTCTTCCCACCTCTTCTCTGCCCCCATTCCAATCCCTTCCCCAAATCCCACCCCTGGCCCACCTCTTCTCCGCCTTCTCCTCTGAGCGTGAGGTAGAGATGGTCAATCTCCTGAGTCCCAGACTAGTACTTTGCTCACAAATCCACTTTTCCTCTCAAAATGTGGCACAGTTTGCAAAGCATCGACTAATCCTGACTGTCAGTGAGGGCAAGTGTAGTGTGAGCAGCAATTCATTCCAGGATGATTTAATTGGGGGCCAAGATTTAGCCAGACTCTTGGTGGTAACACTGCACAGTCCAGGCTAGAACCTGAGAGCTGCAAGGAGCTGTCCTTCACCTGCCTTCCCTCCCGCTTCCTCCCCTGAATGAAGCCTCAGTAAAAGAGCCCGTTTGTATTTGCTACGGGAGTCCTATTTATTCTCTGTCACAGAGGATACTATGGGATGGAGGGCTGAGCCCACATCAAGGTATCATGATGTCTCAACAATCATGTATTTTTATGGGAGGCTCCACTATAAAATACTGGATTGAGTCACTCAAATAATAATACCTATTTCTTACCTCGTGCTTTTCAAAACCCTTCACAATCTGAATAAGGTTGATTTGTGTTTATCCTCACAATCCCATATCAGGTAAAGAAGTGCTGTTATCCCCATTTTATAGATGAGGAACTGGGAAGCTAAGTAACTTGCCCAGGGTTACATTGGCAGTTTGTGGGAGAGCAGAGAATTCAACTCGAGTCTCTGCTAGAGCCCTAACCACTGGACCACCCTTCCTCTGGCATGGTAACAACTCTCATAATGATGAGTTCTTCCAGGGAAGAAGTCTCTAGTCCCTAAGAGATCTAATATTAGGCTGTTAATGTTTCAGGGCTGAGCATCAGACTTCATGTATAGATGTTCAACGCTTGTGACAATAAGGCCCCTTTCTTGACTGGCCTCTTTGTGTGGCATCACTGCAATCTAAATACTAATTCTTTTGCAGCTCCAGTACTCAGTCAGGTGCCTGGGAAGCTGTATCACTGCGTTTATGCCACTGCAAGGTGCTATGTGAGGCTATAAAGCAGCTGCAGTGCTAGGCCCACTCATGTGATTCTAAGATGGCTTCCTTCTGAAGGACTGGAGCTGCCTTCCACCTGGGAGCCAGAAGGAGCCCTAGGGGAGTCCCCCAGCCACCCCAAGGTAAGGGAGTCTCCTGCAGTGTAAGGGAAGGTGAATAGAGGAAGCTGGCCCTGCTCTATGTGCTCGCCAACTGGTTTCTCCTTTTCAAACACACCCTTGAGGATTCAGATTAGGGAGCAGATTGTGGGCACTAAGGAAACTTCTGGCAATTTTTGTAAGAGTGTGTGTTGGGGGAGGTATTAACCCTGTGGGCCTGGGGTGTGCCAGTGCCTATGTGGGAAGCTGCAGCCCAAGTGTTGCCGCAGGCCATCAAGCAGATGCCTCAATTCACTCCCCAGCAGAGCTGCATTTTGAAAAGGGCCGAGGGGATCCCTCTGTAGGGTCTATTGTCAAGCATTTGGGGCACCGTCAGGGGATGTTGGCAGCCTGGGTTGTCCTCAGCGTCGTTCTTGGGGGAGCAAGGCCTGTTTGTGGTATAGTGGTGTGTGCCCTCGAAGGGGAATGTTCACTCTGCTTGGGAGTCTCGTGGCATGGGCAGGTTTGAAACACCAGATTTAAATGAGCTGTTTCTGCGAGGCTACGTTCCTTTTTATTAACAGTTTTATGAATCACACATCATTGGCTCCTCACAATCTAATCCTCTGTCTTGAATGCTGTTTGGCAAAGGAGGCCCATTGAAGTTAATGGAAGTCCATCCACTAACTTCAGTACACTTTTGTACCCACTGCTTATGCCATAGGCACCGGCTCCAGGGGTGCTGTGGGGCTGGAGCACCCACAGGAAAAAATAGTGGGTGCTCAGCACCCACCAGCAGCCCCGCCGATCAGAGCCTGCCCCTCCCCCCAGCACCTCCTGCCCACCAGCAGCCCTGCCGATCACCCCCTCCTCCCCCACATCCCCTCCTCCCCCACATCCCCTCCCTGGTAACATCCACCTGCTAGTGATCAGCTGTTCAGCAGCATGCAGGAAGCACTGGGGGGAGGGGAAGGAGTGGGGGCAGGAAGAGGCGGGGGAGGGGCAGAATGGGGTGTGAAGAGGGTGGAGTGGGGACTTGGGGGAAGGGGTGGATTGGGATCAGGGCCTGGAGCAGAGCGGGGGTCCAGCATCTCCAGAGAATTCAGGAAGTCAGCGCCCCTGGCTTACACCATTGTTAGGAGACACCTGGCCCACAAGACCAAGTGGGTTTGGGTTTGTGTGTATGAGGCTTATTGACAACCGGGGCAGCCTATGTGTCATCCCTATAAAACACCTCTCTGTAACACAGTTTGTACATGCATTCTTGGCAATGATGAACGCACAAAGATTACTCTGTTTGAATGATTGCATCACTGCAGGCTTCTGAGTTACTCCAAACTCAAGATGTATATTTTAAATCACCCCTGCTGTTGCTGATAATTTGTTCCATATTTACCATATCACTTAGCACTTGCAAATGGGATTCTTTGGAATGTAAATATTAATTAAATAGCTGTAGTTAAAGCGGGCCAAACTCATCACTGATGCTTTAACGCCAAAAAGGAGTTGACACAAAGGATGAATTTGGCCCCAGTGATTTTCACCTTACATCACTTCAACATACATGAAAGCAGAGCTTTCCTCCTTCCCTTATAGTTAAGTTTAAACACTGCTTCTTACATGGCTAACCTGAAAGTGGATACTGAAAACTAGAGTGATATCTAGCCAAAGAGAGACTCACGCCCAAAGAGTGAGGTTACTCAAATTGTGGTGGGCCATTGTTTGTTAAAACATAAGCAGATGAAAAATGCGGAGTATAATTTAGGTCACTGGTTCTCAACCAGGGGTACAGGTACCTCTGGGGTACACAGAGGTCTTCCAGGAGTTACATCAACTCATCTATTTGCCTAGTTTTACATCAGGCTACATATAAAGCACTAGTGAAGTCAGTATAAACTAAAATTTCATACAGACACTGACTCGTCTAGACTGCTCTATATACTATACGCTGAAATGAAAGTACAACGTTTATATTCCAATTGATTTATTTTATTATTCTATGGCAAAAATGAGAACGGAAACAGTTTTTCAGTACTACTCTGGCTGTGACACTTGTGTTTTTATGTCTAATTTTTGTAAGCAAGTAGTTTTTAAGTGAAGTGAAACTTATGGGGATACAAGACAAATCAGACTCTTAAAAGGGATACAGTAGTCTGCAAAGGTTGAGAGCCACTGATGTATGGTTTATTCAAAGACCAAAGTTCCCATATTATTTGCCACGATGGAAACATGTGAGGGAAGGTTTGGGCAAGAGTACAGGTGCACTGAAAATAAAATAAAAAGCTTAAAACAAACAAGCTCTTCTATGACCACCAGTGCATAGTTGGAATTTGTATGGAGACCTTATTCACCAAAGTATTTTGTTGGGCTCCCACAATATCTGTAATAAAAATGGCAACTCCGAAAAAACTACGTCCAGCATTTTTTCTACCCACCACATTCCACCCAGCTTCTACAATAACCTTTCAATTCGATTTTAACAATTATTTTTTATATAAAATATAGCCCATTTGAGAAGTGAATGCCTTTATTCAGCCCATGATGCCCAGTTTATGGCTTGTCTGTTTCTCATTTGGGACGGGGCATAAGATGGATGAGATCAGCCCAGTTGGGACCATTGCTGAACCAGTTGGTAGAAGACAGGTTGCTTTTGGAACCTAGAAACATAATTATCTCGCTTTTGACTTGTTCCACGATATTTGCTAATTAAGTTCCATAGAAAAACCAGCTCAACCAGTGATGTAAAGCAAAATCTTTCAGCTTTGGTACCTGATTTTCAAATATGCTAAGCCCCCAGCCTCAGCCACTGGAGTCATGACAGAGCCTCCATGAGTCATGACAGAGCCTCAGTCATTGGAGTCATGAAGAGTGCTCTTTCCCTTTGAAAATTAGGCCATCTCCTTATGTGCTTAAATACAGATGCTGGAGCATATTTTTAGGCACTTCGTTTTTTACAAAATTTGCCTGAAGTGGCTACCTTTTTCCCTTAGGTGGTTTTCTCCTTCCTCTTCCCCCTAATCACCAGCCTTTTTGTTACTTGTCCTCTTTATACACTATCAGATTAACTGGACAGAATTCCCTGGTGTTGCAATAGTGGGATCATTACTGAAATACTCTGTCTGGTTCTGGAATCCAAACTTCAGAAAAGGAAGTTGAGTAGTCAGAAGGGGTTCAGGAAAGAGCTACAAGAATAATTAAAGGTCTGGAAATTTTAAGAAACTCATTCTATTTATCTTGCCCAAGAGAGGGTTAAGAGATGACTCTATCGCCGTCTACAAATGCCTATCCGTGGAAGAGATTTCTGACTGTAGCTCTAATCTAGCAGGAATTTTCTAGCAGGAAAAGGCATAATGAGATCCAGTGGTTGAAAGCTAAAAGTGGAGAAATTCAGTAACTAGAGATCAGATCCAGAGTTTTAACAACGAGGGCAACTAAACTTTGGAACGAACTTACCGACAGAGGTGATGGGTTCTCCGTCACCTGAAGTCTTCAAATCGGATGTCTTTCTTAAAAAAAAAAAAAATCCCATAGCTCAAACAGAGATATGGGCTTGATGCAGAGTTTACTGGGTGAGGTTTTTTGCACTGCCTTATCCAGGAGATTAGACTAGATGATCATAATGCTCTGTTTGGCTTTAAAATCTATGCATCTGTGCTTCCAGAATTGCCTCCAACACCCAGAAGTGTGATTGAACTGAGAAGTTTTACAGAGAGACTTAGATGACTAGTTCCGTTTTTGTGAAGCTTGAATTTATGCCGCAATTAGCTCACAGAAATTATCCGGAGTTGCTGCAGGCAAAGACCCAGTGAAGCAGTTGGGCTAATAAATCAGCCATAAAAATCACTTCCCTATTAGATCTTCAAAGGCCTGTGGAAAGAAAAAAAAACAAACAGCATAAATCTTCATCAGGACAGGTCACAACCGAATACGAGGGCCCTCCTTCTGTAAGGCAATCAAGACAAGAAAATTATTTCTCCTAATCAGTAGTGGTGAGAGTAATTTATTAAGATATTTTTATTTCATGGCCTATACTGGTACTCTTGCCACACGGTATCATTATGGGCTAGATTCAGCTCTGTCTGACTTCAGTGGAGGTACTCCAGATTAACGCTGTTGTCAGTAGTTGCTCTGGGTTTACACCAGGATACCAGAGATCAGAATCTTGTCCAATGTGCATGTATCCCCCATTGACTTCAGTAGGAATTGCTGATGCATGTGTGCTGAAAGTAATCATAACCCTTATACAGAACTTTTTAGCAGCAGCTCAAAGCCCTTCACAAAGGGAGATAACACTCGTTGCCCCTATTTTATGGATGGGGAAGACGAGGCACAGATAGTCAATGGCAGAAAAAACAGCTAGATGGAGGAGGGGCTAAGGTAAACCACTTTTGCATCCTCCCAATCCCGAGCTGTTCTAGAGCTAGAGAGGCCCTTGGTATAACTTAGATAGCCCTGAGGGCCTGTTTAAATTCCTGCAGATTCCCCAGGCGGCCTCTCTGGGCCCCAGTGCAGCCCAGCATCTCTGCAGCACTGCATCTTGTGGCCTCAACCTCCAGTCTCCTAAGCTGCCCCCAGCCTCCTCTACTCAGACTTGCAGTCAGGTCATGGGAAGGCAGCCTCACAACGGTCTATTAATGTGTCTTCGTCAAGGGGAATTGACCCTCATTTGAATACTGGAGGTTCTCCCCCAACTGGACACTTTGTGCTTCCCTTGCCCTTTCATGAAGCATAAAAGGGCCGGAGCTGGGGTGAGGGTCTTGCACCAGGTTTTCTGACTCCCAGTCCTGGGCCCTTTCCACTGGCCTAAGTTTGTACTTCAGTCTGTTTGTGCCCGGTGTGAAAATCATCAAGTGCTTCATCCAAAACAATTATCTATTCCCTCTTGCTAATTAAGGGAAATTTTCAGACTGATAATAAGACTTGAGAGTATACGTAATACACACTGCATAAACGTATACACCAGGCAGCTTGCATTCTCACATACAATTTTACAATAAACCCTGCTCTCAGAAATCCCTGGCAGGAA
The DNA here is from genome assembly GCA_007922305.1 of Dermatemys mawii. Taxonomy (NCBI): domain Eukaryota; kingdom Metazoa; phylum Chordata; order Testudines; family Dermatemydidae; genus Dermatemys; species Dermatemys mawii. Next base: position 16,929,168 of record ML677373.1, read on the forward strand.
GGCAAAGAGCTGGATAAAGATTAATTCACTGGAAGGAAAATGAATAGAGATTTGGTACACCCCAGCCAAAATGGTAACCAAAGGGCTGCTTTTCTCAGTTTTCCTCTGGAACAATAGGGAAGTGAGCTTTGCCTGAGTCAAACTTGCAGTATTGGGTCTTCATCTAAAACCAGAAGTATCTGCCGGATGCCTCCTCTAACCAAACAGTGTAGAACAGCAATTCCCAATTTTTTTTTAAAGCTCAGACTCCTGAAACCCTGCCCTAGCATCTTCCCCTCAACCCACCGTCTTTGGTTAAAGACCTACACCTCTTAATGTATGCATCTTCACTGCACCCCAGCTAGTCCTTTGCACCCCCCTGAGGTAGATCTTCATCACAAATTTCCTCTCCTTGCTTAATGCTCTGATGATCAGTAAAATAGCTAACCGTCTTGACATGTCAAGTATAATAACTGGCATTTGAGTTAGCACCCATTGAAATGAATCAGGCAGTTCAGAGCTATTGTTTCAGGCTCTCTGCAAACTCCAGCAAATATTGCTGCATCAGTTATACTGCCTTTGTATGTTGAAGGTTTCCTTTGCAGTCATAACACCCAGTGACATTTTTTAGATGAAAGCTGAGAATATGGAAAACAATGGAGAGATCTGGCTGTGTCTCCCACTTTTCCATCTCCACAGTCAGTCCTTCACGCCCTGCACTTTGGGAAATACTAGTTTAGGGCATTCAGCACAGAGATCTGGGACTCAGAGTTCACTTTCCCCAGAGATGGGCCTGGACTAGAACATTAAATCTTGAGTGGAGTATGTGACATTCAGTGATCACTCCAAGCTTATGCTGCTTGCGAGAGCTCTGCTCTCTGGCTGGGTAGCTCAGCCCTTAAAGGCACAGTAGCTAAAACTATAGGTTAGAGAATGCTGGACTTTGACATTCCCATACCAGCACTGGTTGTGGGATACAACGAAACACAGATGAGGATCCTTTTTTCACCTCCAGATTGGATGCAGCAGAAGATGATTGAGGTAACCAGCACTGAGTGCTTTTGAAAACTCTATCCTGACCTTTTCATTCTCTGGGGCAGTAATTCCCCCATGCCGACTATATGCTATGCGAGTAGATATACAAGTACTTCGTTATTTGTCCCTGAATCTCAGCTTGTGTCCTTCCTAGGATTCTCTTTCTTAGTTACCTGTAGGCATATTTGTAAATTATCTGCTAGGTTCATGTTGCCAGTGTGGTTTCTGAAGCCTATCTGGGCATAGGAGATCTTTATCCAATCGCTCTGCCTCTTTTCAGATGCTCTTCTGCCAAAACCTTGTCTCTTGCCATCAGCACTTAGGTATCACAAAAACTCAGAGCAGCTTTATGACCATCAGCCCTGTTTGTGCTGCATGGGCCACTGGATGTGAACTGTATGCTGTTTGTTAAGACTAGTCTCCTCTCGTAAGGCAAGTTCATCAACAGCACTTTGTCAGCCTGCAATGAACATTTAAGTAGCTGAAATATCTATTCAGTCAGAAGCCTGCCAAGGTGAGCGTATTTTTGTCCAGAAATATGCAGCTAAACTGGTGGTGGCCATTGAGGAATTGAGCTGCAATCAACATCAACACCACAAGGACACAATATTTTTCTCCTGATTACAACCCGCTCATTTATTTTTGAATCTCTTGTGCCAGCTGAGGACTACAGGGCCGTGACAGTAGAAGAGCTGTCCAGGTGCCAAGCAAAAGAGAGCACTGCATATGTACTCGTGTTCTGAAGGGTAGACTAGAAAGCAGTGAAAAGGCTGGGGAGAGATTTAAAAGAATACCCTTCCATTAACATTTTGAAGGCAGCCCAGAGATTGGTCCTCCAGCAGCTGCCAACAATGTGCTGAAACAATGCATAGTCTATCGCTGCTTGCTGGACTCTCAATGCAGTCATTTCACTTGAGAAGGGTTCTGAGTGTTGCAGGCTCCAAACAATTTTAAATTGAGGGCTGGGGATGGGGTTTAAAATTAAAATGGGTGCTTGCCTTTCAGATCACTGTTGCGAGCCACAGTGGGTACGTCTAGTTTAAGGGAAGATAAGGGCATACCTAATGTCAAAAGACAGTGTATTCCACAGAGCAGGTGCACAATATTAAAGCACTACAGCAGAATAACAAAAATGCAAAGAAAAAATCAAGGTCTCCGATAATGCTCCCAGTACATGTGCATACTAGGAGGAGCTGGAGTGGATTTTTGCCAGGGAAACAACCACGGATCCCTACTATATCCTGGACAGTTTGGAAGGCACCCTGCTAAGTGCTGTACTGACACGTAATAAGAGACAACCCCTGCTCTGAAGAACTTACAATCTCAAGAGACAAGATAGACAAAGTGTGAGAGGGGAAACAGCACAGAAAGGTGAAGTACCAAGGTCACAGAGCAGGCTCATTCCAATGCTCTCTTGTTGGACTGTGCTGCCTCTCATGTTTGTTTTCCCCTCGGTTCCCTGTCAGTTTTAGAGCTATTCCCTATGCTTAAAATGAGGAATACCACTCAAATCACTATTATACCTTGAGCCAAGAGGGGCCTTTAATAGGGCCTATTGGATATCGGCAAAAACTTTCTAGGTTTGACATGCAACTGTGCCTATAAACCTGACTGACATGTCTGGTTGTGGCAAGGGGCTCGGAAAAGGAGGCACCAAGCGCCAGAGAAACTTGGATGTGGTCTATGCTCTAAAGCGCCGAGGTCGTACTCTGCATGATTTAGAGGCCACACCTGTGTCATTTTTATACTGCTTTATATGTTCAAAGCCCATCTCCCCTTGAGTTGGGCTGCAGCTCTGAGCACTCAGCACTTTGCAAATCAGAACCTAGGTGTCTCACGTTTGGCATCCAGAAAATAAGGAACGCACCATTCGTGGCCGCCTTGGTTTAAGTGACTAGTCCAGCAACACGTAGGAACTTGGTAGCAAAGGAAAGGACAGAATCTAATTATCGAGGGTGGCATTCAACTGCCTAAGTCTTGAGATCATCCTTTCTCCTCCGGCAATCCCCAGTCTCGTTTGCTAAACGCGCTTCAACTTCGGCCACAAACGAGGCAGGGTCATATGGACAACAACCTCTTTGACTACGGAATCCTGGTTCATTCCAAGAGCTCTGTCTGTCCTGTGCCCTGAATGAAGCAGGGTTCCTGTAGAAAACATACTCTTTAACTACATGACTCCATGCTATCCTAAAGGATAGAGGCACGTTCCATGAGCAGAGGCTATTTCTCTGGTTTCTGGGATGCAGAACATTGTGAAAGGAAAGGAGCGCGTTCCTCCCTCCCCAGCACATTTCCATTTCCTCTTCCCCTCCCTCTTCCTCTTTGCTGAAAACGATAGGGTGCTTTGGAAGTCTCATCCGGATCCCAGACCCGAAATCCTCTCTGTCTAGGAGCCGTGTTTGAGAGAGGCCTGCGGGACCAGGCTGTAGGCAGATGTTTTGGGAAGTGGCGCTTTGAATTAAAAAACGAAAGGCAAGGGAACTCAGCTTCTCCAGCCTTGATGGTTCTCGGTGTATCATGATCATGCCGCCAAAGCCAGGGACTATTCAGCTAAAACAACAAGTCCAACAGAGACCATGATTAGTGGTAAAAACTAAGGAGGCTGCTTTTAGACTAAATGGTACCAACACCTTGTTGTCGATTCATTGTTTCCTTCATCTAATGCTCTGAAGGCTCCTCTGTGTGGCTACTCAGGGATTTCACCCAGAGTTCTGATAATTCACCCAGCAGTGAGCTGCAAACGGACATTCAGCCAGCCCTCATTCCTGCCTCTAAAGGATTTCTCATTTGATCTCACTCTCCCCCCTCATACTCACTAGCTTTTGGAGCGGATCCTGGTGCCATTGAGGTCGATGAGGAGACTTCCATGAGACCGGGATCTGGTCTCCTCAAGCCAACTGGCGCCCCACTCCTACTGACATGGAATTAGCCTGGAAAATTGCTCCAAGGTCAATTGGAGAGGTGAAAAGCACTTCAGAGAGGAAAGTAATGAAAGGGGGAAAGTTTCAACACCAGGGGCCCTCGCTTTACACTGAACCTAGAATTGCCTGGGCTTTCATTCAGAGACACTCGGCTAAGTAGCACAGTTGGGCTAATCCCTTGAAGAACTGACACGACATAACCTCACTGGTCTAACTTGCTGGACACTTTTCTAAGCCTGACCCACAGCCTCCTGCACCTTTCCAAAGCAGAAAGACTGTTATAAAGAAACATGGGGGTGGATTTTTTCTCCTAACATCTTTGAGTTTGGACAGTATTTCCCCCAGAGGTCTCTAGAGCTAAGAGAAAAGGGAGCGTTCCATCCGGGAACGAGGCAGTGTGGACTAAAGGATCTGGAGATGCAGGATTCCCAGGTCTGCCACTGATCTGCTGGGTGACCTTGGGAAAGTCCCCTCATCTTCTGCACGTCACTTTTCCCTCCCACCTTTTGACAGTCTTGTTTATTTAGGCTGTAAATTCCTCTGGGAAGGGACTGCCTTTCACGGTGTGTTTGTGTAATGTCTCGCACAACAGGGCCCTGATCTCATCTGGGGCTCTGGGCGCTGCAGTAATAGATTTAGATGAGCAAGCAGAGCAATCTCTAGCCAGAAGAAGCTATGAGAAGCTGAACTCAGTGACATAATCTCTGAGCAAGAGTGGGCATGCATGCCAGGGGCTCTGAAAACTTAGACATGTGCACCAAGTTGTATGGGCCTCCCCAAGTCTCTGATCAGGCTGCTTCCACCAGACCACAGCTATCCCTGCATGCGGTTGTGTACTTGTTGGGGAACATTGAGGGGAGTGGGGGAGGCTTGAAATAACCCTCTGACAAACAAGCCACTCTCAGGGTTCTCCTAGTTCCTAGTAGTTTTCTCTTGGCTCCTCTCACAAAAATGAGAGCCCCGGCCATTGTCCAAGCTAGTCCTAATCGAAAGTCGACTTCCATCTAATTGTCAAATAGCGTGCTAAGGAAAGAAGGATGGGCTCACACTTCCAGCACCGAATGGGACTTTGGGTTCAGTTTCTAGTGCTGTCACAGACTGAGTGGCCAAAGGCAAGTCACAGTGATACCTGTGTTCCCACTCTTCTGCTTATATGCTGTAGCTCCTTGCCCCACCCTTTGTCTCTCTCATCAGTTTAGATTGAGAGCTTTTCAGAACTGTCTCTTACAGTGTGTTTGTACAGCACCTAGCGCACCCGGGCTCTGATGGTGCCTGGGGACTCCGGGCACTAACGAAATACTGGAACAGAGCAATGCTAACAAAGATTTCTTCCCATCAAAATCAGGTGAATCTCCATCTCTCGGTATTCGGTAAAAGTGAACTGATACCAATTAAATAATAACTCACAGACTTTAAGGTCAGAAGGGACCATTATGATCATCTAGTCTGACCTCCTGCACAGTGCACGCCACAGAAACTCCTTGAACAAGTGGGCCAAGCTCCAGCCTTTGCATCTGAAAAGCCGGCTGTTTTTCCTCACTCTCCTTCTACTTCAGTGCCAGCCAGCCATTGTTCATCTCTGCATAGTCCGTGTCCGGTTCTAGATCCAGGAGGTTTGGCTTAGATTCAGGTAAGCCCCAAGCATGGGTCCCTGTGTCTCTGCTGAGCTTCCAAACCTGACCCAGCTAACTAGGGAGAGTCATGGATTGATATCTGGATGTTGATGTTTCCTAACCAGCTTGGCCTTCTTGCGCGTTGGGCATTCCTGGTTCTTCAGCAGCACCATCCCCTCTCTGGGCAGGTTGTATCTGTGCGTACCTATGGGGATGCATCTTCAACAACCAAAGAAACCCGGAGGCGTGGGGCGTCCCACTTGCCCGTAGCTGCTGCATTATAAAAGCTCTTTGAAATCAACGGGAGTCCGTCCATCGAGACCAGCGGGCTCTGGACCAAGCCCTGCAGTCCCACTGGGGGTGTTGCTTGCATCTGGACTGAAGGATCGGGCCCTTCGCTTGCAAGTCTTCAAATGGGGGGTCTGGTATGTTCCCTACCTGGGTACTGAACTGATCCACAGACCCTTTGCATGGCAAAAGAAAAGCCCATTCTTCAGGGGCGGGGGTGCCTTGTTGAATCTCCTTGCCGGATCAGGCCCAGGGTTCAATGCCTGAGCCTGGTGTGGGCCTCTCTGGATAAACCTGGGGGCTGGGGTTGAAATGTATCCGCGCCTTGTGGCTTTGCTAGCTCCGGACAAGCTTGATCAGGCCGGGATGACGACCTGCCCCGGGTGGGGTTTGTCCTGCGGGGCGGGGTTCCCTTGGGATCTGTTCCCCTCTTGTGGGATCGCCCGGAGCCTTTGCAGACCCAGCCCCACCTTCCTCCACGGCGGGGGGGCCGGGGGTAGTTTTTGCTCTGCCACAGGGTCCAGGCCCAGGCTGGTGGGGCTCGATCCCCGCCCCCATCGGCCCGGCGGAATCCGGGCGCAGGCCGGCGCGAGTGGAAAACCCACGCGCGGCGGAGCGGCTGCAGGGAACGTGGCTTTCCCTCTCCCGGCGAGTTCAATCCGCTCCGGAGAAGGCAGCCGCGGGGCGGGGGCGAGCGCCCATTTCGCACGCTCGTTTGGCTGCGAATTGCGGCGGGGGTGATGGGGGAGGGGGGGATTGTCTATTTGTAGCCAGGGGTTTATAGCGGGGATCCCCGCGGGCGGGCTCCGCACTGAAATATGGTCCTAGTCTCCATGACATAAACACGGGGCCAGCCGGGGACCCTGGCGCCAGCCTCGGCCGGGGAATGCGCCTGAAAGGAGCAGTGGGGTCCCGGCGAGACATCCCGGCCTGGAATCGCAAACCCGTCCCGAGCCCCCTTCGCTCCCCCGGGGCGGCGAAGAGCCTCGCTCGCCAGCCGAAGCACGGCCCGGCTCGCCACTGACCGTCAGGCCGTTCATGGAACAGGGGTCAGGGGAGCGGAGGGGTAATAGACAGACAAACCCTTGGCCCGGGAACCGAGTCTAGGGTGAGCAGATGTCCCGATTTTACAGAGACAGTCCTGAGAGCTGGGGCTTATATAGGCTCTTATTACACACACAAACACACTCACACACACACACACACACACACACACACTCACTTCACACTTGCTGTCGGGTCACCCTAACCGTGCCCTGGTCTCCCACGCACCAAGCCCCGTGCACAGACATTCTGGGGTGACCCCTGGATCTGAGCTTAGTTTGGGGGATTTCCACCAGAGAAGGGAGAATTTCTGGGAATCAGTAAGAAGCCCTCGCTTTCCTGAAGCAGGATTGTGCCCTCTCTTCTGATGTGTGGCTTGTATTCTTCCACCCCCTCCCCGCTTTTCAGGGCACCATTCTCAAATCTGCTTCTCTATCCCAGCGATCAGATAATATTCGAGGTGAAGTGGCCCTTTTGCTTAAGAGATTCAACCTCACTATTCACAGCATGCGCGGGCTCTCGCCTCTTTCTGAAGTGGGGCTGTCCAATACCCTTTTTGAACTTGCACAGTGCATTGTTCCAAGGAGACACTGTCCTCTGAAGAATGTGCTGGTGAAAATATTATTATGCTTAAATAGAGAGGCCATAGTTTATAGATAGATATAGAGGGAGTACTAGCTCAAACACACTATACAACGCGAGACAAATATTTCCCACGTTTGAAAGCGTAAGTCCTAGCTGTATAGGTTCCTTTTTCAGATGTGGTGCAACTTAACGTAGCCTGCTAAATAGCATCTCAGTGACACGGTTTTAAGCATGCCATTATTTAAACCTCAGACATACTAAAACGAATCATCTGAAAGCCAAGATGAATGCAGCAAAGCCATAATTATCCCAGTCTTGATTCCCAGATCTGATGCTATGGCCTATGCATTACATATCCCTGGGATACCTTGCAAGTGATCTCCCAAACGCTGTTTATGCATTAGTGTCAAGTTGTGGGGAATGCTGATGATCTGCAAATAATCTCTCGAATGGTATTTTTAAGAGTTTTCTGTTCACCTGAGTTTATGGAAGGGATGATCGTGCATAAGGGATGCTTTGCCGTGAACAAAGTAGTAGCTTGTGATTGTTTTCTTTGCTGGGGAAGTGTTTTCCATTACTGTTTTGGTGAGGTGTGTATGTGTGATGCTTTGCTTTGCTCTGTCTGAGAGGGACTCTGAAAACTTTTGAGCCTGTCTTTTAATTGATGTGTTGTGTAAACTGCCATCAAGGAAGGGTATTAAAAAGAGAGAGCATTTTTAATGAAGATGGGCAAACACACCCAAAACGTAACTCTAGATATAAGAAAAATAAAAGCAGTTGGGGGGCTTCTGAGACATTGTTTGTCTTGAAAGTGATGAGAAGAGGCATGATCAAAAGGCTTGTTTTACTACAGTCATGCTTCATTATAGGGGAGGGGAAGATGGGACTTCCATAAGCAACCTGGTTACTAGAAGAGAGAACCCAACTGGCTTGCATGGCCTAATTAATCCTTGAACCCATTCAAACACCAAGAGCAAATGTCAGAACTGTGCCTGAGAAGCCCAGATTTCTCTATGTCCTCGCCCGGTTCCCTTTGCTTCTACATGCAATTGAGAAAGACTTGAAACTAGAAAGCTACAGAAACTCAAGTGGCATTTCCCAGTCAGTTAGAACATCCATTTCTGATCAAAGTCAGTGGACAGACTTCCACTAGACCTTAGTGGGTTTTGGATCAGGCTCCTTTGAGTCCGTTTCTATACTTGAATCCATCAGATCTACCCATGCATCTGTCTGTTTCAGTCTGCCTGGTGTCTGAAGTGCCTGAATCCTTCCACTTTGTGCTGAAATACAAGATTTACTGGGAAATATTCTCTTTGAACAGGCAGGTTTTTTTTAAAAGCCAACCAGATCTTTGATAATCCACATTCTGGGACATTTTATTATCTTTGACCATAATAAGCAGAGCCAGGGTTAACTCTATGAGCGCAGCTATTTAAAAAAAGAAATGCTCCGTGATCATTTTAATCCACTATTTTTTTAAAAAGATCAGATTTCCTAAAGGGGCCAAGAGTAACAGGAAAAATTATAAATATACAATCTCCAGAAGAGAGATGCAAATTAATCTCTTTCCAATTATTAAGACTTCAACTTCTTTCACTGATTTAAAAAAGAAAAAAGTCTATTGATCCCCTATCCCAACCCTATGGGTGCGAATCTGCTGTGTTTACTCAATGAACCAAACAGAAAACCGGTATTTCTTTTATACATTGGTCCTAATTCTGCTTCTTAGTTACACCCATATAAATCCAGGGAAGCTCCATTGAGGCCATCGGAATGATTCCAGATTTGCACCTGAGCAGGATTTGGTCTTGTGCATTGTTTTTGAACTATGCCCATACAGTATTTTTAATCGGGCCCTGCCTCACTCTAAGGTCAGAAATCGCAGTCTGAGATGTTGTAACATTGGCCATGTGTACATTACATATGTTGACACACAGGCACTGCAGTAATTGCATCACTTGTGCATGTCTGCACTTTACTTCTTGTGTTAGTGGTGTGTGTCCTCACTAGGAGCCCTTGCACCGATTGAACTGCCAATGTGGGGCATTGTGGAGCAGCTTCTGAAAGCCAGCAACAGTTGATGTAGGCAATGCAAGTGTCTATACTAAAGGATGGGCTACACTGGGCGGGGGGGTTCGAACCAAGATACACAACTTCAGCTATGCTATTCGCATAGCTGAAGTCAAGGTATCTTAGTTCGACTTACCTGGCCGTCCCCAGGGTGGCGAGTTGACTGGGGCCACTCCCCCACTGACTCCGCTTACTCCTCCTACCAGCTAAATTCGGCAATTAATTTATCACATCTAGATGAGACATGATAAATTGATTCCTGATATATTGAGTGCTACCCGCTTAGTTGTACCCTAACACTGCATTGACCTATCTACACTGACTCTACACCTCTTGTGGAGGTGTAGCAGGATGGTTACATTGGTAGGAGTGAAATTTTTAGCATAGACGTTAGTTAGACCAACATGAGACTGTCTTGCATCAGTCTAACTCTGTACTATAGACCAGGGCATTTTCTTTCCACTAAATCTGTCAGATCTCTCAAGAAACTTGCCCTGAGGCCTGATGCAAACCCCATTGAAGGAACTGACTTGTGCAGGGTTTTGCTGAGCTAACTTTGATAAAGGTGCTTTTAAAAGCTTCATTTTTTTCTCCTGTGTTTAAAACCAGGAGGCTAAATATGATGTAATTGGATTTTTTTTCTTCACCCCCACTGGAGCCAGGAAAATGAAGTAGCTGAGAGAAAGCGGGGTTGTCATTTTCAGCCAAGCGGCAATCCATCATATGGCAGTAGACAATCAGCAATAAAACATTTCAAGGGCTCCATTGGCACTAACTAGGCATGGGGGCCTTTTTAAATATCAGCATTGGGAAATGTTATGTGTTCGGTTTATTCAGTAGCTGGCATCAATGTATCACACACATACACACACACTCAGAGCACTTGGTTGGCAGGCTGTATTAAATTGCTGTATTTTCTTTGCTGTATTGAATGCCTGTCGCCCTGTTATCTTTAGTCTTAAAGACCCTTTAGACCAGTTTATCTCAATAAACATCTATCTAAATACATGGCTGGCAAAATAAATACATTCCTAACTTTCAGCTACATATATGCTGGTACTGGAGAGAGTTTGTGTGAATAAACAAAGTTGCCTGTATGTAAATTCAGATCCCAGTTAGGAGCCACAGCTTGTAAATATAAGTGTCATAATTTTTAGGCTTGAGAGAGAAAGAGAGAAAAAAAGAAAAAGAGAGAGAAATCTCCTCCTGCTTACTGCTTCATCTTTGCCAATTCTCTCACCGGCCCCCCACTAGCCTCTCTTCCCATGATGAATGTCTGCAAACTGTGAGGCACTTAACCAGCTTTGGTCTGGCATTTAAATTTCTCTCCACTTGATTGCAGAGATGTTAATATTTGGCATGAAAAGCAGGAGGTGGGGGGGAGAGGAGAACTTTTGGTTTACTCTGCTGCACTGTGTGTGCATGTGTGTGTGTATGTGCGGGGGTGGGGGGGAATAGAATAAGAAAACTCTCCTTAGTTTCTCCTTTTGGCCAAGTGGAGCCGTAGCCAAGAAACTCCAGTCTGCGAGCTTTAGATTTACTGCAGAAGACACTGCTGAGAGAGACAGAGACGGTGGAGTGCGCCTCCCGTGATATATAGAGCCAAAGGGAGGTATAAATACCCTCCTTCCCCCCTTTAAAACAAAACAAAAAAAAAGACAAACACCCAGGATCCTGTCTCTGGCTGGCTTGCAACAAGGCGCCCTCATAAAAGCTAAGATAAACAGTTTATCAGCAGATGAATGCACAAGCCCTGCTCCGAAGACAAAAGTCTATACCTTAGGCAGAATGCTGGAGGTAATGGAGAATGGGCTGAGAATCTGGGTGGCATGGCATTTTAAGAGCCGGGGTGAAACGAAATGAGGAAAATAGAACAATCCTTTAAGGACCCTGCAAGCTTTTTCTTTTATAGTGTTTTTTTTGCAAGGCAACATGTATGTGTTGGCGAGATTTGCTCTATAACCTTTAAATCTAACACTTGTTAGAGAGGCCTGAGCGATCACTTATATTTTAGATTTCAGGCTCAGCTCTCATTTTGTATTTTCATTGCTTTAATGCATCAGTCATTTGAGGATTTACTCAACTATAAAACATTCCTTTCAGAGCTTAGCTACAAAATATATTATTTATATACCATTTATCACTGTAGATACAGAGTCTCTGCTCAAATTATCCAGCTGTCTTGGGATTCTAAGGTAGAACTTTTCTCTCTCAAATATTGTTTTCCTTCTGAAGTAGGACATTGGTGATTGTTTTTTTGCACTCCGGCTGATCACCTACTAGCCAATACATAGACAATACTGTCTTCTAAAACTCTGTCTGAGTCTAGAAAACACACGCTCCTGCACTTTGAAGAAGTCCCACTCCCTTTCAAAGGTGCAGCTAAATATTTTCATTAAGCTCAATTTAAAGAATTGACCATGAAAATTGGAGGAGCTTCCTGTAAACTGAATCCAGGGTTAGGAAGGATGGAATCGGTGATAGCACATTGGATAGACACTCGGGCAGTTTGGGTTCATTTCCTTCCTCTACCGCAAATTCCCTGTATGACTTTGGGATTGGGAAAGTCATTTATAATCTACCCTTTGCCTTAATTCCTGATCTGTAAAACAGGGATAACTCCCCTCTATTGTGTTAGGTATTAGGAGGATAAACTCCACTAATAATTGTGATGGCCTCAGAGGCTATCTGAATGGGAGATTTTAATGGGCTGCAGATCTGGACCTAAAAGAATATAAATAATTACCATTATTTTAATTGTTACACCTTTGCTCTGTATAAGACCCAGGAATATTATTTACTACACATATAGTACTTTTCGTCTTGAAAGCGCTTAACAGGCATCACCTAATTACAGTTCACAACGTCTCTGTGAAATTGATAGGTGTTATTTCCATTTTCCAAATAGGGAAACTGAGGCACAGAGGAAAAGTGAATTGTTCAGACACAGAAAGCATTAGAATGAGAGCCAAGTATAGGACTCATGGATTCCTGGGTGCCTCGCAATGGCCAGAGCTGTGGATTGTGTTGTCACTTTTTACATACCTATAGTAACATACAATCACCATATAATTAACAAGTAGATTTAATAATAAATTAGCAAGTTGTAAAGGGAACAGAAGCCATGTTTAAATAAATTTCAGTGGACATTAGATTGGGTCCTGCATATATTACCAAACTGGCACAAGGAAATAGGTTTATGGTCATTGTGGCTTAAAAAATAAATGGGAAGATATGGCCCAGAGTGTTGCTTTAAATCTGAAAGTCTTTGATTCTGTAGGTTTAAGTCAGGTCCTTGAGTAGTATATTTCCCGTGCAGTCCCAGATATTCAGAGTGGTGCATGTTGTAAATGCTTCGTGATCTGAAATGTGACCAGAGAGAAATGGCACCTTAATACTTTTCCCCATTGGCTCCCTGTGTGTCTTGCAAGATGTATTTGTTTTTGTTTTTACTGAAAAAACACAGTTTTACTATTCTCAGCGCCCCAGAGCCAATAAAGCGGTGGTGGCCGGAGTTGTGTTCTCCCCTTCCTCATGCATCATTGCCAACGGAGCTGCCGGCTAAGGCCCCTGTTGGCTTCTGACCTGTCTTCCCATCCCAGGGAGGACTGACACCATGCCCCAAGTCTGGCTCAGGCCCTTTTGCTCCGGTTTCATGTGTTGGTTTCACCAACAGTCTTCAACAAGCCCCAAAATAATGGGGCTCAACATAAACCCAACAGCGAACTGTTCATGTCCAGGGGCTCCTTTGCTGGAGTTTCCCCACCTCTGGCAGCTCTTCTTTAGTCTTCCTAGCTATGTCTGCACGACAGTGCAAGCCCAGAGTTAGCAGAAGTTGAGTTAGCAGGCCCTTGGTTTGTTCACCTAGGGTTTGAGCATCTACATTCATTTGTAACCCCGGGTTATGCTGCCTTATGTGGGCCCAAATCCAACCACCCCCATCCCGGACTTCCTAGCACCATCCCAAAATGTGGCCTCTCTAGCCCTTTGTTCCTGGGGCAGGGCAGGAAAAACTTGACTGACCATCAGACTTGACTGTCCAGAGGACAGACAGACAGCCTGTGGGATACTTTTTGGCAGATTCCCAGAGCACGAATCCAGTGAGGCTGCAAATCAAAAGGACTTGAACCCTCAGTCCCAGCTTGACTGCGGCTCAGACCATTGATTTTGATGGGCGAAGGGTCTGGCCTAATATGAGACTTTGTAGAAATCCTTTGTGAATTTTGCCTCTTCAAGAGATTTAGCAGTTATGAAATAGCTGATCTATAGGGGAGTGCAGATATATGTAGTATATGTTGATGGATCGTTGACACAAAGCATTGTTTACATCAAGTTAATGGGAGCTTTCATAATTGCAAATCATACATTAAAAATGTGCCTTGCAATTAGTTATGGATGGTGCTGAACATCGGTAGACAGATACAAAAGTTACATAGATCATGTGCAACACACATTGTATTTGCTAAAACCAAAAAGAAAAAAAGGCACAATACTGTACTATAGGAAAAACCATAAACTTAAATCAGCTAGGCCAGGTTACCAACTCACTAGCTATATAAATAGATAAATGGATATTTCTCTTTATATAGGTAAATGAATAGCCTTGACTTTGGACCACCATCAGAAGTATGGGAATTGCTTAAAGCAATCACTTTGTCAGTGAGTAAACTGATGTCAGACTCGCCAATCAGCTTCTGCTAAGCCTTTCTGCATGAAGGCACAGTGGAGGAGAGTCCAGACACATACCTGCCTCTTTCTTCCTGAATTGCATAAAAAGTCGGGGGAATGAGGACATGTAGGAATAGGTGAAGGATGAGCAAGCCCTGCCCATCTCAGATCAGCTGTGGGGTTAACTGCTACTGCTACAGTGGGTAATTTGTAGGATGCAGGATTGGGCCTAACTTGCAACAAGTCAGGAACTCTATTTGACAGAGGCATAACCTCAGTGGGTGGTAACCTGGCATAGTTCCATCAAAGTCGATGTTGATTTATGCCCACTGTGGATCTGGCCCAGTAGCCGTATGAGACTTCTTTTAATAGTAGCTTGTGCCTGTGTGCAGTGGTTAGAACAGCGCGAATCTTGGCCCTTTTGGTTCACATGGGATTCAGCAAAATTCAGTCTTGGGTTCATGTTAGGTTCAGACCCCCTGGGTTTCGCTGTGAGTTTTATAAAAGATTAACACAGCTGTAGTGGTAGCTGACAACTGTGGGCAATTGCTGAGAGCTGAGATTCAGCATGCCAAGTTCCAGCAATGAGCAATATTTTTTTTTCCCAGGGGCTGGGTAAAGGAAGAGATCTAAACTTCCAGGAAAGAACGCTATCTAATAGAAATGTGACACACACTTCATAGTAATAGTGAGAGCCCGTATAACTGTGAGATCCTCTCTACAGTGTCGCTCCAGATTAAATTTCACCTTCTCTTTAATATTGATGATTAGAATTACTATGTATATTTTACAGATCATTCCAAGCAGTCACAACACAAGCAAAAGCAAAGTCCCTGCTGGAGAATCCTACAATCTAAGACTCGAGCCAGCAAAATGCATAAGCATATGCTTACCTTTAAGCACATGGATAGTCCCATGTGACTTCAGCACTTGCTTAATTGCTTTGCTGGATCCAGGCTTACCTCTAAGTGGGTGAAGGAAAAATGAAAGAGTTAAGGACTGACTCATTGTCAGTTACTGGTGACCCTAAATGTAGGAAACCACACTAGCTGCAGATGAACTGTACCAAAGCCTAATACTCACAGAAGTATGTTTGCAACATTTCAACATGAAAAAATCTGTTATTTTGTTTGGTTTTAAAGATTCTGCTGCAGGGTTTGCAACCCAAATATTGCATTGCTGTGCTAGTGCATAAGCACCAGAGAGCACAACAGACTGTACACAAAAGTAGAGATATGCCTGAGATACACAGTTGATGTCCATATCAGGATTTTGAAACCCCCAATCCTCAATACAGGAAACCAAAAGGACGGTCTACTGGTTAGTGCACTACTCTCAAACTGGGGAGACATGGGGTCAAGTCATTGCTCTACCAGACTTCCTGTGACCTTGGTCAAGTCGGTTGGCTTTTCTGGCCTCTGTTCCTCTCTGGGGATAATAGTACTTCTCGAACCCCTGTGGATGTCGTGAGGGACTCAGATACTGTGGTAATAGGAGTCAGGTTAAGTAACTTAGGTTGTTCTGATCCATATTTTTCATTTCAACTTAGAAATAAAGCACAAGGCAGATCTGCATCTGGATTCAATAACATATTTACCCTAAAGTTCACTGGTGGTCAGCTGTAGGGTTTTCAGTCAGACCTATCTTTACAGAAAAGCAATGCTGACCACTTGGCAGAAGCTAGGGCAAAAAGTAATTCAAATTTTTAAAACTATTTCAGTTTAATAATCAGAGAGGCTGTCAGCAACACCTACCTGTTAGGTGAACTTAAGGCTCTGATGAGTACAGCACTTAAGCATATGCTTAAATCAGTGAGATCTAAACAGGTGCTTAAAGTTAAATGTTAAGTGTTTTCCTGAATCTCCCTCATGCTTTAACTTTTGGGGTGTATTGTAACCCCCAACCCCCTTAACACTTCTGGTGGAATACCTTCTAAAGATGTGGGAGGAAACCCATCATAAGTACATCTTGGTTGTGTGAGTGTATAAATTGAATGGTTCAAAGAACCAGATGTGGGCATATCTTGTATTCAGTGAACACATCTTAGAACATGGTGTTGGGTTTATAAAATGGTTGTTTCACTTTAAATAAAGACATAAAGATACTTTTTTGGCATATAGATAATAGTCCCTTGTATACCGCATGCTTTAACAAGAGTCTAAAGTCAAAGAATAACATTTTCCAAAGTGCCTAAGTTCCATTTTCAGAAGTGACTTAGATACCCAGGAGCCAAAATCCCAAGAGATGTAGGCTCCTAAGTGCTTTTGAAAAATGGGAGTTTGGCTCCTAATTCACATAGGCGCTTTTAGAAATTTTACTCCTAATCTTAATAACACTAGAAGGCACTACTGTTCACCTTCATAACACCCTGATGTGGCACTGATCAGTTGAGCCTCTCTCTCTCTCTTCTAATGGACTGACAAGGTCTATAACTATCAGTTCCCTCCCTCCCTTATGGAAAAGCCGGACAGAGTTTAACAGAAAAGGCAAACCTTTCAATGAGCTATTTTAAAAATCACCCAAATACCATTAAGGAAGAATTATAACTCTGGTGTGGAATCCTATAGGATGTTTTATTTAAAATAAGGAGCTTCTGGATTAAGCTCTAACGCTTTTAACAGCCCTCTCTATAGAAACCAAGGGTTTCCTCCCCATTAGTTTCTACCGGCCGCCCTCTCGCCCACCCCTCATCTATATTTACCAAAAAAAAAAAGGGAAAACGGAGCTTATTCAAAAAGGGGTTTGAACTCATTTAAAGCCAGATCACGTGTGGTGGGTTCCACAGAAGGGGATCCTGGAAAGATAAGGATCTAAGCCGAGTGCTGGTACAAGAGCTCTCACCAATCCCCTTCACACCCAGACACACACACACACGCTCGCTCGCCCCTTCTGCCCAGAGCCCCAGCGCGCCTCGCCGCCAGCAGAGGGCTCGCTCCTCCCGCTTCACTGGCGAGCGGGAGGCCGGGCGCACTCCGGGAGAGGAGGCGGCTGCCGAGTCCCCGTCGGGCTGGACGCCAGCCTGAGCGAGCGCTCGCTGGGGATGACCTCACGGGCCCATGTGTGGAGCTGGGCAAATAGCCCCCCAGCAGCCAGGTAGCTGGGGGCGGGGGGTGTAGAGAGAGACGCACCGTGCCCAGGAAGGGCCGCCCGGAGAGCCGCAGGGCGAGCTATAAAGGCGCCGTCCCCGCTCCCACCCCGTCCCTCCTGCGCTCGCCACCCTGCAGCCCCCGGGGCGCGGCTCCATAAAAGCCCCCTGGCGTGCGCCTGGAGTCGCCGCGTGTCCGCCGGAGCCGCGGAGCGGGGAGCGGGGGGCGAGCTCCGTCCCCACCTCCGGGAGGCGCATCTCCAAAGCCGCAGGACGCCTGGGAGCCGCCGCTTGCGGGGCGGGGGAAGCAGAGGCGGCGGCGGCCCGTGCGCGCAGCCCTTCCCCACCCGTGGGGGGTAGCGGGGGGAGCTGAGCCCGGCCGGACTTTGGCAGCGGGGGGGGGGTTACGTAGGGGGTTGGGGTTTTTTTCAAGGCGAGAGAGTCGGTGGTTTCCATGGCGATGGCGCTGAAAGTGCAGGAAATTTAAAGGCTTTGGAGCCGCGCTCCGCAGACACACTGGTGCCAACGCGCGTGGCGGCTGCAGCTGAGGAGGAGCCGGAGCCGGGTGCCGTGCGAGCTGCCGCGGGGAGCCCACGGGGAAGGAACCGGGCACGGATCTGCACCCCCCGCCCCCGCCACTCACCCACCCAAAGCCAACCCCGGCCCTGCTCCGGCGCGCACGGGAAAGGGGAGCAGCGGCGGCCAGGAGTCGTTTGGCCCCCCGAAAAGCGGCGCTCCCCCCCCCTCGGGGGGAAGGAAAAGCAGCAGTGGGGGTTGCAGGAGGCGACTTCGCAGGCGAGAGGAGCGGCAGAGGGAGGGGGCTTTGCTGCGGGCTTCTTGGGGCGCAGCCGGCTGGGGCGGGTTCCCCCGAAGGACGAGCCCGCTTGGATCAAGCCCCTTCCCGGGTTTTCCCCCCCTCCCAGCCCCCAATGCATTTGCTTGCACCTTCTCCCTCCGTCGCGTGGTGAAGCCAGCCCCCGAGGATGGATCATTCCCAGTGCCTAGTGGCTCTCCACGCCTGGCTGGTGCTGCTGGGTCTCCGGATAGAGCCGGGCGCTGGCCAGCATTATCTGCACATCCGCCCGGCGCCCAGCGACAACCTGCCCCTGGTGGATCTAATCGAGCATCCGGACCCTATCTTCGACCCCAAGGAGAAGGATCTTAACGAGACCCTGCTGCGGGGCCTGCTGGGCGGCCACTTCGACCCGAACTTTATGGCGGTCTCCTCGCCCGAGGAGCGGCTGGGGGGGGACGACCTGGGCGAGCTGGACTTGCTGCTCCGGCAGCGCCCCTCGGGGGCGATGCCCAGCGACATCAAAGGGCTGGAGTTTGCCGAGGGGCTGCCGCCGGGCAAGAAACACAGGCTGAGCAAAAAACTGCGCCGGAAGCTGCAGCTGTGGCTCTGGTCCCAGACCTTCTGCCCGGTCCTCTACACGTGGACCGACCTTGGCAGCCGCTTCTGGCCCCGCTACGTCCGCGTGGGCAGCTGCTACAGTAAGAGGTCTTGTTCGGTCCCCGAAGGCATGGTTTGCAAGCCGGCCAAGTCGGTGCATTTAACGATCCTGAGGTGGAGGTGCCAGCGCCGGGGGGGGCAGAGGTGCACATGGATACCCATTCAGTACCCCATCATTTCGGAGTGTAAATGCTCCTGCTAGGATGTGCACTTAACCCCCCCCCCTCGAAACCGGACTCCCATGGTGGACTTTGCTGCCCGTCCATCCCGAAACAAAAAGACAATTGCTTTCTGGTTACCGTTGTAATGCACTGTAACGTGTAGGAGAATGTATATGTGTGTGTATATATGGCACCGTTTTAATTGACTATTAAAAGGTCAGTATTATACGTGAAATAATCCGCGTCTACTGTATTTTTAAGACTATTATCCTGGTCGATGCTAATGTATCTTTTTATTTCTTGTATTTATATTCCAGACACAGAGAGAGAGAGAGAGATCGCTTCGCTTTGGCGAAGCCCTTTTTTAATAAAAAGATTAAAAAAACCAAACCAGACTTTTGGTGAAAAGACGGTTTTAAGCTATTTTCCATGCTTCGGAACGTGTGTGTGTGAGTTTTGAATGGACTTCGGAGTTTGAAAATTAATACACGCCTAGAGCACCACGTTATTGTAAATAGAGAGAACAAATATGAGTGACTTCACCCTCTGTCAATGAAGAGTCTCTGCTATTTATTCTTTATATCCCTGTAGTCAAAGTGCCGCGCAGAATTAAAGTCAACCACTAAAAACACGAGCCGGTTGGATTTTGTTTGGTTTTTGGTTTGGATGCAGAATCCAGGTTGGTTTTCCCTCTTGCTTGGTCTAGCTGATTTATTGATCGTGTCTTCCGAGCAGGACGGTTCTGTATGGGAAGGGGAGGGGTCCCAGTCCCTGCCCCTTTACTGTGTGTGTTACAAGAGACCTAACAGCCCCAGAGGCTGGGGGATCTAACTTTGCCTGTGGGACTTGGCTGCTAACTTTGCCTGTGTGCTGGGATCCCTTGATCGCTAGAGTGAGACCGCTGCCTTCTTTTCTACGTTATCCCCTCTTCCCACTGCCTCCAGCCCACCCCCCGAAGAGTGCGCCCCGCAGAAGGACAAACTCTCCACGGCAGACTTCTTTCAACCGCTTGACATGTCATTGACAAGGGGCCACGTGTCGTTCACACCTGCCATTGCGGTGGGACGCGGCTGAAACTGGAGCCGGGGGCTTGGGGGTTTGGAGTGTTGCTGGAGACACGTTGGTCGCCTGATCTCTTTTCTGAACGGGAAACGATCCCACCTATCAACCGCATTAACCCTTGGGGCGCTTGATCCCCTGGCCTCCTAGAGACTCTGCAGGCGACCCCTTGCAACAGCTGGGGATCGAAAGACCCACCCTTCCCCTTCCCCCCCCCCTCGCCTCGCCTCGCCTCGCCTCGCCTCGCCTCGCCTCGCCGTGGCATGGCCATTGCTTGGAAATTGGCTTCGCTTGTGGCTGACTTTTGCTGCCCCAATTTAACCCCAAAGGCTAATTGAATAACGGTGAATTGGCCGTCACTCTCTCTTTCCACTGCAGGAGAAATGCTGTGTTTTGCTGGGCTGATGGGACATGGACGAGGACTTACAGTATGACAGAGCAGTGAAGGAAAGACCAGTCATGATGCTTACGGGGAAGGGGGGGGTAACTGTTTTTCTATTTCTATGGGGATCCCACCGAAAAGAGGCTTGTTTCTTCGGTCGTATTCCCTTTCAGTAGCTACCTCCCAGCTACTGTGACATTAACGTGCTTTGATCCTTTCCCGCGGGGCGCTTTGGGCTGTAACTTGATCCTCCAGACGTGTTTTATTTTAATGTTCCTGAAAACGCACGTGTTGGAAAGTTTTCCGAGCAGTACCGCACATCGCCCCGTCTTTCCCCCTCCCCTCCTCCCATACAGACTTTTTATAACGCTTCTTGATGCTAAAGGGCTCGGCCTGTCTTCCTTCCAGCCTCTGTATTTCTGCTTGCCTGAGTGACTCGTTCATTACCGGTGAGAATTTGCCATCTTCAGTGTTGGCTCCAGAAGGAAAGACGCGCTGTGGTACTTGAGACGAGCTATGTTCCCTTTTGCTCAATAAACTTCGTTGTGGCTCTGTGGGGCTCTACCCCCCAGCTAAGCACTTGCCCTGTACGTGCTGGAAGAACTATCTCATAGATACCAACTGCAAAAACAAACTTTCCGCCTTCCCCTCTGACAGTGAAGAAAACGTTTCCCCTATTTATCTTGGAATCAAAACCCCTTTTTCATAGTCTCAGGGAATCCATGGTAATTCTTTCCAATTCTTTCATTGACAGACCCCAGTCTCGATTTCTGGAATTTTGTAGCTTTTCCATCTCCCAGTGCATGTTATCTCTTATTCGGTGCATTTCACTGTCCGCCTCTTTGCTCCTCCTTTCGATAGTTTTGGGTTTTTTTTAAAAAAATCAGCTCTTGGGACATTTGGGGGGGTATTCATTAACTTAGGGAGGAGGAACAGAGGCATTATTACTCAAATAGAAGGCATCCTGCCCCCAAGAGTATCTAAGGGTTCATTGTAAAAGGATTAAAAGTTAAAGACCTTCATCTTATGATTCTTTCATTTAATCTTCGTGGCGCCTGAAAGACATGCTGGATGGATGATCACATTTAAAATATTCCTAATGCCGGCTACTTTAGGACTCCAGGCAGGGCAAACAAACGTAATTTATTTCTAGAAGAAAGGGGATATTGAGATGTTTACGTTTCTGAACCACCATTACCGTGTATGTTTGTTAGATTCTGACAAATACCCAAAAAACATTAAAATCAGCCATTCATCACACATGAATTTATGCAAAACTTTCTGTGCCTGGGGCCAATATTTTTTTAAACAGAGTTTCACTTGCAAAAAAAATTATTTTTTAAAAAAAGCCAAAAGCTAGTTATTTCATGACTGGTAAACAGGAGAATTGTGTGAACAGAAACTATTTCATGCTGGGATGACAGCCAGGGATTCGGGAATGTCAACAAAAGTTCCCCGAAGGTTGAAAATGTCACTGGAGTACAATGCAAGGTCCTTCCCCCGATTAGCAAACCTTCCCGAAGTAAGATTTCCAGTTCCATTCATTACTTATCTATTCATCGAGTAATGCACGTGTGTCTAACTGGAGCAATTGCTGCACAGAGAGACATCATCTAGAAACTACATCTGATCTGACTGTTGGGTAAAGGTTAAAATGATGAGGGGATGTAAGTGTGTGTCTGTGTCTGTATTTGCAAGTCTGAGTGTTATTTTTAACCTGACCGTATCCCTTTAATCAGAAATCAGTTATAGCTTTGTTAATAATCCCTTTGGTTAAAGAATATTAAATGTCAACAAAAAAATCAGATGCTCTTGCCACCTGTTTTTACTTTTGTCTGCAGTCAGAGGGTAAATAGTCTAGTCAGTTTCATTCTGGATTTAGGTCAGTTTCACTTTCCGGTTCTCCTGCCCTGTTGCTGCAGTATTTGTTTTGTAGGTACTTCAGGACAAACAAAAAAACTTTTTGATTAATACTTTTATGCAGATATGTTCTCGATATTAAATTTGACAGCATTTTGTAATCAAGACAAATTAAGGATCCTTTCAGCTGAAATCAATTCATGTGTATGGTGTCCTTTATATGTGGTACCACAAGAGAGATTTCACAGACTACTGTAAAGCAGTAAATAGAAATAAATGGAAAAGGAGAAGGTAGAGAGTGAAATTTAAGTTATGACTCACTTTTCTCACACACACATTATTACTATCTTAAAGTACAGTGGACTATTAAATATCAGGAGATTTGAATTTCATTTCCAGCTCTGTCACAGTCTTTTAGTGTGGCACTGAGCCAAGTGGCTTAATCTCTCTGTGCCTCAATTCCTCATCTGTAAAAGGGGGATAACGGGGAATACTTTCTTTCTCTCACACTTTGTCTATCTAGAGTTTACTAACTCTCCTGGTCACGGACTATCTCAAACTATATGCTTGGATAGTATCTAGCACCCGAGGGCCTGATTTTGTTTGGGGCCTTTAGGTGCTACTGAATTGCACATGTAGTCCATCACTTTTGCCACTGCAGGATTGTTTCTTGCATTATGTTCGCTAATGCTTTGTTGTTCTACCTGTCAGAATCAATATGCAGTTTTTGAAGAAAGGTGCATTATATTAAGCACCATTTTAAAATATAAGAATGAAACAAATGCTATGTGGGTGAAAATAAAACCCAGAAGTAATTTCCCCTAAGATTGGGGAGACGAAAACTCAAAATTAGACCATTCTAAAAACGCTCGCTCTATGCAGGAAAAACAAACAGGGGAAAGCAGAGAGCAGAAAGTGTTAATATAAGGTGTCCTCACACCTGAACTTAAATAATCCTGGAAACCTTCATTCATTATCCTCTAATTCAGGGGTCTCCAAACTTTATGAGACGAGGGCCATATTAGATTTTTGAAGGGGCTTTGCGGGCCGAAGTGACGGTGAAAAAATTCAATAAATGGAAATATATGCAAAATTCCCCCCCTTTGCTCCTCTGGCTGCTGCTGCAGGGGCACTCACCCCTCCGCACTGGGGCCACCAGCAGCAGTTCGCAGATGGGGGTGGGACGGCAGCGGCTTCTCCTCATGCCTGCTCCGTGTGCCTGCTCAGCTGGAGGGCCGGACAAATCAAAGCCACGGGCCAGATCTGGCCCCTGGGCTGCAGTTTGGAGACCCCTGCTCTAGTTCACACTGCCATCCTAGTTAAAAGCTATGGGTCTCTGCTTCAGGATGTGTTTGCAAGCAGCAGGTATGAATGAGGATGGAAAAATCAGGTGAATAATCCTGCATAGAAATAAGAGTAATGGCACTTTTAAAGGTGTTGGGTGAGGGTTTTCCTCTTAGTTTTTTATAGAGAAATATCCTTAATTGAGTAACATCAACAGCTATTAATAAAATTCTAGCAGTTCATGTTACTTGTTGTGTTATATAAATATAATCTGAGTTGTGACTGCTAGATCTTGGATCTTTTTAAAAAGAAGATAGTCCAGCTCAGAGACTTGCCAGGACTTTTCATTGAAAGTCGAAACAAAAACTATGACATCACCATAAAATGTAACATCATAGCTTTCAAGCTAAGCCAAACCAAAGGTATATTAGTAGGGGAATGCTGCCACCTGGTAGATTCATGCTAGGAATAGATACGATAAACTCATTCATTGGGGAGGAGAATGGCCACACACTTCCTGGAGTATCCGCAAGGATCCTGTAGTCTTTATGTGCCTGTAAGCCCACTGGGAGTTTTGCTAGTACATGCAACTGCTGCAGAATTTGTGTCAATGCTCTCTTTAAGGGAGCAACTATAGTGAATTTGAAGAGACCCTTTCATTCCCTGCTTCACTCAAAGACCAGACAAGACGCTCCAGTAGTTACACAGAAGGTAGTAAATATGTGTACTTGAAAACAAAGGTTGGGATGGTTAAGCACAGGAGACCTGGGTAGTAAGGGCCTAGAAACCACAGAGGGAGTGAGACAGGATCTACAGCTTGCAGACCCCCTCCCATGAGTTTTTGCACCCACACTTTGCTTTTAGGGATCCTGGTTTCTGTGCTGAAGTGTGGGGAAAGCGACTGCTCAATGTGACAGGCTTTCCTGGAGCCTAGACTGAAATCCACGTGGGTCACCCTAGTATTACGGCCCACGCATGGCACCTTGCTTTGCTGAAGTGGGATGGGAGGGGGCAATAGCACATGGCTATAGGGGGCTGCCAAGGACAACACAACACAACTCACTCGGGAGGCAGGCTGCTCGAGGAGAAACCAGCTAACAGTGCAGAGGATCTAGTCCCTCAGATGGGTGCTTCAAGTTCTGAAGCACTGGGAACCAACATCCCCTTAGATCTTGGGCTTGGCAGGGTTCTTCCTTCCACCTTCTGTCCTCTCCATGAAGCACCAGCCCCACAAAATGATTGCTCATGTGAATAATACTTACTCAAAAGAGTTAGGTCATTGACTTGAACAAGGCATGGAGGTCTGCAAGATGAAGCCCTACATTCAAACCATAAGCATTTACTTTCATGCCCTTCAGAGCTCTTAGGCCTGAATCCCGCAAACTGCTTGGCATGAACATTCCCCCGGTAGCCGCACAGAGCCCCGTTGGCTTTGTCATGGCTGGAAGGAGTCCATCTATCTGAAGCAGCCTGTGGGATCAGGACTTTGTTATGCGCGTACAAATCAGAGCAGTCTCATAATTCGTATTAGAGTGTTGCAAAGTAGCAAACCAAAAACTAGAAACACAAGAAGAGGACACTGATGCTTGACACCAGCCCAGATTTCTCTGATGCTGCCCTGTGAGCTTGATGTTGAAAGGCACTGAGCATTTTGGCCTGATCCAGCCAGTCATTTAAATCACATCTGTAGCTTAAAGCGTATGTGTAGACCTACTGAAGCTAATAACTTTAAGCACATGAGCAGTGCTGAGCAGTGCTTTGGATCAGGCCAATGCTCAGGACCACGCAGGACCTACCCAGAGGGAAGCAAACGCAGCTTGGGTGCTCAGAAGAGGGCAGTTTTACCTAAGCGGGAACAGCTGAGTGTGGTGGTTTATATAAAACGATATACCATGTATGTATGGCATGTGGCAGTAAATGAAACACTTACTTCAGAACTTATTGAAGTTCTTTCAGCAAAAAAATGACTTTGAGGTTGGCTTTTATGCTTTGTTTCAAATGAGGCGGCGGTCCTAATTTGTTACTCCAGACTCTGCCATGGTATCCCTCTCATATCTAATGGGAAACTAGATATAGAGACTTGAAAGAGATCATTTCAATTTTCCATCTATCGTATCAAAAAATAGCATCAGTCTAATGAAGTGTCATGGAGTTAAATGGTTAGACCGTAATCATTCGCAATGTATTTAAAACAATCAAAATGAAAGTTTCAAGCAGCCAGACTTGATTCCTCTTACCTTTGAGCTTTTGAGAGATGCCAGTAGACTTTAAGGCCAACATTTTCAAGCTGGGGTGCCTAAAATTAGGCATCTAACTCCATTTTCAGATACCATGGGGATTCAGGGGGAGTGGCCTGAATTTCAAACACTGAGTGTTCACAACTCCCAATAAGGGATCATTTTATCAGTGCTGGATCCTCAGCACATCTAAAAATCAGCCCACTTCTATATCAGGGATTAAATATGTGAGTAGGCATCTAACTGTAGGAACCTACATTTTAAAAAGTTTGGCTTAAGAGTCTAGGGTAGGATTTTCAAGACCTAAATGGGAGTTGTGCCCACTTCCCATTGACAGCCAATGGGATTAGGAGTCTAACTCCTTTCGGTGCATTAGAAAATGCTTCCCACAAGCCTGCCCTCACTTAAGTCATGAGATCCAGAGCAGACTTCATACGTCCTCTCAGGCCTCATACTTTCTTGCAGGCAAGATGAAACCTAAGTCAACATAATGAGAGTTTTATACCAGATCTTCAGATGGTATAAACGGCCTTAACTCCACTGACTTTTTTCATAGATTCCAAGGTCAGATGGGACCATTGTGATCTAGTCTCTGATCTCCTCTATAATATAGGCCATATACCTTGCCCTCTCCCCCCCCCCCCAAATAATTCCTAGAGCAGATCTTATTGGAAAAATGTCCAATCTTGATTTAAGAATTGCCTGTGATGGAAATCCATCGTGGCTCTCGGTAAATGGTTCGAGTGGTTAATTACCTTCACCATTCAAAATTTATGCCTTATATTTCCGGTCAGAAATTGTCTAACTTCAACTCCCAGCCATTGGATCATTTTATACTTTTGCCTGCTAGGCTGAAGACCCCCATTATTAAATAGTTGTTTCCCCTGTAGATATTTATAAACTGTGATCAAGTCACCCCTTTGTTAATAGAATTTGCTTTTGGAATCTATCACTGTAAGGCATGGTCTCTACCCCTTTACTCATTCTCACGGCTCTTCTATGAATCTCTTTGGTTCAACAATATCTTTTTTGAATTGTGGACACTAGAACGGGGCATAGTTTTCCAGCAGCAGTTGCACCAGTGCCAAATGCAGAGATATCTTACTCAAGATACTCCTGTTTATGCACTCAATGATCACATTAACCCTTTTGGCCACGGTGTCACATTGGGAGCTATATTCAGCTGATTATCCACCTTGACCTCCAAGTCCTTTTCAGAGTCACTGTTTCTCAGGTCCGAGATCTGACCTGTAAGTATGGCCTATATTCCTCATTCCCAGTTGTATATGTTTACATTTAGCCATATTAAAACATACATTGTTTACTTGCCCCCTTCTTACCGAGTGACCCAGATCAGTCTGTCTTCATTATTTACCACTCCCCCAATTTTTGTGTCATCTGCAAACTTTATCAGTGATGATTTTGTTTTCTTCCAGGTCATTGATAAAAATGTTAAATAGAGCAGGGACAAGAGCCAATCCCTGTGGGGCCTCACTAGAAACGCATCTGTTCGATAATGATTCCCTGTTTATCATTGTATTTTGAAACCTATCAGCTAGCCATTTTTTAATCCGTTTAATATGTGCCATGTTAATTTCATTTCAGTCTAGTTTTTTTAATCAAAATAGCATGCAATACCTTGTCAAATGCCTTATAGAAGTCTAAATATATATTACATCAATGCTTACCTTTATCAATCAAACTTGTAATCTCATCAAAAACATATCAGGTTAGTTTGATAGGATCTATTTTCCATAAACTCGTGTTGATTGGCATTAATTTTATTACCCTCCTTTAATTCTTTCTTAATTGAGTCCCGTGTCAGTTGCTCCATTATCTTTCTTAGGATCAATGTCAGACTGACAGCCCTATATTTACAGGGAGTCATTCCATTTACCCCTTTTAAATATTGGCACAACATTAACTTTCTTCCAGTCTTCTGAAACTTCCCCAGTGTTCCAAGACTTATTGAAAATCAGCATTAACAGTACAGCAATCTCCTCCATCAGCTCTTTTAAAACTCTTGGTTACAGAGTTATCTGGATCTACTGATTTAAAAATGTCTAACTTTAGTAGTTGCTGCGTAACATCCTCCTGAGATCCTAGTGGGATGGAAGTAGTGTTATCATTCATGACATGACTACACCATCTGTTTCCCCACACACACATCCCACGCAATATGGAACAGAAATATGTGTTGAACACTTCTGCTTTTTCTTCATTATTATTGATATTTCTACTATTCCATCTAGTAAGAGACTAATACCATTTTTAGGATTCTTTTTGTTTCTAATATACTTAACAAACTCCTCCTTGTTGTCCTTAATGCTGCTGGCCATAGATTTCTCCTTGTGCCCTTTGCTTCCCTTATCAATTTTCTATAATTCCTTACTTCTGACTTAAATTCATTAATGTCAACTTTTCCTTTCTTCCATTTGTTATATACGTGTATGTGTGTGTGTATGTATATACATATGGCCACTGGTCTGGGAGGCTCTGCATTTTAATTTAATTTTAAATGAAGCTTCTTAAACATTTTAAAAACCTTATTTGCTTTCCATACAACAATAGTTTAGTTCTATATTATAGACTTATAAAGATGACCTTCTAAAAACATTAAAATGTATTACTGGCACACAAAACCTTAAATTAGAGTGAATAAATGAAGACTCGGCACACCACTTCTGAAAGGTTGCCAACCTCTGAATTAGAATATGGGATCTTTCAGCAAAGGAGATTGCACAGCAGGTTAGACTAGAAATTTTTTTAATAGATAAATTGTTGGTTCATTTCTTGCAGGTGCATTATCCGTTTGCTTACCAAGCTCTGGAAACTTCCTGCTTCTGTGGAGTAAGAGCTCCTGGAGTTACTGCTCAGTGCCTAAATGCAGATGTTGGGCTATACTAAAAGCCTAATTCTGCAGGGTGCTAAGCAACCCCTGAGAGGCACTGAGTGTCCTGAGCCCCTATTGGAGTCAATGTTGCTCAGATACTATGGTGATGTGAGTCAATATAAGAACCTGGATAGATAGATGCATAGACTGCCACAGTGCTCTTTCCAAGGAAATACATACAGGTGTGCCTTATGGACTATCTATGTTGTGTTAATTTGCCTTTGCAGATTCTGAATTGGAACCAAGAAGCTAAGATCATCTCAAGTGAGAGTGAGTTCTTTATGCAGGCTGAAATTGGCTAGGAGACTACAGGGCTCTCCCTTGTGGTCTCCTGTGCCTTGAACTGACAGCTAGAACCAGCATGAACAAATACAAATTGTCTTGGACTTCGGCTCTAAGAAATGGCATCAGATGTTGTTTCATGCTCTGGAGTAAGGGGCTTGGTTCTCTAATCTTTACTGATGAGGAGTCTTTCTTCACACACATAGTCAAAAGAACTGCATGCACAGCTAAGGACTTAGTGCACATGAAAAACTGAAGGGGCTTGGACCCAGTCCTGTGCTTTTGTGCCTGACATCCTTTGCCTCTTGATTTACATCATTTATTTCTTGGTGCTGCCTCCCAGCCGCCAGTACATGTGGGCATTTTTCCTTTCAATGTATTTTAAATCTCTAAATAGACATCGTGGATCTCCAGTGCATCCAACAACATGACTTCTTGGGATCCTGAAATATATACGAACTGAAGTCTTGTCCCAGTGCCCACTGAAGTCAATCAAAAGACTCTTGTTGACTTTAATACACCCAGTACCCTCATTTGCACTGTTACTGCCCAAGTTTTGCTTCTCAATGGCGTGTTTCCAGACATGGCTTCACACCTCTGCCTGGGTGCACAGGTCTGATCTGAGCTGTAGTCGAGCATAATAAATGTTCTGGTAACAGATGGGCAGAATTGCAGCCTGTCAAGAGAGCACATTTAAGTGTGAGTGTTGAGAGTAGAACTCGTAGGTGGGAATGGCCAAATGTCTGTCTGTACTGTGGTTAAGGGGACCTATCATTGCTAATTCTGCTGTGGGCTGCCTTAACTTAAAAAAGAAATACTTCCCTCACCGCATAAGGAGAGGTTTGGGCCTGGTGGAACTGACTGGGTGGTGCAACTGGGGGCAGGGTATAGAGAGACATTCTAATTAAGTCTCTATCCCCTTTTGTTTGTATCTTTTTAGGAAGCCCCTATGGAATAGACCAAAATAAGTTTCTACCCCTAACTGAATAGGTTGTCAGGGTGCAGAACTATATTCTGCAGACTTATGCATGTGTTAGGGGCGTGTAACATTTTTGTCTGAATGGAGCCCTATGTTCCCATAATTTATAGTAAGTAATCTTATTTGCAAAGCATGCCCTTACAGTTTTAAAAAACAAGTTAATTGACTTGCATAAAAATCAGACATGTCAAAGTTTTCCATCTCAACACAAGCGGCACATTGAGCAGCACATTGCTACAATAGCTCTGATGCAGTCTGGGTTACCTATTGAGATATTTCGTAAACCAAAATGGAATCTTAAAAAGTTTGTCAGTTTCACATATCTTGGAGTTGCTGAATTTAGGTGACTAATTATACAATGTTTTATTTTTTTTCCTTGTGTAAATAAACAAACTTGTGTCTGAATTTTGGCAAGGGGCACTAGAAGCTAATTAGAAGCTGTTCCCAATGTATTACAAACAAGATGCCTTTTCTTAGAACGGTGGACACACTGTGTTTTGTTTAATGAGTGTGAAAATATGGGTTTCTTAATCACTAGCAACTTAGAGTTGTAAGCATAAGTGAGCCCTTTCTCAAAAATGAAAAACATAGCATAGTGTTTTTACGAACAGATGACAGTTTTAAGTTAAAGTTCCAGTTTATGTCTGAAAGAACTAGAAACGCCTGAATTATCTGAGTCAGAAATGTTGAGGGGGGAATTGGAGAGAGGGAATAATGTCCTATCTCACACACTTGAGCAATTACTGAAGCCGACAAGGGTTTGTCACTTGGGTTGTGCTTGCAATGTGATCTAGCATGTTGCATCACTTCCAATATGTTTTATTCACACCATTGCAACGCTTTGGCACATGATATAAAATGGACCCATAGCTATAAATACTGTGAGGTCATGCGGTCACACTTACTTACTTAGGGCTAGATTGTGCTTTCTGTATGAAGAGGAGAGCGTGGAGTAATCCACAAGTGCACCACTGTAGGAGTAGCCCCGGGGAGGCATTGTGATTCAGCTGCAATTATTCCCAGAGTCCCCTCTTGGCTGGAAAGTGGGGGCAGAGAATACAGTAACAATTAATTTACATCTCCCCATGAATCCAGACAGTTCAGCTCTGCAGGTCAAGAATAATCTAGAAGCAGTAAAGAGAAAGAAGCAAATAAGATATTTGATGGAAATAGTGGACAAATAGCCTTCAGTATATATCCTTTATCTCTTTTTCTCTAGTCTGTCTAGGAATGTGACGATTGGTTGATTTTTAACTTGCTGAGACAGGCCCCAAATCAGGTGGCATAACATTACATGCAGTGGGGTCCAATTGTCATCTCGAAGATTGTACCCACAGTTCCATCGACTGCGGTGAAGCAATGCCAATTTACACTGACTGTGAGTCTAGCGCAGGGGCTGATTCTGCTGCTCCTGCTCCGATTCAGTGGGCTACTCCAGGCTTAAAGTACATCTCAACAGCAGTAAAGGTGCAAGAATCTGGCCTATCTTCATTTTTAGTCCTTCTCATAAAAATACAATGCTTGGAAGAAGCTCCGTTATATTATTTAAGAGTAGCAAGAAAAAGTATTAGCCTCATTGTAGAGGGACAGACTAGATGACCTCTTGAGGGAATGGATCACTCGATAATTGACCTGTTCTGTTCATTCCCTCTGAAGTACCTGGCACTGGCCACTGTTGGAAGACAGGATACTGGGCTAGATGAACCATTGGTCTGACTCAGTACGGCCATTCTTGTATTATGTTCTTACAAGGTCCCCTCCATCTCTACTTTTCTATGAGTCTGTGATTCCAACCCCTCAGTTGCTGGCCAGCATTATTGAGTCAGCCCAGGGGAAGAAGTGATCTGCGCAACAAACCATCACTTCATCAGAGTAAGAAGGAAATGATTATTCTCGGAAAGATAAAACTGAGAAATGGTGCCTCCCCCAGGTATTCCTGGAATGGTGCAGCTGGGCCTGACGTCACAATTTATCCTTCAGTAATATAAAAGAGCTTAATATTAGAACAGGTTGGAAAATGGCTGGGTTGGGGTGGTGAAGATTTTGATGAAAAAGAATCACTTTTTCATTTTTCTCAAGATTTTTAAAGGAAAGTTTTGACTTTTCCTCAAAAGAAGATGACTTTAAAAAAAAAAAAGTTTTCAGCTAAAGCTACTGAAAAAATGTAGACAAGTGAGAAAAATAATTTTGTGGGGACAAAAACATTTTTGTGGAAAAAAAAATTCAGATTTAAACCAAATATTTTCCATTACTGGTGCCCAGTAATGAAACTTTATTTATTTTGCTTTTTATTTCATTTTTGTCAAAAAAAAATCAGGTTTTTGTTGAAAAATCCCAAAAGCAAAAATTGTTTGGTTTTTAGCATTCAAAAACTGAAAAAAAAATCAGTTTAAAAAGGGGGGGGAAATCAGCTTTCACTGCTGAAAACACAAAAGTTGTCACTGAATATTTTTAGGTGGACAAAGCATAATTTCCCAACTTGCTCTACTCCTGAGAGCTTCAAGGAAACGTCCAAATGGGAAGAAGGATGGTTTTGTGGTCAATACTCCAGACTGGAATTGGCTTCAGTTCTTGGCTTTGTCACAGACGCCATGTGACAAGTCACTTACACTTTGTGCCTTGGTTTCCCATCTTCAAAATGGGCATAATACTTCCTGTCATTGTCTTGTCTATTTAGATGTTAAGATGTTTGTAGCAGTGACTCTCTTACTATATGTGTGTATGTTGCCTAATCAAATGGGGCCCCGATTTCAGCTAGGGAATTTCCCAGTGCTACTACTAATGAATGAACATAGGTATAACTAAATAGTCCTCTTGCTCTGAGTTTCATAGGATTTGAGATCCTACAACTGAGCATTCTGATACCATAGGCCAGCTCTTCAACTAGTATAAATTGACATCAATCCACTGAAGTCGATGTAGTTATGCTGATTTACACCAGCTGAGACTCTTGATCCACTGCTGTGTTTTTAAAAGCAAGCAAGGAAGGTTGGTTTAGGAACCCTTTTGTTAGTACAATTAGCATATTTCATATTTACAGCATTTTTTTAAAGTTCTGTTAAAAATAAATTCCTGGAGTCTTAGATAAATAAACAGTTGTACAGAAGTGTCCTCTGGAGTCACAAAGTTGCCAAGAATTATCAGTAATCCTCAGTCCGATGGAATGTACAATTGGCAAGAGGATGGCAGGAAAGCATCCTCACCAGTTGTGCCTCATATTCCCATACAATGCGAGATTCCAAGATTTTCCACTAGCGTGTGTGATGCAGTTGATGATGGGAGTGTTTATTATTAAGAGGGCCTTGTTTTAGTTAAATAACCAGCTAAGGGCTCAGGTCAGCTGCATATTTTTCCATCGCTAGCCATTGATTTCATACAAGCTCTTTTATTTGCTTTTGAAAATTGACTCTCCTTCCCCCTCTCCCCCGCACCCCAACTCCATTAAACTCAATTTATGTCAAAATGCAAAGTATGGCTTGTCCAGAGGAGATGAGGTTTCCAAATTCTAAAGAGAAATACATTAAAATGACTTAGAAACTCGTCTGAGGCTATATAAGACTTGAGCATTGGTGTCCAGCATCCTGGCAATGAACACTGGGGTAATTCTATGATTTTTAAAAGTGACTAGTGATTTCGAGAGCCTCAATTTTTGAGTTTGCAACATGGGACACATGAAAGGGGCCTCATATTCAGAAGGTGTGTCCTCAGCAGTTTTTGAAAATTTGGTCTCCTTAAGGTGTGTCAAATTGGGACCCCAAATACTGAGGGAACCCAGTGCTGGTCAGTTTTGAAATCTTACCCCCTCTCCATAATATGTATATGCACGGACATAGATAGTGGGCAAAATTCTGATTCACTTACAATGGTGCAATTCCCACCTGTTTCAGCCCGAGTTGCACCTGTTCAACTGAGAGCAAAACTGGCCCAATGAATGAAACCTACCAGTGCACAAGACACCATTAATCTGAAGTTACATCCCCCAGAGCACTGTCACTGCTTGCATTAGTTATTTGCCCTGGTTGGTAAGTTTCAACCGTGGCAGTGCAAGGCACAACATGAAGACAAAAGAGCAAAGCAGTAGCAAAATGGGAATCTGCTCAATTCCAGGTTCTTCAGTCTGGCTGATGGGATCCAGTTTCTAATAAATATACCTGCTAAGTGTTCCACGGTGAGATTTATGTGATTTGTTTTAAGCCAACAGAATAGCTATAAAACACTATGCAGCTTAGAAGCAATGTCTGCTGAAAAGTTTAGTAGCTTAATTGTAAACTTTAAGCATGTCGAAATGTTTAGTGCAGTCAGAAGAACACCACTGTGGTTATATGAGTGACTGTGTCTGCATAACACTTACATCTTTTCAATTAGCCCCGAAGGCCAAAGAATAAAGAGAGGAAAATTAAGAGAGACTGAAAAGAGCTCCCATCATTACGATGATTAAGCCCCATTCACATTCAATTTTTCAGTTTTCCCACTCATCAGAACACAAAAATACAGACACTTAAATATTTAAAGAATAACACAACTCCAGATTAAATTAATATCTACATTAAAACAGCTATTTACTCTCTGTCCTGCCCGAGAGGGAAGGTAGAAAGAAAACAATAGAAGGTCTTTGATATGGAGCCCTGAAATCAGCTCCTAACAAAGTCATGCCGGACCATGGAGATGTAATACAATATCACCTTTTCATGTTTAGACTAAAGCATTTTCATTTCACATTATACTTAACATAACCGTTTTAAACCAGCCACAAAGAAGTGACCTGGTATATAGTGACTATAATAAGCATTGATTCCATTCCCATACGTTTCATGGATGAATCAATTATACTAGTTCTTTATAGGATTAAATAAAATGTTCCATTTTGAATGGAAATGTTATTTTTTTTATTTTGCTTTTCATTTTCTTGACAGAAAGGAATGAAAGGAAAAAAACAGGAAGAATGAGTGAGCAATGCTAAACTTATTAAGAAAATGAATAAAGTTTTTATTACAGAATAAAAGCTGGCTAGATTGAATATTGTACTCCAGTGTGTGGAAAGTTCCATGAGCACTTTTTTATTTCCCGTGGACTGAGAGAAGGACCAGATGCTCTTTTTCACTGAAAATAACCGTTGGGTGATGAGAATCAGTCTCGCTGCAGCTGGGTCTCTGCCCTCAAATGTGCTACTGTTTGGGAGGACGGATGGTCCTGCGGTTAAGGCACTGCTTGGGGAGCTAATGATATAAATTCAGTTCCTGACTCTGCTACAGACTTTCTACATGAGTTTTGATAAATCACTTTTGTCTAATCCTACCTTTTGGCTATTTAGATTATAAAATCTTCATGGCAATCTGCAATTTACTATTTAGGGCACCTAGTAATCTTCAGTGGGACTTTCAAATGCTATTGGAATACAAATAAAAAAAAGTAACGCTAGGCAAAATAATTATCAATGTGTGAGACATGGGATTACATTTTTATTTTGTTGCAGAGATGTGAAAATGGATTGCAGGGAGAACTTACGCACCCAGAGAATTTGTCATCTGTGTTCTTCAACCACACATGTCATGTGAGGATCTTCAAGTACTTTACAAATTAATTGTGCCCAGTTCCATTGTGAAGTAGATAACTATTTTTAGTCACATTTTACAGATAAATCAACGGAGGCATCAACAGATTAAATGACTTTCCCAAGGTCACATGGTCCATCAGTGGCTAAGCCAAGAACAGACTCCAGTCCCCTGCTCTTACCGCTAGATTACACTCTTTCCATGAGTCAAAATACACTGAACATGTGTAAATTCATTTTACTGAGCTGAGATGACATCATTTGGCAACTGTGAACAAACCCAGTGATCCTGGCCAGAATTCTTCACAAAACTTCAGCACTTGATTGAACTTGAGGAATCCAAGAATAGTCTTCATTTACAAGTGTTTTGCTAGGGTATCAGTCTGCATATGTTCAAAAGTACAGCCCAAATAGGATAACTCTAAGCTGATTCACAAGCAACAGAGTAGAAACTCACCCCACCCCATAAATTATCATCCAGACCAATGAGAGTTCATTCAAGGAGGCTATTTCAAAAATACAGCACAACGGCCGTTCCCTTAAAGTAGACAGTTTCTGGAGGCCAAGGGCAAAGATCATCTGGTGTAAACTTAGTTGGATGAGAAATTAAGAGGTGTATCTGATCAACTGGTTTATAGCAGCTGTCTTTACAGTGCTACATTAATTAGAGATTGTTCCAACTACTCCAAGCAGCTGAGAAAACACTGCCCAAGCAAATTTCCATAAACTGAATATTTTGTAGGGGGACATCAACCTGGGGGTATATGTTAGAGGCCTCACATTGCCTATAGTGAAACATCCTGGAAGTTTTTACAAACTATAAATGATGACTTTCTAATCACTGCATTCCATTCTTTGGCATGTGTTACCAGGTGGTCCAACTAGATTCTGATGAGCCTTTCTGGCCTTAACCTCTATGAAATCTGTGCTATCTATAAAAACTAAACATTAGCAAAACAAAGCCTGAAGGTATTTCCTCAGCAACGCTCCCCCATATTTCAAGCACTAGCTCCACAATTATATAGTTTTATTGACAATTCAATTGCTTGTGGATTACAATTGACTTCAATGACAGTTAAGCACTGTGGCTTGCCCTGAGTCATTAAGGACAGCCCCCAAACACTACATGCTTGTTTCCTCCATCTCAGTAAGGGCCTGATTCTGTTCCCATCAAAGTAAATGGCAGAGCTACATTCATGGGAGAAAGAATCCTGGCACCTTATGCAAGCAATCCCACTGAATTCACTGGACCTATTGTCTTGAGTAAGAAACATTAGATTGAGGCTTAAGTTTGAAGCAGGGCATCTTTCAACAGCATCGTGTATTTATTTGGTAGCAATTGAGAACCCCAACTGAAACTGGGGCCCCTTTAATTATATATTTATACAGTGCCTAGCTCAGACACAGTCCTGAAGAGCTTACAGTCTAAACAGACAAGGCAGACAAAGTGTGGGAGGGAAAACAGGCACAGGGAGATGAAGTAACTTGTCCAAGGTCATGCAGGTCAGTGGCAGAAGCAGAAATAGTGATAGAGGCAGGATTGCCATTCCACTGGACTGCTACCTCTCCAGGTAAGGGATTTATTGTATTACTACTGCTATAATTATTTCTTGCTCACACTGCAGAGGTAAGCATCCAGTTTCATATAGATAGACTCACTCCAGCCTCAAGTTCAAAGCCTGTCTGGGTTAATTGTGAGACTTTCAACAACAAATCTCTGTGTGGCCATTATGTGACACTCTTTGTAAGATTCTCCCAATGTCCTTACCCAAAGTTCCTCTCCAGAGTGTGGAGCACTGAGTGCCCTTTGATCACTGATCTCCACCCCAGAGGTGGCTGCATTTTAGTGGGGGTGTATGGAGTTGCTTGGGATCTTTTTGGACAGTGGTTCTCAACCAGGGATATGCAGAAATCTTCCAGGGGGTACCTCAACTCATCTAGATATTTACCTAGTTTTACAACAGGCTACATAAAAAGCACTATCAAAGTCAGTACAAACTAAAATTTCTATAGACAATGACTTGTTTATACTGTTCTATATACTATACACTGACATGCAAGTACAATATTTATGTTCCAATTGATTTATAATTATAGTATATAGTAAAAATGAGAAAGGAGGCAATTTTTGAGTACTAGGGTGCTGTGACACTTTTTGTATTTCTATCTGATTTTTATGAGCAAGTAGTTTTTAAGTCAAGTGCAACTTGAGGTACCAAGACAAATCAGACCCTTGAAAGGGATACAGTAGTCTGGAAAGGTTGAGAGCCACTGCTGTAGGATGAACTGTGCTTTAGCAAGAGAAGATATTAACTATCTCCCAAATATAAAATAGTTCCTGATTTTCAAGTAACGTTTTGATCAAAATGCTGCCTTTGATTACAGATGGTGATGCACAACAATTAGGATCTCATTTGTATTAATTTTATTTGCTGGCACACTGATTAACATTGATAGTGTTTTAACTGTGGTCAAAGTTGCATGCATTAGGAGATAAAAGATTTGCTGCGAACACTGTATTTCTTTACAGATGCATGTGTGTCACTGTGTAAATGTGTATGGTATTTGTGTGAGCAAATGGCTTGATACAGGTCATCCCAGTTCAGAAGAGCACTGAAGTATGTGCTTCAGTTCCCAAGTCAATGAAACTGAAGTATGCGCTTTACTCTAAGCGCCTGCTTAAGCCATTGTCTTGAATAGTGATGTATTTAAACTTGTGTTCAAGTGATTTCCTGAACGGGGGCCATAAACTGTAGAATTGTAGTTCTGTCAGATGGTAGGTAGATCCCAGCTCATGGGAGTTCAGGTTCACCTACTAGCAGCCTGCCCTAGTTTGCCATGAATAGTAACCTAATATTTTCAGGGATAATGCAATATTTCCCTTTTCTGTTTTTTGTTTTTATTTTTGGAACAGAAGTGTTTACACAAGAGCCTTTGTGGGGATTTAGGGCACAGAAAACCCTAGTTGTGACTCTGGCTATTAACCTCATGTGCCATTTTTATAAAAAGCCACTTTAATACGCTGTTGCATAAAGTATATAAAAAAAGAAAAATCCATTACCACCAAGAGGATTTGCAATAAGGTATTAGCCCAGTAAGAGGGTTAACCAGGTTGTGCTTTCTTTTTTATAATAATAATCAAGGCACAACTTAGTACAAGCAGTTAATATGCAGTTTTGTTGCCACAGGTTAAGATTGTGCAGGCAGAAACCACTGCAGATGTTGGTAGAGACATACATTCCTTTCACTGACACCAAGATTATACCCTTTTCCTGGCATTTGTATTAACCCAGCAGTGTATTATACACCATAACACAGAATGACTATTCAGAGTTCACTGGTCATTGCTTCCTATCTTTAAATGAGATTATAATATGGCTAGCTCAGGATCCTGGTACAGCCTGACTGAGTTATGCCAGGACACTTCGTGGCAGCAGAAAAATACAAGTCCATAAAAGATCTCCTTATAAAGCTGCGGGTGGCGGGGAGGGAGAAATGCCTGCTAACCTTCCGCTTATCAGTGGTTGCCACTAGGTCTGGGGTACCTGGCTCCCTCCAGTAACTAGTGGAACGTATCAGACCTGTATTTACTCTCCCCAGACTCTGACTGGATTTTACCCTCGAGTGGATGGAGAACTGAGGAGAATCCCCTCACATAGTGTCTCTGTATAGGGCATCATGGGAGGGGGGTTACCCTCACAGAAATGGCCACGAGGACTACCCCAAACTTCATAGATTCACCAAGGGACAGGCCCTCTACTTCCCCAACAGCTGGGCGGGGGACCATCAGCAGACCAGCCCCAGCTCTCTGTCAGGGACCCCCGCTGACCAGGGCAGTCCCTGATAGTAAAGGATTCTACTGGAAAGAGAGTGCGGCCTGGGGCTGCCTTGTTCTTTCTGTCTAATGTCTATGGGGGAAGAAGGAGATGAGGTGCATCCCCCTCTGACCCACGCAACAACCTGTCTAGTCTCCACACCCTCCCCAGGACAGAACCTCCTGGAGAGGCCTCCATGTGATCTGGGGGAGGGAGAGGAGGTGCCACTTAGACACCTGTGTCCACATGCTATTCGTTGATGAGCTGAGCCTTGGTTAATTACATTCTGCCTGCCTAAATTTGCCCTGCAGTTTCAATTAGATAAGAGGGGTCTAGTTTTTCTTTCATTTAAACGGGTGTAAATCTGGAATAACTCCACCAAAGCCAGTGGAATTATACTAGGGTAAGGATGAGGAGACTCGGGCTGATATTTTCCACTTCCTGCCCATGCTGTTGTACGGTAACACCTCACTTAATGTTGTAGTTGTGTTTCTGAAAAATGCTACTTTAAGTGAAACAATGTTAAGCGAATCCAATTTCCCCACAAGTGTTAGTGTAAATAGGGGGAGTTAGGTTCCAGGGACATTTTTTTTGCCAGACAAAAGACTTTATATACATAGACCATATAAATTCTAAATAATTTTAAATACACAGTTTAATACTGTACTCCCCAATGATGATTGTGAAGCTTGGTTGAGGCAGGGGCAGAGTGGGGTCGGGGTGCAGGAGCTCGCCCCGCTCCACGCACCCAGCGTTCCAGCTGGGGACTGGGGTCGGGGCGTGGGGGCTTATCCCATTCCACCCGCCTGGCGCTCCAGCCAGGGAGAGGGGTCTGGGGCTGGAATGCCGGGTGGACAGAGCGCGGTAATGGAATGGAATTATAACGGAACATTGCACGTATGTTCTCGACTAGATTAGCAACCTAATAACAAAGTAACATGAACCGGGACGTCTTTAAGTGCAGAGTCACTGTACAGCATTGCTATCGCTGTTAAACACTGACCACCCCAGATCTGGTTGCATTTCTGTGATGAATGACCTTTGTGTCCAGCATGTCTCTTTGTTTTAATTCTGCAAAGCACTTTGGAATCCTCCAGGATGAAAGGTGCTATAGAAAGGCAAGACTGTTATTATTCAGATTTGGAAATCGCCTTTCTGAAAATAGTAACTAGTAGATTAAATGCCAAGCCAGGATGAGGCAATAGCACTTTGTACACAGAGAGGATTATTAGAAATATTTCTTTAGAATGATACCCAGAATGCGAATTACTCGACTTGCCAGGTTACTTATGAAACAGAAAAAGTTACAGAAGCACTTATGTAACATTGTTTTTCAGGGAAAACGGGGTGGTGGTTTTTCTCAGAGGCTCCAACAGCAAAGTGGCCTAACATCTTGCAAAACCCCTTCATTGCCATTTCCTCAGATTTCTTTCTAAATGCAGGGCCGAACACATAGAATCATATTCCTGAACAACAAAGAGCAAACTCAGAACCCAGAAGTGGGCAATCTGGGAGACAAGCACAAGGTTGGACTATTTGATGGGTGAGAAAGGTCCATTTGTTTTTAACTGCCCTGCATATAAATCATGTATGAAACAGTTTATTTTGCACACATCTGGAGCAGTACAAACAAGCAATACAAAGTTGATTTTTTTTTCTTTTAGGGGGAAGGCAAGCGAGCCCAAATGTTAAGAACCCCTCCTACCTTTACAGCCTTATTCTCGTTTATATCAAGGGCTCTTTATCCTGCTCTGGCAGCAGGTGGAAATAAGGCCCTTTACCCCCATCAGAGCAGTGTAAAGGGG
The DNA here is from genome assembly GCA_007922305.1 of Dermatemys mawii. Taxonomy (NCBI): domain Eukaryota; kingdom Metazoa; phylum Chordata; order Testudines; family Dermatemydidae; genus Dermatemys; species Dermatemys mawii. The sequence continues at coordinate 16,970,217 of ML677373.1, forward strand.
CCATGGTGTAAAATGTGAATAAGTCTCTGGCAGGTTCTCGTTTTCTGAGTGCAGTGACATTTCTAAACTGCTACCCTAGGCTTCGGAAAGGATGAAGGGGACACTAATAATATTTGGGGCTGAGGTCTTTGTAAGAATGCCATGATTATCATTATTATTATTATTTATTATTTATTTAACATGCAGAAGGGAAAAGGCTTTATTATTCACCTCAGAATGTTAGCCCAGAGGCAAATATATGGGAGGTCTCTGGCAATACAAAGTTATGTCGTGCCTAGTATTTAGTCTGTCGAATAGAACATGCAGTTCACCAACTGAGACGGCTGACAGCGATCTCTTTCAGAGAGTGTGTAATTCACCCCTTCCAAACAATACGACTGGGTGCTTATTTTTTTCATGATATTTTTAAGCTTGATACAGAACAAGGACGACCAAACCCTCCTCTCCTTCCCAGTAAAGCTCAGACTGGGTGTTTATGTCACTCCTTTAATGGGTGCTCATATTTTAATGCCGTATTTTAAAAAATGCATTTACAGAATTTTTTTAATTAAATTTTATGAGTGAATTTACTGCTCATGAACGTGAGTGATTAATAACTCTGGCTAGAGTCAGATGCAGTGTGGCTAAGTCTTATGCAAACTTCCTGGCCTGGCTCAGCCAGTGCATCTCAGCCTTGACCTCTTTTACCCCAGCTCCTTGAAACACAGACTGGCAGTCGTGTGAAAAACTGTGGCACATTGTGTGATGGGTTTTTTGGTCACATGCCACCAAGCAAGCCAGGAAGAATTTTCCCTTGGAATCTCAATGGGATTTTCTTGGTATTATTTATGGGGCATTGTTGGCAAGCACGGTGCTATGCAAATGAGTAAGAACACGATCCCAAAGAGAAGGCCCAATCCCATTCCCTGAGAAGTCAGTGGGAGATATTTAGCTGGCCTCAGTGCGAGCAAGAATCATGCTTCCCTGTTAGGCAGAAACATGACAAAGACTTATTTTCCTGTAGGTGGCCTGGTCCTAGATTCCTTGGTAATCCAAAACTGTGCCTGGAGATAAGGGAAGTTTTGGCTGCACAAGGAAAACAGGGTCAGGACCAACAAGGAAGTTGGATTTATTAATGGCATTTCTAATGTGGATTTTGGTGCATTAGTGGGCACGGGATTTTAACTTCTGGTGATCCAAGTCCAGATCACTGTCATGCTCTGGTGTCTCCACACATGGTGCTTCCACTGCCTCTTGACTTTAATAGTCTCCAAAGCAGGTGTGTGACTTTTTTGCATGTGAGTATCCCATTAAAATCAATGGGATTATTCACATGCTTCAAGTTACAAACATGATTAAGTGCTTTGCTGGAGTGGGGCCTGCCTAACAGGGAGGCATGATTCTTGCTCGCACTGAGGCCAGCTAAATATCTCCCACTGACTTCTCAGGGAATGGGATTGGGCCTTCTCTTTGGGATCGTGTTCTTACTCATTTGCATAGCACCGTGCTTGCCAACAATGCCCCATAAATAATACCAAGAAAATCCCATTGAGATTCCAAGGGAAAATTCTTCCTGGCTTGCTTGGTGGCATGTGACAAAAAAACCCGTCACACAATGTGCCACAGTTTTTCACACTTCCTTCCAAGTCCCCATCATCCCCCTCCCACGTGACACTCCTCCACTTTCCAGACAACATTACCCTTTCTGTCTCTTGCCATGCCAGCTCCTGGAAACACTGCATACATACCCAGAAGGCTTCTCTGCTCTCTGCTGCAGGATCTGGTCTTACTTTCCAAAAATGCTTCTTAGTATGACATTCATTGGTATATACATATGCATTTTATCCCCTCCTTTTTCCATTTGCAGTGTTGCCAGTTCCCAAGAGACTTGGTGTTTATTTTTAAAGACCCTGCTCCTGGAGTCCTGTGAATAAATCAGCATGACAGCTTTCATTTTAAAAAAAATGTTTCTTTCCTTCATGGCTGTGGAGAAAAGCTTGAAAATGGGAATCCTAAAGACTCAAAATATGGACGTCATAAGAAAATAACCTCAAGCTTTTTATTATTTGGTTCATTGGTTTGGTTTTTTAAATCTCATTATTTTTGAGTCCTGATTTGTGATTTTTGAACATTTGGTATTGGCAATGCTACATTAAACACATTCAGTTTTATGTGGGAGAGGGAAAGAGATTTCGTAAAGCTCCTTATTCAGAATAAAAGGTACTACCAATTTATAGATGATATAATTTAAAATTAACAACTGGATTGTTTTAGCAGAACTGGACAAACCTGGAACAACTAGTCTGATGACACTTACTTGCTTTCCGCCTCGCCCCCGAAACAGCAGTTCTACTTATTGTCTAGAATGGAAAGTCTAATGAATATCAGTGGAGATGAAAAGCATTTTCTTGTGAAATTTATGTCTTGTAGGATATGGTTATTTTTGGAGAGCAACCATCTCTTTAAAGATCAACATAAAATCGATCTCAGAACATCTCAGATATAACCTGTAGGCGTCCTGCGGGTGTCAATGCTGATTCAGCAATAGGGTACACGTGCAGTATACTTCAGCAGTGGTGTATGTATGCGTAACCTATTCCTGAAACCTATGCATATGGCACAGGTTAGCCATATGGAATACAGCTGAATTCTTAAATCTGAATCAGGACCCCAAATGCAGCACTTTGACTGTAAAGATACCACAGGTATGTCCACACTGCATGAGTCTGACCCGTGTCAGTTGATTCAGGCTCGCAGGCTGTGGGTTCAGGCTGGTGCCTGGGCTCTGGGCTCCAACATCTACACTGTAATTTTATAGCCGTGCAGCCTGAATCCCTGAGTCTGAGTCATCTGACACGAGCCAGCTGTGGGTATGGTGTTGCAGGGTAGATGTACCTCACATGAACCTGTTAAACTGACTAGAGCAGTGGTCTTCAAACTGGGGTGCGTGAGACCCTGGTGCCACCGCCGCTCCTTCCTGGGAGACCACCGAAGTCACGGTCTATTTTTGGCCCGCCGAAATGCCGCTGAAAGAAAGCGGAAGCTTTCTATTCGGCGGCATTTTGGCAGACATACCCCCGGGGGCCGCGAGCGGAGCGGGGAGTGCGAAAGGGGGCCGTGGCGCCGAAAGTTTGAAGAGCGCTGGACTAGAGAATACTCACAGATTACACTTCTTCATGACATGGCCCAAGAGGTGTACGAAACTATGCATAATGTGCATCCGTATTATCACAGCTGCGTATGTAAATTTGACTTTGCTTGTGAGTATACCCAGACAGATATCTACTGTAAATGGCACTGATCCGTTCTTTTGCATACACCATTGTGGTAACTGTGCATATACATTTTGTGCACAATTATACATTTTCTTCCCCTTTTGAAAATTTGGCCCTTAATGTCTAGGAGTAGACAGGATCTCTATTTTCCAAGGTTCCATAAAATTGCATGAAGCCCCTATAATAAGCTGCTTGGAATTCAGTGACGCTACCTCAGAATGATTAAGATAGAACCTATTCTGTTCTTCGTTATCTTTAATGTCTTCAGAACATGATCGGCAAGGGAGTCGTTATAGAAATTGCTAATACAGAACGTAGCACTAAGTAAATGCAATGCGGATTAAATAGCTTGGTTATCTTCACTTGAAGCTACAGTCAAACCGTAATATAAAAAACTGCACTGCTCATGTCAGATATTTTGTTTCCTGGTGAGTTTTGTGTTGTCTATACAGAATTATATGGGGAAATTGGGATAATTCTGCCTAGAACTCCATCATTAAAGTGCCTTTTTTCCCTCTCGCACTGGTGTAAACTAATTCTCTTTAAGTCCCAGTAAGTGAGAGGAAAATCTAGCCCAAAGCTTTTGACATATCTCTCCTTAGGGAAATGTGTAGAGTGACCATCACCTAGGACTTGGCAGAACAAATATTTACCTGTACAGGTATTAAACTTCTTATTAACTCTGTATAGCATTTTCCAATGAATAGTCCATGTTTGGCTGAAACTCAAATGACCTAAACAGCTAATCTTGTTGGCAGTTTTTGTGGACTGCAGACTTAATTATCTCCACTCTCCAGGTATTCTTTTTAAAGATGCTGCCAACCATCCCCACATTTTAGTGAAGAAATCCACAAGTCCAGGTTCCCAATTCAGTGTAGACATACCCAGAGAGGCCTGATTCTCCACTGACTGACACGCCACTGAAGTTGTGAAGTAGCACTTAGTAGTAGCTGTAGTATATTGTTTTAGTATCTAAGGTCCCAATTGAGATCAGGGCCCCATTGTGCAAGGCAATGTGCAAACACATAGTAAGAGAGAGCACCTGTCTTAAATTACAATTTAAACAGACAAGGCTGAGAAAGGAGGGGAAGCAAAACAGAAGGGACCAAGGGCTTGTGTACATGGGAAGTTAGTGCAGAATAAGCTAGGGCATGAATTTTCGAGTGCAGTCACTGTGACACACTTATTCCACGCTAAAAGTGCCTTTGTGCAGTTTAGCTTAGTCTATACTTTCTCCATAGGTAGGCAAGCCCTTTCTCAAGGCCATACAGTGGCAGAGCAGGACTAGAACTCAGGTCTCCTGCCTCCCACTCCAAGCCCTGTGTACTACACCACACGGCTGTAAATTCTCTCTCTCTCCCGTCTCCCCCCCACCTCACCCCCAAAAAAGTGTTTCCTTCTGCATCAGACTAGGAAAAAAAATCAACATTTCTTGCAAAACAGAATTCTTCTTTTCCAGCCAACCCTGGGTATGATGAGTAGCCCTTCATCTCTCTAGTTAACACCCCTGCATAGCTCTCGAATAATTTCTGCATTCGTCTGTTCTGCTTTCCACTCTGAGCATATGTGAATCCATGGAGCCCGAAGCTGTTAGACTGAAATATTCCTCAAGCAAAAAAAACCAACCCTCTGCAGGTAGCATCATTGTGTTAAGAAAATATTTTAAAGTCCTGTTAATTTGAGGACATATTCTTATCTGTTGGCTTTCAACTTGCACCCATGGGCATGAGGAATTAGGTGTGCCAATCCCATTAACAGTAATGGGAGCTGCGGGCTTAATTCTCGGCATGCTATGCTGAAAATGGAATACCGGCTATATAATTGATTTGGGGCTATTGTTTGAACTTGCCAAATGGATTTCTGAAATGTTTGTAGCTCATTTTTGAAGCGCTCTCATGCTCAGCCAGACGCACAGGCTATTAAGGGATTTTATTTGACATTTAACAATTTTGTATATTAATATTCCCCTTTTTCCTAAATCGGCATAATCCCGCTAAATCCTAGCATCAATGGTCATTACACCGAAAGAACAAGAGTTGCTGGTGCCGCTGTGTTCCAACATTGAATTTTGTGTGAGCTTGGCTGATTCGGACAGATTTATGTTCTGCTATTTCCTGATCTGCAAGCAGAACCTTGCAGGTTCAGCTCTTTGAAAACATTCACGTAAACAATCTCACTTCGCTACTTTGAAAGAAGTGGGGTCTGTGCTATCTGCTCATGTAGTGACACCTTAGTGACACAGAGAGAGAGCTTTTCCTTCTCAGCCCCAGAAAAAATAAGCCTTGAACTGAGTCCCAAGGCACTTGTAGGCAGTGAAGATGAAGAGGCCACATTCTGATCTTAATCCCACTGAAGCTGTCTACTTGATTTTTCATTGAGCGACTCTGGATTTTAACTAGTCAAAGTGAGAGCAAGAACTTTCATTTCTCCAAGACCTGGTTGATTTCATGGCTCCTGTTTTGATTGGGAAAGTCTTGTCGTGTCCAGTGGCCATTTAGAGTTGCCTTTGCATAGAATCCAGAGAGATGTAATGTTACAATGCAAGTTATTTAGGACTCTTTCTGTATTATGGGATTATACTTCCACCCATCCCCATAGTATCTGAGTACCTTCAACGTCATTCCTTTCCACACTCACAAACAATGAGCCATGTTTTGCCACCCTTAGTCGGGTTGATAACATCCTGACTCCCAATCAACCCCATTAAAATGAGCAGGGCTACTCAGAACTGCCCCCTTCTTCCTCATTTGGTTCTGGCCATGAAGGAGTAAAGAGGGTTACTCACTCTTTAATTCCTCCACAGAGTACATGGGTGTGTAGGGTAAGGAATGGGTGTCACGCTGTCTGCAATCCTGGTCACTGGATAGCATGGGGAGGGGATGTGGTCAATCAATTTCTACCCCTTGGGAGCAAGGAGGAATTACTGGAAGAACGATGACTCAGAGGTGTGGGCCTGTTGCATAATGCTTTGGGAGGTAATCTTGCGGCAATGCAGTTTACACACTACCCTTTGCTCCAGGCTAGCCCTATGTGACCAAGAGTGATCTGTGCATCCTGAGTCGTCTTGTCCAGAACGGCCGCTGTATTAGGAAATATGGGTTGGGGTGCAGAAAGTGGACAACACACTGAGCCCCTAGTAAAGAATCTTCCTGATAAACAGAAGTACCAGAACCTCTTGCTGGAAGACGTTGGAGTTTCTTTTTCATCTCTGACCAGTCTGCATTTCAGACTAGCGAGGAGGTTTCAGCACCTAACTGGAAAGTCTCAAGAAGATAGAATCTATGTGCCACGGATATATTTTTTTAATTCCCAACTGAAGTCGCTGTGAAGCTCTGCTTCCTGGCCAATGGTGTGGTAGCTGAAACATGGCTGCCACCTCCAGTCTCCCCCTCATGGCCTAGGGAGGCCATGGCAACACTGTGCCATCAGTGCTGTCTGGGTATTCTGCAATAATTGACTCCCAGACCCAAGCACTGAGAACAAGCTCCCCCTTTTGCCTCTTTTACAGGGTACTCAACACAGAAAAAGGCGGAAAGCAGCAGTCCTCCTTCTGAATGCGTCTCACTTGTTATGAAAGAGAAGGCAGCATATATGCTGCTCTCCTTCCCAGCACTCACCCCAGTTGGCTTGGAGGAGAGGAGCCTTCCCCCATCCTCTAGCACAGAGTTCCTGGTCCTTGGCCCTTAAACGGTAGCGTGATTCTTCCCCAAGCATTAACTGTTCTTCCAGCACCATCTTCCTCTCTTCCAACATCTGTCTCTGCCCTTCTGTAGTCCTGGATCCATTCAGAAAGCCCTAGGAACCTTAGAGGGACACGCCATGGATCAGGGGTTGACTGAGCCTTAATCCCTACCATCCTGGAAAGGACGTCACCCTATTACAGTATCCATCACTATCAAATCAACGTTTCTAAAAGGACTAACACTGTGGTATCTGGCCCTATGGTAGCAGTGCAGGATTGCCACAGTGAATTAAATTTTGCTGTATCAAGTCCAACATCCTATCTCTAGCATAGAACAATATCGGAAGCTTCAGAAGAAGGCATGTCTCCCCATTCCATCCCGGATGATAATGCACCTAGCCAAATGTGCAGCGTTACATGTGTATGGGGAATTCTTTCTTGACCCCTTTTGCTGCAAAATATGAACTCTGACTCAAGTCTTGTAATATGTCCTTTTAAAGCCTTCTATCATAAAAAAAACACAAACCCCAACATACACTTGTTCACTAATTACCAAAGTATTCTGTTTGGTTTTAGTTAATCTACCCAACCACGCGTCACATTTCAGTGGTAACTCATGCAAAGATCTTGGGGGTGTGATTCAGATACTTTAAAAATCGCCAGCACTTGTGAGCTTTATTTCTTAAAGGCTATGACACAGATTTGTGGGCTTGGTTATATTTTGACGTTTCCTCCTATTAGAATCTCTTTAGAGAAGTTGTGGTTGATACCATATGAAATGAATGAACTCTCGCGGATAAGATGAATGAGGTTTTCATTTAGTTAAGGGACTGATGTAGATAATTTACCAGCCGTAGCAAGATAGTAGACAGGGCCGGCTCCAGGCACCAGCATAGGAAGCACGTGCCTGGGGCAGCACTCTGTAAGGGGCACCGTTTTGGCCAATCTTAGGGCTGCACTCCTCCAGCAGTGCTGGCCTTTTTTTCTTTTTTTCTTTTTTTTTTTTTTGCTCCAGCGGCGCTCCTCCATCTGCCCTTTTTGCTTGGGGTGGCAAAAAAAAGTTAGAGCCGGTCCTGATAGTAGAGGGGTGGCTTAGTGATGCTTCAGGTTTTGTCCATGTGAGGCTACCTGGAAAGACATGTTCAGATCTCAGCATTATCACCTTGGTCTTTCCAAGGTAGATGACTCAAGTATCATGGAGTTTTCTGGAGGAGTGGCTGTGACCTTAAAAATCGATGTCTTGTCTAAACAGAACACTTTGTACTTTGAGTAAGTATAGCGGGGTTCCCTTGGCCAAACTGCCTAGTCCCAGCTAATAATACTGGAAAAATCAAGAGTCTGGGCTATGCCTAAGAGAAATCCATGTATTAGTCATGCTATAAAACTTAAATTCCATTCTCCAGGAGGGAACCTAATTTGCCATCTCTGTGTTGCTTATTTAGATTCCCATCTGTAAATATCTCTTCATAGCATGTACAAGAGGATGCAAAATAGCCTCAGTCAACAAGTCCTTTGGGCGTTACCATGATATAAATATTTAATAGTAATAGTAAATTTTTAGAGGTAATACTCTTAAGTTCCTTTTATCATATTCTTTCACACCCTCTACTGGTTGTGGACCAGTACTGCAGCTTTGGAGGAAAGACATCCATGACTTGACCTGAAATGATAACTCACAATGAAAGAGACAATGAAAAAACCCGACTTTCTCAACCTGATCTGAGAAGGCCAGTCTTTGTTGTCAGCACAGTAAGCAAAAGACTATATTGTATAGGGTGGGCATGGGTCACATCCAATGTGTCAAAGGGTTGACAGTGAAAAGATAAGTTGCAGACTTGTATGTATTTTGGATCAGTAATATAGCGTTAGGTTATTTTAAGATTCCTTGTCCCCTTGAAAGGGTGCACAGCCATTTCTTACATAAATCCATCTGACTTGTCTGAAGTTGTCTTAACTCCATTGCATTTTGTGCCAGCTCTGTGGATATGAATCACATAACATATTGGGGAGGAGGGGGTTGATTTATGCTTATTTACTCTGTGCAACTACAAACGTCTGCGTAGAAATTAAATATGGACATTTAGGAGAGACCTGCTCCGCCCCCCTCTTTTTTTAGCCCTACAAAGGCAGCTATGTGGTCAGCATCTGGAATATATGTGGGAATTATTCAAATGAGCTCTAGTAGTAACAGCTCTATCCTAGGCCCTTAGAGCGGCAAGAAGAGAGTGACTGACTCAGCCCCCCTTGTGCACATGGCACATTTTTACATACCACAGCCACATGCCAGTTGTGTTGTGGTGGTTTTGCCACTAGGGTCTTATTGTCCTGTCCAAATGAGTCCCTATTTGCATATCACTTATGAATACTATTTTGCCCATTTATAGAAATTTCTATCCAGGGATCTCAAAGCATCTGCCAAATACTAATCAAGCAGCGTCGCACCCCTTGCAGGTAGGAAAATATTATCATGGCTATTTTCAGATTGGGAAACTGAGGAATGAAGACATTTGAGTGGCCTGCTGAGCATCGAGCCAGTGAGAGAGCAGGGAATCGAATTCTCATTATGGCTTTAGCGGGTGGACTAAGCCTCCTCATTCTCCTCCAAAAAGAAGGCATAACACACATGTTAAAGGTCAAGGGATATTCACCCCCATTATGTCTGCCACAAGGATTCAACTTCTGGAGCAGATTAACCCCTTACTGGATCTCTTTCTCTGGTGCTGGACTCATTAGACCAAAACAATGTCTATTGCAGGTGTTGTCTTCAGTGCAGCTCCACCAGGGATGCATTTGGCCCACTGTGCACCTAGATAATACATTCCTGCAGCTTCTGCTTGAACCGGTCAGTAAGTGAACAGCACCAGCAAGTCAAGCCAGAGGCCCCCCAGCTCAGTTTGCCACAGCTAAAACTTCCACTGCCTGCTACACATACCCCTGCAGCACACACAGTGTCCCTCTTACCATCTGGTGGCACGCCAAAGATCACCCAGGCACTCTGCAGCAGAGCTAAGCAATGAACCCAGATCTCCAGTCCAGTGTCTTAATGGCCCGCTCATCCTTACACGCCCCATTTCCCTCTTGCTTGGAGAGAGATTGGCTCCAGATGAGTGAGAAATCTCAGCTGGCCCACATGCAGCAGCAGGGACTTTGTTCTTCCTCATTTCCTAACAGGTGCTTCTGTCTTGCTCCCAGAAAAGCATTAAAAATAGAACGATGCTCTTTCCTGTGTGTGTGTGAGAGAGAAAGAGGCTGGGGCTGGGAGGAACCAAATGCTGATTTTTTCCAGCTGGCTCTAACAAAAATGCAGCCACTGTCATTGAAAAACCAAATGAAAATGGCTAATGCTGACCCTTCTGATCACATGGCCTAGATCATTTAGCCAATCAGAGGCAACAGTAAAATACCATGTGACTCATTTTATATGACCTATCCCAAAACTGAATCAGGGTCATACCGGAAATACACTAGGAACAGCAGCTAGATAAAATTTGTTGATCCTCAGACTCAGTAAAAAACATCTCCAGAGATTTGCAACCACCGTAAAAATTCATGCAGAATCCCTTGCTGGATCATGGATATGGCTCAAAATCAAATCAAGGCTGATCTGAAGTCCCTTTTGTGGTTTAAATCAAACCGTTCGTTCAGCTGCTGGTGTAAAGCTGCTGTTTCCCAAACTCTCATCGACTTCATTGGCTTCAGGATCAGGCCCACATCTCGAGCCAGGAGAACTTACAACCACTGGCATGGAACGTCAAGAACTGGCTTTGAAAAGCTACAAAATAAAGCTATAAAATGAGGCTGAACTTAATTAAATACAGTGGAGAAAAATGACAGGGAGAAAATGTAGTTAATCACTGCTGCTTGGCCTTTTGCCTAAGCTCAAATATCAGTTTAATATCGGATAGATCCTCAGTCAGGGGAATGTACCCAGTAATCAAATAGCTCTTTTCCATCACTCACAGCAAAGCCCCTAAATGTACTTTCCTTTTCCAGAGTTTAGAGCCTTTCTCCCTCTTTTCCTGGCTGGTGTCAAGGGTCAAAATGCCCTAAGGCTAAATAAGATGTTGTCATTTCTCCCATGCTCCCCGCAAAGTCTCTCCCTGTTCTTCCCAAGTAGCCACACATCTCAAAATTAAAGACCAGATTGTGAACTTCTGCCCACCAGCAACGCGTTATACCCAGTGGTCCCAGTCGCATCCATCTATGCAAAGACTCTCCCCATCAGCTTCAGCGGCAATGCTTGTGCGTGAGTCAACACCGACCACACTGAGCGAAGGGTTCACAATCCGGCCCTAAATATGCATCCGTTTGGTCTGTTCTATAAGTAATCAGTGGAGTGACCCTGGATTCCTGGGCATGTCTGGCAGGAAGATGGCTATGTTAAGACTATATCATCAGAATTCCCCAGCCCTTCTTTCTTTCCCTGTTCTTGTAATGAATGGAGGAAAGAACACCTCAATGTATGTTCGAGGAGGCTGTTTCTCTCTCAGTCTCTCTGGCGCGCCTGCCTTGGCTCACAAACACATGCACAGTTTTTTTTTAAAAAAAAAAAAAAACTAACTTTACAGAATGAGGTTTTTCAGCCACTCCATCGGCCCCTCTCCTTGGAGCATTTTGAAACATTTTGACGGCTTAGCAGCTCAGTGGCGCAATTTTCACACAGTCATAACCAGGAGGCGGATGGGCAAATGACAGAGAAAGCACTTCATTCCTGCCAGAGTGTGAATCTCTGCAGAGCGGGTCACTGTGCAGTCTGTGCGGGTGCGTGATGTACCTTAATTTATGATGACCATTGTCAGGATGAGACTACCAAGTCCACGAAGACTTTCCTTGTAACATTCTTCCTCGAAGAGAAGAATCCCTTGTCACACTCTCCTCCCACCTAAATCAAACCTAATAAGCAGCACTTGCTACCAGAAGTTCCCATAACTCACATCCAGTGGGGATGCTAGAGTTTACATGCCCTCTAGTGGACTTGATTAATCAATAATCAGCCTGTTTGCATCACATCAAACAGGGCTGGACCCAATTCACAAAAATTGAAAGGCCAGACTGCTGATTTGACTGCTGCAAATCAGCACTGCTCCATTGCTGATTGGTACCAGCTGAGGATCTGGGCCAACTTGTTCAAACAAATTGGGGTGATCCAAATATGTCACCAGTGCTTGCCGATTTCACTGTGCAAAGGGGACTAACAATATTTGCTTCTTTATGTGCCTTCAATATATTTTGCAAACTTAGCATTTTTCATCTCAAAGACACTTCCCTTTGGTTAATTAAAGGGTCAAAAAAAATCTGACAAACTGTTTTTCAAAAGAAAATCAGGGTTTTGGCAAAATGAAACTTTTTGTCGAAAATGTCTCTTTTCCATAGAAAAATTAATACTTTTCACCAAAAATATTTCAGCTGAAAACTTTTGGGTTCCAGATGAAACTTTGGGGGGTTTTGGCTGTTCAACTACATTCAAGATTTTCAGGGGTGGGAGGAGGGACATTTTCAAAACAATTCTATGAATTAACCCTCCCAACATTCCTGTGAGCGAGGTGCGTGTAATCTCCATTTTATGGATGGAGTAGCTGTGAAGTTAAGTGACTTGCCCCAAAGTACGCAAGGCTGTGTGTTGTGGGAACTCAAGGCCAAGAGTTAATTGATTCTCGTAAAATATCTTTGTGAGGTGGTTAAATGTTATCCAATATCTGGGGGTTGCAGGGAAGTTTCCTAACATAGCACCCCCATACCAAAGTCAGGGGTAGTCTAGAAATGAAGAGATGGGTAGATTAGTTTTCCTAAAGTCACACAGTGAGTCCACAGTAGAATTAGGACTAGCACTCCAAGACCCTTAATGTGTCACTCCCTGTACTAACCACTAGACCACATTGCCTCACTAAATAGAAAGCTTTCTGTTTTTTTCTTGGTTCCATAAGAGTGAACCTTGTAACCTGGAATGCACCAGCACAGTTTGGTTCTCAAGCCATTGTCCTTGCTCTGGATGACTCTCAGTATTGAAAACTGGAACCACTTAGTGTATTTACTGAGCAATGGTGCGATATCATCAGTGAAGAACCCAAACGTATGGTCCCAAATGTAAATGAATATTAGGGTAATTCCTCCTGTTTGTGAGGAAGAACTTTTGAACCTTCCTCTGCACATTAATTCAAACAACTTCCAGCCCATTTAGAAATGTCCACATTGGTTGAGTCCTCTAGTTCCTAACATTTCTTCTTGTCTTTAACATCACAGAGTCCATGTTCATTTTTCCTATTTGCCTTTCCGGTGGCAGGTTCTTATGACTTTCTGTGCTCACATTACTTTGATTCAGCAAATTAATTAACATGTGATATTTAGTTTTCAGCTGGAAGCTCTTTGCCTTTCAGCACAGATAGCCAACAGATCTTGGTCTGGACACGTTTGTGGGTGAATCTGAGCTTGGCTTCTGAATTTTTCTCTGCCGTCTGATTAATAAGGCTTAGGCAGTGCTACATGTATTGTATTGTATATGCTGCATAATAATTCCTGGAAAATGGTCTTTTTTATTATCTAAGAATTTAAAATTAGAAGTTGCAATCAAATTGCATAGATTCTTTGTTCTAGCTTGAGGAAATGTATGCATTTGATTTATTGCAATATAAACTAAATAGAAGGGTATCCATGGCGGGGGGGATCACGCTGTGTTTAGCACTCTCATCATGATATTTGTTATCAAAGTATTGTGTAAACGTTAACCCTCAAAACCCCCAGTGATGTAGGTGAGTGTTATCCCTATTTCACAGCTGGGAAAACTGACACAAAGACTGAATTTGGCTAAAATGTGACTTAGCGAAGGCTGCATATTAAGTTAGTGATACAGTGGAGACGCATCTTATGCTGGGGTTAGGTTCTAAAGTCCGCGCGCAAGGTGAAAATCGCGTATAGTCAAAATTACCCTTGAAAATTCCTTAAATTGCCCATAAAGTACAGTTTTGTGTATACAACCCTGTATGTATGTGTTGTGACAAAGCTCTGGCCTTGTCCCTGTGGGTCCTGCGCTTCCAGACGCTGTTTCAGTAGTAGCAGGTTGGGGGGAACTTGGGCCCGCCCTCTTCTCCGGGTTCCGACCCAGGGACCCTAATGATAGCAGCTGTTGGCAGCCAACCTTTCACTGACAGAGTTGCTACTTTTTCCTGGGCCACTTCCCCACAGCTCTCCCACTTCTCCCTTACCTCAGGTGACTGCAAAACTTCCTCTCCTCCAGCTCCTTTCTCCTTGGCTTCCCCCAACCTGACTAACTGGGAGGTTTTTAACAAGTTTCAGCCACCCCCTGATTGGCTTCAGGTGTCCCAATCAGGCTAGCTATTTCTATTCCTTTCTAGAAGCTTCTTGATTGGCCTGGAGTAGCCTTTGTTTGGCTATCCAGGGAACAGGGACCTGAACATTCTGAGGCTGATATACCTCCCTTCCAGCACTCTCCTATACCCTTCTGGTCTGACTCCGTCACAGTATGTATAAATGTAGAATATGTACAGTAATGTACAGTATATAATAAAGAGTACATACGCAAAAATTAATTTTACAGTATTTTTAATTACATAAAAGAGAGAAAGAGATGGACGAATGAAAGAATAAAAAATGAAAACAGTATAGTACTGTAAACTTGAACAGTCACCATTCATCCTGGACATTCTTGCTAGTCTTGTACTGTATACACTTCAATGATTAGTCTTCCTCTTCCCCTGACAACACTACTGGGGGGGGTCGTCAGGGCTTGATGTCGATTCAGGAGATGATGGGCCAGGCTTGGGTGACAGAAAGCGAGTCATAGATGAAGTGGTTGGCTCTGGTTCAGCTCAAGAAGTTGATTGTGTAGGCTCATCTGCTGCTGGTTGTTTTTTCTTCAAAAACATGGTAATTGGCAATTGTCACTGTTGTCTCTTGAGCTGCTCAAACATTATGTATTAGTGGTATTATTATGGCTATTTTATTGTACTATTTTGTTACTGTATTTCCCTAATATCTCAAGAAAAGAGCCATGCATCCCAACACACGTTTTAATGCTAACCATTATATCCTGCAGCAGCTGAAAGCACTTTGGCCATCGCTAATTGTCCTACACTCTGTTGGTAAACTAAAACACAGCTCAAACGATTTGCTCGTGCCCATGCAACAAGTCAGGGATGGAGCTGAGACTTAGAACTCCGGAGTCCTGACTCCCTGTCATCTGTGTTGACCACTAAAAAACACTCCCACTACCGTAATAGCAGGTATAATAGAAATGTAGATTGCCCACTCCAGAGGTTTTTAGGTCAGTGGTAATGAGAGCACTCAATGTTTTATAAACCCGTTAGGTTTCCTGTTTAGGACTTGATCAAACCATAAACTGCTTGTTTAAATAAGCTCCAAAAACAAAATGTACTAGAAAGCTGAGGAGTAAGAAGACAACATCCAACAGCAAACTCAAATGTTTATTGCTGATTAAATCTCCTTACTGGGGTAAGGCAAGGTTCTTCCATTAAAATATACAGGACCAAATTCATCCCTGATGTAGTTCTATTGATGCTGGTTGAGTGAGACCATATTTACACTCGAATAGTTGACTTAATATTTTGAGTCAAATGTTAAAAATTCCGAGGGTCACATTATGTTCTTGGTTCCACCTGCACTTATCCAGACTAAAATACTTTTGATCTCATGCCAAATTTATAGTAGAGTAATTCCACAGGGCCAGATTCTTAACTGGGGTAAATTAGTTTAGCTCCATTGAAGCCAGTGCAGATTTACACCATCAGAGGATCTGGTCCCTATTTCAATGCCCCAGTGTAAATGGTTTCAGAATCAGCCTCAGAGTGGCTCCAGATTTACCCTGGTATAACAGCAAAATTTGGCCTTGTATCCGACCCTATACAACTATACAAGCCTCAAGTGTCACAAACCTGAACCTGACCCCAGTTCAGCCTTCTGATGCTTTAATATGTTTTAAAATTACACTGCAGTAAGTGTTGCGCATGCCACGAGTGTGTAAATCATCCCAAACTGCTGCAAATCATCATTTGTTCTCTTTTTTCAAAGCAGAGACGGAGAAGTGGCTGGTGATACTTGGGTGCAGTTCAGATATTCCAACACTCTGGTGTACGGATTGTTTTGATTCTTTCTTTGAACTCCTTTCCCACCCTTGCTAAAAGAAACAGACGACAGATCTACTGAGTTAAGCAACAGACAAGTTGGAGACAATGAGCCACTGGCCCCCTATGCCCCCCCTCCACACACACACACACACACACACACACACACACAAATTTGCAGACATCTGCTAGCTGGAGCTCGACTCTGCGGTAATAAAGTAGTGCTGGTATTCATGTGATGTGCTGCCTTTAGCAGTCACAAATGACTGAAATTAACTTCTGTTCTATGGGCCTTAACTTAGTTTACGACTGGGGGTCTTTTGTTTTATACGGCTATACGGAGGTGCCTTTGCCATACTAAAGATTTAACTAAATTATAATGAATGATCCTCACCAGCACTGTGCCCCTAATTAGAACAAGTCGCACAGACATATTGTCTCCTTGATTTCCTCTGTTACATTTCTCTCACTCCCTTTCTCTGCCTGAGACACATGGGTTCCATTAAACATTTTAGTATTTAATGTGGTTCCCTTAAATTACTTCTCGAGTTTTCAAGTTCCATTTAGAATTGTATGTTACTTTCTCGACTGTGGTTTTGATTTTGTTATGTTTTCTACATTTAGCCAATCATAACTGCTCTTCTTCCCCCCCTAGTGGAGAGTTTTTAGATGTGTCTAGGCTGTGACACCTACTTTAAAAACACACACACACGAGTCCTAAAATAGAGCTGGAAAATAGCACCTAATGATTTATTTATGTAACCCTGCTTGTTAACTGTGTGAAGATGCCTCAGCGCAATGAAATGTATCTATTAATGAAAATTAATGTCTGTTTTGAAAAATTATCTTTACAGTAGCACTTAGATGTTCCAATCAAGCTCAGGTTCATGCTGTAGTTGGGACTCTACATATCCCAGTCTAACTAGACATGATAGACGTAGAATGTATTTTAGTATCCCCATTTTAAGATGGGAAGCTGAGGCCAAGAGAGATTGTAATTGTTGTTAATCTCTCTGTAGTGTGTCTCCTCAGCAGCGTAGGCTACCCTGAGCACAGCAGACCTGTCCTCTGCTCTCTACGCTAGCTTCCCATAACCTATCAATTCAAGTTCAAGGTGTCAAGTCCTTATCTTCAAGTGCTCCGTGGCCTGGGTCCAGGGTATCTAAAAGAGCTGGGAGAAAGACCTTGGTCAGTAAATTCACTTCTCTGGCCTAATGGGACTGTACAATAAGGATATAGCTAGTCTGGGTGGAAGACAGAACTTTCTTAGGCGCTGATCGGAGACTGTGGAATGAACTCCCTCAGGAACCAAGACCCACCTCAAACCTGACCACCTCCTGCTCCAGGTGTAAGGTGCATATCTTTGGCCTTGCCTTCCCCAGTGGGTGTCTATCAAAAACAAACCAAAAACCCTACCGAAACAAGACACCACACTGCACCCCACACACTTCTCCCCCTGCGGACAGGAGGACAGAACAAACACCACATGACAGGCAGTAGTCACATCACGTAATGCACTACTGGAAGGTGTTCAGATACTGTGGTGATGAGTGGGGGCACAAAAACCTGTATAGAATAGAATTATTTATTATTTGTATTGCAGTCGAGCCTATGAGCCCAAGTCATAGACAACGATGCCATTTCACAAGGCACTATGCAAAAAGATAATCCCAGCCCCAAAAAGTTTACAACCAAGAGGCTTTCTATATATGGTGATACTGGCCAGCAGAACTACACTAGTGTAAGTATACCACTCTTGTTATACGCATGACTTCTCATGTAGATGCTCTTATTCCAGAATAAAAGTGCCCTTTTCAGGTTTAGATTGAGGTGCTTTGAAAGCGGTAGAAGCTAAACCAGAAAAAGACATTGACTCTGAAATAGGAGCGTTCACGCAGGAGGTATAACAATAGAATCATACCGGTATAGTTCTGCTGGTCAGTTCCCCTGTGTTGACAAGCTTCCGGTTTCCTTATGTAATTTGGCCCAGGAAGTCTGTAGCGAAGTGGGGACTGAAACTCAATCTCCTGGGTCCCAATTCAGTCTCCTAACCACAAGATTCTCCTTTGGTTCCTAAATTAAATATTTAACAGCACTTTCCCCATGGCTCTTCACAGACATTAATTGCAAACCTGTTGTGAAGTAAGTATCTATTTTACACTGGGATGAACTGAGATGTATTGCAGATAAATGTGTTCAATAAATCACACACAGAGTCTATAGCAGAGGTAGAAATAGACCCCATCCACTAAAAGTGTGTTAAGCCTGTGACTCCGTACCCTTGATGTCAAAGGACTGGGCCTGTATCTCAACACCACTGCTACATTATTTTTAATGGCTCCTTTCGAAACACAACATACGTGCAAGAACCAATTTTCAATGAGGTTGTTCCTTGCAAAGGTCTGTCAGACATTGGTCCCACTCAGATTTAATCCTGATGATTTACCAATGTCACTTGTTATGCAGATAATTCTTTAAAGTTTCCCTGATATCTTGGCTTCCAGGTTTAAGCCACAAGGAGCTGAAAATTATCTCTGGAGCTAAGATAGTTTTTTACTTAAAGCTTTAAGTTTCATTATCAATTAAGCCTTTGTCTAGAGTGCTGACGTGTTCACAAATGGGTAACTTGGCTTGTGAGTAACATTAGCAGACTTGTGATTCCTCAGATATGTCTAGGGATAATTGAGGTTCAGACTTGTGTTCTTTATTATAATCCTCCGGCTGATAATGTGTGACAGTGCAGATAAGGGAAAGAAATTTGCCAGCGAGATGCCTTTCAATCGTATGCGTTCTACCCACAGGTGCGGTTGGACTTTCCTCTGAGGCAATGCAGACTATGTATCCTTTTTCTTTAAAACAGTGAAAGCCTGGATTGATGACAGGCTGCATTAATGCCCTTCTTACCATATCCTCATGGAGACTGCGAGGATAATATAAAGATCCCAAAGGTTTAGGGATTTCTTTATAAAAATATTCTTCTGTAATGGTGTGATCGTGAGGCTTTTGTTCATATCGTGGGTTCGGTCACACTTTCTATTAAGTAGATCTGGTCGAAAAACTTTCAGCAGACTTTCTACTGATGTGCTTTTGTCCATTGTGGGATCAATGGACAGTGACTGATCTTTCAGGGGTCAATTTATTGCATCTAGTCTAGATGCAATAAATCGATCCCCGAGTGCTCTCCTTTCAACTCCGGTACTCTACCGCCGCGGGAGGCGCAGGTGGTGTCGACAGGGCAGCAGCAGCAGTTGACTCAGAGCCATGAAGATGCCACGGTAAGTCGACCTAAGTACATTGACTTCAGTTATGCTATTCCCGTAGCTGAAGTTGCGTATCTTAGGTCGATTTTCCCCTCCCCCACAGTGTAGACCAGGGCTTTGTTAAAATGGCAGCTAGGTGGTCTGGCTTTCTGAGCTGCTCAACTTAAGTGATGCTTTTAGTTTTAGAGGCCCCAATTCAATCCCAGGTATGTCAGGTAAGCTGGCAACCATCACACTTATGACCATTTATAACACATACTACTCAGATCTATTGTAAGTTTATAACATATATTAATCATTTATTCACTATTTCTAAATGGAACCTTGATATAAATGGTGACCGTTAGAGTGTTTTATATGAGGGTTTCGTGTAGCTGGGTGAAAAGTTTTCTAACAAGGAACTCTACTTTATATGTCTTTAGTTGTGCCTCTGTTTGCCTTGATCATCTGAATCAGATGGTCAGCCTGCCTAGTTTGTTTTTCAAACCATGTGAAGAATCTGTATAATGTTTTCATAGACCAGAAATGAGCCTGTTCTGCAGAGTTTGGAACCAGGTGAAAGCTTTTCAAGCATTCAGGGCATTTGGATCCAGGAGTTTGAGTCAGGATCATCTCCTATGTAAAAACCTCACTAGTGGGCCCACAAATATTTCCATTAATTGCGTTCTGCTGTGATAACATAGACCTTGGGTTCTCTTCTTGGGAGTTATGATGAGCTTCCATTTTGTTAAGGTTAGATGTAATGGGTGGATCCCAAAACTCTTTGTCTGTTGTAATATGGAGTCACATAGGGGAAAGGTTGAGAACTAGCTTTAAGCAGGTTAGCCCAAGATCTAGCTAAACTCTCTGGAATCTTAGAGACTCTGATTTCAACAGGTTCCCAAATGAAGCAGCAGTAATGGAGAGGATCTTCTGAATCCCTGGGATTCCTGATCGTACCATGGGGTGAATTCCTCAAAATGCCCATGAACATAAATAGCACAATTTGAGATCACAAATTCTTGCACCCTCTTAGCTTATGCCTGGAGTTTTTCTGTGATGCAATAAATATCAATGCAATACAATTCATTGATACTCAAATGTCCATCTGTCCAGTATACAGGTGAAAAAAAATGACCACACACACCTAACCAACTATAACATCCTCCTGGGTTTTAATGGTATAAGGCCACATCTTGTTCACGTTTTTCATGCAAATCTGCAGAGGCTGGGCTGAAATGCTCACTCTACCTTGTACCTACCTGAGGAGAATGAAAAGCTACTGATACACATTAAAATGTATATTGTGTTTGAGCATGTGTCGACAGTAGGGAGTTTAGTGGGGCAGGTGGAAGGTTTCTCTACTTATCTATATAGGCATTTAAGGCAGGTTCTTCACTGCACTATCTCTTGTCTGACACAGAATCTAGGGCAGTCTCAACAACAGGAGTCTGCAGCAAAACATACTCTGGGGGAGATCACAGTGGACTATTCGAATGCTAGCCCTTGGGTGTGTCATTTGAATGTCATGTATGTGGCAATTGATTTCCTTGTCTGGTGACTCAGGGAGATCCAGGGATGTTCCTGTATTTGTTTGGCCAGTTGATCTCTCTTTGTTAGCTCCGTCTAGCCAACCAATTCCCTGCAGCCCCTAGTGGAGCCAGACATTCTGTACATGGAATTCCTATGGCACGAGAAACACTCACTGGTGTGGGATATCTTTCATGCTAAATATTTTCCCCTGTGGCCTGTGCATTAGCATTTCCTCTATCTTTCTCAGGTCGCTATTACCATGGTACCTGAGTAGCAATTCTGACAGCAACTGCAAACTCCCATGTAGGTTTACCACACTTGTACTAAACAGGTCAAACTATTTCCATTATTTATCTGACCCCCAGTACTATAGTAACTGAGCCACTCACAATCTTTTAATGTATTCATCCTCACAACACTCCTGTGGGGTTGAGATTATCCCCATTTTACAGATGGGGAACTGAGTCACAGAGGAACAAAGTGTCTTGCTCAAGATCCCATTGGAGGTCTGTGTCAGAGGAAGGAATTGCACCCAGGTTTCCCAAGTCTTAAGTGAGAGCCATAACCACTTTGTTACAAGCTGATAGAGAGGAAACTACAGGGCTGTCACTGCAATCTGATGCCCTGTGAACATCCCGATTTCCAGAATTTAAAGGGTTAAAAGCCAAGAAGGCAGAAAAACACCAACAAAATGCCAGGCCTTTGATTTAATAAAGAGATAATCCTCTTTCTATTAGCCGTGGTAATAAGGACTCACCAGTAGTTAATGAAGGAACATACACAGCTATGACATCATGTGAACAGCACAATGTCTGTGGAACTTAAAACAAAAAGGATTATTCCAATCTATCAGCTCTGAGCCAAAAGCCAGCGAGGATGGATCAGGAGAAAATTTTAACATGTGAAATGTTTATTGAAGCACTAACATGAGAGCGGAATTATGCAGCCTACGTTATTAAAAACAATAAGCTCCTATTTCAAAAGATTATTTTATACAGAATAATATACACCCAGCTCGACATACTGGAATTCCAGCTGGAATTCCAGTGAGTCATTCCAATGACATAATGAACCACAAGAGTGGTGCTGCAGCGGGTTATCAGTGTCTCGAAATGCCTCCTCCTTCCACTGGGGTATAATTTACCAGGCCTGATTTTGAACTGATTGACTTTGGGGGTGTGCCTCCTGACTGACACTGGCGTGAGAAAAGAATCAAGCCCACTATTTACAATTCATGATGAAGGGACTCCAGGACCTCTGCTGCTGTAATGCTTGCCGGTCCCGCCATGGGCTTTTCAAAACAAAAATGGCCAAGAATCTTCCACAGAACAGATCCCACTTGAAAACCAAGGATGAAATAAAAGAACAGAGGGTTCTGTTCTTAGGGCCTCAATCTGATCTCGTGAACAGTGCCTTCATGGAAGAGATCCCACCAGCTTGGAATGTCCCCCCAGATCCATAGACAGAGAAGACTTGCATGCACAGACCACCCCACTCCCATGCAGAACAGGGGTTCAGCCGCTTCCACTCCTCACTCATCCAGACCTGTGGAGGTTTCTCTGAGGTCTCTCTAGCGTCTGCACTGGTAGAAAGTAGCCGGTGATAGAGGTGAATACCTATCCCACCCCTGTCCTCCACAGGGAATAACTAGAAAAAGTCCAGTAGCTCTGGGGCTGTATTATCTTATCCACCAACCCCCATCCATCCCTTCTGGGAGAAGGTGCAGCTTGGGAGAAGCTGCTGGACTCATGCTGCCCAGGAGCCAGGGACCAATGGAAGAAACAGGTTTCCGTGCAGATGGTCCCGTGGCTATTTGGGATCCATCAGGTTTGGAGTGGCTCTGGCAGCTTGTCCCTTGAGGGAGGGGTAAACCCACACACACCGCTGGTGTGGAAGAGTGGATTTCCCTGAGCCCTTTCCCATGAGTTTAACAAAGGGAAGGGGATGATTTGGCTCATTGGCATCAGTGGAGTTACGCCTGATTTACAGCAGCATAGGTGAGATCAGAACCAGGCCCCTATTGGACTATCACAGTTGGTTGTCATGGCAATGATTATCTTGTCTCAATCCAAACATTCTGGGCCGAGCAGGTCCTTGGGGTGAACAATTGCCGCTGCACCTGCTTACAGTGGGTCTGGATTTAACCCTGCGGCTTCAAGAGAGAAATAAATACAATTTAGATCCAGTGGGCCAAATTCTGCTTCCATTTACTGCTCTCTAAATCAGGAGCAACTCCACGGATTCCAGTGGGTTTGATTCGGATCTCCTTTATGCTTGTGCAAATGCAGAATAACTTCACAGAAGTCAGGGAGAGATTCACACCGTGGTAACCGAAAGCAGGGTGTGATGTGCTGAGCGTGTGTTGATGCTAATGTGAACAATAATAAAAATAGAGGGGGTGGACCCCACCATATTGCATTATTCATGAGGGACAGCGGCCAGAGGGTTCTCAGTGACTCTGAAACTTGCTCCTGTTTTTCTAAATTTGGTGACTTGCCAGCCACGCTGCACAAGACATCTGTTTGATAGGTCTCTAGAGAAAGCTGCGGGTATGCTTTCTGGATGATGAAGGGGGTAGACTGGCCAAATTCTTGTGGCACTGATGATTTTAATATTGTTGAGGCTTAATATAATTGTATTTACTGTATGATTAATGATGTTAAGGAGCGTAGAGCCTGGGATGGACATCTGTATTATTTTGAATATAAATGAATAAATCGATCATATATTCTGAAACTGAGATAGAGTCTGAGATTTTTCCAAGCAGACTATGGGAATTAGGCACTCAGCTCCCAGTTTGTAGGAAAACTCCCTTGGGCTTTTTTTGTAAATCCCAGTTAGAATTGTTTCCTAAATTGAACGTTTAGTCACAGCTTTCTATGAATCCCTGGCAGGTCTGTGTGTTCCCCAATTTGAATAATAAATACAGACTGCCATTACTTACCGCCATCATCTGATTCCTCGTTGTTCTTTTTTGATGTCGGTCCTGAGTGATGATCATGTGAATTACTGCTCCTGATTAAACATGTTCCGCAGCGCTGCCACATACTGTGTTAGAGAGGCAAATGTCGGACGAAGCCACATCAATAAAAGCGTGGCTAAATAAATGAATCAGGAAGAGGACATTTTGGAGCAAAGCTCTGAAACGTCTTAGTAGGGTCGTTTTTCTAATTATAGGACGGTGAGGTTGGAGACTCTAGATGCCCAGGCGAAGGATGAAAAAAAAGTATCCAACTGAATAAATAAATCTCTTAAAGAAAAAGATAGTTGTCTGCCAAGAAACTTAATACTAAATGTTTGGATTGCAGTTCTGAAAAGATTTAATTGGAGATATTTCCCTAAGAATATGTAAATAGTCTCTCAGTTTCTTAAGTAAAAGGAGAAACAGATGCCAGGTTTAAGATCTGAGATGTAATATGAAAAGCACTGAGGCTTCTAAAATGTCATTTAAAATGTATATAATTAGATTCTTATCTCCTTAAGGGATTGTACTCTGCTTTGCTCAATATAAGCTGTAAACTCCTTATATATACCTTCTATAACAGGAGGGTCTACTGGCTCCTTTAAATTCATTGATGGAGTAAATTCAAACATCTGGATTTTAGTGCAATGTAATTTTTGAGATGGGCTTAAGGCACATCATGTGGATCTGGATTTTGAATATCCCAGTGTTCGGAGGATTTGGGGTCTAGGTTTATTGCTTGGACCCATTCTAATGAGTAGAGGATTCAGATCTTGGTTTAGAGTTTGAATTTCCCAACATTTAGAGGTTTTGGGCCTGGAGTTTGGGTTTGGGCTCACTTCTGTTTAAAATAAGACTTAAGTAATAATTCCAGTGGGGTAATGAGTTTGGATAAAATAGGAAGTGACCCATCTACAATCGTTACTGAGGTTTGGAAGAGTTTGGTTCCATTTTTATTCATTTAGGGCCCAGCCCAAAGCCTCTAAAAGTCAATAGAAAGACTCCCACTGATTTCAGTGGGCTTTGGATCATGCTTTTAATTTTTTGGCATGTCTTTGCACTTGTGGAATTTGGTCAGGATCAGCAGAGAGAGCCCTGAAATCCTATAAGCTGGGTGTAAAGTGGTCTCCCAGCGGGCTGGCTCGGTCATTGACTGGTGACAGCTCTTCATTCATTTATAAGAGCACATTAGACATTTCACCCATATGCAGTCATTGCACCTCATCATCCCCCATCAGCAGCTAAGACCCATCCAAGAGATTTCTGTTTTGCTTTGCTGGGTGTGTGGCTTCAAGCCCAGCCCCCAAAACTCTCTTCTCGTGGCATCTCAGATCCAGCAGGAATTGGGAAGGACCAAGGCTTGTGCACAACTTCCAACCCTGTTCAGGTCAGAGCTGTGCAAAACCCCCATATGGAGACCCAGGACCAAGCCTGTTTGCCCGGTTTTGTTACAAACCTAAATTAGGTCAGGCTCGCTGAGACCCCCGAGCTGAGTTTCCAGTGATGCTAGTTCTGATTGGCGGTTCTGGGAACAAACCAGGTGGATTTTGCTAGGATTGTGTGGGTTCCCTCTTGGGACCAGACAATGCCTGCCAATTTCAGCTGAGCTCCTGGGGCAGTGTTGGAGTTCATTCCAAGCCCAAAGTCAAAGTAAAGTGCTGTGGGCCCAAAACTAAGGAAAGGGTTTTCACCCATCCACAGGATCCAAAACCGGCCTGGTTCAAACAGCTCTAGAGGAGACAGCCAGGCATCGTGGTAGGAACTACAGAGGAATGACAGCAGGGAAGTATGTACAGCCCACCAGCAATCCTGCTGGTGCAGGGCAGGACACCTCAGAGCATCCCAGAAGAGATGGGCATGCTCCTGGCCAAAGTATGCTTTACTTGGCAGACTATGTACGCTTGGGGCCGTAATGTGCCAGTGGGCAGAGGAGTTAGGCCTGCTCCCTAGAGCTTTGTTGAGCAGAGAGAGAAATCTTACCCTGCAGAGATGTGTGAGTACTCAGGAGTGCTGAGCCAAAGCCTATTTAAGTCAACTAGCATCTTTCCGTTGACTTCAGTTGGCTTTGGATCAGGCCTCGCTATGGGGAGGGAAAGGCATCTCCTTACAACTTCTCCCAGCATCACACTACACAGCTAGCTTTCCTGAACTGAGCAGGAGGTGTCCTCTAAGGGCATGTCTACACTGCAATTAAAAACCCCATGCCAGCTGACTCAGGTTCTAGGGGCTTGGGCTAAAGGGTTGTTTAATTGGGGAGTAGAAGTTTGGGCTTGGGATGGAGCCTGGGCTCCAGGACTCTGAGAGGTCAGAGGGTCCCAAAACTTAGGCTGCAGCGTGAGCCTGAACATCGACACTGGAATCAAACAGCCCCTTGGCGCTGCAAGCCCAAGTCAGCTGACACAGGCCAGCCATGGGTGTCTAATTACAGTGTAGACACACCCAAAGAGCTTCCCCCATAGCACAGGGGAATTGCAGACACATTCTCATTATAGCCAAAAACTGCTGAACATCGAGGAGAAGACCCGCAGTTCAGTGTCAGCAATCAGACAGTGCAAACTCCGAGACCCACGCCACGGCTCTTTGCCTCTCTAGACCCCCCAGCCCTCTCTCCCTTCTCCTTGTGCTTCCTCTTGTAAAGCTATATTTGCCGTACTTAGAGCATGCAGTGCTCAGAGAGGTCAGGGGCTAAGGGGAATTTTTACAGCCATGAGATGTTAGGGGAGTGGGGGGAGGTGTAATGGACACACCATTTTAGATGGAGCTCTCCACAATTGTGTGGCAGTTGATTTGGCGTCTGCAAATGTCCTGCAGCCCCTTGCCCAGGCAGGAGGAGACATTTCACCGAATAGACTTTTCACACTGAAACCTTTGAAAAATCGATAGACCACAGACCAACTCCTCAGCCGGTGCCAACTGTCACAGCTTCACTGAAGTCAATGGACCTGGCCCACGCACAGCTTCTGAGGTGAAAACCAGTCTCATCCCAGTTACATTTTACAGTTCAGAAATTTAGAAAATGCCAAGATGTTTTTGCAAAATTAGAGGGAAGTTTTTAATTTGAAAGGAGTCCATTTAGAGAGTGAGAGAGAGAGACAGAGAGAGAGATCCCCAAATTCAGTATTTGATAGCGCAACAAAAAGTGAAATCTGCAAATACTGAGGTTTCCAGGTATTCCCTGTAACAGTTCGAGACAGCACTAGCTGCCTCTTGTCCCTGCTCGTGAAATGAAGCACCAGTGTTTCCTTTTAAAGGAGAAGGGGATAATGACCAGGCCTGATCCAAAGTCCATTGAAGCCAGTCAATATCTTTCCACAGACTTCAATGGGCTTTGGATTGGGCCCTAAAAAAATCAAAGGGAAAGGGGAAACAAATAAAACCTGCAAGGACAAGAGGGAAAGAGAATAGATGATGAGGGGGGACTTAGTTCTGCAGGGTTCGGACACCATTCGCTTTCTGGCACTCCCCTTTGACCCTGCTGGTTATCTCTCAGCTCAGATGGGTACTGAAGCCTTACAGGAATTCCCCTACTTTGCTCACTGTAGATCTGTGAAGTGCCTGTAAGCCGTCCCCTCTAGCTCAGAGCTTTACTCAGTTGCTCTCATGTCATGTCTAGAATCCAAGCTAATTTTTTTCCACCGGTGCGGGGGGACTCTTTGGAAGGGATTTTGACTCTTGTGGGAGTGATGGAGCTGACCTTTGTGGTGCCGTCCTGTGAACTGGCTAGCGCAGACTGGTTGGCACCTCTGCAAAGACTGAAATCATCACCTTTGCCTCCACCGTCTGCCTCTGAGCCCCGCTCTCCCACACGGCGGTGTGATGTGCCTCTTGTCTGCTACCAGGCCAGCCGTGGAAGTTTGGAAAAGGTTTAATTTAGCTCTCTCTTGAATCCCCTCATCCTGCCAAAAAAATCTGAACTTTGGTTCCAAGTGGAGCTTACAAATCCTGATTCCAAGGGGAAGAGGAGAGGAGGACCAAGGAGAAAATGGGGTGGTGTTTGAAAGCGAAAAAGTGATGCTACCTCACAGTGGTATTTCTCTGCTGATCATTTATTTTTACATTTTTAAAGGGATGGTTGGTTTATTGTCTTTAATCTGATTGAATGCTGTATCACAAAAGGTTAGCAAATAGGACCCAAATTTGGGGCAACAGTGACACTTAGTGGCAAGATAAATGCATCCTTGGTATGTTTTCCCTAGGGCTCTTCTCTTTGCTACCCTATTTGGCAATGTGGGATCTGATTCTAATCTTGCTTACACCAATTTTACACCAGTTTAACTCCATTGGGCCCAGCTTTGCTCTGAATTGTACCGGTGTGAATCCAGAATCACACCACTGACCCTATTGGCGTTGAGAGTGGAATCTGGCTACCAGAGTTCTAGCGGTGCAGAGCAGAACAGTGCTTATTGTTGCAAAGAAACTAGAAAACTAAACAAAGGCCAGAGCCTCAGCTGGTGAAATCAGCATAGCCTACTGAAATCAGCACATTATTGACAACTCTCACAATTTTATTGTGAGTATCTAGATATTTGGCATCTTGCTTAAAGTCCCGGGTCATGAAGTCATGTGACTATGCAAGAATCTGACCTTTTTTGAGTAAGTTTCTAGCCCCCACAGCTGTGGAGAAAAGCTTGAAAGTGTGATCCTGGTACACCTGAAAGGCTGAAAGATCAGAAGGCAACAAAAATAATCCAATAGATTTTATTTATTTATTATTTAATCTCCTGATTTTTAAGATAATCTCATGATTTGGGGGGGGAACTGACTCATGCTTTTTGGATGCTTGGAGGTAGCAATATTGAACCAGAGCTACACAGATTTTTGCTAGCCTACGATCTGACCAAGCCATCTAACACAGTAGTATGGATCCGATCTAATTTCTCTTTCCTTGGAAATACCTTTTTCTTCTTTGTTCCTTTCTTGCTGAAGAAGGACCTGCCTTAAAAGTGAAATGCCCCAATTGCCTCTTAATTCCCCCCCATAACCTTCCCCACACACTCATTTAGGTGACTTATTAATACAGTGCTAAAGAACTGTCCCTTTCCATCTCTGTTGATATTGCAGCTCACAGCAGCAATGATCTCACTACATGTAAGGGTCAGGAATTGCTGATCCCTCCACTATTATAAAGCTTTTGATACCATCCTAGGGATTTAACAGGTGAGGCATGTTTCATCTGGGTATGTAAGGAACAATTATATAACGTGGCATCAATCGGCGAAATTGCACATGATGCAAGGTATTTCTTTTAATTTTCTTAACCTCTAAGTATGTCAGCTGTGACGAGCAGTTTAACCACAAGCTGTCAGAGAGGAAACTCTGAGACTCCTGGGGATATCAGCAGAGACATCTCAAGTGACCTAGCTGACCTAAGATGTCAAACACTATATGGCTAATACACCAAGCAAAGAGCTGCTCACAGCGGTCAGGATATACAAGGACTCAATTCTGTACCCACTCACCATTCAGTAGGCTACTGACATGGGTAAGGGGCTGCAGGACTGGCCACTAGATACAGAAATATAAATGGCAGGAGTAATTAGATATCTCAGCGAAGGCTACCACCTAAAGTGTTACTAGTCATGAATTCACTTGATCGAAGAAGCAGTACAACAGAGAGATTCATAGGAAGTAGAGAGAGGGACTTTCATCTTGGGAGATACTCAAGTACTAGGGTGATGGGGTACCAGCATAAGAATATGGATAGGTAGCTACAGAATGCTTATGACTCAAAATTTCAAAGGAGCCAAAGGAAGTTAGGCAGCCAATGCAATTGACACATTAATGGGAGTTGCGCACCTGACTAATGCTCTTTTGAGAATCCCATTTCTCCCTTTTATTATGCAAAATTTTGGGATCTTATAGAACCGTATTTCAAATAGATGTCAAAATCAGGGGACAGTCCTCAGGTGGTGTAAATCACCAGGACTCCATTGACTCCCCCAGTTCACATCAGCTGAGAATCTGGGTCACAGGTGCTGACCATTTGTGGTCATTCAACATTCGAGGTCGTTGGGGTTTTTTTGCAAGATGTATTAACCCCCTTGTCCTGGCTATATTCCAACATGGGTAATTACAATTCACTTTGATAAATCCAGCTGGGTAATTAGTTACATCCAGCTAAATAAATTCTCCTTGTAAGTTCAGTTGGATGCAGTATCCTTTACTTTCTGTCCTATATAATAAGTGGTGTTACTATGTACTGTGAAGCACTGGCTATGTCTCACCCCAAAGGGAGCTGTTGTTCTGTGGGTGTTGATGAGACTCCTGTCCCTTGTTTAGAAGTCCCTAAGGTGGAAGGCATTATATACTCAAACACACACACAGCCTGATGCTGATCTCACACCAGCTTTACAAACTGACTCCACTGAATTTAAATAAATTACTCCTGATTCAGACCAGCGTAAGCTGAGTTACTGAATGTAGCCGATGCATCCCTGAGTGTGCAAGGAGCCTGAAACAATAGCTCCTAAGGGATAAGCCGCCCTATTCATCTTGTTCCTAAAACCTACTGCTATCCCGAGGACTGCTGGGAATTCAGCAAGGGAGCAGAGCCTGCCTTAATTCAGCCCTGGATGTAAGTGTGAGTAGAATCAAGCCAATGAAGGATAATTGTTGTTTCTTTCTTTCTCTGTGAGACTTTAAGCAGAGTCCTGAAGGAAGGGACAGGAACTTGGCTGAGCTGGGCTTGGCTGACTGTTTGTCCCCAGCCGGTGATTAGGCCTGCCAGTTTAAAATACTGTTGGAGCCCACTAAAACGGCTGGGGTTAAAATATCCTGTGGACTGGGGATACCTTAGAGATGACTCTTCCGTCAACATTTTGTCATGAAGCTCTCTGACATGAGGGAAATCTTATTGGTGAAGCCTCCGTCCCCTGACGTTATCTGATACATTCCAAAACTGGAACACAAATGATTATATCTGTCCCGCTGTTATTTCAGAAGAAAATTATTCAAATACAAAAGCCATGCCTGGAGAGTCTCTCTCACTCAGCTGGCCTTACAGACTTTTACTTAAACCACAATCAATCTAAAAGTAGGAACAAATTTTAAAAGACCAAAAAACACTGGCTTCAAATCAGTCAAAAAGTCACTTGAAGAGAGAGCCAGCATGCCACCCATTTTGGACATTAGGTCTAAATTCAAAGTAGCTAAATTTAAGTAGGGAGATCATTTTGGATTTACACCAGTGCCCCTCAAATCAGATTCTGGCCTTAAATCAAGGCCTCCAGCTATCAATGCTAAAACAACAGCATCTTGTTAGAGTACAAATTATATACTACGGCTCTGAAAGGAAGCTGTTTGCTCTACCTAAGCTGTGACTTCGGGAGCAAGGACTGTCTTTTCTCCACAACCAAGATTCGCAAAAGTGAACAGTGATTTTTAAATGCTTAATCTGAGACACCACTAAGGGGGCCAATTTTTTCAGAAAGTGCAAAAACCCTCACCCTCTAAAATGTAGGTCTTTTTAAGGCTGCCTCATATTAGACACCCAAAAAATGAGACATGCAAAATCACTAGTCATTTTTTAAAACA
Organism: Dermatemys mawii; assembly: GCA_007922305.1. Lineage (NCBI taxonomy): Eukaryota > Metazoa > Chordata > Testudines > Dermatemydidae > Dermatemys > Dermatemys mawii. The sequence continues at coordinate 17,001,515 of ML677373.1, forward strand.
TTGATGTCTGTCCATACAGAATCTAGCCCAATGTGGCACTGATCCCTGACTGTGGGATGTGGGCAAGTACTGCAATACTAATGGTAGTTGTCATCCAAGATCGAATTTTGATTGCTGTCTGGCAAAATCAGGCTTATTCAGAAATAAGTGAAAAATGTCTGAGGTTATACAAAACCTAAAAACAAGGTACTGGCTCTTCCTGTAGAATGCAGGGGTTTTTTCTCTGGCTGTCCAGGGAACACACTGTACTGTAGCTATCATCCCTAGGAAACAGCTAATGAGGCTATAATTATGGATAGTTATTAGGAAAAGCGAACTCTCCTTTGCAAGTCTGGGGCCTCGCCAGCCTGCCTGCCTTTCCCCTAACAAAACTGAAGTTGCCTATGACATTCTACTTTTGAAGATGAGTTATGGCCAAGGAGGAAACATTTCCGAAAACGGTGCAAACTTTGAAAATGGTTCAGGTTCGGTTTGGAAAGTCAACAGAACTGCGGTTTAGGTTGGTTGGGAAACATCCCAGATCAGTTTGAGCCACTCACACAGATTAGTTTATACACATTGCAAATTTCTCTCCAAAGCAATCTCTTCGCAGGGCTCTCCAGCACCAATGGGATAATCTATCAAATACTTGACTTCGCTTTGCACTTTGAGGCCATGAAAAGAGAAGTTCCCCTCAAAATGCTTTAAGCATCTGGCCATGAGATGTTTTAAACTTGATTCAAGGAACATGCAGAAGTGTATTAATAATCCACCTCTGGGATTTGAATACACTGTGATACAGTTGTTCAGAGGTTGGGTTGGTTTTTGTTTTTTTTTCATCTCTCTCACCCCCTCCCTCTACTAGTCCTGAATAGCGTCTTGGAATTCTGATCAGGAATGTAAAGAATAAATGAGTGTGTTGGCTTGGAGCAGCGAACCGATGCTGCCCCTCACAGATGATAGTAATGTTTACCAAAAAAAAAATTAATGAAATGGGTGGCATTCTGATGTCAGAAGGATCGGAGCCAGAGGTGGTTTGCTAACGGGTGGCTTGGTATGAGTCTCCCCAGACTGCCGAGCAGTCAAGGAGATTATATTCTCAACTGTTAAAGCTGTTTACACATACCAAGCAGCACTGACTGCCTCTTTGTGGTGAGTTGTTTACATGAATTTATTTTGGGAAAATTCCATTAGACGGGACCAAGATTTCTTCATAAATCATTGAATCTAGCTTGTGTACTGATAAAATCTGGTTAGTCATTTATTCTTTTGGGCAGTGTTTAGCTATGTGTGTTCTTTATATGGAAGGAGCAACTTACGTGGGTAGTATAAAAATAATGGATTGCCTATGGCTGCTTCGCAGTTGCGGACATTTTGCTCTTCTGGGAAAAACTGTATTAGAAAATGAGCCTCATAGCTCATCCATCTAATATAACTCACTAACAGAGTCACAGATCTACTGGGTGCTCCACTTCTGGCTAAGTGAGTAAGCAGAATTCCTCCCCCTCCCCGGTCCCCCCGGTAGACACTAGAACCACCTTTGATTTAGCACCTTTAAAAATGAGTCCTTTGCAGATACTGTGTGGTCTGTTTGTCGAAGTCTGCATTGGCCCTGTTCTCTGTTGCCATGAGAACCCGGTCACAGGTATCAGTGCTACTATAATGGTTTTTCTTCCTTTGGCAAAGAAGAACCACGGCTGTCAGATCCTAAGTGCATGTCAGTTGAGATGGAGTCTTTGCCACCTGGAGTTTATTCCTAGCCCGGGTTTAAAGTTCATAGGTGCTGGGCAGAGCCATAAGTAACTTTCAGAACTGAACTCAAACTAGGAGGAAGTCACCGGATTTGTTGTTTGCTTTCTTGCTTAGCCTCAAATCATGGCAGGTTCATAAGCCCTTCTACGAAGCAGGCCCAAGTGTTGAGAGGACCCAGATTTCATTCTCTAGTACTAGATAGAAAGAACCATCCTATATCCCTACTCTAGAATTCCATAAGCTGGCTGAAAAACACCTACAAGCAAGATCTCTTTGTCCCTAGCCTCTGTTTGTCAGAGGTGGGTGATGGATGCCAGGAGAGAGATCACCTGATCATCACCTGTTAGGGTCACTCACTCCAGGGCACCTGGCATTGGCCACTGTCAGTAGACAGGATACTGGGCTGGATGGATCTTTGGTCTAACTGTTCTTATGCTCTTAAGGGCCTGATCCTGCAATGACTTGCTCAGATGGCTAATCCTGACCCATGCAAGTAGTCCCATTGAATTCAGTGAGACTGATCATACCAGTAAGGATCGCTCACCTGGGTAAGGCAGTGCAGGATTGGGCCCTAAAATGAGGTTTACTTTCTTCAGTGTAACACTACCACTCCTGAGTCACTGGTTGGTTCTCCCATCTGCCCTCCTACTATTTTTAACTTGGGGGGGAGGGGGGATTTCAGGGCATAGAGGGGAGGGGCTGCTCTTTTCACTAAGGAAGTAAGGGAGTGACCTGAACCTTACCCATGTTTGATAGGAAGTATTTCCCCTTCACAGCTACATTACATATATGATTGAGAGGGAATATCAGGGCCACAGAACTTTGTTGCAGGACAATGATCACTGGGACTGTATTCACTCTCCAGAGCACAGCTGGAGCTAAGATGCTTCGACTTGGTTAGGAGGGATTCTCCCTACGTGGCTACTGAAAGAGCCCCTCCAGTTACCCTCCCCTCTGGCCCCCACCTGAACCATTCTGCACCCTGTGAGCAATGTGGTGACTCTGCTCTAACCAAGGATGGGTGCATGGGCTGCAATGAAAATCTGTCTTCTTTAAATGAGTGTGCACAGGTTAGCTACATACATTCATGGGGTTAAAACTAGCTCATGGCTTGAAGGGATTCACTGTCATTTTACAAATGGCTTCCCAGTTATTTTTTCACTCCAATCTCCACTACCATTCAGCCTCACCAGAAGGTGTTTCATTCTTGTGAGGCTGACAGTCCGTTCTTCTGTAAGCTCCCTGGGGTAGCTTATGACTCTCAGCTTTCCATGGGATGCTGTTAGAGGCTGACTTCAGCGATGCCGCTCATCTCTGTAGCGATGGCAGCTGCAGCCAGGGGAAGAACCATGTGTGTGGGTGCAGACTGTCCCAGCGTTCACCCTTGGGGAGGGCAGGCCGCTGAGCCACCGCCCCCAGCAGCAGGACTACCTCACAACTGGGGCCCTACAGGAGCTCCCTCAGAGTCCGCTCCCTAGGAGATGCGCTGAATCAGCAGATCTCCCAGCCACCTGGGCCCTGGCCCTTCAGATTCGGCCCCACCCATTTTGTGTGCTGGACCAGCCAGGTCTGAGTGTTTCCTCCATGCTGTTGGGGGCCAGCAGCGTGGGAGTGAATTGGGCCGGGGAAGAGCGCGGTTCCTGTTTTATCTCCACCAGATGCAATGCCTGGAGCTGTGAAGTAGCAACAAACTTTAGGCTCCACGGTTAGTTCATTTTCTCTCTCTCTCTTTATCGTGCGTTTAGAAATGGTTGGCAAATCTAGCGATCATGAAAACACTGGCCAGAGCCAAGTATAGTGTGGGCAGGTTCTGTGTGAGCTTCTTCCACATGGCCCTGCTAATACATCTCCAATCTGGCCCACTCCATCCCTGCTACTCCAGTCTTTGGCCTTTCTAAAGCAGACACCACAAGCTTGTGATGAATTCAGGCAAATTAGGAGCTGGTGCTGTGGACAGATGCCTGCAGAAGACATCACTCTCCCTGTCTCGCTGGGCTTCAGGCAGAGCTTAACCTGTGTCTCCAGAGGTGGAAGGTGAGGGAAGATTACAGGCGACTTTGTGGACTAATGTGGAAAGCACAGCTGAAAAGTAGGGCCATAATCTCTCTGTCTCTCTCACACACAAAGCCGTATGCAATATCGCTTTGATTTCCTCTGCCACATTAGACCTGCTCCACAGGAGTCAAACAGAGAATACGGTGCCCTTGGCTGGTTGGATGCAAGGGGCCTCCATAGCCTCTATTTCTGTGTAGGCTCCTACACCAGGCCCATTGCCATGGCACCTGAGTCCCAGCCCCATCCCTTCCCATTGGCAGAATCTTTCTGTTCTGGGTGTACAAAGATTTCCAGCCAAAGGGGCAGTAACTCATTGTGCTCTATCCCTCCCTTGCACACACGCACTGAGGTAAGCCATGCTCAGGCACCAGGAAAGGTACTGAGTGGAGTGTGATCTAGTACCGAGGGTACTGGACTAGACAGGAGACTGGGTTTTCTTCCTGGCCCCACAACTGATCTTCGGTGAGCTTGTGAAAATCTCTGGCCTCTCTTTCCCCTCCCAACCTTTGTCTGCCTTGTCTAGATAGATTGTGAGCCTTCCACGGCAGAGATCGTCCCTCCCTGTGGGTGGGGGGAAGTCCTCTAAATACTACTGCAATAGAAATAACAATAATTAAGGACCAAAGATTAAATTCTCTGGCTGCAGTCAACAGCTGTCTGCCTGAGAGAACACAGAGTGAGGACTTTGGTGTTTGGGCCTTCTGAGAGCAAACTCTTGATGTCTCCAAAGTTTAAGTCCTCTGAAGACAGGGGAGGAAACATTTTAACTTTGTAAAGAACAACCAGACTAACGACAAGTAACTGCAAGAAAACTGGCTAGCAAATGAAATACAGAACTTGCAAACACCCAAATTTTCCCTATTGGCTAACGGTGCAGACTATAAAATAGGGATTTTTTTCTTCACAAATCATTTAAACATAAGTAAAAAAATCTGTAGTTCCCGCTGCCGAAGGCACCCTAAGGAATAAAAAATGCAGTGAATCATGGGTATTTTATTACTGGTTTGTGTGTCTACCTGATGGCAAGTATCAATGGCTTCCCTTACGGAGGGTCCCTTTGGGGATAGAAGAATGTAAGGAATAGCTTACTAGTTTCTGTGTCTGTCTAATGGCAAAAATCCATGTTTTCTTATAGAAGATACTGCAGCAGCAGTAATGCACGGGCAGCACTTTAGCTCCTGTGTTTGACTTTTGGGTGGCAAATTATGAAGCAGGATTGAAATTCCCTCCCTGGTGAAATTGCCTGCTGTGCCAACTAGCCCTGCCGTGTGGGATGCTAGCCTGGCAAAAGAGGGGTGGAACCTTTGCCAGGCAGGGTGGAGGGGTTGCATGTTGCCTGCAGTATTTAAGGATGGGGATACACTTATTTGTAAATAGCCGATGAAGAGGACTAAGAGGCAGAATGTGGGTGCCAGGAAGGAGTTTAGCCAAAGGAGCAAAACTTAAATAGCTGTTGAAGTCTACGATTCACACTATCCCATGGCCTCTGAGTGTGATGGTCAGGAATCACTCTGGGTCCACAGTGCTTGACAGAGATCCCCTTTATTCCCAGACCAGTTCCAACTGCCTCTGCATAACAGAGCATGGGCTTCTGCCATGCCACTCTCCTGGATTGCTGGTCTGGGATGCTAGCCCACTTAAAGGTACAGTTCCCAATACCACAGTGAGCTCTGGGAGAGAGAGTCCTCTCAGAATGGATGTTCAATGATATGTGAAGGAGCATTATAACAAATCACCTGTGATTATGAACATAGTGGTAGTGCTGTGGGCCCCAGCTAAAACCGAGGCATGGCTGGGGTGTCATGTGTTGCAGCTACACTCAGCTGGTGTGCATTCATGGCATAGGGCTGTGCATTTCCCAGTTAAGACTGAAGGAGCTGTGATCACTCCGTAGCAGCTACCCATCCCACTCCTCAGAGCCAAGAACCTGGGCCATAGCGCTGTATAAATGTAATTAGTACTTAGGATGATAAGCATCTATATCATCAGGGCATGTGAATCCGCAGGATTGGGAGCTTTCCAAATCACACACCAGAAGAGGAGCAAAATCGCATCTTGCAACCGCATAGCAAACTCTATGGGGCAATTCGAGATCCAAGACAAGTTTGTCAACTTTTTATTGGCTACAGTGTGGTAAGTGCTCCCACAGGCTTCAACGTCCTTTATCTGCTGGCAGATAAAGGGCGCTCAGAGAGGTGTAAAATGCTTTCCTAGTGAAGCAGACCTCAGAGAAAGTCGCTTGCAGATGAGTCCTTTCACCCTTGCAAAAGCTACTTTCCCCAAGCCGTTCCCTCTGGGTTCTGATGTACTTGTACCTTTCTGAGGCTCACGGATCAGGAGGTGGGGCGGTGGGAGGTCAAATACAACAGCATCCCTAGGGAATGGCTTTTTGGAGAATAGATTCTTACCCATATAGCCAAGTGGATAGTGTGCTTTCTATTTAGCTTGTAAGCGCTTCAGAGTAGGGGCTGTCTCTTGCTAACAGTGTAACTTTGCAACCTGCCTAGAGCAAAGGGCCCAGGAGCAGCCCAATGAATGAATTGTGATTCAGAGTCTAAATTCCTCCCTTTCTTCCCCCCTCCCCTCATTACTCCAGAGAAGAAATCATTTACTTTGTCCAACTTGTGCCTGACCAGCAAATCGGGAGCAGAGCCAGGCTTCCGTCCACTCTTACCTCTCAATACCCCCTCCCCACCAACTTGTTTGCAGTGGGGGGCTTTGGGGCAAGTCACCCCTCTGCTTGTCCCCATGTCCACAGGATGTAATAACAGCAGAGAAGTTGGGAGGGGCCTTACTCCCCAGAGGGCTGTGACATTCTAATGCTGGGGGTTGGTACTGCACCCAAGGCAATGGGGCTCCATCTCATTTGGGGGCTTTGGGGCACTACTGTTATAAAAGTGATCATTAGCACTGGAATTGAACTCCATTGTGTTTGTGCTCAGGATCCAGAGTATCGTAACAGTCTCACCAGCAGCTTAAGACCATTATTATTTGTGAAACACAATCAACGTGCTACGAAAACGATGAGTAAAGGAATAGGCCAACCACTGCTGGGCTCATCTCTCTCATGCAACCCCACAGGCAACTATTTTGTGGATTCATAGGTTTCAAGTCCACAGGAGACTAGTAGGATCATCGAGTCTGACCTCCTATAGAGCACAAGACAAAGACCCTCACTGAGTAATTCCTGCATCCACCATGTCTGTTTGAGCCAGAGCGTCTTTGTTATAAAGATATCTGATCTTGCCTTAGAAGACTCCAAAGTGGTGGAGAATCCAACATGTCACTAGGTCAGAGGTTCCAATGGTCAATGGCTCTCATTAAAAATCTGCCCCTTATTTATTTATACAGACAAATTCTCTCATGTTGACATTCTAACATTTAGGGATTTCAATAAATGGGTGTTCGGCACCTAAGTACCTTTGAGGATCAACTTGTAAGCCCACCCCTTTCTTCTGTCTTTCACTCCTGCCCAATTTAGGCGGCTCCTTGCTCAGCTTTCTGACAGCAGAGAATCCTCTTCTTTGCTGCTTAACTGTTCCCAGATCTGAGGGCCTAACCTAGGACTGAGAATTGCATTAGGCAGAAGGACATTTAGGGATTAGGGATTGTGAATGCTGAGCATTGCACTGCTTAAGTATCTTCATAAATCTGGCCTATGAATCCCACTGAAAATCAATGGGAGATGTGTGCCTAAACCCCTTAGTTATTTTTGAAAACCTCCCCTTTCCTACATTAGAATCATGCCCTGCCCTGAGAACTGTGCTGCGGTACCTATGTGGTGTTCCATGTCAGGTCAGAGTCTTGCTTCTGTTTTTCCATTTCAGAATACCAAAATTGAATTTAAAAAAACAACCCATATAATAGCATCGCTCCTCCGGTGATCTGTTTTATTTTTTTCTTTCCTCCTTTCATGGAGACATGAAATGCCTCCATGCTGTCATTGTGGTTACTCGCATTTTCCCTGGCTGTTTATGTGGAAAAATCAGACAAATATTTGGTGGGTGAAAAAGAGATGTAAATCACTTTGGTGGTCTAATGTAACGAGAATGGAAAGGCTGGATATTTTGCTTTTAATCAAATAAAAGGCACAAGCACTTTGTTGATGGGGTGGGGGACACATTGAACTGTACAACAGTTTCACATTTTCCCTGTAATTTTTTTTTTTTTCAGAGAGAGCAGTTTGAATGTACTGGATGCAACTGTAACTAGGACAGTCACTTTCTGGCAAGGTTAAGTAAGCATCCTGACAAGGCAATCCAGCCAGCCTTGGGCAGGGGCATCTGAAATTAACAAATCTCTGTGAGAGAGGAGGGGGCGGGTTCTCACATGGAAAGGCTTATGTGTGACTTCTCATGTCACAAGTGGCAGATAGATGTGCATAATGGGCCTAACCTACAGGCATGGAAACTGACCTGGCTGGGCTTTGAGCACAATACAGGCCCCCTAAAGATAACAGTTTCCCAAAGGGGTGGGCTGAAGCATTGTCAGCACTTACTGACTAAAGAAGAGCACTGTGTAAGCTTGAAAGCTTGTCTCTTTCACCTATAGAACTTGGTCCAATAAACGATATTACCTCACCCACCTTGTCACTCTAATATCTTGGGACCAACACAGCTACAACAAGACTGCAAATATGGTTATAACTTGTGAGAACCAAAGTGTTTAATTTAAAAACAGACACATGGATTCTGAGGTGAACCAGTTATTTTATTCAGGGGCTCTGTGATTCTGTCCCAAGTTGCTTATAGAAAGGAAAATGAGTCAGTATTCTTTTAATCAAATTAACAAAACAATGCATTGACGAAGGTGTTGAATTCGTGGCAAAGTGTCAAATTACTTATATCATTGATTTAATACAGCAGATAATCAATTCTTACAAACCCTAAACAAAAATCCAGGGAGGTGGCAAGGGGGGAAAAAATGGTTGGCCCACCTCTATCTTTCACAAGAGTCTTATTGTGTCACGTAGATATGCCTAAGTCACCCGAGCACAATAACTATGGCCAGGCCTACACTACCCACCGAATCGGCGGGTAGTGATCGATCTCTCAGGGATCCATTTATCGGTCTCGTCTAAACATGATAAATCAATCCCCAAGCGCTCTCCCCATTGACTCCGGAACTCCACTGCTGTAAGAGGCGGAAGCAGAGTCAACGGGGGCGCGGCAGCGGTTGACTCGCGTAGATGAAGTTGCATATCTTAGGTCAACACACACACCCCAGTGCAGACCTGGCCTAAGTCCCACGTCTCTGACTGACGAACTGGCAAAGATCCCGCTGCTTAGGGAATGGAACTATTACTAGATGAACCAGCAGGGAAGCACCAGCAGTGCAGTGTCTAAGCTAGTCATGTAGTTTTGGGTTAAGGACCATTGCTGTTTTGCCCTGTGTCCACATTGATACCGAAGGGAATTGTGGGAGAAGAGGTCAAATTCCCATAATTCCCTGGGAAACACCCGTAAGTACCCTGGTGCCTGTGCTGTTTCCAAGTCAGGGGAAGCTGGCTCAGCAGGGCTACCTACTCTCCAGGATTGCCCTGGAGTCTCCGGGAATTAAAAATTAATCTTTCATTAAAGATTATATCATGTGAGAAACCTCCAGGAATATGTCTAACCAAAATTGGCAACCCTAAGGGTCAGGATTAAATCCAGGTTTCACTCAGCCCTTCCGCCATCTCCTGTGCTTGAAAGATGCTTTGCTTGGGGGGCACACAGATTTCAGTGACGTTTGAATCCTGATCCAGATCTGTTCTCAGATTGTGTAACTAGTTGCTGTCTGTGCTGTGGATTGATCCAATCGCCTGGATCCAAGTGCCCATCTAATTTAGGAAAATTTGGATCTGACGCAGAATCCAGACGCTGAGCTGACTTCAGCAGTCTGGGCTCATCTCTGGAAATAAATACATTAGATTAAACAGGGTCAAATGAAGCTGGAAAAGGCTGAGGCCGGCCACTACCACTGAGAGGGAGGCAAAGGGTTCAGGACAGGGACTTTTCTGCAGGAAGCCCCAGGAGACAATGTGGGGAAGGGAGTGCTGCAGCAGAACAAACGGCTTAAGGAGAAATGCCGGTACTTGGGAACTTCCCGCTTGATCTCACTCAAAGAAATGCTGAACAACTCCACTTGGAGCAGCGTCTGCTCTTGTCCCTATCTGGCAGGCATTAAAATTACTTCCTCTCCTAAAAGATACTTAACTGAATGGAGAATGAGTGTGGCAACAGATGAATGCTGTTTCTGGCATTGGAAGTATTGAGAGCCGGAGCAGCAGCGAGCGTAGCATATTCCAGATGAATAAGGATGGGTATAAAGAGAACAGAGTAGAAAGCAATAAATGTTTCTCTAATGTCCCCACAGAGTTTTTTCCCCTCTAACTGAATGCAGCTTTGACTGTTTCTCTTAATGGTTGATTTCAAAATAGGTCATGATATCACAAGCCAAGACTTCAACTGGGAATAATGACAAGTGGCAACACGGATAGTGTATTAGTCACAAGTCCTTACATACAAGTTCAGAATTATCCCTTGCTACTTTATCTAGTTGTCTGGTCTCTAATCCTAACATGAGCCAACTAGAATCAAGCAGGTCCTTAAAATGCTGCATTGGTCTTTAATGAAGAAAGACCTTCTCCGCTGCCAAGAGAGAACTCTCCCATCGGCATAACACTGTCTACACTGGCACTTCAGTCGGTATAAACGACATCACTCAGGGGTGTGGATTTTTCCAATAGAATTCCATAGGGTAGACTTGCCCTCCATGACGCTTGTAAAGCAAATAACTGTATTGCTGCCTGTCTAATCTGTTTAATTTACCTAACCTAGCAGTAAAAATAGTCGTACTTTTCTAAGCACAGAGAAGTCAAATGGCTCAATAACCGATATTACCTCACCCACCTTATCTCATTAAGAACCTTTCAATGCATTTCCATTGTACTCTTTGCTGTGACATTTCAGCAATAAATATAATAATTTAAAGTCTCAGTTTTGTCCAGATAATGACCATCTTCTCTGCTCCCTATTCCACAGGTCTACCTAGGCTTTGAGGTTTGGGCAGGTGGAGGGAGTAGTGGCATTTTCCCAAGTTCCACCCAGAAAATAAGCTCCACCCACATCAGATGTGAAAATGAGGCACCACTTCCAGTAGATTGTACAAAATCTCTGGAACTTGCTTCCTCACAGGGTCCAAAAGAGCCTGACTTTGGCAACCTTCTCAGCATGCTGCAGACACCATCTATTAGACAGGGGTTTAGAAAGGGCTGAGTGCATGTTCCCAGAACGATGTGGGAGGTGGAATGGCTGGCCACCTGGCCATGTTGGCTTGGCTTGGCTGAGTTATTGGTTCCTGCTGAAATGTTTGTTTGCTAACGCTTTTGGGAAGATTGATTATGCCATTGCATCACTAATGAAATGTCAGAGTGCCTAGAGCCTTTGTATAGGTGTCTAATTTACTATTTAAAGCAAAAGAAAGAAAATAAACATTTTTTCAAGTGCTTTTGTCTCTGCCTTTGAGTGCCCAAGGAGAGACGTCTAGGGCTTGACTTTCAGAGATGCCAAGGATCCATTGCTCCCGTTGACTTCAGTGGGATCTGTGGTTGCTCGTCACCTCTGAAAATGAGATGGATGTCTCAAGTTGAATACCTAAAAAGGGAGGGACCCCAAATCAGTGAATGTGGACCTCTGAGACATCTTGTAGTGGCAGAGCTGGGGATAAAACCCAGATGTCCTGATTTCAAGGATTCTGGTCTCACCACTAGATCTCACTAGCTAATAGGGGAGAGAAGATGCTTCATTATAGTGGTGCTCTCTTGTAAGGCACATTCTGTATCAAACCCTTTTTCACTACCATCCCCACCTCCCTGCCTCTGACTAATATACTTTTTTATTGGCCACTTCATTTGACTCCTCTGTGCTTAGAAAAATACGAATATTTATTTCAGGATACTGTAAAGCTTCTTTGCTGCAATGACTGCTTTCTGATTCCAGGAGAACACGAGCATGTGAAAGAACCTATTCAAAAATCCGTCGCATTCCCGTCGTCGTAATTTATGCGGTCGGGTTTATACTGTAACTTCACGTATCAGCTCTCGTATGCCCCCAAATTCATTTGGTTTCAGAGCAGACAGAGCTGTTAAAGGGGCCACATGCAGAACACCCATCTCACACTGGAATTATATTGTCCCTAGGTGGGTTTCATTATCATTGCCACTGTTCCAGCTGAAAACACCGACAAAACATCAAGCAGATTAAAATCCTTCACAAATGTCAGCGCTTCAGACCTGATGGGCCAGCTTGTGCTGTCTTGACTGTTGCTGAGTAATACCTTATTCCTCCTACAGCCCCATTGATTTCAGCAAAATTACTCAATGAGTAGGTGTATCAGAATCTGGCCCTAAGAGAAATTTATCTGTCTGGACCATATTGTTAGCTCCTTACATGTGTTGAGGAGCAGGTACACAGATAATGCTTGTGCAAGTGCTCACCACTGTGTGCAAGGGGGCCACCACCGCATGGAAGAGATTCACAGCCTGGCCCTGGGAAACAGCTATTGGTGCACATGCTGTGTGTACCAAGAATGCAGACACAATTCTGAGTACAGAAGGATGTCCTAGGTTTAATTCCCTGCTCTGACATGGACTTTCTGTGTCACCTTGGCAGGTCACTCAGCCTTTCTGTGCCTCAGTTCCCCATCTGTAAAACAGGGAGACCAGTACTTCCCTACCTCCTGGGTGTGCGGTGAGGATAAATACACTAAAGGGGGCACGGGGTCTGGATGCTATGGTGATTAGTACCTTCGATAGTTTATCTGACTTGAGTTTCCCTCTCATTCCTTTTACAGGATACAGCAGCCCTGAGTTTCAACCTTCTTTAACTCTCTTTATAATTACTGTCAACTGCTGCTTACGGCATCCCGTCAAACATTCTTGAATGGGACGGTTCATTTTTGAGATGCCCTGCTTTGCAGCTGACCGTCGGGGTGGGGGTGTTTTCTTCTCTTCATCATGAGAGCAGACACCTTCTCTGCTATGTTCTGACAAGCTTCCCGATAGCCACCGAGCTCTTACTGTTTCCAGGCACTGTTTGCCCTGGGAATCCTTTACCCACCTCTGCCATAGTAAACACACAGTTAGCTGTGTTGGTTTCTCTCCCGGCTTGCTCATATTTTCCCTTCTGTAGCTCCTGTGCTCCCCCGCCCAGCCCTCCTACTCCCAGCATGTCAAATTAATTCAAAGGGCTTGTTTATCCATTCTTTCCCCTCTTTCCCACAATGGGAGTGACCCACCCTTTCGTTTCCAAAGGCCAGTCACCCGGAGATAAACAAGGTATTTTTCCAAATGCTCTAGACATTGGCCATTTGAGTCCAGAGGCAAGGGCAAGGTCCAAGGATTCCTCCCCACTTCAGTGTGCCATTGCCTTAGGGCTGCTCCTGTTGGGATCAATGGTCGCTTTGCCACAAGCCCTGAGTAAGGGGCAGCACAGAGCTGTGCTTCCTCAAAAGCAGACCAGGAACCAGACTGTGGCCCATAGTCACATTCTGGTTCCTGGGTTTTCCCCTGCTCCCGGGGAAAACAATCTGCTCCAGCCCTATTCCCGGCACAATTACTCCCCATTCCATCCCTGCTGGCCGGCACATTGTGGGTGGGGAGTACCAAGCCAAGAGGCCACCCACTCCCTGCCCCTGCCCTCCTGCTGCTCTCCTCCAGTGCTGTGACCTGCCACATGAGTAGTCAGGAACTGTTAACCAAAACTGAAGGCGAAACTTTAGGTGCCTGCAGCACAGGCCCAAATCTTCTGGGCTGAATTTTTCATGTTGGTTTGAGTTTCATCACCAAGCTGGTGATGGTTCCCATGGGTTGAACAAACACTTGGGAGCCCATTGTTTTTGTTTGTTTGTTTTACCCTTGAATTTAAACAAACCACAAAGAGACTTGAAATCACATGAGCCAGAAGCAAACCATAGAGTAGGCAGAACCTCTAGATACATTACACTGACCTCGCTAGAGATCTTGCATTACTCACTGCCACTACTTGGCTTAGAGTGCACACTTCCATGTCAATTTTCCATGCTCACTTTCAGATGCCATCATCTTCCATGGACTGAAACCAACAAAATAAATCTGTGAAAACCCATGAGAACCAAACCAGCAAGTTACACAGCTCTACTCTTTTTAATCATGGGCCAGATTCTGCCATAATTACCAATGCTGAGTATCACCTTACTCTACAAGTAGTCCTGTTCATTTCAAGGAAGATCATACTTAGTTAAAGAAAGGATAGCAGGATTTGGCCCTATACTGCTACATAAATTTATTTTCCTTGTATGAGAACTATGATATAACTGATGTCCATCTCTTTGTACCCGCTGGCCACAAATTCACTAGTACTGGGAACAAGTCATGGAAAAATCAATGGCAAGTGTTAAATATGGTCCTAGAGTAAAATCCCACATCTTGGTGTGCTACACCAGGACTTGTTCACAGCTGTTATTTCCACTTGACATTATGGTTCAGGATGTTGTGATCGATCCTGGAAATTCTCCAACATGTATGCTATGCAGGGGGGGAATGATGGAGGGGGGCTAAGCTGTGTAAGACCCCAAATCATTCAAATCAGATGTTTGAAAATATTTCTACTTTATCTGTTTTGATCCTACTGATTAAAATGGGAAATATTAGGCTTAAAGTAACCCTCATCCAGAGTCTTGAAATGCTTCCCAACAGGCCATGGGCCAGATCTTCAGCTGATGTAAATTGGCATTTCAAGTCAATGGAGCTACATCAGTTTAAAACAGCTGAGGATCTGGCCCTGCGACCTGAAATTCCTGGTTGAAAAAGAATGTTCATTGAATTCTGGATTTTTAATTCTAGTCATAGAGCATCCCTGAAATCAGTTTGTCAGATTCAGTCACACTTATTCATGCTGTGTGGTACCATACTCCCAGTAGAGGTAGTAGAATCTAGCTCAGTGGGGCTACCTGTGAAATTAAGTAACTAAATGTGACCAAAGGTGATCTATACTATCTTACACAGAGGCTAATCCGCTCACTCTTAGTCACATTAAGTTGTATCTTGATTCCGTAAGTAGTCATTATCTTGATAGTAACAAGCATCATACGGTTATTCGCACAGACATCATGAGAGAATGGAAGTATTTACAAAAGACGATCAAGATTGTTAAAGAACATCTTCTTTGGGATCTTGAACAGAGGTGGTCAAAAACTGACACTTTTTGCAAAAAATTTCATTAAAAATGTTTTTAGCATCAAAAACTTTCTAAATTTGAAATATTTTCAACCCACCTTCTCTGCCTCCCTGACCTACTCTGATCTGTCAGATTCGCTCACTTCTTTAAGAGTTAATTGCTTTACTTTGTCCCATTTTATTTTCTTTGTATCACCAGTAGACAGGTCAAGCTAGGAACATTTAGTGCACATTGGATCTGTTACACAACTATTTCACACCCAGATCCAACATGCTTCTTCACATCTGTCCCAGAAGTTGTATTCTGATGCAGCATTTCTGAACTGTTCTATTATATCAAAGCACAAAGAAAATCCTGAGGAAAGAAGTATAGACAATGTAGTTGAAGAGATAGGCCCAAGCCCGACCTGCTTAAAAAATGCCACCTTCTTTTTAAATATCCCTGTTCCTTGAAACTCTGTCAGTAGCAGAGTTTCGGGATAAGAGCCAGGGATGCAAATTTGTTTGCTGGCCAACTCTATGATAACAAATTCAATAAACTGAGTTTTCTTTGCAACAATACGTTGGCACATGCATACTGTCCCGGATGATCCATTTTAAACCCTGAAAGAGGAAGTGTCTGCCTGAGTAGAATTTGTGCCGTGTGCCAGTGAAGGATTCTCAAACTTTTCCATAAGGTGAACCACAGCTTAATATAGAGGGATTGTCTTGCCAGCCAGCTCTTCGTGGACCTGAGCAGCTGGTCCACAGACCACCATTTGGTAAGTAAGCTTAGGGAGTAAGCGCTGTGCATAGGACAAACTCAATGGGCATGTTGCTTCTTAGCACTTCTCAGGAGCGAATCCATTTTCCCTCTGTCTCTGCCTGCTTGTCTATTCAGAGGTCAAGTTGCTTTCTGGCTTAATAGAATGCAGCAACTCTAGAGGCCAAGAGGAGGGTCAGTTCCAGTTTAGACTTCATTCTACAGCAGTGAGATGGGTGTCAGTAGATCCAACGGAGGCTGGGCCAGGGTGAGGGTGGGAAATGAAGATGAGGGGATATAATTTACACCACCCCACACACCGCCCCTGAATTTGGTCCCAAATGAGCCTCGCCCTGAACAAATCTTGTGTCCAACCAACAGATACTTGCCTGGCTTCATGACAACAACATAAATTGGCCTCAGGTTCGTGCAAGGTTTCACACATTTGAGCTAACCTTTACACAAATCTGGTGGGTGTGCCAGGTCTGGGAAGTGACATGAGTCCAGGAAAGTCTCCTGTGCCTTGCGGGTGTGTGGTGATTATTTCATGTGGCCCTGGCGAGCTCGTCCAGGATATTTCACTCACCGAACAATTTTCATATTTTTATTATGATTATTATTATTTATTATTATTATTATTCCCTGTTGTGAGGCTGTTACTACAACCTCAGAGAGGCTGCAATAATCTGACACCCTCTCCCCTGAAACACACCTGCTAATGTGCTTACAAGCTGGGGAGAATCTGCTTGGGCCAGGAAAACTGGGATCTGAGTATTGGGAAGGTGGCTTAGCACTAATTCTCCCTCTCTCTAGGCTTCATGGCTCATCCAGTAGTGCTGATCTAGCATCATCACTGTCCTCAAGCTGAGCGAATTGAAGCTCCCTCCATACAGCCTGTGACTAGACTGAGTCACTCATGGGGGTTGTGGGATAGCACCATCTTGTGGACCCTATAGTTACCTCACAGGAAGTAGACTAGGGAGAGACATGGAGAAAACGTGTTTAAATCAGATACTGAAGCCTTCATCTTATTATCTCATTGTTAAGTAAAAGCATTTCGCTGACATTTGAGAGCCCTTGTTTTCTTGAGAACGCTGCATCGGCCTTCGGCTAGCATGATGAGGAGCATAGAATAAACCCTTTGATAGATAATCATTGAAATCTCTGGGACATTACAGCTCTGCAGGGGTTAAGAAGTGATTCCTCCATTTAATCATTACACAATTGGCCTGGCTCATTCCAGCCTGGGGTACTCACTATCCCCTACGAATCAGATATTGGCCATTCTCAGAACAGTTACAAGAACACCCAGTCGGAAGGGGACCCTCCCCGGCCTGATGAAAGTGAGCGAGTGAGGGTGTGGGACAGCGAGCAACAGAGGGACGGGGGATGGAGCGAGCAGGGCCTCGGAGAAGGGGCAGGACAAGGGTGTTTGGTTTTGTGCGATTAGAAAGTTGGCAACCCCATGACTGGCAAGTGGTCCGACCCACTATGAGATAACACCACTATAATGCCAGCAAGACCTACAAGATTTTTCCCCTGAAGCTGGAGGCAATTTCCCTTGAATAAGACAACATCAGGTGTTCTTTCGCCCTGACTTTTGCCCTTGAATCAGCAGAGGCTAATGGCCACAACTTTCACAAACATCAATGATTTTATTAAAAAAAAAAGAGAGAGAAATGAAAAAAAAAATTAAAAACCCCTCTCCTCTAGCTACAGCTCGCCTAAAATTAGTTTGGGGTTTACTAGACACATCGACTTCATGCTGCGAATGCTGAGTTACTTTCTGTGTTAAAAAAATATTATTGTTTACCTAACTGTTCTTCGGTGAAAATGGGTGTCTGTTTCTTTAAACAGAGAGAGCTGAAGGCAGACAGAGCGGCTCCCAGCTTGTTTGCCGCCTGGGGAGGGGAGAGCAATGGAGAAGAGTGCATCCTGTTGTTGAGTAGAAAAGGAGACAGACAGACACACAGGAGGAAAGGGTCCCCTATGGATGTTTGCAAGAAGCTCTCACTCTCCCTCCCCGCACTTGGTCCTCTGCCTTCTCATTTTTAAACCGAAGCCCTGAGTTTTGCCAATGCCGCCCAAGATAGAACAGGTTTATTAGCGACAAGAGATCTTTCTTGAGCCCAGCTCTGTGGGGAGCTGTATTTCTGTGTAATGGAAGAGTCACAACAGACCTGGGCATTTAGAAAGATTTTATCCAGAAGATAGTATTATGACTGTTTCATAACTGAAGTCTCAGTTTATTTAAGCACTTGGGGGTTTCAAAACCAAAAAACCTCTGCATGTCAAATCTGTGCTCCGGGCGCATGTGACAGGACTCAGCACCAGAGTTCAGGGAAAGTTGGTGGTTACCATTTGGACGGGATTGTCATCCCCCCAAACCAACGCATGCACACACACAATCTCACCCTAACTTGCTCTGTCATTCCAATGAATCTAAAGCAAAGCTCATCCGAAACTGTTGCATTCCTGTCTTGGTCCCAGCATGTTCACTCAAAACTCAGTCTAAGCTTCCCTGTTTCGAATCCTGACGCCTTCCTATCTCAGCCCCACAGGTATCTGCGTATCTTGGACGCCTTTAGACTGAGCACCTCGTTCTCCGAAACTTTGGAGAAGGAAGTTCCAGTTATGGGGTTTGCAATAAAGCCTTAAGCCAAGACACTTCTGTCTGGTTTAGGGTTTTATTCCCTTTGGAATTGCACATTTTTACACTCAGGGTCAGACTTTCTGAGGTTGCCTCTAAAATCGCAGGTGCCATTTTCCACATTCCAGCATTGAGCGGGCAACTTTTCTATGCCCAAATGATAACAACGGTTTCATGCATGATAAATGCTTTTGTGCTTGCAAGTCAGGAAGCTGGGCGCCTAATTCATGCTTTGATTTGCACATCCAGGTAGTTTTCAATTACAAATCTGAATGTTTGGGGGTATAAAATTGGCCCAGCCATTTGAGAGGTTTGACTAGGATCCCTTTGAAACCTTGTCCTTAGGGATATACATTGGTGGGGCTCTTACAGTTGCACTCAAATGCAAAACCTTAGCGCCAACCTTGGCCAGATTAAGATATTTTACCAAGTGATATGCTTGTTATTTGTATTACCCGTAGCGCCTCAGAGTTGTAGTGATGGACCATGACCTTACTGTGCAAAGCATTGTATAATACTCATACTGTTAAATTCTACTGTGTATTACTTCAACCTAAAAACTTCAGCCATCAGAGTAAAGGCTGAGTGTGACTAAGCTCCATTGACACATAGATTTGTGTGATTGCCTGCACTCAGCTGTCTATAACAGCCTTTGAGACGTGTGTGCATGAGTTAGGTATTATGACTGAGTTGTAAGGCGTGTGAATTGAGCTGGATCTACACACTAGCATTGCAGTAAGTGGTGATCTCCTAGATCTTCAGCATCTACAGCATCTGCTGTATAATTTACCCATCGCTGTCCCAACTTGGGTGCATCTTACCACTGACGTATAAATGTAATTGCTTAGTTTGTAGATACGATTATGGGTATTATAAATATCAGATTGCACCAAACTGTAAGCTCCTTTGGGCAGGGGCTTTCTTGTTAAGTGTTTGCATAGCTCCTACCACAATGGAGCCTCTGTAATAAAAAATAAGGAGAAACAAAAATCGAAGTACAAAGGAAGGTGAACAAGGGGTGCATAAGCTATTATCTAGTAAACAGCTCCGACTTCCTTTCTCTTTCCCTACTCACAATGCTGCATGCCAGCCCCTGGTAGGGCAAAGACAGCAGAACAATGCAGCCAAAAATGAAAAAGGCTTGCGTTTGAAATGGACAAACATTGTCTAGAGGAGAATGAGTTTCTTGCTGTCATTTTGTATATTTTCATTTTTGTTTAATTGGGGGCACTGTGTATCCTAAGCAACTGTATTTAGCCTTCTCTCTTGTTTGAGGGGTTTATTTCCTGGCATGTGTAATTTACCACATGTGCTATGGTGTTGCAATTAATTTCTCTCTTGGCTTAGCTATGACATTCTGTGGGGATGAGCATCCTGCTTCTGGAAGCCTACAACCGCAGGTGATGTTCTCTTTAGGTCTGCTCTCCTGAGAGTAGGGCCTTTCACAAGCAAAGCTATTTGTGCGGATGGAACCAAATTAAAAGCAGAGGAGTAAATTAACTAGGTGTCTTTGAACACTTGTCAGACCTGGTTAACAGGAAACAAGGGGGCAACTGAAATGATGGAAATAGCCTCTTCCAGCCCTTAGGCAGCCACGAATCTCAGGCAGTGAAAGCAGAAAATGCCCTTTGGAGTAGAACTGAAGATGTTTGAGAATTAGGTATGTACTAGGTATAATAATCCAGGACTTTTTAGTAATGTCAGGAGTCATTTCACTGGTTAGGGAGCTGTTGCCATGCCTCCCTAACACGGGCCTTGCAGTGGTCATCCATGACTTTTTCACTCCCAGTCTACATTCCAGCAATGCTCTCTTCCTAGGGCTCCACTTGAAATTGCCCATTCAGCTGCTTGCTTCTCGAGTAGGGTGAGATGCTATGAGCGTGTAACCTGTGCTGTGGGTGACTTCCAGGTACCATTAGACCCTATAATGCCTGGCATGGCCTAGCAGGAGCTCATATGAGAGGCCAATTTATACACCATCGCAACAGTTAAGATCCTCTAGGGAGGTCCTGCTGTCAATTTCCAAGTTAAAACATTCCAAGGCTTAGCTGAGGGCCTCCATCTTCAGAATTGTCTCCTCCTCACTGTTCACCAGAGCGTGAGTCTTGTGAACTTGAGATTCAGGTGTATTTATTCGTCTCATCATAAGTTTCATGGTTTTCTTATATGGTAGAATCATGATTATCTGATATCACCCAGCATTGTGTACTCAGGTGCAACAGAGAGAGACAGAGACACCAGCGAGTCATTCGGATGAGTGTGGATAATGCTTCTTCTGGACCTAAAAGTTGAGATTTTCCCTGACTGAAGGATGGGAATTGGGCATTGAAATCCTTAAGGTGGCTTTGAAAATATCAGTCCAAGCATAGAGCAAATAGAAGCTCTACCACTCACTTCAATCATTGCAGGATTAATCTCCAGCTTTGTAAATAAGCAGCTGCCATGACAATAGGAGGTATGAGTATCATTGAAAGAAAGAAAGAAATGCCTTTTTAATATCATTCAGCATGAGTTACCCAGCATGCTGGTCATGCTGTGAGCAAAGGAAATGAGTTTTCATTCTATGTCCTAAGTCACGCATTGCCTGGCAGTGGTATAGGGAATGATTTGCTTAAACTTCACTTGTCAGAAGAGATGGGTTTGACTTGAAACTTGCAGATCCAAACATCTCACAGCTTCATAGATTCCCAGATTTAAATCCCAGACCCAGATCTCACAGATGATCCATCTCTATTACAGACTAAACAAAAAAAAACCCAAACGCAGGTGGAGATTTCCATTATCAGCTGGAGGATGTAGCCCAGAAACTGGGAGCTGGCACTGAAAATCTCCACCCCAGATCTTTCCCCACCCTGATCTTATAGGGGTTCAAACTCCTGCTCCAGAGCTGGGTCAAAGTTTGCATCTCAATCCAAAGGCTCAAGCAGACAGACATGCAAAAAGGATGGTTTTCTCATGGAGGAAATCTCCTACCTTTCATTGGTCTTGTTGTGGTCTTGTCAAAGCAACATCCCCCTAATTTTGATTGAAAATAACCCAGCCAATTTAAGAGGAAAGTGGCCTTTTAACAAAAATTAAATAAAACTCTGCACGGATGGTTTTATACTGTAGTAAGCAAACATTTGGTAAGCGTTGAAAATGCCTCCAGCATTGAAAGAGGCCGCATGCTGTAGATGAGCTATATTCATAAGGTAATGAGTCACTGGATAGATAGCATCATCTCTTTCATCAGCCCATGCGAGGCTAAACATATGTAAAGCCAAAGAGCACATCTAGCTGCAGGTTCCTAATATTGCACTTCTACTGATTAAAATAAATCTTTCTTCTGTACTGTAGACAGACAGTAATCAGGCCAAAAGGAGAAGGATCCAAAGACTAAGGTGGTGGATAAGATGAAGGGTCCTAGTTCCTCAAACGGTGTAAATCAATAGGTGTGGGAGTTTTGACTGAGCAAGGACTGAAGGATTTGGCCCATCATGACTTTAAAGTGTTTCTCGCATTCTGGTCATTAGCCAGATGTTTCAGTAACTTAGTTGCGGATTGGTCCTGCTTTGAGCAGGGGGTTGGACTAGATGACCTCTTGAGGTCCCTCTCAACCCTGATATTCTATGATTCAGTGCAATTGCACGCCCACCGACCCACAGAAATGTTTCGTGTCTGTCTGTGTGACACACTGAAGAAATAAATGGGAACTTCCACAAAAGAAGGGCTGAGCCATGGCCTCAATTTTGTTTCCTCGATGTTTTATTCAGAACACTTGTTAAAACTCAGTCAAGTATTCCCTCCAGGAGCAGCCGCTTCCATTATTTTATTTTAGGGAGAGAAAACTCCACGTGTTGGGAGTTCAGTGTGATGTTTGTATCTGTTCTATGCTATCACCTGGAGTACAGTGTTCAATTTTGATCTCAAAAATGACATAACATAAGTGGAAGGGATTGAGAGAAGTCTACGAAAATGATGCATGGAAAGAGGTCTGTACAAAGAGAGACTGGGGAGAGGGGACCTGTTTGGTTTAGCAAGGAGACAAATAAAAGGAGATTTTATAGATGCATAAGAATTAATGATTGAAACAGCAATGATAGGCAAAGTGCTCCTATTGACACATCCTTACAATTAATTAATACCTAGCTCTTAGTACTTTTCCTCCACAGATCTCAAAGCACGTAACAATGGAGATAATATCTCCACTTTACAGATGGGGAAACTGAGGTAGGGGTCGTGCGGTAACTTGCCCAAGGTTACCCTGCAAACCTGCGGCAGAGCAAGGAACAGAACTCAGATCTCCTGATTTCCTGCCCAGTGCTCTATCTGCTAGGCCACACTCCCTCCCGTTAATTAATGAACAAAGGCATATTCAATGCAACTGAAAGGCAAAGCACTTTATACTAATGGAGGGAAATGCTTTTTTTTTTTTACACAATGCCAAATTAGCTAGTGAAACTCATTCCCACAAAATACTACTGAAGCCACAAGCTGAGAAGGATTTTAAAAATTATTAGATAATTGCATGGGAAATGGGAACATCCACTACACACATTAAATTATTTATTTATTATTTGTTAATGAGGGACATAAACCCTCATGCTTCAGGGCATAAGCCAACCTCTGGGGGTAGGAAGGCTCTTCCCCTTTAAGCAAGTTATTCCAAAAACATCCACGGCCAGGTTATTTGTCCCTGTCACTAATGTGATGGGCAGCAGAGACCAGATACTTGCCCTACCCTAGCCCCCTTCACAGTGACACTTTTGCCTACGCTGCAATATATTCTGTTAGGGTCCAATCCTGAGAGATGCTAAGCATCATCTGGGCAGGGCCGAGCACCCTCAACTGCCATGAACTTCATTCACCTTGCAGGACTGGGCCTTTCACTGCTAGCAAAAGTTTGAGAACTAAAGATGATGGGCCTGCTTCTGCTCCCATTGGTCTCCAGAGCGATCCCTGCTACGTGCCCCCCAGGGGAGTCAGGAGATGTAAGCAGTCCCCTTATGCCTCTGGATATCCACAGAACCCATATATCAGGGAGAGCAGCTACTCCCTAACCCAAGCAGATAGAGTGCGGGGTGCAGGAGGAAAGTTGGTTCCGGCCCCCAGTGCCCCACAGCTGACACCAAGGACAAAGTGGTCTGTGCCACCGAAAGAACCAGTGCAGCCTCATTCTCCCATGAGCAAGAGGAGGAAAGGGGACCAGGTTGTGAGTCTCAAAGTCACAGTCCTATTCTTATCTGCTCCTGGAACAGCATATCTAAGTGCTGCCACTTACTTTGACTGCCTTGTATGATTAAAATACAGAGGAGTCCTAGATACAGTAGCTAGAATACTACTTGGAGACATTTAAACACAGGACTTTCTCAGCGCAAAAAATTGGCTTCTCGTCCACCTAAGGGATTTAAGCCTCCAGCTCTCTTTTTGTAGCTGTTCACCTTGCAGCAAGCTCAGTCCCTTCAAACACTGCCTACGAAACGTTCTCAGCCCAGAAGCCGTTTTAATATTTTAAATGTTTTTCTCCAGCACTGCAGCAGCTGTGCTATGTAAAATAGAAGACGTTTTTCTCTGTCCCTGGGCAGCTCTAAAGCACAAAATGGTAAATAGGGAGGAAAAAAGAAAAGAAAAAAGTTTTGTTCCTGCCTCAGAACTTCTCCTAAATATCAAATATTAATACCTCCCCTTCCCAAATTCCCTCCAGGGCTATAGATTTGATGTTAGCAAAACTTCCTGTCTTGCTGAAAGGCTCTAAAACAGTCAGGGTTAAAAATGAATTACTCCAATGAGAAAGCATGCTTGAAAAGCTCCATTTCTGCAGCTGGACTGTTCCAACTTCAATTCAGATCCATCCCATGTTAAAATATTGACTTATGTTCTGTAGCTTGGAACAGTTAAAAAAAATCTATTGGGCTTTATTTCCTAATTTGTATTTTGCTTTCAGGTGGCGTTGCTGGGTGTAAGCCCAGAGTTTTGATTGTGGAAATTGTAAGGCCAACACCAGTTTATGGTCAGCAGGTCTGCATTATGGCAAGCTGTGGTCCTGAGCACCCCTCTCATGCTGGCCCATGTCCCCACCCCTTCTTGGAGCGGTGGCAGGTTTCTGAGTTAAGATGAATGGGACAGTTCACACCTCTTGGAACTTTTGTTGCAGATTCAGGCTGACATGCATTGTACTCAAATCACATTTTCAAGCTTTTCTTTGCATCCACCAGGACTAGATATTTTTTTAACTAGAGCTGAGATTCTGATCTCATCACATGACTCCAGGAGCTGGGTTGGATAGTAGCTATGCTTTAATCCACACCAGACAGTAGTTTTAATACCCTTTTTCAACCAGTTAGCAACTTCTGTACTAACAAGAAAATGAGGTTCCTGCTTTTTCCAACAGTGCATTTGGCTGGGTTATTTTAATTTTTATGATGGTTGCACATGGGGCATTATTGGAGATTGAGGCTCCATTGTGTTGGGCACTGTACAGTAAGAGTCAGTCCCTGGCCCAAATCGAAGGAAATAAGGAAGGATTTTTATCTTCATTTCACATTCATTTTTATGTTAATATCCCCCAGGGGGAACTGAGGCAGAAAGAGGTTAAGTGACTTGTCCTGGATCACACGGGTATACTGTGGCAGAGCTGGGAGCAGAGCCCAGAATTCCTAAACTTCAGCTTAGTGCATGAACCCCAAAAGTCTCTCTCCTCTCCACTATGAGCTATAAAATGACAAAGATGAACAACGCCTTTTCATTGCCTAAGAGCTTTATTAACTTTACCCAAAGAAGCCTCATAGCACTCACGTGAAGCAGGCAAGTGAGGATTATTAGCAACATTGAAGGATGGGAGAAGGTGAAGCAGAGAGGTTGATGGACTTGCCCAAGGGCACAGGGAGAGGCAGAGTCTGAGCTGGGAGGCTGGAGGACCTCACTCTGAGTCCTGTGCTTAGGCCACTAGATCATGCCTCCCTCAATCACATAATACAGCTGGCCTGATCTCTGACTCAGTGCATCCAGTGTATACTACACTGCCAGCACAATCTGGCCCGAATCAGTGTAACCAGCTCTGGAAGGATCCTGGGTGAGCCCCTGGTGGTACATAGCTGCCTAGAGGCTCTATCCTCCTGAGTGTTGAGGGTTTAGCTAAAAAGGGAGAAAGCAGCTCCTGATCCCTGGCTGTGTTTTCTGTTCCTTGAGGGTTACTAGCAGCCAGTGGCCACTCTAGCTATACGCAAACTAGACAGCTGCCTAGGGTGGCTGATTCCTGAGACAGTAGATTTCCTCAAATTCCTCCCCCAGCCTCGACTTTTACAGTCCTTCCATCACCCTTGGAGGGCAGTGGCATGCTGAAATTTTGCCTAGGGCGGCAGATTCTCCTGAGCAGCCTCTGCTAGCAGCCCGTTGCTCTGACAGGTTGCAGAGGGACTGGGTAGCAGTAGAATCGGGGGGCTGTAAGCCAGCCTGATTTGTACTATGTGAAGCTGGGTTGTGCCTGTGGAATGGGGCCCCAGATCTGCTCAGTGAATGCCTGGGGTGGGGTGTGTTACTTTTATTAGCTGCCATTTGTTGCTTCTTATCAGAACACAATCAAGGGATGGCTTCCATTTGTCCTGCAATAGGTCCTGAGTAGGCCCACTGAATTCCCTGGGACTACCACATGGGTAAAGTTATTCATGTGCTTAAGATCTTGTAGGATTGGGCCCTAAGCAATTCTGTTTCTAAATTCCAGATCAGGCTTGAAGCATTGATCTAGTTATTTTGAAATCAGTGATGTTTTGTTGCTGTGTTGTTTGAGGTTTTTCCTCTACTGTGCCTCGATGCATTTGACAGATGCTTCATAAAAACACTAGAGTTATAGCAGAAAATAATATGTATGATGTAGAAGAACAAATATATTATAGTACTATATAGAAGAGCACACTATTATAGCATAAGTGACAAAGAGTCCTGTGGCACCATAAAGACTAACTATGGTGCCACAGGACTCTTTGTCACTTCTGCAATTCCAGACTAGCATGGCTACCCCTCTGATTCTATTATAGCATAGCACAGAATAGATTTCTATGAACAATTCTCTGTAAATCTAGTTCTTGACCATGTGGCCGGTCCATATGTGGACAAAGGAAAGTGTCATCTGATACCCATAGTTTGTTTTCTGTGCAGAAATCTGTCCTTATTTAACCCTAACTACATGCCACTATGCTTCCAGGAACTTTTTGCTTTGCGAACATAACATTTTAAAGGATTTTTTTTTTAAGTCAGTGCAGTTTCATGTTTAGAAGAGTGAGGCACCCAACACATCCTACTCTGAGTAGGGTTCTTTGATCGGTTGTGATGCTGCATGAATGGTAAATATATCCTCAGACTCAGAGTAAATATTCAATGGCATGTAACTCAGGTATAAAGGAGTAAATTTTATACAAGTTGGCCACAGACGCCTTGTCATTTCCCAGTAAATTAAAGGGTCTTCCATTGGACCTATAAATTTATCATACTAGTATTCTTCCATGACTACAGAAACAGACCGACCCTGTTTTGATAGTGTTCCATTCCCTGCAGATAACAAGAGCTCCATGCTGTTCGTCTCTGTGCCACAGCACCAATAAATTGAGAACTAAACCTTCTTTGCTGCTTCTCTCAGTGTTAGTCTTTCTGTTTTACTGACTGGTAGGTTTTTTTTTCCCCAGACCCTTGGCCAGATCCTCTGCCAGAAAAAAAAGCCTCCCATGTGCTCTCCCAGCTACTCACAGGCTTGGGAACCATGTCCCTCTGCCAGAAGCCCTGCCGTTCCCAAACCGAGCTTCTTTCTCCCAGAAAGAAGTACGCAGTGGGCTACTCAGCATTGTGCAAGATGCCTAACTGCTGTAACAAGATTCTTTGTTTTAATACCTACTCTCAGCTACACTGGTGTAAGACTAAAGTAATTCCACAGAAATCACTGGCTTTACCTCAGTGTCACTGAGTCCTGAATTTGGCCCTCATTTGTTTTGCATAGGGCTACACTATTTTTTGTTTAGATCTTGTTATATCCTACTTGTTATATCCCACTTGTTATATCCTACTCTCAGCTACGCTGGTGTAAGGCTAAAGTAATTCCACAGAAATCACTGGCTTTACCCAGTGTCACTGAGTCCTGAATTTGGCTCTCATTTGTTTTGCTTAGGGGTACACTATTTTTTGTTTAGATCTTGTTATATCCTTCCCCTCTTTGCAACACTGTGAAGGGCCAACTCCCTTCTTGCCAGCAAAGGGTCTCCTGGAAGTAGAAGCAGGGAGGGGTGGAATGTGGGGTGGGGTCTGTTGATGGTGCACTCCCCCCACTGAAAAAAGCTGTCAGGAATCCCATCCCTGAGTGCCAGTGCACAAGGGGCAGGTGGGGGTGGGACACAGCTGAGGTGGGACCCAGCGAATCTTCTGCTATACAGAACCTCCTGTCTGATGCCACTCTGTGGTGGGAACATTTAACAGGCCAGGGAGGCTGCATTACAGGTTGGGCAGCAGTTGCCTGGAGGGGAGAGTTCTGCTTTTGCTTTATAGCCTGGGGGTGAGGATTTCTTCTTTCCAACGACCTTCCCCATGGATCTGCCCAGCTCCCCAAAGGACGTTGTCATTTGGAGAAGGTTCACATCTGCAGAACACAGAGCATTACAAATATCACCAAGGCAGACATGTTCATATAAAAACAGCTGCACAACTGCCAGATCCACACAATTACTGCGGATTAGATGGTGATAGAGCACCCTTTGGTTGTGGGTTTTGGTTTTGGCAGATTAGCCAAAGTGGGTTAAATAACTGCAAATCTTGTATGATAGCCAGGCCTTTGTATTTTAACATTCCACTTTTTCTACAGGAAGTTAGCAGACATCAGCTCTGATTTGTGTGAGCATGCATGTGTGTGTGTGTGTGTGTGTGTGTGTGTGTGTGTGTGTGTGTGTGT
>ML677373.1:17029806-17071966 GCA_007922305.1 Dermatemys mawii
TGTGTGTGTGTGTGTGTGTGTGTGTGTGTGTGTGTGTGTGTGTGTGTAGCACAGTGAGGAGCATGGGATCATGCTGCAAAAACTGAGGGCAAAGTGTAGCAATGAATGGTGCAAACCATTTGAAATGTGCACACAAATCTCCAGGCCAGGGCCTCAGTTGGTGTAAATAGGTGAAAATCCACAGCAGTCAATTTACACCAAGTTTGAGAATCGGTGGTCTAGTGCTATCTCAGGACTTCTGCACTACGGGGGTGTGAATTGTAGTGCTCTAACTGCCCCACGTTGGCCCTGCAGGTGTGAACTAAAAGCTACCTCGTATGCCAACATGTATACCAGCACAATCCTGTTGAAACAGGACAACATCAAAACAAAATAGGTACCTGTGAGTTTGCACCAGCAGGGTCTTATCAGGGCAGTTAGAGTACAACATATTAGCAAGCTCTAGAGTTCGCATTCCCATAGTCCAGACGACACTGCTGTGTTGACAAGTCCTAAATCATCTCCATAGTAATTCACATCACCACAGTTATTCTTTACTTCCTGTCCTAAACCACTGTGTAGTATTGCTGTGCTGGGTGAAGCAATTGCTCAGTTCAACCCAGAAGTAGCTGGACTTTGCTGTCTGGAAAATTATTGCTATATAACAGTGCTGGGTTTGTACAGAGCCCAGACCTGCAAGATTTTAATCAAGGCAGCTCCTACTTAAACCAATAAAAAGAGGGCTTGCTGGATTAGACCTTAATTTAATGAAGCTATGTCTATACTGCAGCTAGAAGCATGCCTCGCAGCTTGGATAGATAGACTCCAGCTAGAAATTAATGTGCTAAAAATGGCAGGGTGGACATTGCAGCATGGGCTAGCTTCCTAACTCCATAGGTCTGAGTTCAGGTGGCTCATCTGAACTGGTGCCTGGGACACAACATCGCCGTCGCTATCTTTAGCCCATCAGCTCAAGCAGAGCTACTGTGAGTCTGTCTGCCTTGGCTGGGAGGCACATGCCCAGCTTCGGCGTTCTTCTATCAGGTCAATATGATTGTTCTTGCTAGTAAACCACATAAATTCAGCAGCTGCTGAGATCTTGACTAGCAAAGATTATGTTGCCCAGTGAGAAGGGCATGGGGCTAAGAGCAAGGAATTCCTGAGTTCTAATCCTATTGCTCCTCAATGACTCTTTATCTGACTTTGGGGCAAGTCATTTCAGCTTGGATTTCCTAAAGGAAATTTTCCTTTGAAAATTCCTTTCTTTTTCCTAGTCTCCTCATATGTAAATGGGGGTTAGTAATATTTCCCTACCTATTTCACGGGCACCATGTGACTGATTGGAAATTCTTTGGGGCACAGTCAATCATTTTGATATATGTGTGTACAGCACCTGACGCCACGAGGCCCCGATCTTTGACTGGGGCCTCCAAATGCGATCAAAAATCAGCTGTTATAATAATTAGTAATCTTATAATGTTCATACTACACTTTGAAAAGGCAAAACACTAACTACATTCTGTGTTATTCTGCAGCTTATCGTTATTAATGAAGTACCGAAGATGGCGCAATGTGACTCCATTCTGGTAGCGAAGATTTTAACAGGAGCACAAAATGGCATCTCTGGAATCTAGTGTCAAAATGCAGAGTAAAAGGTAACAGTAAATAACCACAAGCTGCTACAGTTCCCGTGCGAAAAATAGAAAAGGAACCATTCAAACATTTTTTTATGGCATTGCCACTGGCACCAAGATGTGACCAGAGATAGACCCACAATTGAGCCCATAGTCACAGGAATCTTGGATCCAAAGGGGGGAAATGTTTAACCACTCTCTCCAGGTTTGGGTTGCTGAAAAAGAAAAGTGACTTTTTATTTCAGTATCTGAACCCTTAAGGAAAAGGGTGCAAATGAATACAGGGGAAAAAATGTATCAGGCAAGCCTGCCCTTTCAGAATTAAGTATATGCTCCAATTTGTATGCAGAAACAGTGACATCTAGTGGTCAGTTAGTTTACTCACAGGTCTGAATATCTGCACTAAGCCTCATTCCAGTTTCAAGTCAGAGAAGGCAGAATGGGATCTGGAATATTAAATATAAAACAAGTTAAACAACCATAAAACCAAACAAAACCAACATGTTCATTTCTTGCCTCGATGAAAGCTTTTCTCAAGTCTTCCCAAGCCTCTCCTGTAAGAGCTTTTGGCAACCATCTATTCTGCTGAACTTTCCAGCTTCCATGTTGACTCAGCTACTCTGTGTTAATCTCCATAGCCCTTGTTCCTACTGTGTTTAACTGTATTATACCCTGTCGTGCCTGTAAGTTCCATGGAGGAGGAATCCTGTTCCTTGTCAAGCACATGATAGCTTCTTAAAAATCATTTAGACAGCTTTTTGCACCCCTTTGTGTTGGTGTCTTCATAGCAGCCAGCAATCTGCAGCTATGCCTCTCACCTGACCTCCCTTCCTTTGTTAGCCATGATCTTTGCTACTGCTGAGCAAGCTTCTGAAGGATCAGAAGTCAGATATGATTTGTGTATGTTCGGTTCTTAGGCCAGATCCTCAGCTAATGTGGGTCCATTGATTTCAATGGAGCTACGCCAATTTACACCAGCTGAGGACCTAACTTCTGAAATCTTCAGAAGTAGGTTGGAAATCTTGAGACGTGATTATCAGTCATCTAGGTTCCTTGGCTGAGTTCATCTTCATAGCATTTAAACTTCTTACACAAATTATCGAAGTATCTAAAGCCTCTGCTATGGCCCAGTCTGGTTTCCTCTCTCGTTCCCTTTAGGCCATCATAGTTAATTCTCTCTTTGTTTTGTTTTCTCTCCCCTTATTCTACCTGATCAGATTTCCTGTAAGGTTTCTGGTACTTTGTACCTCTCGTCAGGCCAAGAACACCTCCAGAACAGCTCCCCATATCTTTCATCAGTTCAGTGTCCAGTCCCAGTCAGGACAAAGCATTGCAGAAGCATGTGACGGGGAGTTTGGTTTAATAAAGTCTTTGGAACGCCAGGAAGGGTTACATAGGGTTTGATTTGCGTTTCAGTGTCGGTGTGGGTTGATTCCTCTGACCTTGTTGTCTCATCCCCAAAGTTAATGAAAACTCAGAAATCAGACCACCGAAGGAAGCAGCCCAGGATTTCCCCCCTTAGATAATGGTAGAGAGGCAGCATGGCCCAGGGTTGTGTGAGGCATTGAGCTGAGAGTCAGAAGACTGAGTCCCATTTCTATCTCTGCCACTGATTTGTGTGTGGCCTTGAGCAAGTCACTTCACCTCTCTGTCTCCATTTCTCTGTTTGTAAAAAGAGGGATAATGCTCCTTGCCTATTTTTGGAGAGAGTCTTGAGATCCTCTGATGAGAATTACTATCTACTCTGTTATAGCTTATTCAGATTCAAAGCATGTGGCCTGATGTCTCCCCCTGAAACAGAGCTCTGCACTAGACACCAACAAAGCCAGCCAGGCTGTTTTTGAGTCT
Organism: Dermatemys mawii; assembly: GCA_007922305.1. Lineage (NCBI taxonomy): Eukaryota > Metazoa > Chordata > Testudines > Dermatemydidae > Dermatemys > Dermatemys mawii. The sequence continues at coordinate 17,033,268 of ML677373.1, forward strand.
AAACATCTTTGGCAAGGTGACCAGCCTTGAGTTTGTGCCAGCCTCAAGAAAAATAATCTCACTCGCCTTGCCAGTTGAGGAGCTGGGAATAAGGAGTTGTTTGACCACACGACCAAACCATCTCAGGGCCACATAGACATTTTTATTTCTCTCCAGCAGTCAGATTCATGAATGAGGAAGCAAGGTGAGAGAGGAAAGGAGGCCAAGGCACAGAGCCATACACATGATTTGCTGCTAGTCAGCTGCATCTCTGTTCAGAGATCAGAGGTGATGGAAGAGCTGATCGTCTGTACCTTCATTGAACTGGCTTTATTTTGTCACCTGTCAACAGGATTCCAGTGTAAATGCAATGATGATCTCTGAGCATTATCTTGGTGTGATATTTAAGTATTTTAATGTTTGTCACAGTATTTTAATTCACTGTTCACAGCCTTTGTTTTGATGAAGGCTAATTATATGTGTGCTACTTATATAAGCAGATCCCTGAAACCCATGAAATCTAAACTGGCTTCTGATTAAACGGGGATCTACATTAAGGTCCTGCTTGGCCCACAGTGCTATGATACAATATACAAATTCAAGTGTCATACTGACCTTTAATGACGACATTCTGCACTTAACAGGTCTATTAATTAGTTTATCTTTCATGAGTAAAATGTTAACACATCATAATATATTATATCACATACACCATTCTGATTGGTGATATAAAATATGAGAACCAATAAGAAAATAATAAAATAATAATCTGTGATTATATTTACACAATACTGATGGATAATACTGGTCATATACGACCAATTTCTTTATGCCAGTGTAAATTTGGGGTAATTCCAATGACTTCAGTGGATTTACACTGGTGTAAATGAAAGCAGAAATGAGAATCAGTATGATAGGCCTGTATAATGATCTATAGAACAAGGTCTCCATTGATACTTATATTTCCGTCTTCCTGTTTTAAGCACCTCTTCAAGTATGAAGTAAAGGACAAATACAGCCGTGCCTTTTTCTTAGGTTGGGAGGTTTCCCTTGCATTGGAAGTGGTAAGGATTTGGGGAACAGAGAAGGGGGTGCACAAAGAGGCACAAGACATGTCCATCCAAGGGGGTCTTTAGACAATACCACCCAATGAGTGTTTAGAAGCAGTTGCGGGGGAGGGTGTATGTGTGTTTAGAGCCAGAGGAATGCAACTCTGAGATCCTCCAGTCTTCTTCCAATCCCACAGAGATGGCATGCTATGACCAAAAGGACTGGAGTAGCAAACAGCTTCAGTGCTTACTCTCTGGCCTTAAGTGTTAGGATTCTTCCCTCCCATATCTGCCTAATACCCACCTAAAAGATTGAGGCTGGCAGCTGGGGAATGGATTTGCTCCTAATTAAATGACCTCTCAGATATCACAGTGTAGGTGTAAGACATAGACTAATACTCTTCTCTCTCACATTAATTGAGCAGATGTCCTGTGTTCACCAGCTAATTTTTCAGTAACCTCAAGAAACACTGTGACAAGGAGTAAAGCACGCCAGCAGGTAAGGGACTGCTGGGCTGGGCAGGGCTATAAAAGGAAAGGGGAAGCTGATGCAAAGGAAGCTCCCACGGGGTTAGTCTGTGTCCTCTCTCTTCCCAGCAGGCTGAGACGGGAAAGGTCTCTGGTGGTTATTGCCCAATAGTCTGAGTTGAGCCCTAAGGAAGGTATGTGAAGTGACTAATAGTGGGAACTTTTATTTCTCCTTCTCCAGCCCCTGAGTCTGCACGCTGGCTTAGAGCCCCCTTTCCTTGCTTCGGAGAGAGATCACTAGAAGCCATCAGGTTTCTCATAGCACTGGAGCCTCCCATTTGATCCCCCAACCATCCAATAACACTGTCTGACTTTTTCAATGTTAGGGAATGAAATTGGTATGATCGGCATTCAGGATCTGAGGATATGACGTTAGGAGAAAGGCACAGCAGCACAAATGCCTGTAGTTCAGGGGTAGGCAACCTATGGCATGTGTGTCAAAGGCGGTGTGTGAGCTGATTTTCAGTGGCATTCACACTCCCCGGGTCTTGGCCACCAGTCCGGGGGGCTCTGCATTTTAATTTAATTCTAAATGAAACCTCTTAAACATTTTTAAAACCGCATTTACTTTACATACAACAGTAGTTTAGTTCTGTATTATAGACTTATAGAAAGAGACCTTCTAAAAACATTAAAATGTATTACTGGCACACGAAACCTTAAATTAGAGTGAATAAATGAAGACTCGGCACATCACTTCTGAAAGGTCGCTGACCCCTGCTGTAGCGGAACAAACAGATGAGTGCCACTGGTGAAGCACTTCCAATTGGAAACAGCTCCTAGTTGATTCAGCTTATGCCTAAAAGCCTGGTTCCCAAGAACGCTCCACAATAGCAGGTGTTCACATATTCCTTATATATGTTCATGTGCCCAAGGGAAGGCAGTACATACTGTCCGTTTGGCAATAGTATTGCCTTATCTACTTTAAAGTATTCTTAGTGTCAGAACTTCCCAAGCATCTAACAGATCTGTCCTTTCCTTCCCCCTTTGAATTACCAAATTCTGCCCTGAGTTCGGCTTGTGAAATCCTACCGAAAAATCCATGTGGCTGCATGTATGTAATTGAGGCCGCAAATGTATTTTTTTTTTGTATAGAAAGTTCACTGAATGGTGGCATTGTCCCCAGCCAAAGACATATATCCAATCTATACATTTCCTCTGTCATGCTTTGCCCCAATGAATAGCATGCACAGTTCATATGGTAAACAGTGAGCCACACCTGACTGATTTTATCAGCACACATCATCTGATTTCAGTGTAACAAAATCAAATGTCAGTGGATATGATTTGAGCTTTTATTATGACATAGTAGGTGAAATAACTTGTGAGGCAACTAACAGAAAAGGTTAATGCTGCATAAAAGTTATGCTTCACTACAATACTATTAAAACTGCAGAAATTCTATAATCCAGGTTTCCTCCAAAACCCCAAAGGGTGGCAGCCTCATCATGTTTTTATTTTCCATCCGTATTCATTCCTTTCTCGTAAAGCCTCCCCCTGCTTCAATATATACTAAGTTAGTGCCCAAAATAAACATGTTCCAAGACAAGTTGGTGATTTATTTTGCCCCATTCCTAACAGCTTGGGAGAAGCCTTAGATTCATGCATATAAACCATTAGTTTACCTATGGGTTGAAAATTGACTCATGTAGATCACCATATGAAATTGTTTTAAATATGTATGATTACAAAAGAAAGCCTTGCTACATACTAAAATTGCTCTATATTCCAAAGACATTTATCTGGATAGCTAGTACATAGCTGATGCTGGATGACCCTCGTCCTGTTTAACATAATGATAGACCGTTTCCTCTTAAATGCACCTGGGGAGATCTGAAAAAGGAGTGGGGAAATACGGTTAAAACACAGAATGACATGTTGACAATATTAAGAACTTACACAGTGCTTCACATCTTCTAAGTGATATACAAACAGTAATCTTCACACTACCCCCATACTGGGAGCAAGAGTAAAATAGAGCCAGCTGCCACATTTTTTGGATGTTGCCATTTATTTCCCAGAAACTAAGCTTTTGGGATTTTTTTTTAAAGGGCCAGATCTTCCATTTTTGTAAGTCAGTGTTTTTCCACTGAAGGTCCAGATTTTCAAAGGTACTTAGGCACCTACAAATGTGTATGTCCAGCAGCCTAGTGAGATTTTATGTCTTAGGTGGCTAACTCCCACTGAACTCAGCAAGAGTTAGGCACTTTTGAAAATCCCACTTGGTGCTTTTTTAGGCATCAAAATCCCTTTGAAAATCTGATCCTATGGTTATGTCTACACTGCAGCCTATAACTTCTGTCACTCATGGGTGTGAATAAACCACACCCTGGGCAATATAACTTGTGTGCCCAGTGCTATGTCAGTGGGAGGGCACAACTGCTATGAAACTATGGTAGCTGAGACACCACAGAACAAGCCCAACTCTTTGCAGGATCAGGCATACGAAGCAGAATCTCAGATATCACCGCGTGATTGTTGTTAAGTGCTGCCTTTTTAATGAGTACCACTGTGAGTTTCATACTGCCACAACCTAGGTGCACAGTACTGTGCAAATAATCATAAGGTATAAACAGATGAGCAGGACAAGGAATGCAGGAGGTCAGGAGCTGTATTAATGAGTGCTGCGAGGCAGTCACCAACAGACTCCCAGGCAGTAGAGGATTATGTAGTCTAGTACTTTATTAGCATGATACGAATCATGCATAAACTGCTGTTCCCTCAGACATGCCCACTGTCCGCCTATCCCTTCTCCTTTTTGTATCCTGTGCATTTTAAAGGAAGAGAGCAGGTGCACAGAGACTGTGAGACTGACTATAGCTCAGAATAGAGTTGTATGACTAGCGAATAACCTTATTGACACCCATGTCTTGCTTCCACTAACACTTGCTGCAGAATGCAACAACCATACACAATCTGCTGCTCTCTGCACCAAGATCTGTATGATCAGGACCTTTGTCTGAACTGAGGTATGTACAATTCTGTGCTGTAAGGCAGCAAAGCAGTTGTGGTGTCCAGAAGATTTTAAGTGTATGCTCAATTATTTCAGCTTTAACTTGCACCCTGGATATTAACCATTGAATAATTTACCAAGGCCCATGAAGAATTCTCCATCACTGACAATTTTTCAATCAAGATAGGATGTTTTTCTAAATGATTTTCTCTAAAAATTATTTGGGGAAAGTTCTCTGGCCCGTGCTATACAGGAGGTGAGACAAGATGATCACAGTGGTCCCTTCTGGCCTGAGAATCTATGAAAAAATAACATTATTTATTTATTTGTTTATTCTCTGCATAACTCCAGTGACTTCAGTATACATCAGCAGAGAATTTGGCCCTTTATTTTGAAGGAACTCTGATGCTTCACAAAGGAGAACACATACCAGTATCTGGTGAAAAAACAAACCCTTTAGACTGGATGAACTAAATTCCTGTTGCAGTGCGGGTAGCAGTGTGGATTTAACCAATGCTCAAGGAATTGTTCCTCTGATCTCTGCTCCAAGCGCTGGAGGTAAATCATGTGTTCCTGTTTGGAGGAAAGAAAACAGCATTAAACTTGTGTATTCACTCAATTCTGGTGTAAGGCCATTGAATTCAGCAGAATTTCACCCCTTACAAAGGGGCTGAATTTAACCCAGAGTTAAGCTATGCCACCTTGAAAATAGCCTGCAGATCAGCTTGATCAAATCTCACCATTGTTACTGAATTCCATCAATAAGTCAAGCTACTAGGGGTGTTTGCTACAGTATGGACCAAGTTTTAACAGGCAGACATTTGCATTAGTGCTAAGAAAGAAATTTGCATGGACACTATTTTTTTTTTAATGCACACAGTAAAGCTTCTGCTGGCCCAGGGGGTGGACATGGATTTTTACAGGAACATCTACAGTCGTCTTCTTTGAAAATTGAGCCCTACTAATTTACAGCCATGGAATGATTCTGGGTCACTGAGCAGTTCTAAAGGGGATTCTGGTAAGTACCAGTCATTCACTGATCTTCCTTATGAGACAGATCAAATTCTATGTTTTTTCCATGTAAACATATAGAATGTTTTGGTATGACACTCCCCTCAGTCCTTTAAAAGGCTTCTAGCTCACAAGTGTAATCAGCTTTCCTTCAAACATTAACAATTCTCTCTCTGCGTTTTTGTTGTATGTTTGAACATTACCATCAGACCAACATATATCATGCTGAACTTTTCCACTGCATGTTCTCCAATATCACTTATTGTAATCCTTTCTGGATATGAATCACCTAGCTAACAGAGAAATGCCAGCCCATCTGCAGTGTCACTTCTTCCCCATCCTGTATGATTTTTGAGGTCTGAGATCTCACAAACCATCAGGGCTAGAAAGAATTGCCATATATCCCAGCTTTTCAGAGGTGTACTACTACTTGTGGTGGTCAATAAAATGTCATTCTTTGGGGTGGTCACTGGGATGTGTTCAGTATCCTAGGCTACTTTATCCCTGAAGAGAAAGGCAGTTTGCAGTATCCCTTCCCCTCCAAAAACACCCAAGGTCAATTATATGTGGTGCTTTCACAAAGTTATCTGATTCTGTTTCTTCCCCAGTTTTATGCTTATGTACTTAATTCACTGTGAAATCCCAATTTGTTTTCTAAATGACCTTGCACCATCTGTTATGTCACCAATAATTAGCACAGATCTAATAGCACTACTTAGACTATGATTCCTCGACTGGCCTTCTCTATAGAAGTATATTCTCCAAAACTTTGTTTTACTCAAAGTATCTGGCATGTCCCTTTAAGCATATTATGAAATGGCTCACTTATCAGTTCTGGTGGGGTTACTCCTCTGCTTGAACTGAACATTATACTTTAAACCTAGGGCACTATATTCAGGATGCAAGAGAGATGAGGCAAGGATCAGAATATACTGGCTGAGATTTTTAAAGCTGCCTAGTGGGTTTTCATGCTCCAGTAGGTATCCAAATCCCTTATGCAGCATTGAAAACTCAGCCAATGTCATTATGAGTGGAAAAAGTTGGACCACAGAAGTAAAAAATATTCAGGCCTGCCCCAGCATCCTTGAAGTTAATAGTTTTGTCATTGACCTCAATGGACAGAGGCCCTAAATAAGTAAAGGCAGAGGGGAAATGAGTCACATGGCAATAATCACAGGCACTACCAAAGTCCATTTCAGAAATAGGGGGCTTTTAAAACTACCTTTGGAATTTACAGGCAACTGTCTTGAGAAAAAAATATTAGCCAGCAATATCTGTTGTACTTTCTGCCAAAGCGTGACTTCCTCAATCAGCTGATGCACTATTTATACCACTGCCATTCCTGTGGTATCTGATATCCAACAGCCCAATGCATCTCCCACTGAAGTTAATTAGAAACCTCTCAGGTAACTTTATTTGGAGCAGGAACTGACCCCCCTCATTTTTAGTAGTTTCCCAAAATAAAATCTATATACGCCCAGTGCATTCTCAGCATTCAAGAATGAAAACCCTCAGCAATCATTAGATCTCTCCAAAGGCAGGCAGCCGAGAAATGGGTTACTTTCACATTGAGTGTACTTCCCTACAGCCACACCTTCAATCGATTTGGCATGAGATAAAAAAGCAGTGTCCCGCCAGTGGAGTAGCTACTAGTTTCTGTTATGAAATTTTAAATAAAAGATATTTGAAAAAAATTGGTTTTGCACGAAAAGAAGCATGTGATAGTTCCCCACCTAAAGCCAGCCTACGCTGAGTACAGTCATTGCGTTAGAATATGTTTTATAACCCCAGGAGTCTTAAACTTCATTACACCACGATCCCCTTTGGACAACAGAAGTGAATGCACGACCCCAGGAAGGGGGACCAAAGCCTGAGCCTGCCTGAGCAGCCCTGACTTGGGGTCCTATAGCCTGAGCCCTGCCAGCCAGGTCTGAAGACTTGGCCTTTGGCTCTGGGTTGGGGGGTTTGGTCTTTGGCTTCAGCTCTGGGCAATGGGGCTCGGGCCTTGGCCCCGGACCCCAGCGAGTCTAATGCCAGCCTTGCTGACTCCCTTAAAACGGGATCGCAACCCACTTTGGGGTCCCAATCCACAGTTTGAGAACTGAATCCAATGCTTTTTCCCAGTAGTAGTAGACGACACCTCAGGTCCTCTGCTTTGCCATTCCTCATTTGTCCTAACAGATTCATGCAGGGTGGTAAAATATTTGCCTAGCTTTGATACTAACTTATATGTTCTTGGAGTGGTGAGGAGAGAATATAGAGACACCTGCCCTTAACTGCAATTTATGTATTTATTTATTTATTGGTTAGTTGTGGTAGTGGTGAGGGGGAATGGTTTGTGTAAAAAAGAAAAAAACCTGCTGACAGGTTGAACAATAGGTGTCATTTAAACTAGGCACATTAAACACCTCTCCTTAGGGAATGTAGTTATAATGGAAATGGCCAATAAACCTTTCCTTTAGCACCCTAAGTAAAACACACTAATGAAATCAGCTATCTCATCGAATCCTAGCTGCTTTGGGAGTCAGATGAAGTTCAGATCTTTTTCTAAGAGTCTAGATTAAAGGTAAAATCCTTCCTATTTAATTTGCACTAGGTTTGATCATCCATCAACATTTAAACGAGCCATATTTTCTCATTAGCACACATGTTCTGCAAAGGGATGGCTGATTAATTGCTCTTCAAACCTTTGCACAACTAAAAGGACTGAAGAGACAAGGTGGGTGAGGTTAATAGTATTTATTGGACCAACTTCTGTTGGTGAGAGAGGCGAGCTATTGAGTTTACAGAGAGCTCTTCTTCAGCCCTGACTGAGCATGAGCTGGCTTAATACATATACCATTTACTTAAAAGAAATTAACAGAGGTAGTTTAGCAAGTGGGTTCATCCCAGTGTAAATTTCACCCTGGTGCAAGGGACCACTTAAACTTGGTGGTCAGACTGTGCAGAAGCTGCTGTAGATACACAAGGGAACCTCTTAGGGAGACTAGACAACAAGTGTGAAATATCGGGATGGGGGTGAGGGGCAATAGGCGCCTATAGAAGAAAAAGACCCAAATATCAGGACTGTCCCTATAAAATATCAGGTCACCCTAGAACCTCTGCACCTCTTATGTGAAGAGAAGGGAAAATCTCCATTCTCAACTTAGGCTGGTATGGAAAACTGATGAGGAAATGGGTTTTTTTCTTCTGTAAAATTTAAATTTTTCATCAAAAACCAAAGATGAGGGAAGGTTAATCAAAAGTCACCGTTTTCTGTGGAAAAGATGGTTTTGTCTAAAACCCAGTGTTTCATTAAAAGAAAAAGCTTCAACTGAAAAGTTTCAACCAGCCCTAATGGTGTGGAAAGTTGCATTTGGGAGTGGGCAAGGCCAGATCAGCAGTGAACAAAGATCCACTGCTGTGTGGCTCCTATATCCGGTCATTATTCCAGATCATAACTGGGACTTGCTGTGAACACTGTGTGAATTTCACCTGCCTGGATCACAAGTTTCATATAACATGCTGTTGTTCTGGAATTTATCCAATACATTTTTTCTGTTTTATCCCATTATATTTAATAGCCATCATGGTGTGGCTGTGTATCATTTTAGGTGGAACCTGGGTTCCTGCTAATGTCCTTCAACTGAATGAGGCTGCTTTGACCATAGTTTGAAACCAGTATAATCCTGGATGCTGAGGTCAGCTGTGGAACCCAAGGCCAATGCTTCTGTGGCTTTTAGCCTCTTTACAACCATATAATTTTAACACCGTTTATTTACTTTGGAGATAAATGTGCAGTAATTTTTAAATGCCATAAGTAGCTTTTGAGAAGTCTGGGACTATATCACACACCCTGTCAAAAGCAAGTAAAATGGAAGGCTCCTGTCTTTTTTTTATAATTTTTCTTTGTATTTTTAATATGCTTAATAAACAAATAATAGCAAATACTATGTGAAAAAAACATAGTTACTTTACTCTAACAATTAAAGAAGTGTATATCTCATAATATATAAATCTATCCCTAGTACTTGTAGAAAAAATGAATGGATGCAGCTAAATGGATTTTAAAGACAGTTCTGAGCTACCTAAATCTCCACACTGACCACTGACACCTGCATCCCTCTGCCAGCTTTCAGTGCAAAATGTAAAACAAGCAAACTACCCTTTGTACTGCAGAGTTTCATTTTTCAGAAATAACATGATGAACTAAACATTTGTACAGGCCAGAAGCTATGTTTTGATCAATAATTGATTCTGCACTTTAGAATGAGGACAGATGTAGATTATCGATAACTCCCGCACTTTGTAGGTATGCACAGTCCTGAGGTATATTCATAATTCAGAGAATGCTATCCAACATTAGTTTAAAGAGTGCAAAGGGCTTTACAAAATATTTCACTCTACTGTTTTAAAGAGTGGATTTGGCAACCAGATATGCTGATTGAGTATAATCCTATCTATGCAAATACAGCATTAAGCACAAAATACAATGAATAGTTTTAGTGTATTTATTTTTAAAATAAAAATTAAAAATCACCCTCATTGGCTCATCAGGGAAACCAGCTTTTCTTGGTCTATCTTCACGACGGGTCCTCAGAATCTGCTTAGCTTCTTTTTCAGTCACAATTGGTGAAGTATCTAAAGGAGGAGGGAGGAAGAAATAAAGTATGAAATTAACATGAAGTTAATATTTTATCTTTCGGGTCCATGGTGAAATGTTTTCAGGTCTGATTTTTGTCAATACACAAAGTGTTCTTTCATTACTTCCCCTTCCCAGGGGATATTACATTCCAGAAGAGATGAGTGGAATTTTAAACCATTTTTATAATATACTTGTGCTTTTTATAAGGTAGTGCTACTAACAATATGCAAAACCTATCCAGAACACCATATTATCACAATTTCTGCAAAAAATGAGATAAGTATAACTGCACCATCTACCTATTTAATATTTTTATTAATCCTGCCAGTTTTTTGTTAAATGCATTTCTAGGTTGCAATTTTTAGGGCTATTTTTCAAACCAAAGCTAACTAGTCTGCCTTTGGTAGAAATAAGTTTTAAGACACAAAAATTGCATTCAATGCTGAAATAGTCAATGACATCAAAATGTAGATTTATAAAGGAAAACTTCTTTTAACTGTTTTATCACTAAATGACTCCAGGGTTGTGATACAGAGATAAAAATGCCTAGTATAGTAGTATGATTGTTAAAAATAAAATTACAGGAAGACTGCAGTATAAAATTATATTTAATGTCATTATACTCTAACTGGTAAGAAAAGCAAATATTAAGATATTTAAATACAAGATTAAAATACTAATGTTGTTATCATATGCACTCCAGCTCTATGAACATTAGCTGATTTGTTTTATCTGAACTCCTACCTGTAAAAATGGTCAGCATGACCAAGATGAAGATAAGCACAAGTAACTTCTTCATTTTGATTCTGCTTTCTCTCAGCCTGTTCCAAAATGAATAACACTGACTAAGGTATTAGCCTACTTGAAGCAGCTACGTCAGTCACAGATGTTTGTTTATGCTTTGACTAATTTGACTTACAGTATGATTTTGACTTTGAAGACATCTGGGTCTAAGTTTTGAATATGGCTCTTAGCAGCTTAAACATTCTCTGTTCCTGACCAAAAGAAAATAGAAAAGCTCACTATTCCATTGCAGGTTTCGAAGTTATACTAGATATTTTAACTTTGTGAACATAAAACACATTGCATTACATTCAGCAAGGCAAGGTATGGTTTTAATAGTGTGATTCAAGAGAAATAATAATTGTTAAAACAACAAACCTAGACTCCTGAGCTTTAATTTGGCAGGCAGCCATTGAGGGGCCCCTGTGTCAAAAGGTGCTGCATATATGACCTTATTCAAGCACAAAGTTACATCTTTATACATTGGTTTAACTCTTGCAAAGCCGAACTACCATAGCTAAAATATGGAGGGTTTATCAGACAGACAGAATCATGGAAATTAATACTCATTTAATACTACTGTTTGCAGGGAAAGTCAGTAATGGACAAGATTGTAAATATCCTTGCTAGTGAACATAAAGTGATGGGAAGAGGACACATCTGGCAGATGGATAGCAAACAATCAGATTTCTAAAAGAATTAGCTTACAGGTTTCTGCCTTTTTAAAAACTGAACTTTTGTACTTCCCCCGAAGTGCAGGGTGGCAGACATTCTGCATCATCCTTGCAACACACAATACTTTTTAGGATGAGAAATAACTTTTCCCTTTGAAACTCCAATGGGTGGAATGTAATCAGAAAGCAACTCCATTTAGAGCTCAGGTAGGACTGCAATGATTAGCAGAGGGAAGAGTACCACCAACTGAATCAGCACCACCATGCTTCCATCAGCACCTAGATCTCACTTGGAGATCTCCCAACCTGGTCCTAGACTTCTTAGCATATAAAATCTGACTCTCACAGGCTAGCATGGTGCAGCTGCCACTGTAAAGACTGACCCCACTCAAAATAGCCAGTGAAGAGAAGCAGTGGGATCTGGTGAACTAAGCATAGAGCTAGTAGCAAGGAACTCCTAGGTTACAATCCCAGCTCCGCCACAGACCTGTTGTGTGGCTATGCTCAAAAAGGCCAACATTTTCAAAAGTAGCCACTAATTTTGGGTACCTTGATTTTTCAGTACACAACTTGAGACTTACTGCCTAACTTCCAATGTATGAATTACGCATTGTGAGGGCCCTGCCAAATTCACGGCCATGAAAAACGCGTCATAGACCATGAAATCTGGTCTTTTCTGTGCTTTTACTCTATGCTATACAGATTTCATGAGGGGAGACCAGCATTTCTCAAACTGGGGGTTCTCACCCAAAAGGGATTTGCGAGGAGGTTGCAAGGTTATTGTAAGGAAGTCATGGTACTGCCACCCTTACTTCTTCGCTGCCTTCAGAGCTGGGTGGCCCCAAAGTGGAAGCTGTTAGCTGGGCACCCAGCTCTGAAGGCAGCACCACCAGCAGCAGCACCGAAGTAAGGGTAGCAGTACTGCAAACCCCCTCCCCACACACACACAATAACCTGGCGACCCTGCCACAACTCCTGTTTGGGTTAGGACCCCAACAATTACAACACTGTGAAATTTCAGATTTAAATATCTGAAATCATGAAATATATTATTTTTAAAATCCTATGACCATGAAATTGACCAAAATGGACTGTGAATTTGGTAGGACCTTAAGTTCTCTATAGTGTGAACTTATGTAATTAAGAATTTTTTTTGCCCTTTTTGTTCTCCCTTATAGCCATTTTCCTTAATCTACAATAAAAGTCATTCAGGCTGAAAGTTTATGAAAACACATTTGCTTGGGTATAGACCGTTCAAAGAAAATCAGTTCAGCTTTATATAAAGGACAGTTCATGTTTTTCAAATGTGATTTGGGGAAAAAAATTTCACACAGTACCACCTAAAAGACTCTTAAGGGGAGTTAAGCACCCAGATGATATTGAACTTCAGTGGCAGTTAGGAGCCTAACTCCCTTAGGCTTGTTTTAAAATACCAGCCTATAAGGGCAATTTAAGGTTACTGTGGTAAGTCTGGTATTAATAGGAGTGTTCTTGACTGAATACAAAATTGGCTTAGTCATCACAATCAAAGTAGGGAGAGATGGAAACTGATCAGATAAGATGAATAACAAGCAGAGTACCACAGCTGTGGTGTTATCAGTCTACTTTTGTTCACACTGTACACCTGTATAGAGTCCTGGACTGAGTACAAATTTGCAGAGGACAGAAAACTGAAAAGGCCAGTCAGTGCCACGAGAAGGATCAGATTCAAAGGGATCCGGATAGACTAGGGGCATAGGATGACAAGGTTATGCAAAGCAACATGGAAAAACTACGTAATAAAGAGGATAGAGATAATGAATGGCAAAAAGGTATTAGAGTTAAATAATACACAATACACTAAGCAAGAACAGGATTGGGGCGTGATAGCAGATATCAAATTATAAAATCATTGTCTAGTAGCCGTGAGGAAAACAGGCTACTTAGATTTATTAGTACAGACATACATCAGGAGAAAGCACATTGGAACAATATAAGGAGGTGTTGGGGTGGGTCCCTTACTGCAAGAAATTTAGTTTAAAATGGAAAAAATAGGGACAAGGACAGTGTAGATTAGAAAATGTATCTATGTTCTAGCTATCTGGAAAGGCTATAAACACTAGGATTGCATTTTCCAGAAAATAAGAGATTAAATCAAATTCAGGCCACCTCTTCTGCAAAGGTGTAAGCGGCAGAAAAATAAACTGGAAGGGAAACAGAAGGGCACCAGTATTTTGCTCTGCTGTTTTGGGCTTTCACAAACCTCAATTTATGGAGGCAGAAAGAGGACAGAGTTCTGAGGGAAAGGGCATGGTTAGCACATTTTAGTGCAACACTACTTGACCCAGCATCCCTTATATTTTAGGCTGGGGATTTCTATCCTTAACAGCAAAACTCAGAAGAGGAGATGTTCATAGAGCTGCAACTTGGTCAAAGGCTGCTTTCATGATATTTTCGCAGCTTTTATATACACCCATTTTGTTTCACAAAATTGAATCAGACCTGAACTTGGCCTAAAAAGAGAATATCACCACTGTGGTAGTGAACAGCCTCAGAATACAGAAAGGGCAGATGCCAGGAAACTGACTGGGAGGATGACACGCTCAAGAACAAGAATATAAACTGAAACTAAAAACAGAGGGGAGTCTCAGTGCAGAATTAAATCTTACTTTATAAGACAACATATATAATGGAACTTTACAAGACAATTATATAATGGAATTTAGAGAGAAATTCTTTATGTTTGAGGTAATGGAAGGAAAAGTTACAACAGTATAAGCCTACCCACTTAAGCTGCAGAAGATACCGTGTTTGCTTTGTTCAGGGTCCTGAACTTCTACTATATTTGAGTCATTAAATTTGCTATGGAGTTGCAAGACTGCAGTTCTGTGTGAATGCTGAAAATAAGCCTTTGTTGGGCTCTTGCAAAACCCAGCTGGAGCTTAAAAAGGGAAAGCATAAGAATCTTTAAGCAACCAGTACAGCACTTAGGATTTTAGAGATCAGGCACTGATATTAATGAGGGAAGCCCTGTACATTGTTTTCAAAAAGTTAGAGCCCTGTGGCAAGGTAGGACTGGATTCTGCTTTCAAATGATATAAATCTGCAGTGACTCCACTACCCTCGGCACACTTACTGCCAAATCACACCCATGGTACCCAGAGCAGAATCTGGCCTTTTAGCTTTAGAGGGATGGATGTTCATAGTGGTGTCTCGCCTTTGCGTCGAATGGGCCCTTTACTTTGTTTGCAGAGTATTCATTTTCAGTCCCTGAACCAGACAGGTCTTTGTTTTGCCCTGCCCTGCTTAGGAGTCCTCAAGCAGGACTGCCCTGCCTGCTTCCCCTCCTCTTTCCTGCACTACTCTGCCCCTCCAGCTGCCTGCTTTCCCCTCCTCTCTGCTGGGCCCCTCTGCCTCTTCCTGGGCCTCTCCACCTGCCTGATTTCCCTCCATTCTCCTGTACCCCTCTCTCCCTCTATCTGCCTCTTCCCCTCCTCTCTGCTGGACCCCTCCAGCTGCTCCACTCTCCGCCCCCCTACCCTTCCTCCCTCGCTCTCCCCATCCCGCCCTCTCCCCTTTTTTAGCCCATTTCCGGTTGCCAGCCCGTCTCCTAGCAACCCCCATCAGCAGCCACCGCCCCCCCCGGGGGGGGGGTCTCGGCTCGGCTCCTTCCGCTTCCGCAGCTTCCCCGTCTCATCCCCGGCCCTGCTGCTGCCGCTCCAGGCCCTCCCCCGACCCAACCCCACCCCCTTCCAGGGCCGCGAGCCGGAGACTCCTCCAGCTGCCGCCATCCCCTCCCGCCCACGGGTGAGACCCGCCCCCTCAGGGAGACCGCGGCGGGAGGCCCCTGGGCGCCAGCAGGGCCGGGGGGAGCTGGTGGGGCGGAAGCTATTTTGAGAGAGGGGAGTGTCCAGGGCTGGGGAGGGGGGAGGTTGTAACAAGGTAGGTACCTAATACCGCCCCCCCCCCACCCGCAGGTCATCGTCCCTGGGGGAGGGGTGATTATCCTAGGCAGTGGGGGAAGGGTGGTATGGGGGGGACACTCCCCAAGAGAAGGAGGTTGTTATATTAGGGGTTGTTAGAGTGGGGGGGGGTACAGTATTATACCAGGATTTTCATAGGAGGGGGACTTAAAGCCAGACTTAATGGAAACAGAGGCCAGGTGGAGTAAATCATTAAAAAGGGTGGAGTTGCCTAGATGTTAGACCAGTTCTTGGGCGAGAGGTACTACCTGAATTCAGAAGAGGTGAGGTTAATGATCATACCCCCTTTTGTGGCTGGGGTGGAGGGTTTATTGGGAGAATAAGGTTATTTATATCAGGAAAAGTGAGGCTGATAATTTGTCAGAGCAGGTGTCTTGCAAGAAGGGTGCATTCTGAGAGTAATTGGTATATTAGGCCAGAAGGGGAAAGAGAAGGTTTCAGGATAATACAAGGGTAGAGAGAAAAGTAGAGGTTAATTATCATTATCACAAGTATAGAGTATCCAGTCTGATGCGTTGTGAGTCAGGCTTCAGGGGAAAGGGGAGTATAATAATAATAAAAGGGGAAAAGTTAAAGCATACAATAAAGGATGGTTCCTAAACCCACCCACAGTATCCCTGAATTGGGAAGTGAGCCCCAAGTTAGCCCTACTTGTCTTGTTTAATTTGACCATTTAGACAGGGAAAGCTAAAATCCATAAGGGATGGAAGGGGAGGAAAGCAGCGGTCCTCCCTCCGCGGGAGTGTTTGGGGACTCGAGTTTGGCTTTTTGGACCCTGTGCTCAGTGATCCTGCCGGTAGTGATCACCTTGTGGTGCAGCTTCCAGCGATCCCGGAGGCAGGTGCTGAGGCGAGACATCTTCCGCAAGAGCAAGCACGACTGGCACTACACAGATCTCTTTGGCCAGCCCACCTACTGCTGTGTGTGTGCCCAGCACATTCTCCAGGGAGCTTTTTGCAACTGCTGTGGGCTGTGTGTCCACGAAGGGTGTCTCAAGAAGGCTGACCAGCATTTCCTCTGCAAGGAGATTATGATGAGGGGCAATGGTGAAGCCCCCACCTCTATGGCACATCACTGGATCCGAGGCAACGTCCCACTGTGCAGCTATTGTGTCGTATGCAAGCAGCAGTGCGGCACCCAGCCCAAGCTCTGTGACTACAGGTAGAGTGGAGGAATGTGCTTGCATATGCAGAAAGTACAGTATCATGTCATTATTGTAATTGCTGTGGCAGTATTTGGTCACCTTACTGCTAAATGAAATGCTAGAATAGTTCAAGCAAGTTGTCCAGTGTGAAGCTCTGTTAGAATTTCTCACAGGGCCTGATATGAAAGAGACTGCTTATGAAGTAAAGTGCTATTCAGCATGAGTAAAGGTGGGAGAAGAGTCATAAGTTAAGGGTAGAGCACAGCTCACAATAACATCTATTTTATTATTATTTGTATTACTGTAGCACTTTAAGGCCCCCAATCAAGAATTAAAGCTGCATTTTCCTAGGTGTTGTACAGGTACGTAGTAAGACAGTCCTTGCACCAGAGAGCTGACAACACATGGCCTGCTCCGGCAACATTTTATAATTTGTTTAACTTTACACACTGTGTGTACCAGGTTTTGCCCAATGATCAGTCTGATACCTGCTTGGGTTTCCCCTAGTTTGAGTTTAAAAAAAAAGAAATTTTAGACCATGTTTACTCCCTTCGGTTAATTCCCTAAGAAAAGGACAGCTAGTTTTTCTGAATTAGACCCTGCGTAAGTGCTTTTGATAAAGTAATTTAAGGCAACGTTCTACACTATTATTTTGTGATCCCATTGCATAACTTGTGCTATATTAATACAGTAGACTCTTGATTATCCAGGATCGTGTTAACCAGGTTGTGGATTAACCAGGATGTCAAAAAAAATACACGTAACTCTCAGGACCGACTTTGGCTTTGTTGCCGCCCCAAGCACACACACAAAAAAACCTCACCAGGGCACAGGACAGCCAGTGAACCAACACCCCTTTCCCCTGGCGCAGGGTGGCTGGTGAACCAACACCACCCCTCCCCATATTTCCTATGGATGGTGATTATCCGGGATTTTATTAACCAGGATTAATTTTTTCCCTATCATCCTGGATAATCGAGAGTCTACTGTATACTTTATTTTATAAAGTGCTTTTTCATAGCCCTATATAAGTAAACTCAATCTTTCAATCCAAACAGTTGGTTAGAAATCAAGTTAAACCACCATTTGAACTCTTTTTGGTTCTATTTTCAGGTGCATTTGGTGTCAGCACACTGTACATGATGAATGCATGCAGAATTCTTTAAAGAGTGAGAAGTGTCGTTTTGGAGAATTCAGAAACTTAATTATTCCACCATATTACTTATCCACCATTAATCAGATACGTAAGGATAAAAGAACTGATTATGGAAAGGTAACTTTATTGGGTTTTATATAATACATAATTCTAAATATTAAATAAGTGTAGTGACATGTTGGTATTTACACTGAATCAGAGTCTGAATACGTAAATGCTCAGTGTGTTGATTTGAATGTATTAGTCATTTTATTAACATCCTGGTTGAGTCTGAACAGATTTTTACATGTAATTATTCTGAGGTGACACTGAGGCTATGGTATCTTGCTTTCTTAAACATCTTAACCACAACTGTTTAAATCCCATAACCATCTTTTAGTCAAAAATTCCAAAAGTAACTTGTGCTCAATTCCCTGTTATATGTTAGAGAATATTCATTAAATCTGTAGCAAAATCTGTAAACAGAGCTGTTTAAAAGAAAATGGTTTCCATGCTCCAAGCCACTACTGGAGATATTGGAGAGAAATCCTATAAAGTCCCCCGGGACTCCCTGCCCCTTATCCAACTGTCCCCGTCCCTTTACTATGCCGCTCAGAGCAGCGTGTCTGGCAGCCACACGGCCCACCAGAGCCAGACACACTGCCCCACAAGAGCTCGCAGCCCCACCCCCTTACCATGCCACTCAGAGTGGCAGGGGTTCGCAGCCCCGCCAGAGCAAGACATGCCGCTGCAGCAGGAGCAGCGGGCCAGAGCGCTGGCAGCGTGCTGAGGGTACGGGGGAGGGGAAACAGTGGGGAGAGGAGATGGGGCTAGCCTCCCCAGCCGGGAGCTCAGGGGCCAGGCAGGACGTAGGTGCTCACCCTTGATTTAAGACCTCAGTGCTGCTATGGAGATAATTCTGGTGTGATTTCATTGCAAGATCCAGTTGTAGTAGAGGGAGGGACTGTTTCAAAGCTCTTGTTACAAATGATGATTAGCAAAAGTGGCAACAAGAAACTATGAAAAAACAAAAATGAAATGATTTTTAGTTGCTGTTGACACTTCTAACTAAATCTTCATTGACTGGGAATGCTACTGATTGAAGTAAGTTGTAAAATTTATCACTTATTTGCAAAGATTGCTTGTTTCTGTACCCATTATAAAGAGGGAATTAGCAAGTTTTTATTATGGCGTAATTCATTTTTCCTGTCTGTGTGAATGGGGAATGAAATTGGAATTCAAAACCCCTCATTCCTTTCAGGTTTATCACATTTGTGTACATATGGAATTTTTTTCTTTCTGCAGTTGGCATCCTCCTATGGTAAACATTGGACCCCAATTATAATCCTGGCCAATACTCGTAGTGGAAACAACATGGGCGAAACATTGTTGGGAGAGCTTAAGATTCTCTTAAACCCAGTTCAGGTAATTATGGGAGAAAGCCACAGCTATATCATAAACTAAAGTCTAAATTAAGATTACCAGCATTTTGCTTATATATGGACTACAGGACCTTTTTAAGTAGTTTGATACAAATCTCCAGCTAAGAAAACAGATTGGTGAAGTTCTCATTTGAAGAAAAATGGCCACCAGGATTTTAGCACAATTTTAGGATTTTAGGCAACTTAAGGAGCTTTTTTAAAAAACACTTTTTTTACAATGAGTTTAATAAGGAGCTAGGTATCAGCAAGATTTATAGAAGTTAAACTTGCAATAATCCCCTCACTGCTTTAATTTTCATATTCATTTTCATACCTTCCTGAGTGAATAGGAAGGTATGAGGTTTTTAAGATAGGGAACAATTTAAAAAACACTTTAAATCATAAGTAAAATCTTAACTCTTATTTTTTTCTTTTCACTGCATATGTTGTGTGACACCATCATGTGGTCACATTGTCAGGTGCAACAGTCCTTAGTAGACTATGTGGGTTTGATCTGATTCTTTTGAAACTTTTTAAATCCTAACTTTACTTGTGAAGATGGCAATACATCTGGCTATTTTCCTGTGTTGCTCTCTATGTTACCATTGTCTGTTAAATTCAGCTGGGAAGGCACAGGATGCTCTGACGTCAGGTAGCTATTCCTAGACTTCCTGACTACATCTTAATTCTCTTCCTTCAAAGTTCAAAGCAAGAGCCTTTAATGATTTCTGCTAGTCTGAATTTAAGATCTTTGTTTTTTTAAAATAATCAATGCCAAGAGTAGTCTCAATGAATAAACTCTTTTACAGACTGAATTTTAAGTATTTTTAAACCATTTTTTATTTCATTACTTTTGATTCTTGTAAAAGTGAAGGATTGACATTACTGGATTAAAAAAAAAATCATTTGGGGCAAAATCCTATGTGCTTTGTGAATATGAATATTCACTGAAGTAACTACTCACATGAATCTGAGTAGGATTTGGTCTTAGGTATGACCATTTGCCGGTTAGTTGACTGGAACTTATGGTGATCAGTTTGCATCCTGATATATAAAAGTGAAGATGTTTTGATCTGTAAAGTAAACCCTACGTTGTGCGTCTTAACTTACGGATACTTTCATTTTTATTTTCATTTGTTCATAGGTTTTTGATCTGAGCAAAATTTCACCTGCCAAAGCACTCCAGCTTTGTACTTTGCTGCCTTATAATTCTGCTAGGGTACTTGTTTGTGGTGGGGATGGCACAGTGGGCTGGGTCCTGGATGCAATTGATGAGATGAAGATAAAGGTATTGTGTTTGAATACCTTTGCATGTATTGTGGTGAAATAACTCTTGTAACTGGCCAAAGTGTAAGCCCTAATCTCTTATCTGGATATGGGTCATTCCTATCTTTCAGAGTAAACCTATTAAGAAAAGTATTTGCAAAGTAGCTTATGTACAATAAAGAGAAGCAGACTTTGAACATTTAATTTAGAACCCCTTCTGCTCGCAGAGGGTAGCCTATTTTATGCATTCCTTTGTAATCTAAAGAGAAATTTAATTTGCTGTTAATGGATTTATTAATATAGTAAGGTTCTTCTGCTCTGGATGCTTATTTCTCACCAAAAGTATTCAACTTCTAAAGCCACCAAAATAAGGGTACAATTGCAGATTGTGACTTTAGAAAGAGATTAAGGGACCAAAGTAGATAAATTTATTAAAGATTTCGTTTTCGTTCTGCCATTACTTACTGACAAGTGAAGAGACTTTGTGTGCTTGGTATTGTTTCTAAATAGAACATAGTTTCAATTTAAGAGGTGTCAGCAAGAACTCCTGGGATGTCTAATTCGATTGTCGCTCTTTCTGCCTAGTATTCACACATGTCCTTTTCTCTGTAGAAAAAAGAAAACAAGTGGTAACATTCACAGAATTGGATAAGAAAAATTTACTTCCCATTTCCCAATTTTCTGGAGTCAGTCAAAGTGAATGTTATATTTGTTAACTAATAATACTTTGCAAAGTACTGTACCGAAAGCTGCAACTGGGTCATGATCCATATCCTCAACGTATGAACCCTTTTGAGAGAGATGTGTTTGCTGGCGCAATGAAATATGTGGAAGAAAATGTCGTCTTAGCCCTGCAGAGTGAATGTATTTAAGATGGTGTGAGCTAGATTCTAGACCCTCTCATGCCTCTGTAGCGGAGTTCTTGACAAAATGTTATGCTCCTGAAAATCCATTACAGGCACTGGCAGTACATAGGTATTCCTCTGAGGGCTGGGCTATAAAGTCTTTATTACTGGTAGTAAGTGAAGGGAGAAAAGAGCCCAAATAGACTCTCAGATCCCTGGGTGCAAGACTGATAATAAGAATAAACATCCTTTCTCTTATAAATGTATATATCCTGATTAAACAACAGTAACCACGATGCCACTTTTTCAAATTACCTCTCACAGTTGAAAACTTAAATCTCACAACAGCTCTATGAACTAGGTAGATAGACTAGCTTTACAGAGGAAAAGTAAAGGCAGTAAGGGAGAGGCAAGACATCTTCTGAAGGGGCTGCTCATTTGGGGATATGTTATTTTGTATATTTGGTATTTGCCTAGTTTGAAAATTTCACCTTTCATATATTCTTGATCCCAGGTGCTTAGATTTGACATTTGCCATGCTTACAATACATGTGTACCACTCTGCGATAACCATTGAAGCAGCTTTTTGGTTAATGGTGTTCAGCTATCTTCAACATTTCTGAGGATAATAGGGAGGGAGAAGACTCTAGAAAAAGAAATTCTAAAATGTACCATTTCTATGTCACAGGGACAAGAACGGTATATTCCACAAGTTGCAGTCTTACCTCTCGGAACAGGTAATGACCTGTCTAATACATTGGCTTGGGGTGCAGGTTATGCTGGAGAAGTCCCAGTGGAACAGATTTTACGAAATGTAATGGAGGCAGATGGAGTTAAACTAGACAGGTAAGTAACATAGTACAAAGGTGAATCCCACAGCACCTTGAGTATTTTGTCTATAAACTCCAGAAAGCATTACCAATCGACAGTAACCAGTGACCGCAGAGTTTTAATAAGGAAACACAGACAAGACACCTGAGCACAGGTGTAACTGCTCCAGTGGGAAACTAGGGGCTCCTGGATGTCAGAGATGGAGGAGCCTCTGCTGAGCAGCTTCTCCAATGCTGAACCTTTAAATATTTAACCAAACCTCTGAATCTTCTGAGGAACATCCATCTTCTGATTATAGCTTTTTACATCACAGTTGTTGTTTCTTAATTGCAGTTTGAGCTCAGTGAGAGTAGTTCATCTTTCTGTAACTTGGCTAAATAATAGCCTTTTGTTTTTCAGATGGAAGGTTCAAGTAACAAACAAAGGATACTACAATTTAAGAAAACTAAAGGTATGGTTTCAAAATTACTAAAATGTGTATCTTACCAGATGCTTGTATGAACTGATTATTTTATTTCCTACTTGCATATGCTTTTTAAATAACATAAAATAAACTGCCTGACCTGAAGGATATGTAGTAATAATACCTCATGGATGCAGTTATGTAACCAAAAAAAAAAATACATTTGTAAGTTGCGCTTACCCGATAAAGAGATTACACTACAGTACTTGTCTGAGGTGAATTGAAAAATACTGTTTCTTTTATTTAACATTTTTACAGTGCAAATATTTGTAATCAAAAATAATATTATAGAGTGAGAAGTGTAAACTTTATAGCCTGTGTTGTAACTGAAATCAATATATTTGAAAATGGAGAAAAACATCCACAAATATTTCATACATTTCAATTGGTATTCTATTGTTTAACAGTACGATTAAAACTGTGACTAATCACGATTGTTTTAATCGCAGCTCATTTTTTTTAGTGTGAGTTAACTGCAATTAATCAACAGCCCTGCTTATTTTTAAAAGTACCACAGTGAGCACTGAAAGTGCCAAAAGAAGCATTTTAAAACACAGGATACTATGAAAGTGGTCATAGGGCTTTCCTTCTCTCTGAAGAAGTCAAAGGGTAGCTGAGAAGTATGTGCACAATTCCATGAATCCAACAATAATTTTAAGTGGTTGCAGTGTATCGATAAGTGCAGAGAGTCAATGAAAGTCTTTGACCATTTTAATTTCAGAGAACCAAATTCTACTCTGTAATGTGGGTGCTTCTCCCACCCCTGGATGATTCTCATTGAAGCACCTGTATAACTGAGAGCCTTTAACCAGTTCTTAGCTAATATAAAATGATTATCTGCTACTTCAGATTACACACTTATAACTTCCAGTTTGCATATTGCTAGGTTTTTCTTTTCAGGTCTCCATAATTTTAACTAGAGCTGTTGTCCCACAGGTGTTCACAATGAACAACTATTTCTCTATAGGACCTGATGCTCTCATGGCTCTCAACTTTCATGCGCATCGTGAGAAGACTCCCTCTCTGTTTTCCAGCAGAATTATTAATAAGGTGTGATTGATAAAATAGCATTTTTCCCTTCTTACCAAAGATACTGAGAATCGCCACCCTTTAATCAAAAGACTGCAAATAGCCTTCATTAATTTATGCAAGTATTTAAGTATCAGCTGTTTTGTGTAACAGTCTGAGACAACGTTGGAATTTTTTTACATTTAGTACCAATCAAGCAAAATGTTTTTCTGCATCTTAGTCTAACTAATGTTTTACTAGTGTCTGTTTTAATGTGTACAGTATTTCCATTTTGTTATGCATTTTAGTACTATGGCAAAATTTTCTTTGACTTCTGTGGAAACAGCTCAGGCAGCTGACTTGTTGCAGTTGTGACTACTACTGTTGGAGCTATGTCCAACCTCAGAAACTGCCATTAGGGCCCAGTTTTCACCTATGTGAAATTTTTCCTACATAGGGAAAGAGAAACTCTTCTAGTTTAGCTCCTGGAGTTTGATCTTCGTTGTTCCATTGAGCATTCAGAGTTTATCTCCCTGGGTCAGGAAGTTCATTCTCCTTCAGCAGTACATATCTTGAGATGCACAGGGATCTTCGTCAGTTGTGGGGGACTGTTGTCTCCATGCGGCTGTTCTACTGGCCTACCACCATACTGCTACTAGCTTAGAGAATATGGACTCTAGTACCAGCAATGGAACATGCTTCTTAGCTCTACCTCTTCCCGCTTTCCACCCCAGTTTTAGAAGATGTCCAGTCCTAGAGCTCTTGTGGAGGAATTTGCATGGAAAGCTTTTGGTGGGTCAAGTGCATTTCCAGCCAAGTTCCAGCTGTTTGAGTTGCTCCCCCATTCTGGAAGCAGAGGGAAAGCCTCATGTTCTTAATTACCTGCAAAGCAGTCTTAAGTATATTTATCTCTGTAGAACTTCAGTCATTTGGAAACTGCCCAACTCTATTTAAAAGTGTAGTACGGATTTTATTTTAAAAGGAAAAACTCTTACTTGCACTAGGTAGTAATGACTGGGACATGCTCTTCCTGAAAACTTAAAAGCAAAGAGGATACATAAGTATCTCAGGTTACATAAGAATTTCAAACTGAGCTCTAATAACCGTAATTAAATTATCTTTGTCTTTCTATTTCTGATACTGGTTTCTCTTTAACTTTTTGTAGGCTGTTTATTTTTTCTATGGAACCAAAGATTGTTTAGTACAAGAATGTAAAGATCTTAACAAAAAAGTTGAGGTAAGTTTATCTATGTTCTTTCACTAACTCACTTTTTTCCCTGGGGAACACACATCTCCCTCCATCAAGAAAATAGGATCTTAAATGGAAATGATCTAGTAGTTTTTATAAATAAAAAAGTTTAAGCAAAGCCTAAGCCTAAGTTTCTGCTAGGTGCAATCATAGAGACCTCTTGAAGCATACCTGTATATTGCTTACTTTTTGATATAACAGCAAAATTAACTTACGGCAACTGATTATTCAGGACTTACTGTACAGTATCTAGTGCCTGATCCTAAGCCCATTGAAGATTCTCATTTACATGTATGGACTTTGGATCGAACCCCTTCTGTAGCTAAAATCTCAATGCACAGGGAAAATTTGCTCCAGGGCAAAGGGACTACCCAAGTCTGAGTCACAAACCCTTGCACCTGTAATGTGCTAATCAATAATAGAAATGGGGGTCGTAGGATACAGTACCATATCATGAAGTAAAAAATGTTGTTTTCTAATATGTTTATATTTATTTTATAAATAACACACATGCTGATGCTAACGAACCAGTTCCCATTGACTTCAGTGGGATGCCCACCCTAATGCATGAAGAGAAGTGGCACATGCCCAAGTGCAGAATTTGGCCCACAGTAACTTACTAACAATCTGTTGTGTATCTGTAAAGCTAGAGTTGGATGGTGAGAGAATCGATCTGCCGAATTTAGAAGGTATCATCGTCCTGAATATTGGATACTGGGGAGGAGGCTGTAGATTATGGGAAGGAATGGGTGATGAGCCTTATCCCATGGCAAGGTATGTAGTGCATCCATGGTTATAATATATATATTTTTAATTACAGCGTAAGGGCCAATGAGCTTAAGTAAGCAGTCCCATTAATCAGAGGGATTGCTCACATGAGTAGGTGCTACAGAACTGGGCCATAAGATTTTATAGATTGCATTGAATTTGTTATGCAGTAAAAGGCAAACAGTGCTAAGCTTATGTACTGTATCAATCACTTTCATTGTAGTTTAATCTATTAATACAAAGACTATGTAAAGTTTTATACAGTTATTTCAGTGGTGTTCACAGATATTTTTTTTATATAGTCTCCTTTTCTAAAACTTAGGTATGATGATGGATTGCTAGAAGTTGCTGGAGTTTATGGCTCTTTCCACTGTGCACAAATTCAGGTGAAATTAGCAAATCCTGTTCGACTAGGACAGGCACACACTGTGAGGGTACGTAGCATTTATGATCACCTTTATCCAGGTTTTTCAGTGAATGTGTCATCTTAGGCCCTCATCTGCTGACCACATCTTTGTCTTTAAAAGCTGCAGTTTGTTGAGGAGTCTGATGTTCATCTTTCTTGGAAAAGTTAATTGCCACTTAAATTGCACCCACATAACTCAATTATGAGCTCCCTGTGCATGTGTGTAACTAACAATATACTAAGATTTTTTACTGGGAGGCTAAAATCTTGCTGTATCAGTACCTAGGCAGTAGTTGTAAATGAAATATCTTTGGCTGAAGTGACCTGTTATGATTCTATATATGCTCTTTTATTTAATACCAGCTGATTCTTAAGAATTCAAAGATGCCAATGCAAGTGGATGGAGAGCCATGGGCACAGGGACCCTGCACTGTTACCATAACTCATAAGACACATGCACTGATGTTATATCACTCGGGTGAACAAACAGATGATGATGCTTCCAGCATGTCTGAGCAGGAACACACAAGGGAACAGACAGATGAAGACATATAGGTTTTGAAGAATTTTACGTAATATATGAATCATTTCTCATTAAAAAACTTAAGTTAAATATATATTAAATGTTCTATCTCAATAACTACATCTTTATGCAGTAAGGTGTAGACTTGCGAGTGGCCTAGGGGTAAAAAAAAAAAAAAAAAAGCCATGCTTTCAAATATTAATGCAAAAACCTCCAGGCTGACCTTTAGGTGTATACTGTCAAAATGAAAATCTCCCCATAACTAAAACTGATTTTTCTTAAGGCTAAATGTTGTTTTAGTATGTCTTGAAAATACTCTCTTCTTTTTGAAATAAGCAGTATTTCTTACTCAGCTCAACAATAAACTGTGAGGTGCACATAAAATAAATATTGAAATGTGACTGGGTAGCACAACCATCTGTTAAGACCTATATAACAACAAGATTGTTTCTTTTGGTAACAATTGACAACACTTTAAAAACTGTTACAGATAACTGATCTTGTTTAATGTAATCTGAAAATAGCAACATGGAAAGTCAGTTTGTGCCACCCCGTTGATCATGTACATACATGTATGATCCATTTCAGTGAAAATGTATTATCTGCTAAAACAAATGGAGAGCATATATAAATTTTGCTTCCTGGCTAGGTCATACAAGGTGAATAATAGCTTTGCGGGATTTAGAACTTTATCTCCTATATACGTTTATTACCACAAAAGAGCATTATTACAAACAATGATACAAAAATTCAAAATAGATGCAATAGTAGATATAAACATCCTGTGTTGGTAACCATCAAAATTTCTCAAGGTAAATATTGACCTACTTGAAGTGTCTCAGGTTTAAAACTTCATGGTTGCCTCAGCAGAAATCAATATTTGCTCCTTAATTATTTTTTGAGCGAGTAACTTGACCTACAAAGCCAAGAGCTTGAAGCTAAGCAGTAAACCTCATGTACTGCAGATGATCTGTAAACAGTAACTGAACTGACAGTAGAGGAATGTTGCATACGTTAAGCCCAGTGACAAGTTCAGGAAAGAGTCTTGGTCTAAACACTGATTTTTCTTTCTTTCTTTGGTCATTTTAAGCCAGCACCCTCACATAACTTTCCTTTTGTTTTCTGCATGCTAGTTTAAAGGGATGCTGTCAAGTAGGGTAGGCCACATATCTAGGTTTTCTAAACCAAATGCAATTGTCTTACAAAATCTAAAAAAAAGTTTCCCTGAATTACCTAATGTTAATTAAAACATTTTGTAAACAATTTATTTAAGCATTTTTTGTACAGGTTTATGGAAATCAAACATAACAGCATTATATCAGTGCATGAGAGACCAGGAAGTTAAACAGAGCCTTTTTGGTTTAAATTTTCCATGCTGAGTGAAATGCAAAAAGCAAACATAGTTTATATGGTAAAAAGTTAATTACATTTTTGAAACTCTTCCATTTTTAATAACCTTTCAAGATAAAAATATGTTTTAACTTGACATTGTCCCTTTTTAAAAGTTTACATGCTAGATTCTAAATATTACTGACATTAGTAAATTCATATTTAGACAGATTTGCAAGGCATTTACCATTCATTACATTCTAATCGCATATATAATAAATGTTAACAAAAAAATTAAATTTCATACTTGATAGCCTTATATACCTTCTTTGACTTTATAATTTATCATGTAAATACATAGCGATTTGAGTCATAAAAGTCCACATAAAAAGTAAATTAAAAATACCCAAGATAGATATACCATGTCACAGATAGATCCACTGTCCAAAACTGACTCTAGGTTATACTAGCTTGAAAATAATTTTAAATTGGTAAATCTCTATGTATTTATATTTCAAAAAACTTATTCACACTTATTTTTAAAAATATTTATTTAAGTATTATGCTCTTATCCTTGTGTACTAATGTTTACTGACAAGTTATAAAGCTCTGGAAAAACTGGGTATGTATTTGGAATGCAGATACGTTAAAAGACAATGACAGGATTGTTTGATCTAAACTTATCCAACTGTGTTGGGAAGAGTCACTTTAAGTTTATCTAGAAATTTTCAAGATATATGTCAATACTCATAGGATCAAAAACTGTTCAGAATGTTGAAAGTTTTAATCCCCACCCAACCTTTAAAACAAAACTTATAAAATACTTTTTTCCTGGTCCTGGGGAGAGGGTAGATTGAAAATTCATGCCGTCTCTATATCAGTGTTTCTCAACCTCTTTGATGCCAGGGACCGGCTTGCTGCCTTCCTAAACTGTGTCAGGGAGATCTCAGGGACCTGTGTCGGTCCATGGAGCGGTCGTTAAGAAACACTGCTCTAGATGACAGCACAGTTAGTGAGAGCAGGCTGTCTCCCAGTTTGTTTTGTTCTTGGTTGGAGGAAGGAAACATAGGTACAACACTTCAGACAGTGGGTTATTGGCCAGGAGATACTGTACGCAGACAAACTGGATCCTTTCACTGACTGCAATTCACTGAGCATTTCTCAGGATCTGGTACCAAATGGGTGAAATACTCTCTGGGCATTACAAATCCATGAATGGCTTTGTAGTGCAGGAAGAGAATGGACAGTGAAGGTAACACTTCATCTAACACCTACTTGGTAATTTTGGAGAGCTGCTTTCCGAAGATGACCCTAATTGTCTCAGCCAGCTCATCATTCTTTGCATGCTGATGGGAGGATAATTATGCTGCACGTATGAAAGATTAGAAGTGGCTGTCTATAGTTGAGGGCAGTTGATGGGTAACATTTAAATGGTGTACGCTTGGAAAGCCTTTCAGAGAACTCTATTTGAGGATTGAAGAAGATTGCACTTGCTGTGAATTTTTATCTCAAAGTCAGATATGTCATACCCACTTTTTCTGCAGTTGTCTCTGGTTGTCTACAGGTCAGAGGACTTTTTAAAAACATAAATGTTAAGGCTAGAGTTTAAATATGTCAGGTGATCAAAAGAATCTTGCAATTCCCAGCTTACCGCCCTTGGGGTGGGGGAGGTTGTTTTTTTTTAAAAAAAACTTCTCTTGCTTGACTGTTTTATTTTAATCAAAACTTTTCAGTTCATCACAAATTTAGAGTCAGTCTGCTGTGAATTTCTCCCTGTGTAGCCACTTTAGTCTGACTGCAGAAGTTATAAGTCATTATCATTTGCCCCCCCCATCTAATTTATATATAAATTAAATGACAACACTTTTCAGTTTTAATGTTAGCTGCTCATGTGCTATTGTTTATTTATCCTGGTTGTGAATCTGATGAAATTCACATTTAAAAAAATATAGATGTTAGAAAACATGAAGCACTTGATACAGTTTTATCTATTTATATTATTTTTGTAATTAAAAATAGGCTTTGACAACTGTAAACATAAAAGTATTGCAATATATTAGTTACTCAGAAGAGGGTGCTCTGCTATTGAAATTCATGCCCTACTCTAAGAAAAGCAACACAGCATTTAAGGATGACATAAATTTTGATTACATTTAATTTCTCAGAGGCTTCTCATAAGCATATTAATTTGAATAAAATGTACAGCTGTAGAAATATTGAGATATTTATTTAGCAAGCATTCAGAATACTCATTCACAAAGCTGTAATTCTAGGTTATATTGAGATTTTATTGCAGCATATGTTAGGATACCTAAAGATCGGTCAGTGCTTCTTTTTATAAATCCTTTTCCTAGGTTTATAACCTACAGGTAAAAATGTTTTTGGTTGGCTTAAACTTGCACACAAAGCCTAGATATGGAGTGAACTTTTTTCTCCCCTCACAACCCCCTTACTTATTAACTTTCACAATTTGTATATAATACATATATTTATCTTTTTCTTAGAGTAGCTCACAGGTCAGAGTAAAAATTTATTGATTTTTGGACACACTTCTGTATGCTTGAGTCCTCTACAACTTGTTTGTGTTTTTAAATGAAGTGTGGCCAGTCCATAAGGTGGGCCCTACATCCTTTCTGTTTTTCCCCTTGAAATAAAATAATTGAGGTCTGGCACTAGTTGACATTCATGTTTGTTTATTTTTTTTATAAGAAATTGTGCCACTTATTGGCTATGATATATTTATAGCTTGGTGCGTACTGGTGATCATGTGTTTACAGCATACTCCAGCATAGCGCCAAAAACTATCACAGTGGGTAAATAGCGTGGTCCAAATTCTCCTTTCCATTGCACTGATGAGGCTCCCGTTTTAAATGGTCACACCTAACTTTAAATCACACTTGTGTTTTGAACGTTTTTGTCATCTGCTAATTGTTCTGGATTGCATTCACTTCAGCTGGAGTAGTGGGTGATAAACATCTTTGAAAAATGGGCCCCTACTTACCTTTCCCAATGTGGGCCTATTTACATTCTAGAATTCTACCACATAAACATGATCAAGAGAACCCGATTTTGATAACAGGATGAAGACAGCCATGATTTAGCAGTCATAGACAGGGCAAATTTTATTCAGCACCATGTTAACAGACCAAGATTAACTCCTGATCCAAGCAAAATCTAATCCCAGTTAGTTGGCAAAAGAATACGATTTGTCTGGTCTCCACTCACCATACAGTCATAATTGTTAGTATTATGTTAACTAACTAGCAACAAGGGAATGAGAAAAAAAATTGTAATAGCAAAACGTGCCTGTAAAATAACTAACATTGACTGGGGCACTCGGGCAGTTGTAATACTAGAAACTTCCTTCTAATTCACTTTTTTTGTAATATACTAGTTTTTAAGTTTTTGGTGTCTTTGTAAGTCGGAGCCATTCTGAGATCAGTGCACAGTCCTGTATTTATATTTAGATTGCATTTCAGGCAGGTATTTCTCCCTGTGTATATAGACTTGTATCCTGTGCTCTTTTTTTTTAATGTGATATTAGTCATGGTATGTTTTAATAGGTGTAAAATTTCCATCCTCCTTTGCAGTCCAATGCACTTTTTTCTAGAAGACAGTATTCACTGAGGAGACAATGCTGATTATTTCCATTGGGTTTTGTGGTCTTTGCACCGAAGCCCACAAAGACTTATGAACTTGATTAATTTTTAGCACATACGTCTTTATAGGATCAGGACCTTGATTTTTTTCTTCAGTCTAGTAATTACACTCAGCAATGTTCTTGCAGTGTTTCTTCACTGGGGTAAGCAGGTTTAGCTGAGATCCAAAATAGTAACTTCACTTTGTAAGAAGGCTATCTTTAGCTGGAAAAAATATTGTCTAAGTATTTTTCTGTAGCTTTCAAGAGCATTATATGTGTTGACTTCTTAAAGAATACCTGAATGTTGAAAATATACCACTGTTACTTAGTTCAGATGTAAGAGTAACACATTTTTGAAATTCCTTGTATGTATGTTCTTTGTTTCCTATTTCATTACCTAGTGTGACTGTAGATTTCTTCTTTTTTAAAACTGTCAGCTAGAAATAATTTAGAATATTTTTAGATTTAAAAAAAAGATTACTGCAACATTTTAGTAGCCTGGTTGATCCTACTGAATGTGAACTATCCACTTTAAAAAAATACTTTCTGATCTTGTTTGGAGGAACTGTAGCTGCTTATTGAGCAGAGTGGAGGGTGACAAAACACCACTTGTTTTGTGTGAATAGTATTTACACATTCCATATGTTTAAGACCCATTCCTGCAAGCCCGGCCCACTCAAAATTCCTATTTGCTTCACTGAGTGCTGAATATTCACTGATCCCTGGATTCGGGCCCTTTGGGATAGATCTTCAGCTGGAGTAAATCAGCATTGCTCCATTGAACCAAATGGTGCTCGGCTGACTTACACCAGCTCTGATAGTTTTAAACTCTGATGGTAATTCAGACTTTCAAAACATCTTTTGTTTCTCTTTGGCATTTCCCTGTCTTCTGTGCCCATGTTATCTACAATGCTTTTTACATTTCCAGGTTCAGAGTTGTTAATTTAAAATGTTTGCATCCATCAAACGTAACACTGATTAGTGTATTGACTTCTCTCTCTAAAGAGGAAATGGAAACTACTGTTGTAAGGATTTCAGTCTGTATCTTCAAAGTTTACATCCCTCGTTAGCCATATGTCCACTACTAACCTCATGTGGCTCTTAGAACTCTAGCCATCTAATATTTCTAGTTTTTTTAACAGTAAAACAGAATTTTTATTTTTGTAGCATATACCTTCAATATGTATAATACAAATAATGATTCAAAAATCATATTCTGAATATTGTAAAAATGTGAATTTCAAGAGCTGTAACTGTGAGTTAGTCATAGTCACTGAAATAATATTTGTGAGGAAAATATCAGCACATTGAAGGTTTACAAAAGCCTATTCTTTGAGATAGAAGTATTCTGATATTGTAATATGTTTGTATTCAATGTGCATATGCAGATTCTGAAATTGCACTAAATAAGAAACAATGAGCTTTTTACAAATCCAAGCACTGGATCAAAATGCTGAATTTGTAACATTTAGTGTTCTTTTTATTCAGAAAAAGTGATGGGTGGCTGTTTAGTGGTTTTCCCACAGAACAGTAATGCGGGAATCCATCTGTTTATTCAGAAACATAAATTGTTGCCTAATGTTGTGTATTAAGATGTGACTAGCGTTCAGTAAAGTGCCCAGAAATTAACAAACACCCATTTTTTCAACACCACCTCCCCATGCTCTCTCCCTTTCCCCCCTCCCAAAAAATGACACGCGTATTCACAGCTGCAAAGTGCTTGAGGTCTTATTTGTAAAGGAATGATCAACCAGCATGATACTGCATTTCCAAAGTCTCTTTTAAATAGGTAGAAGATACACTTACATTTTCCTTGGCATCAAGAGATGACTTGTAACCTCCCAGGTAGGATTAGTTGCTCTTCTGCTTTCAAAAAAAATGAATAAACTGTAGGGAGAGAATGCTAGACAAAATTCTAGTCATAAAAGTAGGGAACAATTATTTTTCTTTCAAAACAAACGTCTGTACCTTCCTATATACAAGCAGTAATGTGATTTTGGAAACTTTTGTGGTCAAACGTTTTACTTT
Organism: Dermatemys mawii; assembly: GCA_007922305.1. Lineage (NCBI taxonomy): Eukaryota > Metazoa > Chordata > Testudines > Dermatemydidae > Dermatemys > Dermatemys mawii. The sequence goes on from ML677373.1 coordinate 17,066,887, forward strand.
GTTTATGCACTCTTTGGGTTTGATCATATTCTCCTTAAGCAGACAATACTCCCATTGACTTGAATAGGAGTTTTGCTTGCCTCAGAAGTTTGGTCGCTTTGACAGTGCACTGACTAGTTTAGTTAACCATTGCATGCAGGTGTTGTGTATTTTGTTGAGAAGTAAAAAAATATTTGAGCAAGCTGTTAGTAAATGCAGAGTAACTCCCAAGGAAGTCAACAGAACTCCATTGATTTCAGTGGAGTTACTCAGATTTACATCTGTTAATTTTGTGTCCTGCTTGTTTTTATGACTTAAAAGAGAAGATGTGCAGAAAGGAATCCTTTTGAAAGGATGTCTGCTTCATATTCCTCTTAGATGTTTGTAAATAAATAGAAACTATTTTCATACCACTGATTCTGTTGCTGAATTTCCTAAAGCATCTTTCTGTTGTCTTGTTGATCTGTATTGTATTTCTGTGTATGAACTAGACTGAAGAAAATGTGTGTGGATTAAAACATTTGAATCCATTTTGTTTGTTCCATGTTCATTCACAAAACTGAACATCAGCTTTCAAAATCTGTAATAAACTAGTGAAAATATTTGACACCTAACTTTGTGTGCACTTTTTTGCACTCTGAAGTCAAACAGGTGTTATTTGGTGAACACAGTATACACAACACATGGTCCCTGACCTGAGGAACGCACGCACAAGAAGAGAAAAGATGGGTCACCTTTAAAATGTAAGACTGTAGACAATCAGGAGCTGTGATCATAAAAGGATTTCAGGACTTCTTGGTATCATAATGTGGCTGTTATAACAGGTGATGATACTTAAATAAAAACTTACCTTTTGATTTACCCATCCTCTCCCAATTATTTTTAACAATTCATACCTTAAATACCCTATTTTATTCCTTATGTAATTAACATTTCTAAAAGATGTTGCTGGTTATTTTCCTTAGTGAAATTGCCAGCTGTGATGATGATTCCTAAAGCTGCTGTGATGAAAGCATTCGCCATGTTTTCCTGTAGGTGTCCATATTCTTCTGACGTGAAGAAAGCATAACCTATATATCTTCTAAGGCTTAAGAATTCCAGCTTGTTCTTGACGCTCCAAGCCAGCCTCCCCACTGCTGGATAATTGAAACATTTAATACCGTCTCAGCAGCCATAAAGCCAGCAGATCTAGACTCAAGAGTTTCCTCTACCACTAGGGGAATACTCAGATAGCATAAAGCTGCTGTAGCAGCTCCAGCTCCCTACACCCTACCCTCCACTGCCTTTGGTCTGGCGGTGTAGGTGGAGCATGGTGGTCTTAAGGCCACCTTTGCACCTCTCTCTCCCTCTCTCCCTCTCTCCCCACCCATCCCATCCCCTTTATCTTTACAGAGTACAGCTCAGCCACAGCACTCAATCTGAACCATCATTGTTACTGTGTTTTGCTCTTGACCTTTTATTACATGATTTGCAAGCACTTCAGTAACTATTGGGCCATGTCAGTCTCTGATGGAACACTGTTGAAGTTAATAATTTTTACTGAAAAGGCAGGTCCACTGAGGAGCCTGTTTCTATTGAAGTAGAATGAGGGTTTTGCCATTGCCGCCTTGAGAACAAGCGGGAGCCCGTAGTCTCTCAAACCATGTTTTCACAGATGGGGAAACTACTAAATTAGTTACATGACAAAAGCCACATAATGAGTCCATGGCAGGCAGAGTAGATCCTAGGCACAGGAATTCTTGTTTCAACCCTTAGCCCAAATTGCCACTTTTGATAACTGAGGTGGCCTTGACTGATTTTAAGAAGATTAACTCCTTTTAAAATTCCACAGCAAGCAAAGACTGAGAATGAGCCTTTTCTAGGAAGGTTTTCTTTTTATTAAAAAAAACTATAAGGGACATCTCTTACAATTTAATCAGTGCTTACTATGTAATGAAAGAGGTGCTGAGACTCAAGCAATTTTTTTACATTCATAACTGAAGTGGCAAGCCCAGAGGTGATGGGGCTGTGAACTGCCCAGCCCAGAGCTGTCAGGCACAAATTCCTGGCACAAATTAAGCATTCAGTTTAATACTTTGCATTTTCTAAAGAGCCGATGGTGGTTTTATGGGGTTTCTTCAGTGATGACAGGTAGACGAGAGGTTTGTTTTGTATGGCACTTTAAAGAGGGGTTTTGTAGTATTTTCAAAAGGGATAAAACTCTTCTTTTTACTGCATTTTAAGGGGTCATTGCCTCTGGTATTTCACATACAGGTAACACTAGTTTTGTGTGGCCTTTTTGGGTGTTATTGAGACTACTCCAGGTCTTGAATGGTGGTAAAGATAAACTGCCAAGCCTTTAAAAAAAAAACCTTTAAGATTTTGAAGTCATTTGCAGAATATTTCAGATCTAAATTATACATTTTTTTAATTTAATACAAAAACTGGAAATCTAGGTCATCCTTAATTTCTTACCTGTTGTTTACCTGGGTTAAAATTCTGAATTTCATCTGCAGTGGAGGCAACAATAACTATAATAACTAACCACCTGTAATCACAGGTTTCCAAACAGGAAACTTCAGGCAAGCTCCTAGTTTGTGTAACTGCACAGGAAGATCTGGCCTCTTGATTTTCCCAGGAAGCTCTTCTTAGTGTGCTTTATTTTTATCTTGACCAAAACTAGAGCAAAGACAACACTTTAAGCTCCATTGATGGGCCACCAGTCTTAGTACTATGAAAGTACACTCAAACATCTATCTATATAATGTGATGCTCTCAAAGGGATGTGAGTTTTCAAGAAGAGATGGGAGAAAATGAACATCACAATTAGAGATTTCTGTTAATGTTACTCAGTCTTTAAACATGGGGGTTGCTTTGAAAAGAGTGTGATTTTCTTTGAAAATGAAAATGAAGGAGCAGCAACTTAAAAATGTCTTCCTGGTGTGCACTTACTAATGACTTCAGCAGGAGGAAAAGTTTTGATTTGTTTTTGATCAGCCCCTTAAGTGATAATTCTGGGGCTCTGGGGGCCAAGGATTTGTAAATCCATCTACCAGACTCAGATAATGTTTCGTCATGTTACTAGAAAGGTGATGAAAGAAAAAAAAATCTTGAGGACAAGTCAATAAAATCAGCACAGAGCTCTTGATGGACAGGGAAAGCTGTGGGGCTGCTGCTGGAAAAGGTTGAGAGATCGAGTGGCTCAATGCTTTCTCCTGATGGCAGCAGATGGGCTGGTCTGGGTGTGGAGGCCTTTGCGACTGAATAAATCTTCCTATGGGGCCACTTCATCATCATGTCAGTTTCCTCCCAAGTCCGCTCCTTCCTATGTCCCCACCCTGACTGCCTAGCACAAAGGAGGGGAGCGCCAGCATCTTAACTCCTATACTGGGCTACAATTGGACCTTTTTACAGACTATTTGCATGTTGCTTTTTATTCAGGATGGGGTCAGGTCATATATATATTCAGCAGCTCTTTCTTTAGATGCCTAAGACAATCCTTCCACAGAAGCTTGACACTATTGTTCGCACAAGAGCTTATCCTAGGGTGACCAGATGTCCTGATTTTATAGGGACAGTCCCAATTTTGGGGTCTTTTTCTTATATAGGCTCCTATTACTCCTGACTCCAGGTCCCAATTTTTCACATTTGCTGTCTGGTCACCTTATCTTATCCCAAGATGCCAAAGTTTCTTTGCCTCCTACTTTTGGAAATATTTTCACATAACGTACTGAAGTGAACTATAGACCTACACTATGGAAGGAACACCACGTTGCACCATCTTTTGGATCCACTCACGTACATTTAGGTTAAAACCTTTATCTAGGTGGAGAATATGATGAGTTCAGAACCTCATGAAGCTGAAAGCAAAGCCCAAGGATTTCAAATGAGTGCATAAAGTTAGGCTTCTAAATAAATGATTAAACGAGTAAAATGCTCAATATAATCTGACCTCTCATTGAAGGGTCTAAAGGGGGATTTAGGAGCCTACCTTTAACACAGCTACCTCTTTGAAAACTACCTTTCGACATTCACTTTGAAAAGTTTTGACCTAAACACTATGCTACCCTATGTTCCTTGATTTCTGGAAGCCTTTTTTATAATCATTATATTTCCCCATGTAGAAGGAAAAGCTTGTGGGAGAAGTACAAAGGCCTCCAATCTCTGCATGCAGCTGTGGAAAATGCTCTGTTAGCAGCAAGGTAACAGATGGCCTAGAAGGCTTGGTGACCATGGGCCCTGTCTTTGAGCAGAGAAAACAATACCACGCACATCTTTGCATGTGCCACCCAACAGAGTCCAAGCACATTGGAGTTGCCCTAGTGCAAAATCCCAATTCCATGCTTAAGAGCTGCAGAAAAGACCCTCAGTCTCTCAGACCTGCAAAAGAGCAGCTCCCCATGTCATGCATTGAAAATATGGAAAGGGCAATGCATATAGAAATCTAATTATTGGCAGGCACAACCCAGCGTTTAGCATGATAATCGCAGGGGCCTCCTGCTTTCTTGCGCAGGGACCCCTGAAAGGTAATTGTGAAAGCAAAAGTTAACGCTATTGAATTTCCATCAGTCATTCAATGTTGGCTTTGATGATGTTGACATGATTTTGTTTGTTCTTAAATTGCAGTGAGAAAGTGTTATTAATGACTTTAAAATATTTTTAAGACAAAAGGGGGATTGTCTCCCATGGACAATCAGAGGCAGAAAGGGCTAAGACAAGCTATTTTGTGTGATAGCTAGCAGGCCTAGCTGTTGCAAAATTCTCTTTATTTCCCATTGGTCACCGTAAATCCCTGCCTAAAAACCGCTCTGGGCTGGAGTCAATCCACTGTGCTAGCCTGGCCTGGCTGACTTACAGGAGTTGAGGATCTGCCCCTTGGTTCCTAAAAACGACCCACAGCCCTTAGGCGGCCAGTGGCAGGAGGAGACCCTGGAAAGTGGCTCGCGAAATGGGCCTGATCCGAGCTGGGTGCAGGGTGTTAACCCGGGCCAAGCCCCCGGCGGGGATGGGATTGGAAGCTAGCCGGTGGAAGCAGCTTTATCAGATCGCGGCCGGCTGCCCTGAGAGCAGTTGGCGGGGGGGAGCAGCCCCGTTTCAAGAGCTGGCAGCACCCCCACAGGAG
>ML677373.1:17072066-17103984 GCA_007922305.1 Dermatemys mawii
TCAGACCAGGTGTCCGGAGCTCACAATGCACCCTCAACAGCTGGCCCTGCCCCCCCCGCGACTGCGACACCCCCCCACACACATCCTGGGGGCGGGCATTTACTCTCGTAATCAGTCCTGCTGCCACGATCCAGCCCGCCCCCACCCCAACGCCAGAGGACCACCTCATAGGACCGGGGGAGAGGGCCCCCCCCCTTCTCCTCCCCCTCCCCGCCTCCTGCCCAGGTTTATAACGCGGCAGCCCCTGGCCAGGCAGCAGCGCGCGCGCCTGGCCTCTGTCCCGGGGGCTGCAGCGAGCGCGTGCGGGGCTCTGGTCCGCCGGGGGGCCGGGCTCGGCGGTGACCCCCCCCCCCCAATGTCCCTCGGGCGGGCGGCGCGGCGGCTGCTGCTTCTGCTGCTGCTGGCGGGGAGCGGGCTGGAGCCAGGCGCCGCCGATCGCTGCAGCTGGAGGGGGAGGTAAGAGGTGGGCAGCGGGGTGCAGAGCCCGGGCCCCAGCCGGTGGGGAGTCCCCAGAGACGGGCCGGGGGGGGCGGTATTGTCTGCCCCCCCCCAATTTGATAGACATTTTCCCGCCCGCTCCTTAGCTGAAAGGGGGGGGGGGCTGGCTGTGAATGAAGCGCGTTCATAGCTTGGGGGGGTCCCGCGTAGCCACGTCTGCCCTTTAGAAACAGAACCCAGCGGAGGTTGGCATGTTGGCTGGCGATGGGGGAAACTGAGGCACGGAGCCGTAGCTTGATGTCTGCGGCCACCCAGCGAGGCATGAGCCCAGCTCCCCAGTCCCGCTTTTAAAGCTTGGCCGGGGGGGGGGGTCTCTTTTTTGCAGCCACCAGAAAAAAGCCTTCCAAGGACACCAGTGATAGAACAGCAATGACTCGATCATTAGAGCTGATGTGAGAGCAAGAAGGAAGCCCACTGAGTTTTATGTCTCTTGTCTAATGAACTCCTGACAGTAGAAATCGCTGGAGAAATAATTACATGTAGTAGGAATAATCATGAATAATGTGGACCAGGAATCCACATCCAGTAGCTGCTGTGAGGAGACGTTGCCGTCTCCTCTTGAAAACGGGGAGAAAATAGACCGTAGGGAGCCATCCAGCAGCGCCAGGAGATAGCTGAGACTTACACATCATCCAGGCTGGCTCTGATTCTGGAGGGGCATTTCGTTCCCTGTTTTGTGTACAAGAAAAGGGGATTGTTATTATTATGAAGCCCAGGCGAATTGGGGGCCTTGTGCTAGGCCCTGCACACGTAAAAAGAGATGGGCCCTGTCTGGAAGAGCTGGCAAGACAAGGGGTGGAAAGGGAACCAGAGGCCCTGAGAAGTAATGGCACAGCAGGTTGGTGGCAGGTTCGGGCAGTGACCTCACTCTGCTGACCCCCACTCACCCTGCCCAAGTTGGGTTTATTATTAATGGTGTATTTTTGGCCTGGCCTTGGCAGTGGTTTAAGCTGGGACCCCCGTTCCCGCACCGTGGAGCAGGTCCGCCTCCGCTGCACCGAGGGCTCCCTGGAATGGCTGTACCCAGCACGAGCCTTGCGGGTCGTCCTGGAGCCCAACCTGTCGAGCGCCAGACACACCACGGTCTGCATCAAGCCCGCCAGTGACTTCCAGGGGGCCAGCATCTACGTGGAGCGCGCCAGCCAGCTGCACCTGGTGGTGAGCGAAGCCGCGGGGGCGCGGCTGCACCACGTGTCTTGCTTCCGTGCCCACACGCCCCAGCGGGTCGCCCTTTTCCTGCAGGCCAGCCCACAGAGGGACATCAGCCGCAGGAAGGCCAGCTTTCAGTACGAACTGCTGAGCAACCAGAGCGCGGCAGGCCCCGACTTCCAGAAAATGGCCCTTGTGGAAGGTAAGGTTGAGACCATCCCCTGCAAATGGATCTAGGTAGGTCAACCCCTGTAGAGCCTGATCCACTTCTGTAGGGTTCCCACACTGGTGCTGGGCTCCGTCAACAGGGAGCCAATTTCATGAATGGGGCTGCGGTGTTCCTCTTTGCAGGAGCGGGATAATTTCATATCTGTGAACCCCAACACCTGCCCCTCTCCCCACTCGCCTTGTTAACACGTCACATTGAGCATGGGAGAGGTTTACAGCACAGAGTCTCTCAAGCTGCCCCTGTTCAGTGCTCCAAAAGCAGGAAAAGCTCTCAGTGCAATGAGGGGAAATTGTATCCTGTCCCCACATTTGTCATTTAATTTAATCAAGGGCACCGGAACACAGGGGGAACATTTTCAAAAGCATCTAAGTGACTTACGTTCCTGAGTTCCCTTTTCGAAAATGACCTTAGGCACTTTAAGAGCTCAGGTCTCACTGAGAAGCCTAAATGCCTTTGAGGATCTGGATCTGAGTGTCTTTTGTAAATGGGATTTAGGCTTCTAAGTCCTTTTGAAGATTTTACCCTGGTTCAGTTCCCATTCTGTACCCTGAAAGACACTCGGGACAATGTCTTTAACCCACGTCACAGTGGCTGAGGACTGAGGCTGGCTGTAGGAGAGTGGTGGGACAGGGGGTTGAATAAATAGAGAAACCACAGCCCTTTCCCACTCTCCCCTCCCCTTTCTTAGACTATTGTGGGAGAGGGGCTTCATTTTGTGTACTGGCCGTAACTGAGGAAATACGCTTGCTTAAGGATGTAATTGTAAAGAAATTGACACAATCAAGCAGCGCCTGGGGTAGACACATTCTGTACCATAAACTTAGTATAAATCAAAGTAAATATGCAATGAAATAACCTTTACTTGGAAAAGAAACGAACAGATTTCCCAAAGGCATGTTCAAAATTAGAACTACGTAGAATTAAGCACGTATGAACATCCGTCTGTCACAAACCAGCCATGGACTATAACTTACAAAACGACAAATATGCCAGAATAGGCCCATGTGTTAGCAAGGAAGTGGGAAGTTCCCAAGGGAAGCAGGGTTTGAGCCATAGATGGGGATTTCCAGACAGCATTAAACCCTCAACTCCCATTGACTTTGACTAGGATTTGAGTAACTAACTCCCTGAAGGCCATTTGGAAATCCCGGCCATAATGCTGTTTCCGAGGTTGATGGATGGAGGCCCCAGATTCATTAGAGGCATACGCCTTGATTCTGGTCTTCAGGTTTGTGTCTTTCATAGTGAGGAAATAGTCATATTGGCTACCAAGATATAGCTGCCTTCATCTAAGACAGGAAGGAATGTACCAGAAAATCAGTGAGGAAGACTTTGGCGCTGTGTTTAAAGCACAGGACTGAGAGTCAGGACTTCAGTGTTCTATTTTTGGCTCAGTGTAAGACTGTGAGCAAGTCACTTCTCCCTGTGAGATTTAGGTCATTCATTTCAGACAGGGTCTGGGAATTCCCAGAATCCTCATTATAAAATATCCCTGTATTTCAGAGCAAGGGTCTCCACCACTGCCTCTTACCAGTGTGCTACTGCAGCACTCCCAGCAATTAATATAACGTGTCATGGAACAGCTGGAAGGGGGCGACAGAAGTCCAAAATATTGCAACTGTTACAATGAGCCGTTGGTGCTACAGTCCAACATTGTAAGATTTCCAGTGGAATTCGCTTTGGAAATTAAACAAAAAAACCCACTTAGAATTCTTGACATTTTCAGGGATCAAAGTAGACGGATGGGTAAAGTACCAAAATTTTCTACGATATCGCCAAAAACAACCAAACTGAAGAAAGGACAGTAAAAATATTGTTTAGGCCTTGGTCCAAAGCCCATTGAAATCAATGGATCAGGCTACTCTGCTCACACGTCACCCATTTGTTAGCAATTATTATTTTATTTATCAGTAACTGATTCTTTTGTTCTTTAGCAATGTGCCGTCCTTGTGACAACATGGAGCTTCTGATGGCCATTTGCAGCAGTGATTTTGGTAAGCAGACTTCCAGGAAAATATTCTGCCCCTAATTATGCATTGATTACTTTGGCTTATTTGCCCCTTCTTTAAATACCTTGATCTTCTTGCTTTCAGTCTGAGAACTCCACTAATGAAATGTAGAAAGGGGATAAATCAGATTTGCAGATCAAACACAGTGAATCTAGGCAGGTGGGAAGGCAAAGCAATTTTTTTTTCCATGTACGCTATACACACTTCCCCTTTGGCATAAAGGTTTTTGCTGGAATCATTTTGTCACAGTTCCTTGTCTTTCACTTTCTGATAGTTTTCCACACACACACATGTATGCAGCAGAAATATTCTTTACTTCCCTTCCATTTAACTGCATGGCTAGGAAGAATTTTGTAAAATCCCAATTTATGCAGGTTGGCTTTTTCCAAACTGATTGCACCTTAAAACTGCTGTAATGATGATAGAGCGATCCTTGTTGGGAATGTTGTTGGCCATGTGTTTCACTATGGGGCTGAACACAGGGCTTAAATTCAGCCGGAGCTGTCTGGAGCGGAGCTCTGGTAAATATTTTCAAACCCCCTGGAGTTTTTATAGCATGTTGGCAGTTCCAGGAAATATGCTATGAGAATGTACCCTGGCTGTACATTATACCCCCTCATCAAACTTTCCCGACGTGAGTCTGATTAGAGATGCAACCTCGCACAGATAGTGTAGAACATCAGATACAAACAACATTAATGGATCTGATCCTGCACCCATAGAAGTCAATGTAAAACCCCAACTTCCACTGCCCTCACATTAAAAAAAGAGATCTTTTTGAAAACCATTGATTCTGCAATCCCTCAAGGAGATCCTTGATAAACTCAGTGGGTACAACCTTGAAACTGAAGCCAAATCAGAAATAGTTCCTGCTACATAATGCATGCTCTGGCACATGACAAGGTCACAGATACTTTTATAATAATTGTCCTTTGTACATGCCCTTTCATTCTACTCTTTTTTCTTTCATATCTTGCTCTCAATGGTTTAATATACTTAGCACAAGTACACACACACACACACGTTCCAGTTCTGGTTACTGATGGAGTCCGTTGTTTGTGACTTAAACCTAGTTGGATGAGAGGATTTACTCTTCATTAATGACACTTCCTTTCAGCCCCAGCATTGCACATCCCTTTTGAGAAAAAACAAATGCATTAATATGCTATAAAGTAATAAATAGTGGATACCGTTAACATGATGCTGTGGCAAAGGCTTTATCTCCTTTATTTCATGTAGCAAAATCTCTACTGATCTGTTACTTCTCAGTATTATGTCTTGCTCTGTAATATGTTTTTTTGTTTTTGTTTTATTGAACTGAATTTTCCTTTACACACAAAAATTGTACCATATTAATGATACTGGTCTAGTTAACACAGTACAAACTTCCTAATGTGGACACTGTTAAACATGCCTATAGCTAGGATTGGCAGAATTCAATTTTTATTTTTTCATAATTTCAACAGATAATATCAGTGTTTATATTTAAGCTTTTTTCAATTTTTATCAATTTAAATTTTCAGTTGTACAAAATAATATATTTTAATTATTTTTATTTTTATCAATTTAAACTTTCAAAGGTGTGGGAAATTATGTAATGATATTTATTTAATGACAGTAGACGAGATTCAAATGTTAAAGGTTTCTAGCCATTAGAACACAAATTGTCTATGCTGCATATTAGAATATCCAAAGGAAATATCCTTACATCAAACTCTAATCAGTTCTCAAGCAGCACGTTTTTTACTTTGCCTAACTGTAAATTTTGATGATTATGGATGGAAATATTGTGTCAGTTTGTGTGCATGGTGAAATCAACATTTACAAACCCTTACTGATAAAAATCGACTCCTTTCAAGTCTACTTGTAAGTTATAGTGATATAAGACATTTTATACCAGTATAGCTACATCCATTCTAGGGTTTGGCCTAGTATGACTATATTGGCATATCAGTACAAAACTGAATGTAGCCCAGGTCTTAGTATGAAAATGTATTCCTGTGCCAATCATCTTTCTTCTTCATTTGAACTAATTGATGCACCGTACCCCCATTGTTTCTACTTGATGAAGTTATCCGTTCCCATGCAAACTGCTCTCCCTCTGCACAGCCTGTAGCCCCAGAGACTGACAGATGTGGAGGCCCAGAGTGCACAATGGGGGGCATTTATACTTATAGCACCAACAGACCAGAAAAAATAGCCCTTTGAAGGGACTCTATTTATGACCTGACTTCCGTGCCCTGGGCTCACAAATCGCTATCATCAACTTTTTTGATTAGAGAAAATAGCTGCTAATGAAAGTGTAAATGACACCGGGAGTGAATGGGGGCTTTATGATTAGTCTTAAGGCAGAGGTCTGCAGTCACTAGGCCATGAGCCGTGAAGGAGCAACTTTGAGGAACAGGAACAAGTGCATTATCGCTTGTCAATAGACTTGACTGCATCTGATTAAAGATGCTTACACAAAGAAGGAGATGAAGAGCAGAGCGGAGACATCTGTTGTGCTAAGCCCTTGCAGCCCTTGGAAATTAAATTAGCTAAGGAAGTTCCTGGACTTTTCAGAAATAAGCTCTTTGTGCCCTCTACACTAATGAGATCATTATCCCCAAAGGAAAGAGCGAAGTGATGGATATTTTGCAAAGTTCCAACTAAATGTCTAACCTCTCATTTGTTCACGGGCTGTTGGCAAAATGGTTGAGGGATGCTCTTGAGCGTTCCCTGTATTTTAGATTCAAATGGAATTTGTTCTTGAAGAAATGTAATAAGAAAAGTCAATTCCTATTGATTGTTGCCCGGCTTTGGGGAAGGGAGGAGACGGAGAGGAAGAATATCGGCAAACAACAGGCATGAGTTTCGCAGCTGTGAAATGTATCACACTCTCTGTGATGGAGACACAAATGATTAAACATATCTAGGCCTTTATTCTATTTGCAGTTCTCAAACAAGCTATGCTATTTTTTACGGAGGGCAGGGAGTTGTGTGCACATGGCATGGTTTAAATGAGGCATAAAGGTTTCTGGCGCTTTGAAAAAAGGGACTGAATAAGTATGCTGGGGAAAAATGGAGGGTTTTGTCAGTAGGAAACAAAATTAGGTGTGTGCTGAAAAAAAGGTGAGGTTTTCTGGTACAATTTTCTAGAGTAGACCAGACCCAAGGTCCCAGTCATACTCTAGCATGGACCCTGCATCCACAGGAATTCCCCCCGGGAAATCAAGAGTGTCCAACAGAACACAAGCCATTACACACCCAGAGCACTGCGTAATAACAGTGCCCTCTATTTTATTTTGACTTCCAGGTCTAGTTTACATTAGGCCAGATCCTCAAATGGCATAGCTGCATTTACTTCATGAGGGCTGTGTCACTTCATACCACTGGAAGATCTGTCTCTAAAATGTCTGTTTTGTTCACTAGGTTTTAATTTATTTTTTTATATAATAAGATTTCATATTGGGCAATACATTTTTTTAAAATTGAGTGCCCTATAGTCCCTATGGAGGTGGAACATGGCTGCAGATTGAGTCTGATGACGACAAATCAAAACAAGGCTACTGAACAAATTATGATTTGGGTGAATTTTTGATTCAAGTCTAATAGCTGGCCATAGTTGCATTGTAGGAATGAAATACCTAGCTTTAGTTTCCATTTTTTTTCTGACATTCTATGCTTTACTAGTCATGTGTTCTCTTAAGAAACGTGAAATAATACAGTATTGTAACAATCAAAATACTTTGTACTAGAAATTTAAAAGAAAATCAATGATCTAACAAATGGCACTTTATTTATGATTCATGGAATGCAAAGCCCTTCCCTGGGGCTCTCAGAAGGAAACACTTCAGCTGCATTTGCACTGGTGCCTATCAATGCACCTCCGCCGCTGGCAGCAACATGAGAAATGGGAGTGTAGACAGAGCTCGGTTTTGAGTCCTGGCCACATTACTACTTGAAACAGTGTTTCACCTGGTGTACAAAAGGCATAGTGGGGACTTGGAGTGATAACCCATGACAAGATCGCTCGCTGGGAACAGAGACTGAAAACGTTTAGAAAAGACTTGAATTAGACTGTCATTGTTCTACCCCAGAAGTGGCAGCAATTTCTCAAACAGGTAATGAATTGTACAGTGATGTGGAACCATCTGTATAAAAGGTGCTATATAATATCAGACAAGTATTCCTTCTAGGAAAAAATGCATTTAAAATACTATAGTCGCTGAACGCTTTACCTGAAACAGCTGTGGCATAACCAACTCAATATTCATGTTGTCTTCACATCTAGTGGTGAGAGGCTCAATCCAAAATGTTTCCCATGACCCTGAGAATCACATGTCCCAGGTTGAAGTCAGCGTCCGGAAAGTCTACAGGCAGAAAAACAGAATTTTCCGACAGGATGAAGCAACTGGTGAATGGAAAGGCCCCATAAGAACCCTGCGGCAGTGCAAGGTAAAGCAAGGAGCTGGAGATTTCCTGTTCACTGGCAATGAACATTTTGGAGAGGCGTGGCTGGGCTGTGCCCCTAGATTTAAGGACTTCAGTTCTATTTACCAGACAGCCCGAGACCGGGGAACAAACCCATGTGAGTTTCAGTTTAGCTGAACTGCGTGTCACAAGAGCGCTGAATAAAAGAATTGCAGTCCCGTGTTTGGATGCCGTTCACAAGGTTCAGCAAAGGCTGAAGACAGATTTCACTAGATCTAGGGCTGGGAGAGCCCCCTGGAGTGTATGGCTCTACGAACCTCTCAAGCGAGGCCAGTGAGGCCACAAAATGGTTTAAATTCATGAAGTGCTTTGCTTATCATTCAAATACAGGTGCCTCTCCTGCCTCTAGGGGAGCTTCCAATTTTTAAAGGGCTGCTTCCCCCACCCCCAGCTGAAGAGTAGCCTGTGCTGTGTGTTAGAGGTAGGAGAGGCCCCACAAAATATAGGATGCCCTAAGTGGGTGTCCTAGCTGTTTTATATTTTTAATTAGCATTCCCCCACACACACACACTTATTTTTTTCATTCTGTGCTTCAGTTTTCACTCACTAGACTCCTCCCTTCCCCATGCACACAGTAAGGAGGATACAGACTCAAGGAGACTGAGAGTTTAAGTTGAACTACAAAGCCGGCAGCCTGTCAGTGGGTTTGTCAATTTCCTGAGGTTTCTTTCTTGGGACATTACAGTTCATTAGCACACGTGCTAACTAAGGCTCTGGGGCATAAGCTCCTCTATAAATCTCTATAGCTCCCAGTATAGCAGCTGAAGACCTCAGCGTAGATAAGGGCTGTTGTGATTATCATCATCCTGGTTAACGAGTTACTAACATGGTGAATTGTCCCAGTTCAGTCAAGCCCTATAAGAAAAGTACTGCAGGTAAAAAAACATTTATTTCAAGGCGAGTCTTGCCTGGGTGAGGCATGCGTGGTGAGCCCCCAACCCCATGCATTTGAATCACAATTCACTGTAAGCAGCAGTTGATGTGTAGAAAGTGAGCCAGTGAGACAACGGAAGGTCGTGCTGTATTAAAAGAGGTGAAATGGATGTCCTGTTCCTGAATCTGATCTTCCTGCTTTTTCAGTATTGTGATTAAGTAAATGAATAATGTTAACTTAACATTTGCACTGTGAACTTTGTGCAGCTAAAAATGGAGAGATGTTTTGAGGAACTTAAATTTCAGAGACAGTTGTGTACATCCCAGAGTCACCACTCGCTGCTCTGCTCTTCTGAAAGTCCACGTTCACTGATCATCATTTGTATGAGTGGGCTTTTCTAAAGGGTTAGTGTTATTTGGTTGGTTTTTTTAAAGTGCAGGCCACGTTTCCCAGCAGTACTTTGCACTTTCAAACATTGTGTTTGGTGATCACCTATGTACCATATTTGTCTGTTTTGTATATTTGGGAACAAAATTGTACACGTTGATCTTATACATTATTGTGTATTTGTTTCGCCTGTGAGTACAAAGGCCCTTAGGTATAGCTCAGCAGCATTACCTGGAAAATAAAATATTTTGTTTTCAAAAGCGTGAGGATAGATCAACACTACTTTAGTAACTTAGTCTTTCCGAAGAACTTGTAGCTATAGTGTTTTACTGAGTCTCATGTTTTTAAATACAAATGATCCACTATGAAATTAATCAGAGTTCAAGTTACGCACATAAATGCATGCATATCAGATATAGAATATATATATATGAATATATATATAGAATATATATATATGAATATATATATAGAATATATGCAGGGCCTCACCAACCTTGAATTTAGCAAGCTGACAGAATAATGAATAACACATGAAAGATCATGCATGTTGACTGGGTTCCTATTCCAGTTGTGCTACACTCTATACACATTTCACTGCATTAAGAGAGCTCTAAAGCCAAGACTATCCAAAGTAACAAGTAGAAATTTGGTTGAATTTTTTCAATTTGTTGTTGTTGGGGGGGAAAAAATGGTCTTTTGGTTCCCAACATTTTCATCAAAAAATAAAAATCTTCCCCTCCTTCTCCCCAAAAAATTAAAAATGAAAAAAAGTGGGAGTGGGTTTTTCCTTCCCCCCATCCTCTTTTTCTGTGGCAAACTGAAAAATTTCACACCAGAAATGAAACACGCAGAATGCAAGTTATTCTGAAATTTTCAATTTTTTATAAAAGGTTACCTTCTTTGGACCAGCTCTAGTAACACTTAGAGCCAGGTGCTAAACTAAAGATTCTCTGAAGTAAAGAACTTAGAAAAGAGGGTTAGCTAGAAATATTAACTGCCCATATACTCACTAAGTGATCATGTATCCATTGTAATGAGTGACGCCTCGCCTAGCACCCAGAATAGTCCTGGTGTAGTAAGCTTGAAATCAATACTTGCACATGCTTACATCAGAGGCAAGCGTTTCAACAGCAATATCCGCTTTTGATGAGGCTTCTTGTGTAACAGATGGGTGATATCCCCAATATTTCACTTTGGATAAAATGACCAGTTAAAATAGGGTGACCAGACAGCAAGTGTGAAAAATCAGGACAGTGCTACCAGGGCAAATAGTTGGCTGGGGACGCAGAGAGGACGCGTCCCAGGACAAGATGATCATGGCACATGAATGCTCAGTGGCTGCCTCTTTCCCATCAGTCCCTCAGGACAGATCATGCCGGTTTGGGACACCCTCTTGCCCCTTGAGTAGCCGTTTACACTTGTGCAGCACGAGTGACATACCATGGAATCCATATGGGTAGCATTTTACCTTCCCCTCTTTATCCAGGTGAACTAGACCCACTGCCTGCAAGTGGAGCTGTCCCCAAATTCAGAGACTGGGCTCTCCATGGAGAGCAGCTCCTCCCATTTTCAGACCTCAAATTGTCCCCCATGGAAAGAAAAAAATCAATTTAGTTTTCAGGCTACCCTAATGCACCCCACTGTGTAAAGGGTAAACCAGTCAGTCGGGCCCGTGGTTTCAAGAGTGATTCGTGATTTTGTGCACCCACCTTGCAACACATTTAAGGGCTTGATTTTCAGAGGACTTCAGGCATCTCCAGTCAGTCAGATACCCCAAAAGGGAAACATCCCAAATCATCAGTAACATTAGCAAATTTGGGCCTTGTGCCCTAGTGCAGATCCTAGTGCAAAGCATTCTTCTCGTCACTGTCGGTGAAAACAAAGCAAGACTTCTTTACTGTTCCTAAATTTAAACCAGCGGATTTTGTTTACTCACAAAAAGTGTGCGCTGCATTTTCCTCCCCACAGTTGCAAATCAGTCTTCTAAACTCTTCCAAGAAAGGAGTGAAGCCGGCTCTATAAACTGACTGATTTGTAACATTTCATAAAGCAGCAATTGTTCTTTATGCCGCCAAATATTTGTTCTTTCCGGGACTTGAGCCTGCTCTGTAGATCCAGAATCAAAAGAGGAACAGAACATTTCCGTCGATTCCTTAGAGAGACAAAAACAGTGTTAAGAATCTGTAACGAGTTTTTGAACGACAGGACCGACACCATCAAGTAACAAGCTCTTGAACAGATTGCAGGGCCAAGATTAGCTTGTTGACCTCACTGGATTTGTGCCTGCTTGCATCAGGGTGAAATTTGGCCCCTTCAGAGAGCAGCGGGTCTTTTTCTAACGCCAGCTGGACCTTTTCACACACGGTTTCAAAACAGTCAGTTTTTAACATTTCAGTCACAGTTACATGAATACAGGTTTACTCATTTCCTCATAGGTTTAACTAACTCCCACTTTCCACACTTCTAAATTTTTCCTCTCTAAATCAAACCAGTTAATAAGCTCTTGTACTTTTTAGATCAAAACTCCACGTTGTCAATGTGTCTCTCAGCTATACGGAAGGGATAACAGCACTATTTGCATAGTCACTGTAACACCCTGATACTTCAAGAGATGCCCATTTAGTACCTTTGATATCTAGCATATTCTGGTTGTTTAATGTCGCCAGTGAAAAGTCAGCATGGCCCAATGGATAGAGCTCATGGCCAAGAGTTCAGAGACCTGAATTTTATTCTTAGCTCTACCAGTGACTCAAGTTAATCAGTGGGAAGTAGGGCCCTTTAAAATCTGACCCTTGACTTCTTCATGCCTCACTTTTCCCATCTACAGTCATGGGACTGATACTTTTACCTACTTCAGTGCAGCATTTTCAAGTACTACAGCAGAACGGGACTAAATGCAACAAGGCAACAAATCTTGCAGAATTCGACAAATTCAGGATCTTCATCTCAGCCGCTGAGGTTTAGAAGAGCTAAAATGCTTCTACTATAATAATTACTTCTCACAAACACTCGCTCAACATTTTCATTCAGAACTGTGAGGTGCTGGGTATCAAAACCTGCTCATCCAAGTTCATTCTGGCCTGACTTGGCACATTCAAACTCAGAAGACGATGACAGTTTAATAAGTATTTTTTTTCTCCCTCTTCCTCCCACCCCAATTTTCATTCCATTGAAGTCAATGTCAGAACTTCTACTAAGTACAAGGGAGTTGAATCAGATCATTCAAAACTTTTTAGGGAAAAAAAATCACTTAAAATACTATAGTGATGACCTTGGTATCAAAGTGGATAAGAGTTTTATTAATTCTGTGCCTCTGTTTTAAAAAAAAAAGCCACCACATACTTCAGATTAATGCACCCTACAAAGGGTTAGGAACAAGACCTTAAGATGGAATCAATTTTATCCTATAGGAATACCCATACTATGTTATTAGCACATAATCCCACTGACACTTCAGCAAGTAGTTCTCCTTATCCCCAAAGCAAGTAAAACCTGGAAAAATCTTTTGATAGTCCACAAGCAACTTCAGTATGGCACCCCTCTTTTTAATATAACAAGTTACATACCCTCCCTCTAGCTAGAATTTCTACTTAAGGACAGCTAAAATGCCAGTGAAGTATTATCACAAGATTACAGGAAAGAGGAAGGGTATTTTGCAAGAATTGTACCCTGCCACCCAAAAATCTGCAACCTTTTCCAGTCATTATCAGTCTATTCAAGGCTGTCAGGATAATCTAGAAGTAGTTTTCTGTTTTTACCTTCCATATACAGGGCTTTATGCAAGTAACCCCACTGTAATCACAAGGACAAGTCCGGTTTGTGGGGTTAAGCCTGGGAAAAGTAATACCACCAAGCTAGTTCCATCCACATGCTGAAATATGGCTGTACTTTGTGGCTGATCTCTCTCCCTTTCTACCTTGATTAAAGTCATTTGATTTTTGAAACAAGAAGTATGTGACAAGAACTTATTGAAAAATACAAACTCTTTCAATGAATGGGAAAATGTTTAGTGTTTAATGTACGCACACATCACTAACCAAGTCTGTTGCCTAAAGGTCTGTTGAATTATTTTGGGATCAAGAATCGCTCACGTTGGCATTTTCACCTAAATTATCTGCCTCTTTTCAATTAGCTTTTATTATTTTAATGGTGGCTCCTCCCTCCTTCCCCCAGTGCTTTGGCCTCGCTCCCATAATTACCTATATTTTATGTAAATAGAATTGTTACACCGTAAAATGATATACAAATGTGTCTACCACACAAAGTCCAATAAAGGCCTGAATAAACCCATTATTTACAATGTAACAGCAACTGATAGCAGCCTGGGAAACACAGGGCTGACAGATGTGAGCCAGTGACAGGGCTTGAAAAAAACGTGAATGAAGAGGGCTCCGATAGACCACAATTAATTGACTTTTAAAATAACTCCTTTTTTCACAGTTCTACTTGGCTGAGCAAGATTCACAAATTGCTGTCTTGAACTTTTTAATGGGATAAAATAGCTGCCAATGAAAGTCTAAATGACATGGCCTTTGAATAGGAGTGGTACAATGGCCACACCAGGACATGTTTTTAACTGACATATTGATTATTTGAGCAGTTGCAGCCATACAATTGAAGGGGGAGGGGTCAAGCAAGAGAGGAAGAAGTAAACATTGCATATTATAGAAAGGCTAAAATTATTTCTTATGAGGAAGGAAACAAATATTTGGAAACTGACAGTTTGATAAATGTTTCCATACACACTTCCACAGGCTATTGTTTGCAAGCTGATTTGTCCTCATTTGCATTAGTGTAAATCTGGAATAACTTTATTGAAATCAGAGTGAAACCAGCATTAGTGAGATCCAAATCAGATCCTAGAATTTAATATTAGCTATGTCTCCTCCCACCCTCCAAAATTATGTGCACATGGACAATGCTCACTTCACAATGCTCTTCACTTTCTTCTATGGCCTATAGACCTAATGTAGCAGACCTTATTGAGGAAGGTTCCGAATGCGTCTCTCTCTCCCTTTTGAAGCATTGGCCAAATCCTGGCCTTTTAGTCACGCATATAACCCCACTGGCACTGCATGCAGGTGAGGAGAGCATTTGAGAGTCCCTTTTCCACAGGAACCTTTATAAAATAAAGTCAACATACTGCCCAGAAGTTACAAACTAATACCTGAGCAATAATGCCTTTGCTGACCCATCACCTTGGGGACAGCGCTGTGCACTTGGACACAGGAGAGCATAGGCATCTTACTCCCAGCCCGAAGGAAAGGTGTCTTGCTTAAGCTAGCGCAGTGGCTTGGGCTCTGTTCTCACATGCCCCAGTTGGATTGCTTTTGTACATGTTGTTTTTAAAAGACAAAGCAACTGAAAAGCAGCTCGGATGAAACAAACTCCCCCAGGAATCAAGGACCACAAACCTCACCACCTTCCAGCACAAGCCGCCCTTCTTTGAACTGAGAATGAGAGAATACACACAGGGTAGACCTTAAGGCAAGAGCCAAACTCTCCACTGCACACTCAGTTCTCCCTTTGGGAGAACCACCCCCGGCCCAACAGATGTGCAGTGTTTGTCCAGATGCTACTAGGGGCTTAGCTACACCGGTGATAAAACCTGTATTAGACAAGAATATTCCATTTCTTGGTGAACATTCCTTTTTGCATGGCGAGTGTTTACCTAGCAAAGAAGGTCCTCCAGCCCAGTGCAGGCTTTATTATGACAGAAGTATGAAATATTGTTAGTTACAGGCAGCTGGGGCAGCCATCTTCTAGGCAATATGTATGCAAAGAGAAGCCACGGTGTGTTTTTATACCTCATGCAAGTTGCAGTAGTCTCTCTCTTTTCCTCCAGTTTTTTGCTTATACTGAATTCTGTCTGCAGCTTCCAATGGGTGCAATAACGTGCTACACCTCTTTCTCTCAACCTCGTGCTGCTGTTTAGCAGTTAGTGTCCCAGCCCAGTGGTGGGTGCATTTCAGTGCTAGATGAGGAATGATCTTCGTGTAGTTATGTGAAGTGCTTGGTACGGGTTAGAAAGGCTTTATATAAAAATTGTACAACATGGTTTGTGTCTTCTTTCCCCACAACACTCCAATCAGTTATGACACCCCAAACACTGTTGATCTGTTTATTATATAGTCCACATTTATAGGGAGCAAGGCCTCTCCAGTTTAAATCACTAAAGCCATTTAATGACAATCAAACTTTACTGAATTTACAAAACTTTCACTCAGCTGCAGAATCAAGATAACAAGAGATATTGCATTAATCACACTCTGCAACTTTTACATCATTAGTCCCAACAATAGGATAGAACTCCCAAATATATGGCTACAGGCCTCCTTGATGAGACGGACTGTAGGTGTTATTGACGCATCACTAGATATAAGTGTTAAAAGCGAGAGCACAATAAGTATCAGCTGGCTCACAGAACTATCCTAGTTAGTGTATACAATTTTAATCAAAGGTGCATTAAATAAAACTTGTTATAATTGGACACTTTTTTTAGCAACAAGATTTTTTGTTAACAAATTTCACATGCAGAGAAATTGCAGAAAGAATGCTCTAGTGATTCAAACATTTTGAATATTTGTGTCCCTCCACTAATTACATATTTGCACATTCCCCCTCAAAATGCTCCTGGCTTTTTAGGTCACCTTTCTTCCACACTGAATTCCTAGAAAATTAAGTTTAAAAGGACTTTTCTTATGGACAGAAGTAATCCACTGGATAACTATATCTATTGTCAATATTAAAACTGATGACAAAGATACAATTTTTATACCATTATTGGAAGAGGAAAAAAACCCTATGATGTTTTAGCTGCATCATCTCGGGATTGCATTGAATACACATGATCACATATTATGCTATGTGTAACGTCAACTGTTTTACAACAGATATTTCATCTAATGTAGTCCAAGCGTATCAAGCTAAGCACTGAACACTAACTTAATAGTGAACAAAACAGGTTCTTGCAAATGCAGCCAATTAAGGCTCTCATTTGATTTGAGAAGAACAGTATAGACATCTCAACCATGTGTCTTGCAGCTAGCCTGAAAATAAAATTACCAATACAACTGTTTGTGTCTCCACCCCTGATAATCCATGACATATACTCCATATCAATAATTCCCAAATTATGGTTTTCCTTTTTTGGATCTCTGTCAAAGCATGGGCTACAAAAATTGGACTCCCATTCCTGACAGCTATGGGCAGCACAGGGATACGCAAGTTGCTACCGCACAGCATGACCTTTTCCAAGATGATTACTCCAGAATGGCTCTGTAATGCTTTGGTGCACTGCAGGATGAGCAGACACGCCTAGAGAATACCCATGCATCCAAAAGCAGGGATCCGTAGAGGGACTGTCCACAGGGAGTATTGTAAACTCTTCAGTGGGGAATAGTATTCCAGCACATCAGAAAATGTGGTAGGTTTATTATGTGAAAGGGAATCCAAAGTGCCTGAATACTAGTTAAGACTCTTGACTGGAGAGTATGCACCTCCCAGACCATGTGTAAAACCTAGAAACACTTGTGCGGATAAAAGTCCAGAGCACCTGAAATCTGTGCAGGACTTCACACAAGCAAAAATCCCAGATCCCATCAAAATCCTAGAATTCCTCCATAGAAAGGAGGACTCTTTAGGAGGGAAATAGACCAATGAGCACCTACAATGAATACAAGGTAGGACTCTTTAAGGAAGTGTTAACTGCTCATTTCTTATGGAGGAAAAATCCAAAGCTCTCCTGAGCAATAAGCAGGATTCATTATGGGGAATAAGACCCAGAGCTCTTGAATATTTCCACAAGACTGAGATCACCTTACTGGGAAGGTGGGGGAACCCAGCACATGGAAAGCAGCGAGACCCACTTTCCAATGATTCTTCCCTTTGTGTGTTCTTGATGGGCCATACAACGTCAAAGGTCTTTTGTCCCATCAAAGCATTTTTTTCTTCTTGGCAGTCACACTGGCTACCATCATAAAGCTCTGTCTTTGTCTTGTCAATTACTTGCTTTCCAACTTTGTCCAGCACTGCACTGGTTTCGTCCTCGTTCACGCTAATGCTGTCTATGTTCCTTCCTGTGAGGAGTTAGATCTACACAGTCAGTGAGTTCCTGTCTCTGATCAGCTCAGCATCAGCTCCTGATCTCCAAGCTCTTTAGTGCTTTGTCCTGCATTCCAGATTGCTTTCAAGCTGAAGTGGTTTTGGAAAGATGAACTGGCACATTCTATAGTTCAGTGGTTCTCAAACTTTTGAGAACCGCGACCCATTTTTCCTTCCTCGGCTGCCGCAGCGGACCCTTGTATGCCCGCCGAAAAGCCGCCGAATAAATTACTGCCGCATTCTGCGGCTTTTCGGCAGACATACTGAGTGCTCCCGAAATAGCTCAGCATGTCCACCGAAAAGCCGCTGAATGCAGAAGTAATTCATTCAGCGGCTTTTAAGCAGCAGCAGGAGCTCACGACCCCCCTGGAAGCACTCGGCGACCCCCAGTTTGAGAAACCCTGCTATAGTTCAATACTACAGCTATTCCAAATAACCCCACTGTGATCCAGCGCCGAGGTCATTGTTCCTTAACTAAAAATCCCTTTTTGACCCAAGAAATTTTACTGTATTTTTGACATCTGGTGTCTCTGAACAATGGCTGGACAGTTGACATGCTGTTAAACATCCAGGCTGGAATGCTGCAATACTTTGCTTTGTTAAAGCACTCCAGAAACTTCAGCCCCTGTAAAATTCTGCCACCAAAAGTCAAGTCAATACTTTCCCCCTCTCTAAAATCCAATAGTGTCTGCAGTGACAGTGCATTGTATTTCACAGGGCATACAAAGTTCCACTGTGAAGAGCTTTACATGTCAGTATATTTGGTCAATTTCAATATCTTCCCAGTTCTTTATGGACTGGTCTAAGTGCTGAGATCTAGCAAGGAAAGCCTCCCAAGGATTCCTGCTTATCGGCACTAGACGTTCAGAGCTCCAACCTTTAGCTGTGTCCCCTGGTTGTTTCTCCAGTTTCATAGTTATGAACTAGAGCAAAGGTCTCCTAGACCGCATACAATGCCTGGAAGGAGTCAGAGCAATTGCTATACGTGTTCCAAAGTAAACCCATGTCACAGCACGTAAAGTAAAAACAATGCTTTAGGAGAATAAAAAATACATTCCCAGAAACGATTCTCCTATCATCCTTTCCAACATGTTGCTAGTTTAGAAGATTCACCAGCCCACATGCAGATTCCATGCCAAAGAGGACACATCGCTCAGAACAATGCTTCAGTTTTGCACTAAGGCAGTTTTCAGACTTTCGGAAGCCACAGTAATGATCTAAATATCATGGCCAAATGGCACATAAAGACTTGGTACTCAGGGAGTGCCACACTTCAGAAGAGAAACATCTCTGACCCTGCTGTGAGTGAGCAGAACAGTAATGCTATTAGGCAAGCCCAAGACATAGTTTTTCTCCACTTCTTCCCACAACTCCTCAGAATGTAAGGAGGTATTGCAGAACATCACGTGAAGAAGAAAAGCACCTGGATACATTATGCGAGACTGGATGCTTCATTCCAAGAGGCACAGCAAATAGAGCCTTTGGTTTACCTAAAAAACTAGATGTGATCTTTAAAATTCTGTTCATTTCAGACAGGGCTGTTTTTTCAAAATGGTGGGGTTGAAAAACACCTCAGACTGTATGGCAGGAGCAAGTTGAGGTGCTGCCCACCTTTCTGATCTTTAATACCCTGCAAACGTTCAGAATTTATATTGTTCCATCCCACCAAAGCTTTCTTCAAGACAATTCAGATACACCAATGACAAGTCAGTCACTTCTTAACCCCAGCTATTCCAGAGGAATTTCTGCAAGGCTTCTTTCTGAAGACACTTGGCTTCGATACATGGCTCTTGGTTATATCACTGTCACTTGCTCATCTCCTTTAGAAGTTTCTGGTCTTCTATTCCAACAAGCTACCCCATGTTGGCTTTTACCATTAGTGCTAAAGACTTGTATTTATTTAATTCAACCCACACCCATCTGCAATGGTGTTAGACAAACCATGTGTAGGAAGTATCTTCCATAGGTTTAACCATTTTGAAAGCCCCGCCCCTCCAATACCTGTTCAAGGCTGGTCTCTTGCCCACAGACTACAGCCTGGGCAACAGGAAATCGAGAGGAAAAAAAATATCAACCTCTAGAACTAGTGATGGGATCCATCAAGAGAAGGGGAGGATGATGCTTTTTCAGAAAAAAAAAAAAAAAAAAATTCCTACATTCGGGACAGAATCAAACTCCCACTGACATCAATGGTAATTGGATCTGACCCATGTGTTTAGCCATGAAAATCATTTGATTTTGTCTTATGGTCATTTCTCCTGTAAAAGAAGAAACCAGGTTCTTTTAAAGATTTCTGCTTGAACTACCTTTGCTATCTAGTGATGGCAGGGAAAACCTCAGAGTTTTCATGGTCATCAGTGCTCACTTATGGATTTAGGAATTCAGATGGGAAGAATGGGATACACCAGCCCCCAAACTGCATGTGACAGCCAGTTAAACCTCCTGCCCAAACAGAATAATATTGGTGCTGCTTGACCCAAGATTCATTTGATTTATTGGGTAGCAAAAATTTGTGTCTCCCTCTGTAGAAAAAGGAATAATGTAGCTTCTGCCTCCTGCAGTACTTAGGATTTCTTCTTTAATATTGCTACAAAAAACAGGTGCCTTAAGTTATTTATTACAATTTAGTAGGCTTAAAAGTAGAATTCCTGGCCTGCCCTCTGTGACCGTATTGTTTTACGTTATAAAACTAGAAATATTCACAGGTAAAATCTTTTGACAGATGGAGAAAAGTTCTCGCTCTCCTTTACATTCATGTGCAGTAAAAGCCACCATTCGTCATACGTGTCAAACTAGAGCACAAAATCCAGTCTGTAGATCTTGCTTTTCTAATCAGTAACTTTCCAGTACTTGCAGGACTGCAGTCTAGTGGTTTTGGATAAGCAGAAAGCCACCAGAAAAAGCCATCCGGCAAGCTAAAGCAAGTATGTTCTTTGAATTAAGTGAGCAAGCTAGAACTATCATAGTGAATCCCTGAAAGAGAGAGAGAGAGAGGGATCGAGGATACGTAAATGGCCTGAGCAGACAGATTCAGGTGCGACAGCCTATTATTTCAGCTGGCAGAGGGAAAGCATAGTGCCACTGGAAAACACCCAGAAAGCAGGATAAAGCGCTTCCGTGAACTGTGCTTTAAATTTGTAGATCAAGTTATGTTTCTCGCCGACACCCAGGAAAATAACGAATCCCCCCTCATAATTGAGCAGCACACCAATCTTGGTGGCCTTGGTGTTGGGCAGACATTTTTCAAGATCATTATGCCAGGCTGAAATTTTTGAATTAAACCACTCAATGCACCAGGAGCTGCTGTTCCTCCCCAGGCGGCTGTCTGCCCCTTGCCTGTCCATGCTCCCATAGCAGATGCCGATGCCACAGAAGTTGTTCCGTTGTAGTTCCACTTCCCAGTAGTG
The DNA here is from genome assembly GCA_007922305.1 of Dermatemys mawii. NCBI lineage: Eukaryota > Metazoa > Chordata > Testudines > Dermatemydidae > Dermatemys > Dermatemys mawii. The sequence continues at coordinate 17,093,199 of ML677373.1, forward strand.
GATGCCCCTCTTGAAACACTGGAAGCCCAGCACTTGGGAACAGTAGGTGAAGCGCTGAGGGTGGGGGTTATACTTCTGGGGTGTTTCAGAGACCGACATCTTGGTGTTTCGGTCCGATAACAGCACTTTGTTGTGAGCAGTGTTGAAATCCAGTGTGATTTTAGCTGCATCTATGGAGAAATACATCGATAAATGATAAATACTAAATCCAGCTGTGTGTGCCTGGATGTACCTGTTCCTGTGTGTGTATACGTACAAAGAACAGGGGGAACGAAGGGATGGAACAGTTACTGGCCCTATTGCTTACTCCAAAATACCAGTGGCTTCCCCTTTTCCACATGGTAGCTATTGCCACACAACACACCTTCCCCTCCAGGCGGCAATAAGAACAGATTAAAAACACAGCCCATCCCACCAAACTATGCATCCTCAAGGTCATTTTGACCATGTTATACACTCCTCACGATCAATCACCGTAAGAAGTGCGGCCTCCAGGGAATTAACTCTGCTTCTGCTCCTCTTTGGCTCAGATCCAGCTGAACGGGTGCACAGAAAGGGGGAAGCCTGCAGTCAGGGTCTGCCACCCAAATCGCTACATGGGAACGGGGTGAAGGCAGTGCCTACTAATCCACCACTATGCAGTGCCAACAGTCTTTCCTCCAGCAGGGCGCCCAGGCCAGGACTCCTGTAGCCCTGAGACAGCGGCCGTCGTTGTGGAGCGGCTCAACTGCTGCTCGGAGGCCTGGGTGATTTCGGGGTATGGAAGGAGCCCTTCCCGCTGTATCCCAAGGAAACTGAGAGCAGAGCCCTTGTACTCTGGTAGCGCAGAGGTTATCAATGTGGCACTGAAAGGCATATGCCATCATCTACCTACACCCCTACTTGGAGGCGATCACCCCTACCCATCAACTGGGATGAGAACGCCAAGCCATACACCACAAGTGTAGTAACAGAGGGCCACCAGGTAATGACACACACCACATAACAAGCACTCCAGAATGCCGCAGACACGGCGCAGCTGTAGGCGGAGAACTAGAGTTCTAATGGTTAGCGCTAGCAGAGAGCACTGGAAGGGGGAGAGCCTCACACTCCGGGTGTTGAAACCAGTTTACAACTCTTAGTGGGCAGCAGTGGGGTGGGGGAATGATCCCCTATCTACCCACTGTGGGCTTTCTTCTGAAGCATCTGGTGCCAGCCACTGCCGCAGACAGGATACTGAACTAGATGGGCCATGGCTCCGAACCACCACTGCAATTCCTATTTTCCAGTCTGAAGGCTCCCTTCTTTTAGAAATCCAACTCTCATTTTTAAAGATGCCTTTGGAGCCTAAACACCAGTAACTTTCCATGAACCCCACCTGCAGAGTTAATTTTTATACCGCATCCCAACAAACTCATTTGGAATAGTGATCCCAAGCCAACAGGGCCATAAGTGCATGGGCGTCAATTAAATTTAAGTGTCACACTTATGTTAACAGTGAATTTGATCTACTCTGGCAGCAGGTCCAGTATTTTAGTAGTTAACTGTTTTACCCTTTTTCTAGTAACACCCCTCATATATATCAGTTAACCAGCAATTTCAGTACATGAATAAAGCCACAGCGACGCAAAGCTCCAGAAAGAAGTGAGTCACAGAATACCACTGAAGTCTAAGAGATCATAATAAGAGTCAGCCATTTTAAACACCCAACACATCAGGTTACTTACATTCCAGGAGCTCCTCTCTCGATTTCGTTAAAAAGCTTTCAAGAGACGTTGCACCTGGATTCGCAGCATTTGGTGCTGAATTTATGGAAGGAAAAGAAACAATGGCATGTCACTTAATCTGTTCATACAGGTTCCTTAAATGTAATCCAATAATGTCCTACAGCTAAATCTGTGAATCTCAGATGAATAGAACAGGCCACAGAAAACCAGAACCCTCCACACATGGGACAGCCTGCAGAATTCCAGTGGTTGTATTAAGAGCATATTACTAGAGTGAGTCATTAGCCACAGAACAGGTACAACATGGAGCACGCCAGCAAGGCATCCCCTGCCCCGGTCCCACCAACAGTCACTCTTTTCTGCAGGGACCAGCTCAAGGCGGAAAATGCAAACTGCAGGCTGAGTTTACATTCTCTGATGTCTCCGTAGAACCAGCCAGGGTGGCAGCTGTGCTAAGGGTTCTGGGTGTGGACTGCTCACTAATTTCTTTCACACAGGTCACTACTGACCTTCGTGGGATTTGAAACAGACAGGTTAAGGAGCTCCGCATCTTACTGCCAAGTCTCCTATGTCACCCCGTTCCCCATCTTAGATTTTTAGCTACTTCTTCCTCTAAGAGCTCAGTATGTCATGTGTGAGAGGGGAACCTGATGACTCACTCAGTCAGCTTGCATGAGCCCAATCCTGCAGGTGTACAGCACCTCCCTCAAAGCCCACAGAGCCCTCGACACCCATTAGAGAAATCAGGATGGAGGACACCTTTCCCCTTGCAGGAACAGGAAATACAGGCCTAAGCCTGGGGAGAGTTTTGCCAGGGACTTAGATGCAGCTGGCTCAGGCAGTGTGTGCATTTCCTGCTCCCCTGCACACTGTAGAATTTGCACAGAACCAATGTTCACAGCAGAATTTTATTTTTCCCCCCCACGCAGAATTTGTGATTTCTACCAAAATGCTCCCACTGCCAGCCCCAGGTGCGGCTGGGGCTCCCGCTGGGGACTCCTCAGGTCTGGGGCGGGTGAAGAACTCTGAGGAGCAGAGGTGAGGCTGGAGGCTGTATTGATGGTAGGTTCTGAGCAGATGGGGTGAGGACTGGGAGGGTGAACTGAGAGCAGGGGGTCGATGGGGGTGGGGGAGTGAATTGATGGGGTGGTGATGATGATGGGGGCTGGAGGACTGAATTGTGGAGGGTTGATTATATGGTGTTATTTTGACAAATAAAATATGCAGAATTGTAAAATTTCATGCGCAGAATTTTAAATGTTTTGGCACAGAATTCCCCCCAGCGCAATTTCCTCACAGCTTTGCAAAATGCACTCCGAGGCTGCCCTGTGTCCCACCTGCATTTCCATTCCAGAGCCTCTGTTGATCCAAGCTTGACACTCATGCATCTTCCACATTACCTCAGTGGGAGGCTTGGATCCTCCCTAGTGGCTCATCCACAGAAGAGGTTAATGACTCTTCTACAGATGCCAGCTAGACGACTAGGCTTTGAGGGAGAAGGGCCTGGGGTCCAGTCCCCACTGACTGCCCCCAGGGGACCGTTCTCACAGAGTTTTGTAAGCTAAAATGACACAGCCAGACACCTGTGTCCCGAAGAGAGACGAGGAGCCTTCTCAAACTTAGCACTCATTTCCACTTGCCTCCAGCAAGTCAGCCATCCTCCACTTTGCATTTTAAGTAGCAAATTTTATTATTATTATTATTTTGGAGTAAAAGTCTCGAAGTTCTGAACTTACCAGATTTGGCAGGTTTTCTTTTATCCTCTGAAAAAGGAAAGGTCTCTGTTACTCAGTGTAAGGCTGGATGTATTAACATTTAAAAATGACATCCATTGACACACAAGGACAACGCTGCAGCTGGTGTAGCTCTGCTGAAGCCAATGGAATTACTAGTTAGCAGCAGCTGCAGTGCTGGCACATTGCAGTCCAATGCAGATTTTTCCAGGCTGGAAATTAAATATTACACATACACACTCCACACAGCATACTTAGTTGCTTACTTTTTCAACAGGCTGAAGCATACGGCACCAGTCGGTTCAGCTCTGACCATATAGGGCCTGATTCGGTGCCTAGAGCCTGTGCAGAACTCCCATTGAAATCAACGGAAAATGTACGTGTCAAGCGCTTGCAGGATCGAGCCAGTGGTTTTTAAACCACTGCTGCACAGCAAACGTAAGACTCGTGGAACACTGCTTGGGTCTCCATCCAAGATAGCTAGCTGCTATGTTTGCTTTGCCCTCTCAAGAGCTCCAGCTACAGATAAACAGCTCTATATTCTACATAGGTCATTCCTTCACGAGGTGACTGTTTTAAGTCAATGGAATGGAGGAGAACCTACCAAATCAGACTAAAAAGGGAAGACACATCAGTCCAAAAGTGCTTGCCTACGGCACTTTATCTATGGGCCCCAATGCAAGGCACCAAGGATCTCATCTGCCTTCCCACCCCACCTTGGCTGCAGCAAGAGCAACAAGAACAATGAACATCACTCACTGGTGTCTGCATCCTCACTCAACTCCGGCTCAAGCTTCTGAGGGGCTTTACCTATTTTTGGAGCTTCTTGTGAAGGGAGAAGACAGAACATGAGCAGATTATAAAGCAGGACACATCACATGCAACAACAGAGAAGGAACAGACATTTATGGCTAGTTTAATGGTGACCTCGGTCCCTTGCACAGTTACTGTGGAATAGCTGGATTAGCAGGCAGAAACCTGGAAGACCACAGGTGTTCTCAGCTCCCATTGGGTTTGCACCTTGCAGAAAGAACTCTGCATCTCACAAGACCAGGGCCCTGGATTATAAACCTGCACCCTCTGGACATAGAAAAGCAGCATGGGGGTGGGTGGGGTGGGTGGGCATGACCTTGCCATCAATCCACAATCTTCAGGTGTTTCACACGCACAAGTAGGTGCCTCCAGCAATAGGGGGAGTTGTAATGATTTCAAGTCCCTATCAGTAACACACCATGCACTAAATTCTTGGGCTATGCAAGTTACATACCAACAATGTTTTCTCCAGAGGCCACCCCTGCAGATATTACCTTACATCCCCATACCAAAGTTATGTTAGAGGAATGTCGTCAATTGGAATGCTGTAAGCTCCCTTGACTTTTTGAAAGCTGTTTCGCTAAGGGCTCCTCAAGTTATTCATTTTGGTTTGTAAAACATTTCCAATATTCTGCCGGTTCCCTTGCAGAAATTTGGGGTGGGGGGGAAAAGGAGCCTTTTGGGTGGCTGCAGGAATAACAGACCAACCCTGCTTGGGCCCATCTTTCAGTACACGCACCTGCCTTTTGCAGCCGCTGTTACCCTCAGTACATACCCTCTGGCAGAGCCTAAGCAAGAGCAGGGGTGTGAATTTCTGTTAAGGGGTGTGAAGTTCTGGGTGCTGCCCTGCTGGGAGGGAGGTCATCATGCAAGAGACAAGATACGCAACCATCAGCCACATGCAGTGTACAGCTGACATCACTGGGTGTACGATCTAACCAAACTCAGGGCTGGGGGAGTAATTTCTCTGAGCTTTCAGTTCTAGTCTTCTTGGAGAAGCTTGCTGTTGTTTTAAACCATGTTTTCAGATAGAGATGTGATTTTCAAGTTCACAGTGCCTCTTAGTAGTCATCTATTTGCTCTCGCGGCTACTGTTGCATTGACTGCTAGAGGAAGAATTGAATGAGCAGAATTTGGCTTTCGATGGCAACATTGTTAACTTACGTGATGCAACAGCTTTTCTTCCAGATGTTGAGAGTTTATTTGAAGGGTTTATTTGAAAAGCCTTCGGTTTCCACTGTGGATTTGCTGCAATGAAAGATCACACACCACATTTTAGAGCTGTATTGCTGTAACAAGGTACAATGAGAGGAAGGATAATCTTGGGGTTCAGATATCTGATTGGGACTCAAGAGACCTCTGCCCACGTCTGTGGCACAGCTGAAAGTCCAATTAAACACCCACTCCTACAAACACTTTTGCTCATGTTAATGGGGTTAAGTCCCCGACTCCACAAACACTTAATCTCTCTGTATCTGTAAAATAGGCTAGGAATAGTTTCTATCTGTCTTAGAATTTTATGCTGTCAGACATCACTGTAGGGTCTCAGAATCTGGTAATAGGAAAGGACTTCAGAGAGTCTCTAGCACTTTTCCCCTTTCTCTATTATAACATAAGCTCTTCACAGCAAGGACTCTCTCTCTCATTGCATGAACTGCACCTAGTATAATGCAGGCCTCCAGACCACTGTAATACTGATGAACAACAAGGCACAAGTTTATAAAGACAAGCTCATTACAATGTGGTCTTCCTACATCTGACACAAAGTACAGCAAAAGAAAAAGCTTGGTCTTGCCAGATAGTCAGGTACAGGGATCAGTACCAGTACTTTGTATCTGTTAATAAATACAGCCAGGGAAGGAGCGAAAAAGATATAAGCGGGGGAGAAAGGAGGACAGAGCGTGGGGAACTTACCCTTCTCCTCCACACTTGGTCTGGACTGTCCACCTGCTGTTACAAACATCTGGATCAGTAAGTACAACTGTTTCAGATACATACTGATCTTCATTAGCAGCCCTTACAATCTCACTAACTTGTGTGCAGCAACTAAAGACTTGGCTCTAGACATGATGAAGATCGCCCGGTCTCTTCAGACAGACACTTTAGAAACCAAGCCAGATTCCCCTTCGCTTTCCAGCACAGGCCTTGTCTACACTGGAGAAGTACCTCAGTTTAAACTACACGGATTTAAAAAAACAAAACAAAACACAACACATCTACTTGAGATGACACAAACCTCTAGAACAGGCACTTAAACCCAGTTTAAGTATCTTATTTTAGAGTTCAGACCACTTCAACAAGATGGATTTTTAGTTATAGAGAAGCTCACCAGTTTCCCAGGGTGGGCTATAGTTCAAAAATCATCCCTGTTCTGAGATTTGCTTTATCCTTAGGTATATTGCTGACCCATGCAGCTAGACTGTACTTACAAACAAAAGTCTGATCCCACAAACACTTACTCCCTCTAGATTTTTCTCTTCCTTCTTCTGAGTGACTGTCAGCCTGAACTTAAAGTTAGAGAGTCATGTCTAGGCTGGCTATCAAGGTGAGTCAGCAAAATAATTCTGCACCTCTACAAAGAGGGTATAAAACCGGACACCTATTCACACTTCAGGAATGTACTTAACTACAGACAAAACATACAGCCTAACACTTTTGATCTGATAAGAGGGATCTCTGTCCCATTCAGCAGGTCTGACTTACAGGCATGGAACCACTAAACTAGAAAGCTTAATGGGGATAACTCACTCTTCTATCAGTGCTGCAAACTTCACTAACATACATTTCACATTCACCATTTTACTCTTGGCTCCAAACAACCAACTTTCTGCTCTCTACAACATGACTCTCCATCCTTCAAAGTTTTTAAGGGCCGGCTTGACAAAGCCTTGGCTGGGATGATTTAGTTGGTGTCGGTTCTGCTTTGAGCAGGAGCTTGGACTAGATGACCTCCCAAGGTCCCTTCCAACCCTGATATTCTATGATTCTATGACTCTCCACACGCAGAGGGCTATGGAAGGAAAATAACGTTCTATGCTAAGCCAACATAGTAGGAATACAGACAAACCCTCCTACAGATATACAGGAAAAGTGAAATTCCATTTCTTTCCACATTTTTAATTCTCTTGGTGAATTTCTCCTTGTAAGGCGAGATACAAAATTAGATTCTTTATTCATCATATTCTACTTCTTGATGATCACATAGCTCTCTATGAGAGTTCTGTCAAAGGAAAAAACAGTGGGAAAGTATCAAGATACTTATAAGTTTATCCAAATGTAAACAAAGTGTACCACTGTTTAGTCCTGTTGACAAGCTTTAAACAAACACACACCTACATCCATTCTCTTTCCTAAACATCCTCAGTATTTAACTTGTAGCATTTTTATTTCGAGAGGGACGGTTTCATTACTTTACAGTACAGCTCAACTGACCAACAGTTTTAAAACATCCATATACAACATTGTAACAAGCCAGAAAAGTCTGCCTCTGAATATTTTACATTTAAGCAATTATACTGTTGGATCTCAGAACAATAAAACAAATGCGCGCAGTGGTAATTCTCTCTGAAATGATATCGTACCTTCCATTTTCTTCTCCTGAGATGGATTCACTGTTTGTTTCACTACTTCTTTAAGGGAATAGACACTTTGATAAATGGTGTGTATCAAGTTTTGGTCCAAATCAATTCTGGGGATGAAAGCATCTTTGGTTGAAGTCTGTCGCAATTTCGCTGCTTTCTGTAATAAGATAGGGAAGAGCTCATGAAGTCAGGGAAAATTCACTGCATAGAAAAATTTGAGTCTGGAATGTCATAACTGGCTTAAATTATTTTACTTCTGCATTATTTCTTGTGTGTGTTGATTTAGTGGGAGGAAGGGAGGTTATATTCAAACGCTGATCGTTCATGGCAAAAGTAGCTACATGGATTATTTTCCTCACATGATATCTGAAAACTGAGGAAGAGCTATTGTAGATGAGTCACAGCAGTAAATTTAAGTTACACCATGATTACTTCCCTGGTTAACTGACTCTGCCAGGAGCTCGCAACTGTGGCTAAAGATAGTGAGAAAAGAAAGAAACTAGAGAATAATTTGCTTATAAAAAGGGAGAAAATGATTATGCAGACAACAGGAACAACAATCCTAACCACTGATTCAATGAGCAAATAATATCACTGTCTAGTAGAGTACGCACAGGACAGCTAACTCAGTGGACTTATTTCTATGCCTTTTCTAAAGCCAAGTCACCTAGCAGTTATTACTATCATCTTTATAGAAAATATCGTTTTATGTACAGTTAGACTGATAAAAAGTCTTAGCGCAGGGCTCCTGCGGAAGTCTCTTTCTGAGCTCAAACAAAGTTAGACGTCAGAACTCACCTTCAAAAATGCAATATCATCATCTTCAGTCAGTACCATTTCAATCTGGTCCCTGATGACCTGAATTTCATTTTTCTTCTTTCCCAGGACGCTATGAACGTAATCAAACTTATCACAGACTCGCTTTTCCTCTGCTTCAACCTTCTTCATTGACTGGTTTTCCATTTCTTCTATTACAGCTTTAATTTCCAAGAACTCACTCCTGAGCAAATCCATCTTCCGGGCAGCTGTCTCCTAAATCACCAACATATTGACACTGGTTTCAAAGTGGCTACTTGTGGGGCAAGGCCGTTAGTGAAATCTCTCTGCCTTCATTCCATTTCCCCACAGCAGCCCCCAAAGGGCCTTATCTTTCCCCTCACACCAATGGCAGGTCTCTTATTCACTTCAAAGGGAGTAGGAACAGAGCCCATCCCTGTCCTTGCCCCTCAAAATCAGTCACTCAGTGTTAGGCAGGCAGTGCCATCTTGTGGTTAGAACAGAAAACTGCAAATCAAGATTTCAAGGTCTGCCTCCTTGGGGAAGTCAAAACACCTCAGTGCTTTAGCCCACCCATTTTGCTAAGGATTATAACTACTCCTGTCTCACTGTCTCACGGGGGTTTTGTGAGGCACCATTACCTATCATCTGCAAATCACTTCCAGATCCCCCAAGACAGACTGGCTTGAAGGGGATGCAAAGTTATTATTCGGAAGGAATGAGCGGAGTGCGACATCTCTGACCCAAAAGGGTATTCACATGTAACAGCCCATGGACTGAATTTGGGACCTCTGGATCTAACAACGGGAGCTTGAGAAAAGAGACCACATGCATTAGCTTGGAGACAGTAGCAGACTCAGATCTCTATATGTAGCCCAACTATCAGAGGGAGACAAAGGCCTGTACTGAGTTAAAACAGGTTACACTTCCTCTCCCCTGACTCCAGCTCGGAGAAGCATATCCCTAGCATCAGAAGCCCACAGAAATTCAGCTCCCATGACATCCGAGTCAGCAGCAGGAGCCTCCAGGTCACCATGTTCAGCTATGCCGCTCCCATGAGGTGACATGGGCAGGCACACCCGTAAGAAATCCCCTGCTCCTCTGGACAGCAGAGGTGACAATATCAGGCAGTCAGCCCAGCTCACGGAAGTGCCATGTTCAAAGGGCAGTACCATGCACACGCCTGCTTACTGGCAGGGGGGAGAGAAAGGCGGAGGAGATTAAACAGTCTCCAGTCAGCTCGTCAGTGAGACTGCACAAAGCATGCTCTCATCCCCAAGGAGTGCCAGCTGGTTACCCGCACTTTCCCCAAGAGGGATTCACTGGGCGGCGGAGGTGAATGTGGTTCTTTGTCCCTTTCTAGTGGCTAGTCTGCAATAAAGAGGGACAGTGCACCAGGTCCCTTAGCTAGCATCTGTAGCAATCTAAGTAAAATGAATTCAGGCCACTCTCAATACTGAAGAATGCCCATGCACGGATTTGACGCAGTTTAATTAATTCACCTTTAGTTAATCTGGATTAGTTTTCCTGAGTGTCCCTATGTAGATGAGCCCTGAATGACATGCCAAACAGCACAGAGAAGAGTCTGGAACTGAACCCTGGTCTTCCAAATCCCAGGCTAGCACCCTAACCACTGGACTACCCTCCCTCTTCAGGGAGCAGACGTCCGCTGACTTCAGCGGCTTGGACCAGGTTCTTATTCCTTTAGCTCAAGCTGTACAGAGCTCATGCTTTTCAGGGGGTTCTAACGCCATTGTTCGTACCAACAGGGGTTACCGTATAAACAGAGGCCATTATTTGTTACAGATGATTACAATGCCTTCTGTACACTTCCTGTCAAAATACTGCTAGTGTGGGTACATGATAGAATGTATCCCATGACCACACCACTGGGATTATTTTTGTACAAGGCATGTCTTGTAAGGAATCTTCAAAAAAACTTGAAAAAAACCCTCAAATTTGCTCGTCAACATTGTCCTGATAAAATGTGCGTGGTAACACTGTATGTGAAGTTATAAGACTTCCCTGTATGTGATTAATACAAGTTCCAAACCACAGCCCTACTCAAGCAAAATTTGGCAAACAGGTCTGTCCTAAAAAAAGTAACATGTTCTCTGCTTAATTTGCATTGAATATTCTTCCATGCAGACTTTGTCTCCTGAATCTCAGAGAGAAG
>ML677373.1:17104384-17275466 GCA_007922305.1 Dermatemys mawii
CTTAGCCCATGAAAGCTCATGATCCCTAAAATCTGTTAGTCTATAAGCATCCTTGATGCAGTGCCATGTTTTCTGAGGTGTGACACACATGCAGTCCTCTATCAATGACGTGAGTCTCTCATGGCAGTACTCCTACAACAGCACCTCTCTCAGAGCACACTTATCACAGCAACCTTCCTGGCTCTTGAGGGTTTAAGAATGAACCTTAACATAATTTTAATCTAACCCCACCCTAAATAGGTACCCCAGATCCAAAAAAACTAGGCCTTCATGTGTGGCCTACCCAATGTTTTATCATCTTGCCTCAGTTTCTCCCCAGCATGTTGCCAAGAAGCCCTGCCCAACCTTGTCTAGGTTCTACTTTGTACACACAGAACAAGACAGTTTTGGCAGGATGAGAGAGCTTTGTTAGACTATTTCAATACATTTCACTAATAGTTCAGACTGAGCCACCTGGAGAAGCACATTTGGTTTCACCATCAGATTTCCCAATCAGAACATGCTTCTTCTACCACCACCACCCAGCCTCTGCAAAAGTCTTTTCAGATGAAGTTCTTAAAGGGCTGAAGCAAAAGGAGGCAAGTGTCATTCTCCTCATTTTACAGAGAGTAAAGTTGAGCAACAATGGTGAAGTGACATGCCCCAGGTCAGTCAGCAGGCCAGTGGCAGAGCCAAGAACAGACCCCAAGTTGTGCTGACTTCCATGGCAGTGCCCGACTGGGCCACAGCATCACACTAGCTATGCCTGGGAGTTGTGCAGGGAACATGTTTATGGCCAGAACTTAAACTGTAGACCATGCAGGTCACACTTGGGAATCAATGGAAGTCTTAAGCACAAAGGCTTGTAAGACTGGGCCCTTAATAAGCCACGTGATTCCTCAACTCCCCACACCCCCTCCTGCACCCAAACTCCCTCCCAGAGCTTGCACCCCTCACCTCTTCCTGCACCCCCACCCCTTGCCCCAGCCCCCTTCCACCCTAGGCTGGTGAAAGCGCACGAGCAATGTCCACCGGGCGGAACGGTGCCGAGCCCGGCGTAGCGCTCGGCCAGGCCCAGCGCCGATCCGCTCCTGGGTCCCTCGCCCCTCCTCACCTCCTTCTCCGCCTTGGCCTCCTGCACCGGGCCGGTGGGACAGGCCTTGTGGCCGACCAGGCAGACGCAGCAGATGCAGCGGGCGTGCTCCGGGCAGTAGAACTCCAGCAGCTTGTTGTGCTCCGCGCACTTCCTGCGCTCCAGGTCCCGCAGCGGCGGGCGCAGCTGGTGGCCGCGGAAGGCCGGGCTCTCGTGGTGGGGCCGCAGGTGCTCCGGGCAGAAGGAGGCCATGCAGGTGAGGCAGGTCTCGGCCGCCGCCGCCGGCTCCGGGCAGCTGTCGCAGGCCACCTCCGGGCGGCTCCCGTCGCCGCGTAGCTTCTCCACGGCCGGGCCCGCGGGCTGGGCGCCCTGGAACTGCTCCACCACCCGGCACAGCACCGTGTTCTTCTGCAGCTCGGGCCGGCGCGGGAAGCTGGCCCGGCACTGCGGGCAACTGAAGCCCTGCAGGAGGCCGCTCCAGGTGACGTCCAGGCAGGGCCCGCAGAAGTTGTGGCCGCAGGGCGTGGTGACCGGGCTCTCGAAGAGGCACAGGCAGATGGAGCAGGTGAGCTCCTCTTCCAGCCCGGCCAGAGAGGGCACGGACGGCGCCCGCATCAGCTCCGCCATGGCCGGGGTAGGACGGGACGCTGCTCCGGGCCTCGGGGCGCAGCGATCGTGCCCGGCCGCACCCGCGCCTGGGCCGGGAAAATGAAACTCACAGAGAGAGCAGCGGGGCGGAGGTTCCTGGAAATCACGTGCAGGGGGGAAGGTCAGTGCGGGGCCCGGCTCCGCCGCAAATCCGCCCCCCCCGGGCTGCAGTTTTCCCAAGCAAACCGGTGCCACGGGAAACGGGGCTGGCTACTGCTTGCTCACCCCCGGCCACTCCTCTGGGGGCAGGGAAGAGGTTTGCTGCACCGGGTTGCCTTCCGCTTCGCCCTCCCTCTCTTCGGGTTGGCCGGGGTGACGCTCGAACCAAACGGCCCCGCTGTGAAAGGGTTGCAAAGCAGGAAAAGTCCAGATCAAATTGCAAGGTGTTTGCCTCTCCCCGCCCCTTCCCACAGCACGCAGAGCCACCGCGCAGAAGGAGCGGGGAGCTTGGCAGCTCATTGAAAAAGGAAGCAAATTGCGCGAGTGAAAGACCCACCAAAGCAACAGGAATTTGCGATATAAAAAAAAAAATTGCAAGGTGATTTTTTCACGTTTTATTGTGAAGTGCTGGTTATAGCTGTAGATCTTACATTTAGTTTAAATAGTCCTTTTACCTACAGGTCAACATGGTTAATGCATCTATGCAATTTTTTAAAAAATCAGTATTTCCTGTTGCTACCCCTGATGTCTTTAAAGACTGTCCAGTAACTCAATTACTAAATAAAACACGTTTATGTTGATTCAAAATACAGAGTATAGCAAAGACGTATTTTTATATCACATGCTATTGCCATACATGACCTAAAAGTCACTCTACACTTACCTTAACCAGACCCACAGTATGGCTCAGATTTACAGTCTAGACCAGTAGAGTATTACTAGTATCCTACCAAAATAACCCTACCTAGCCACTAAATTTTTTTAGTCCACAATACCACAATCAAATGAAGCCACTGAGACTCAAAGGTCCACCCCATGGATCTGATTGCAAGATCGGGGCCCTAAATAGCTGACAAAGGCTACTTTTTAGCCATGAGTATTTCTAATAAAAGTCATGGACAGGACATGGGCAGTAAACAAAAATCCACAGCTTGTGACCTGTCCATGACTTCTATTATATACCTCTAACTAAAACCTGGGCCAGGAGCACTGTAGGTGCTGGGAGGTTGGCCTATAACCCCCATTGGTGCTGGGGGACAGGTAGACAGCAGGACGTGGCCCAGGACCTCTGCTGGGGAAGGGGGGACAGACTGGCGGGGCTGGTAGGTAACCCTAACCCTCCCTGCAGCTCCTAGGGAGAGGGGCGGCTGGGGGGCTCTGTGCGCTGCTCCCATCAAAAGCGCTGGCTGTGCGGGTGCAGCTCCCACTGTCCGGGAACCACTTCCAATGGGAGCTGCGAGGCAGCACCTGTGGGCACGGGCAACATGCAGAGCCGCCCTGGTCCCTCTGCCTAGGAGCTGTAGGGACATACCAGTGAGAGTCGGGGACTCCCTCCCCAGATAAGAACCCCTCCCCCCAGTTGAGATTTAAGAAGAAACAACAAATTTAGATTATTTTTATTTGCCCTTTGGCATTGCATCTTTAGGGCCCCATTTTCAAAACTATATCCATAACGCTGAGGACTAGAAACTTACTTTTAAAATATCCTTAGATTCTGGTGTATTCACTTAACTAGAGTCTAGGGCTTAAAGAAAAATGCCAAATATTGTGATCCTTGTGATAAAATGTCAACACTTGGCAATACTGCATGTCTGCAGTTGAAAGCGCATGAATTCAGATAGGCTGTGTTATTACCAAGGTTAGAATTTGGAAGAGTAACAATACCTATACTTGCAAAAGGTGGCATGGGATCTTTAATAACCACCATGGTCAGGTCCTCCATTATAAAACTTTAGAAATCTCCCTTCCCCCTCCTATTCTCCTCTAGCTCAGGGATCTCCAAACTTTAGGAGACAGGGGCCATATTAGATTTCTGAAGGGGCCTCACGGGCCGAAGCAACTGTGAAAAATTAAATATATGCAAAATCATTAAAAAAAACCCCACACTACTCTGTCAGTTCTAAATTCTAAACCTTTTGGGGGGACACTGGGTCCTGGTGGCACTCACCCCTCTGCACAGCTCAGCTGAGCTGCCCCTCCCCACCATGTGAGCTGCTGCCGGTGGTCCTCCCCCTGTCTGCTCAGCTCTCTGGAGCCTGCCTGCTCGCATCTCCCCTGTTGGTTGGAGGGCTGGAAAAATGGAAGCCACGGGCCGGATCCGGTCTGCGGGCCGTAGTTTGGAGACCCCTGCTCTAGCTCTGTGCTGGGACTGGTTCAGTGCTGACTCAGAAGGAAGGGTGCCACTTATAAATTCCTAATAGCTCTTCATGTGAGAAATGAGCAAACTGACTAGGACAGTCTAAAAATAGATCAAAAACTTCCCCTACTCCTGAGTCAATTGCTATATTTTTGTGCTCTCTGCATTTCTGGTTAGTGGAGATCATGAAAACTCATCAGAGGGCACTTTGATGTCTGACTCGACTGAAACCCTGATGTTCTGGAAAGCTCATGAGAGTCTTCGCTCCTAAACTGTCCCATCAGAGTTCTAAACCAAAAAGATCTGGTAATTTTGTGGTGCTTACGCAAATCAAATTGGACTTCTGACTCCACTGGGGTTTGGCCATCCCTGCTTCAATGACTGTCCTGCCTGGTTCGCCCTATCACATTATTCAGATCAGCTTACGCCCATTTTCTCTGTGTACACTAATAACTGCTGCTGCAGCTGTGTGTTACTGAGCTTTATCTGAACATGCAAACAGCGAGTAACAAACAATGCATGCAGGGTTGAGTCACTCACTGACAAAGTTACAATGCCTTTTTCCATGCTATGGCCAACTCCTGTGATTAAGAAATGAGCTATTGTTTATGCTGGTATTTGTAAAGGATTTGGGATACCAAGGTGTACATATAGAAACTGTTTCAATATAAATCTATCAGGAGTATATTTTATCCCAAACCAACTGTTATGAAACCAGTTATATAGAAAACAAGAGAGAGAAATAGCTTTACAATAATTTTCAACAGCTCATAACTTTTGACTAACTCTGCCCAGTACCTAAACCAGCCAGTGCCACCACACAGGAAACCCAGGTTCAATTCCCAGATATGACAGCTGTCCCTACAGGGCTAGCTGTGAAAGACAGAGACCCTGTTTCTCAGATGCACTAGAGCTGCTTTGCATCACTGCACTGATGCACAGAGGCCTGAAAGATGGTGGAGCCAACCACAGGAAGATCAATCTAACACAGAGAAATGGTTCTAGGGACACAGAATTATACAATGGGTTCTGTGCTACCATCCCCTCTCCTGGATGTCAAGGTACTAGGCTTTCATGGACCTCAGTGATTCCCTCACAGCAGTTAATAGTCAGGATGAAATTAGTATAGCCCTAAATTGCTGTAAATTATGCTCTGAAAGACGACCTAGTGCATAGCCAGCAATCCATGCCTAGCTTTTCAAATACATCCCATTGGTTAGCACTGTAATTCACATAAACAGAATTTATGAAAAAGCATCTGAGAGAGAGGTCTAAAGTGAACCTACATTGAGAGCAGCTGATCTTCCAATTTACGTACGATTAAAAAAATACATTAGCAGGGGACTGTGGTGTTTCCATCTGTAGCTGCTTCAAAAAATCTAATCAAATAGTGGGGATTGGGGCTGGCAGCCTGCAGCGGGCGGCCAGTCCCGGCGTCGGCCCCCGCGGCGGGCTGTGGGTGGTGGGTTGCCACCAGCCCGGAGCCGGACTGTTGTGCCGGAGGCTGCCAGCCCCAGCCCCGACCCTGACCTCTGCGCTGGGCGCCTGCCAGCCCCGATCCCACCCCAACAGGGGTCACTCAGAGGCTTTTGGAGTTTTTAAATTGTTTCCCCCCCACACCCCGTTTTTGCCTACCACATAAAGCCAAATTCACGCATGTTAAATGCGCTTAAGATGCGACTGGCCTGTACTTCAATTCATGATTCATTGTGTGTCACATTCGGCTGTAGAATGGGGAATACAGATCTTGGGTCTGTTGCACAAAATGCATATTAAATGTCAGGACTACTCTGTTAGCAGATGACACTTCTTGCTATAAGATATTGCAAAATGTTTCCATTTAAATAAATTGTTTGCAATTCTTTTGCAGAAATGAAAAACAATTAGCAGTTACCTAAAAATACAAGCTTTTGGGAATAAAACTTATTTAGCTCAAAAATATCTTACTAGTATTTTTTTTTTTTTTACTGTTTCAGTTCTCAACTAAATATAGTTTTTAATTTATTCATTATTCCATTTTCTGAATTTTAAAGTTAATATTACAACACAAAACAATGCCAAATGAAAAATAACCAAAAATATTTGAACTGATCATGGAGAATGTTAACATGTTTTTGTATATCCTGTATTTACACAGTAAAAAAAAAAAAACACAAAGAATATTGTAAATTTACACAATGTTATATATAATATAGATAAGACAAGTTCTCTAACCCAAATTTAGATAAGCAGCCTATGACACACAATATATCTGGAGTCTGTTGTATCTAGCTGTTTTCTTACGTCTTGTACTTAAGATTATGAGGTCTTTGGGACAAGGATCATCTTTATGTGTCTATGTACAATTGTGCTAATCAATGTAGAATCAGGCCTCCTAGGTGCTGCCACAATATCAATAATAATGAAAAAAGCAACAACAGAGTGTTACTGAAAGATACTGAATAAGGTGGGATTTAAGGAGGAAAGAAAGGGCACTCAGCATAGGACACTGAAACTGATCAACATAAAGGGCAACAGAACAATTTTTTGAAGAAGTGCATAAAGATTAATACACATAGGAGGCTGCACTGCCTAGGACAGTTGGAATCTGGTGTTCTAGTCCTTGTCCTGCCATTTGCTTTACATATGGTTTTCAATTTTGCCATCTGCAAGGAGAGGATACTTACCTATCTCTCAAGGGTAAAAGGACTTAACATCTATGAAACCCTTTGAGATATTCAGATGCAAGGTGCCATGGAACTGCAAGAAATAGCATTTATGCCAAGCCTTGCAGCTGTGGAGGAAGAAAGTACACTAAGAAGTGGAGTATGTGTATTGTTAGCTATTGGATTTGTGATGAATTATAAATTATAAGTTATAAATTTTAAGTTCTCCTTACACCAAGCTATCTTTGTATTTTTGTTATATTACTATACCTTCATAGAGAATAAACTTAACTGGGGCTAGTGATTTTAAAGGGATTCCTAAACAGTAGACTCTCGCTTATCTGGGATGATAGGGAAAAAATTAATCCTGGTTAATAAAATCCCAGATAATCACCATCCATAGGAAATATGGGGGTGAGGGGGTTGGTTCACCAGCCACCCTATGCCGGGGGAGGGGGTGTTGGTTCACTGGCTGCCCTGCACCCTGGGGAGGTGTTGGTTTCTTTTGTGCGTGGGGCAGCAACAAAGCCAGAGCTGGTGCTGCAAGTTACCCGTATTTTTTTTTGACATCCTGGTTAATCCACAACCTAGTTAACCCAATCCTGGATAATCGAGAGTCTACTGTCTTTCACATCCATGGGCAAGCGATTCCTAAATGTGTAACTCATGGCTGTTTGGCAGAAAAACTGCTGTTTTATTAAGAACAATTTTAAAGAGAGAGTCAAATGTACTTTTCTATGTTAAATACATCAAAACTCCCTTTGAAAAACTGTATTTATAGTTCCTTATATACAGTTTCATTTTGAGATTATTTATTAAAAAATATCCAGTGTATTTGCTGTCTTCAAAACCAAAAGAAAGTACTTCACAAAACAGCGAGTCCATACAACTATTTACACACATGGAAAATGAGTTCACATCTTAGAGTTTTACATTCTCGGTGGTCGATTCATTAGTAGGAGAAGGTTCAATAATCAGTCTTGGTTCAATCAGTGCACTCCAGCTTTCAGTTATCTGAAACAAATGTGTACTATTTAGCATGGAGAGAAACAGATAATTTATTTTATTGTCTATATTTGTGCTAAGAAGGTTCATATCAGCTGAGTATCTATATAAGAACATTACTAAACAAGAACTACTATATAGTACAAAGATCTGTATGGTGAATCCAAACTCTGCTTTTCTGCTTTCCCAATACACATGGAATTCCACTGAAATCAGCAAAGATCCACGCATGTAGGGAGAGTAAAATACCAGATGAATAGACAAACTTGTAAAAACTGAAATATGGTAGACATAATATTGAAGTCTGTTACATTAAGGAAAAAAAAAAGTGTTCAAAAAATGTTGTTTAGCAAATTATATACATACATCTATACACCTGTGTAGTTATTAAATAAGGTATAATGTTGCAGTAATATATACACCAATCACTATAAAGAAGCAATTATTTCTTTTCTGTTTTTGCTCATTTTCACTGAGACGTACTGACATATAGAAATCTCATTAAAACAAGTAAGTTCCTTAGCTGCAATGAACAGTCACATAAAACCAATGGCATTTCAACTGTGCATAGCACAAGGCCAAGCAGTTTAAAAAATATTAACACACCTTCGTATCCTGAGAAACAGCATATTCTATCACTTCAGCTCCATCTGCAGATTCGTACACCAGATCAAACTTTCCTGGCTCTTTCACCACTTAAACAAGAAAGAAACATGATTTCCAGTTAGCTTTATATAAATGTAAAAGTAAACATTATTTGTATAATATTTAAAAAGCTAGTCAAGTTCATTTATTTAATCAGCAATACACATTACAACAAACACTGTTGCAATCATTCATTCCCCAATAGTTCAATGACCATACAGTGCAGTGTAAACACAGTAGTGTATCACACTATACAGTATCAACTAATTAATCTAATTTGTTTGCGGTAGGGACCCAATAAAAGGCAACATTTGCCAACTCAATCACAAATCACTCCTGATTTAAGTATAAGGAAAACCTGTGTTAAACTCAGATGTGTGGAAGCTCTTGAAAAATGCTGGTTGCTAAATGGCAACCACTAGACTTGCAATCAGAATTTCAATTAAGTATTTGAGATGCACTCCATTACTTTGTAAGGACTTAATCCTACACTAAATAAAATCAATGACAAAACTATTGATTTCAAAGGACTCGGCCCTAAAATTTCTTTCATTCATGAGCATATGTCTATTCCATTTATTTTCATCTAACCAGTTTAATCTTTCAGATGATATAGTGCAGTTCCAGTGAGATACTGTTCACTTTCTAGCTGTGAAGAGCACAACTCAAAGTGAACTTTGTATGCATGATGCCACACCTGACAAGTCATTCGAGTATCCAAACCTGCTTGGCAATATGTACAACCAATTTCTAGACAGCAAGCAAGTGCTATGGATTTTCTGTATTTAACACAGTATTTTAATCTGTGGAAAATTTTATGATGTTTAAGGTAATGCTGAAAAAATGTGCCTCAGAAATTGTAATATACTGACTTATGGATGTTTACCACCTCGGCAGAAATGACTTTAGATATTTACATACTGACTTCTTGGGTTACATATACTTGCCTGCTGAAGATGAAAGAATCTCAAGCTCTAGCTGTCTGTTATCAGCATTCCAACTGATTATTTTTCCCTCCTTCAAAAAACAACAATGGTTCTATGGTGAAACATAGCAAATTTGACAAGTATTTCATATTACATTACAAGGATATGCTTGAACACAGCCAGAGCACATATTTCTATTTGATGAAGTCTTTTGTCCAGTTCTGAAAAATCTGTTAAACAATTAACTTTGAAAAATTTTAAAAGAACTGAAATTAGTAATACCAAAAAACCCCAAATCTTTTATTGCTACATTAATCCACAGTGACTGTGGCAATCAGTCAGCTATAAATCCAGTTTTCTTTGAAACTGCTACAAAGGAATATTTTTAATAATTCCATGAAATGTCTTGACAACTTCAAACAAATGTGCCAAGTCTTTCAATGTTCTTTTGCATCCAAAGCTTGTAATTTTTTCTCACATTTTAAATTGTTTGCTCTTAAATCAGCAGTATTGTTTGCATGTGTTTTTCTAATGACAACACTTAATATTTTGAATAGTTTTGTATTTTGTAATTATTTTTTATTTATATTGGAAATAATCTGCAAGGTAATATCAGAAGTGTAGGGAAAATATACAATGCCCAGGATTATAAAATATATAAGACTCCCCAAAACCTTGTCTTACCCGCTATGGTATTATACATACATTTTTTGAAATAATACCTTGTAGTCAGATACTTCAGGAGTGTAATTTTCAGTTAATTCCAAAAGCTGTTAAAAGAAAAATATAAGTCATTAAAAAACATGAAAAATTGTATCTCCTGCTTTCTGGCCCTTGTTGATGTCACTTATTATCCAGCCTGGGCCCTATCACTGAGGTGAAGTGCATAAGAGCTGTGCATTCTGCTCCTAGATCCTAATGTTTGCCCCAGCTAGTATTCCATGACTGATTGCTCCAGTGGATTTCCATTCAGCATGGGACTCAAGAAGAGACTGCTGTGACTTCAGCTTCCTCAGCACCAGTGGTTGTTTTCTTTATTTTTGATTTTGAAAATGATGTCACAGATATACCATATGGAGACAAACAGTAAAATTTAAGAGGATTTTCATAGTGACTTCATTTTTGAGTGTGTGAAGCACTTCTCTCTGGGGTGGTCTTTAAGGAGCTGTTTGTATCAGGATAGCTCTTCCTAGAATACCTTTCTTTTCTCTGGAAGATTCAAAGACAGCTTGATTAACTAACCCTTGACTCAGGTGGTTTGGGGCAAGGATCCAGTATACAGATTTGTTTAGGAATTCCTATTGAAATTGAGGTGGAGATGGACAGTATGACATTTATTTGCTTATGCTGTCATTCTATTAAGTTAAAACAAAATAAACTTAAACTTTAGTTCAAAAGCTTTCTAAAATAGAGGCATCAGTTGATTCCCTTCAAGTTGTGTCTTTAGAGTAAGACAATTTGAAAATATATGCATAATCAAAACTGTAGCAGGTTCTTTTATTCAAGAAAATATTTGAGAGATTAATGAATAATATTAGAGAGATTAATGAATAATTTTAGCGCTACTTGCAAATACAAGACATACCAGAAGGCTTTGAACCAGTCAGAGTTCCAGATTCCTTAGAAAAAGATTTTGACAAAAATGTCATCCACAAATAAAGTGAAAAAGGGTTCTTTGACTATCCAGTTCTTAGGCTAACGGTTGAAAGCCTAACTTTATACTTCATCTGGAAAGGTGGTGATGTCAGTCCTACTGGGACCCATTTTTCCTCCTCTAACTCACAAGCTAGGGGAACCAAGGTTAACTGCATATCAGATAAATACTTCTAGAGCAACAGTTACTAAATAATTCAAGTTTGAACAGTGCAAAATTTTTGATGTCACAGCTAGAGTAGCTGTGTTATATTTTGCAAAATTTATTATACTGGTACATCTGAAAGAGATCTGAGCCATATGACTAACACTAGTTATTTTAGGATTTCCTTACCTTAAAAGCAATTTTTTCCCCTACTTGTGGAGGGGCAGCTAATAGAGGTAAAACACTATAGTCCCTCTTTGGAACTTCCACCGGATTCTGTGAAATAAACATTACACCCACAGATTCAATTAATTAACAAAAGCAAAATAGCAATATTAATGCTGTATGAAAAAAACGAGAAAATCCATCACACACAAACTAGCATCCAACCCAAAAGGTAGAGCACAAGCTATGTGTGTAACAAAAAACAACAGTATTTTACAAACACTTGTTCAGGATATGAGTTAGCTGGCCTTAACTGTATGAACGGTACAGTTGTATTCTTTACAGTCGTCTTATTCTTATCTTGTGTTTTGTTTTTAGAATTTATGCTCATCTGATGTGAGAGGCAGTGTTTCCTGGTTGGCAGAGCACTCAGTTGGGACTCATAAGACCGGGGTTCTATTCCCAGTTCTGGCACTGGCCCACTGGGTGACCTTGGGCAAATCACTTCTCTTCTCTGTGCTTCAATTTCCTATCTGTAAAATGGGCATGATGATGCCAACCTTCTTTGTTAAGTGCTTTGAGATCTACCATTGAAAAGCATGATATAAGAGCTAGTGGTATTACTGTGTTTTTGTATATTCAATTACTAAAATTTTAGTAAGAAAACTATAACTTTTAAAAAAATCTTTAAAGAAATGTGTTATGAGGACATAAATAGTCACTCACCTGGATAACAACTGAAGTGTTTGTTGCTGCTTCATTTAACTGCTGCCGTTTCTGGCTTTCACTGCTGTAGTTGAAGAAGCAGCTATTGCTTTCTCCTTGGCTTCGGCCCCGGCCACGGCCCCGGATCATCCCACGACCCCTAGGTCCTCTCCAGAAGAAGTTATCCTCTCCTCTTCCAAGTCCCCTTCCAAAACTGCTAGGGTTTACAGCTGGTCCTTGATTGCTAGTTGGCAACTGTTTATCACCACTTCTTACTAAGGATTTATTGAAGTCAACATTTGCTATGGGCTTTTTAATAACAAATGTGTCTGAATCTGAGCTATCAGACTTTGAGGAGGAAGTCTTTGCCTTAGGGGACTTTGACAAAATGTTCACAATTGGTGGATTTTTAGGCAGCAATTGTCTCTTTGAGTTACTGCTTTCCTCCTCCTCCATACTAGAGTTAGAATCTGAACTCGAGGATGTGGGTTTAGTTTTTTTACTAATTGCAGTCTTAGGAGATTTTTCATCTTTAGACTTTGCAGTAACTTTACTAGCAGCAACAACAGTTTTCATAGCAGAATTTGCAGTAAGTTGGGCTTTGTCTCTGTGTAGGGTGGCTGCCACAGGTTTATGTGAGGATTTATTTTGTATCATATCCATTACACTGTCAGATGATGTGCTGGAGGAATCACAATCTGAAATTCCCCCTCTCTTTTTGCTGGACTGTGCTGCAATGTTTTTTACTGTGCTAGGACTCAGAAGGAAACTGTTGTTGGCCTTTTCTAAAACAGTCTTTCCTCTAACTGCCTTTGTCTGCTTAGCATCCTTTCTTTCTGCCTCCAGCTCTTTCTCCCGCTCAGACTTTTTTTTAAGCTTTTTGGACTCATCAAGATCACTGTCATCCTTACCTCCTGTCATACCATTTCTTCCATTAGCCTCTTCTTTTCCTTTTCTTTTATTGGACTTTTTCCAAGAGTCTTGAACATTTACAGAAGCCCCTTCCTTACAAGAAAGATGTTCAGAGTTCTGTTTCTTCTTCTTTTTCCTTCTGTGTCTGTCATCTTCACTTTTAGACTCCCCCACCTCTTCCAACTTTTGCCTGTGCCTTTTTCTCTTTTTTCTTGATGAATAAGTGATACCATTATCAATCTCATCACAACTATCTGCAACTACCTCTTCCAATTTAACTCTGTGAAAAAGACAAAGAGAAACCAGGGTTCAGTATAATTAGCAAACTAATAATCCTTTCAACTTATTGAGTTTGAAATAGTTATTAGATTATTGTCTTTCAGAAATAAGGATATCACAGCTATTCACTTAGCAGCTAAGGAATATTACCTTAGTAGATGAGCAGATGCACCTATAAATCTCTGAACAAATTATGCCACTAAGGACTAAATGAACTGTCATCAAACATATGCTACCCGGGGTGGGGTGGGGGTAGAGGAGATGACACACAGGACGACAGCGTTGTGCACAGATTGCAACACGTCCCTGTTGCTTGAGGGACCCACATGCCAGTGCAGATGCCATGGAGTAGAGGAGCACAGTGAGAAGTCTGCAGGGAATATGAGCTGCACTTTCCTTCAGTACTAGTGCACCCAGATTTTCTCTAGCCACACTTGTCAAACTTTAGGTGTTTGGTCTGAGGCACGTGCTGTAGTAAGAAGAGAGCCCTAAGACATAAGACCTTATATCAAAGGCCTGCTATGAGGCAAAACCTACTCACAAAATCTGGCAAAAACAGGGCTGATATTGCAAAAATGCACATTCTTAAGAAGTGCAAGTCACAAAGTACTCACGCAAACACATCCCGATATCAAGTAGTACCAGAACATCCCGATACCAAGAATGTTACAAAAACATTCCCCAAGGATAACAGGAACACACTGACCCCTCCTAAAAGATAAGGTCAGAAAGAGAGTACGTAATAAAAATGTGTACAACAGGGGTGGGCAAACTATGGCCCGTGGGCCACATCCAGCCCACGGGACTGTCCTGCCCGGCCCCTGAGCTCGTGGCCAGGGAGGCTACCCTGGCCCCTCCCCTGCCTTCCCCTCTCCCCTGGAGACATGCCGCTGCGCGGGCAGCACTCTGGAGCACAGGGGAGCATGTCTGGCCATGCACAGTGGCTAGATATGCAGCTCTGAGCACAGTAAGTAGACTGGGGGTTGGATAAGGCACAGGGAGACCCGGAGGGCAGTCAGGGACAGGGGGCGGTTGGATGGGGCAGAGATTCTGAGGGATGGTCAGGGGACAGAGAACGGAGAGGTTGGATAGGTGTAGGAGTCCCAGAGGTCTGTCGGGAGTGGGGGTCGGGGGGGACAGAGGTTGGAGCAGTCAGGGGACATAGGGTTGGGTAGGGGGTGGGCAGTTATGGTGAGGGATCTTGAGAGGGGACAGTAAGAGAACAGGGGAGCTTAGATAGAAGGTGGAGTCCCAGGGGTGCGGTTGGTGCAGGGATCCCAGGAGGGAGTCCGGTCAGAGGACTGGGGGGGGTGGGGGAAGGCGGAGTTGGATGGTCAAGGATTCTGAAGGGGGCAGTCAGGAGGTGAGAAGTGGGAAGGGGTCAGATAGGGGGCGGGGGCCAGGCTCTTTGGGGAGGCCCAGCCTTCCCTACTTGGCCCTCCATACAGTTTTGCAACCACAATGTGGCCCTCGAACCAAAAATTTTGCTTACCCCTGGTATGCAAGGTGATCTGTGATAACTACCTACATCAGGGGGGCAGTAACTAACTATGTCAAATGGGCAGTACTAACTTGTTTGTATCAGAACATAAAGATTTATTTCAGAAGTAGTATCTTTGTCTAGCCTAGGGAGGAACCGAAAGTCCCGCTGTTCACTGAGCTGGTCCATTCTTACAGGCGTACGCGTATTAATGGTCCAGTAGAGTCTGCAAAATACTAGTGCCATGCTTCACCAACAATAAACCTGGCTGGGTACCTTCGTCTATTAACAAATCCTGTGGGCACTGGGGGGTTCGCACAAGGTGTGTCATGCCAGCTGTCTGCACAGGGCTGGCACGGCACACAGAGGGAACACAAACAGGCAGCTAAACATCTGTCAACATCTAACCACACAGACTTTGTGGGACATCACAGGCCTGCTTCCAAAATCTCAAGATTTTAAAGGTATGTCCAGGCAATAATAAAGGTGCTTTTCCAAAGAGAGTTGAACGTAGGCTATAATATGACCGGTGACGTGATCTGAAAGGTATTAAAAGGTGTCTGCACAATGGGAAGAAGGTGTTCCAAATCGCGTAAGCTCACTCTTTTCAGAAACAGGCTTTCCCATCCACGAGACAAGAGCGGAGCGGGGCAGCCATGAAAGTAGGGTTACCAGCCCTCCACAATTGGCCTGGAAACTCTGGGAATTATATATTAAACTTTAATTAAAAGATTATGTCATGTGATGAAATCTCCAGGAATACATCCAACCAAAACTGGCAACCCTACATGGAACCAACACTGCAGAGAACAGAGGAGGTGCAGAGAGTTGGCTCCTGGCTGGGCTTGTTGCAAAGCAGAGACTTGAGCCTTGAGACCCGTACTCCTGCAGCCACCTGGGGAACAGCCGAGTTTCCTAATTATTATTATTTTAAAAGCCCGCCCCCCTTATGCCTCCACTTTTCAGTCCCAGACTAAAGCACGACCTTGGGCTAAAGGGGCCTAGGCAGAAACATCAGGGGCGTCTATCTCCAAGGGGGCAACTGAACCGTGACCAGAGGTGCCCCCCCGCCCCGGATTTGCGGCTTCCCCCATCCCTCCCCCACAACGTGTCCGAGGGAGTCTCGCGCCCTCCCCCACCCCCGCTGCCTGAGGGAGTCGCGCCCCCGCCCCCGCTGCCTGAGGGAGTCTCGCGCTCCCGGTACCTGAGGGAGTCTCGCGCTCCCGTTCCCGGTACCTGAGGGAGTCATTGTCCCGCACCAGGCGCGCGCTCTCGGTCGGCGGCAGCAGCGCCCCCTCCAGGAAGAGGCTGAGCTGAGCCCCGCGGCTGAAGCCGAACTTTTCCCGGATTAGGCTGATGAGGTCGGTGACCAGCCGCACCTGGCTGGGCTCCAGCAGCAGCCAGCACAGCGAACAGCCCGGGCTCCCCGGGGGCGGGTAGTCGAAGAGCAGCCGGAGCCGCACGGGGGCCCCGCCACCGGCCGCCGCCATCTTGGAGAAAAAAGCTGGAGAGAGGATGGGGTGCTACGGTGCCCCATGCGGGACAAGACGGGCGTCTCTTAGACGCCACCTGCCGGCAGCAGCGGCGAACTGCAACCAGAGAACAGTGCGGGCTGGAGCAGGGACTGCCTGGCTTGTCAATCACTCTATCACAAGTGTGTTCATATCATCAGTAATTAGTGTGAGTTTTGTCGACTTTGGTTTTATCGCAGTCTTTATTGTTGACGACTATGGAACTCAGCGCAGGATCAGGGTCCGTATTTCCAATATTGTTCCCTGTTTCCTCTTTGTCATAGTGACATTCACGAGAATTTGGGCACTGAGGAGCGATCTGAAGAAGAGTTCGAAAGAAGAGTTGTCTCTCTCAACAGCAGAAGTTGGTCCAGTAAAAGATATTGCCTCACCCACTTTGGCACAGAGGAACGTCTGTTTTAGACCCTGACCCTCTAGCTGTCTGCATAGGCATTAGAGTATGGCTGGGTGGAGCCAGATGCAGGAGCAGAATCAAAGCCTTAATTTTCATTTAAACTCTCTGTCTTCCCTTATCCCCACAACACACCCAATTCAAAACAATTCTGCTCTTACCTTCTTAGGAGAACTGATGTCAACATCTTAAGTCTATGATATTGTGGTCAGATTTACAGGATAGAGCCCTAAGCATATGTGGAGTCTCATTAACTTAAGTGGGATACTCACATGAGAAAAATTACTCTTGTACATGCATGTTTTTTATTTGGGTCTGCAAGATAGGAGCAACGAGTTTTTCTAGAAAGTGTCGAGCCTGAATAGCATGCAATGAGAATCTGAGACGTGTGGGCATTAAAAGAGAGAGAGAGAGAGAGAGAGAGAGATTTCCTTAGAGTTATGTCTTCAGGAAGAATGAATTTGGAAAACCTAAATCACTAGAGAAATTGTGGAAACAGAACGATTGTAAATCCTTTTAGCACACACAAATCACTAGATGATTTTATATACAGTTCCTTTCCCCAGCTCATAGGCTGAATTTAGTGTCCAGCATCAGAGAAAACAGTACTTCTCATGTAGACAAGCCCAATACATTCCGTAGCATAACATGGGGAAATGCGCCAGTTTGGCAAGCCAGCTAAATCTAGCCAAGTAGCCAACAGATAGAAGAACTGTGTTAAATGTAACTGGTATCTATACTGCGGCAGAGATATCTGTTGCATTTACCATGCAGGGGAGGAGAGAGGGCGCGCTGGGGTAGTAACCGGCTCTCTTTATAACCGGAGAGCCAGCACTTCCCTTTTCACTAGGCAGCTGACTAGAGACCGGAGTCATATGATTTTCAGTCAGGAAACTCCCCAGTTGCTGCAGAGATGGAGCTGCTGTTTAGACAACATGTTATCCCGCTGCTTTTCCTGCTGACTTTGGGTTCAGGTAAGTTTGGTAGGGGGCTGAGTGTATGGGGGATGCATGTTTAACTAGATCCATGAGGAGTTATTGAAGCTAGGGGTGATGGACATTACTCACAAGCACCTTCCTTCTAAATTTGCTCTAAACTGACTGTTTTATGGCTTGTTAAACTTTCAGGCACTTATTGTTAGGAATGAATGATGCCTCCTTATACTCTGCACATACCCACCCCCAGAAATGTTTTGTGCTAGGCCCTGGCAGTAGCATCTAAATCCAGATGTGCTGAGAATTTTGGGCAGAGCTTTCAAAGTCTGATACTTTTTAAAGAGGTCTGTTCCAGGCTCACACTATTTTAAGCTTTGCTGATCCTGTGACATTAATTATGTAATCCCTTTCTTGGAATACTCCAGCTGTTCCCTTAGTCTTTTGCAGTGGAAGAAGTTGCCAAGTGTGTTCAGGGTCAGGCCCTAAAAATATATGTAACTTCACGACATGTAAGTAGCCCCACTGAAATCAATGACAAGTATTTGTGTGGATCAGGGATCTGATCCAATGTCCTACAGACAGTCTTTTATTTATGTGGTTTGCATAAGAACTGCTCTCTGAGGCCCTGATCCTTCAATAAGGAACATGTGGATGGGCCTTTGCCCCCACCTGGAGCCCCGTTGGCTTTAATAGAACTCTTCCTAGGTCAGTCTGCACAACCTCAGGATTGTAGGTTTGGGGATCAAGTTTGAAAATTGGGTGTGCCTCTCTTTAATGTAGAGTTCTGTGCTGTGCACCCTTTAAATATAGTGTCAGCCTTTATTCTGTGGCTGACCTTTTTCATGGAGAAAAAGGTCCATTGCCCCTACCTGAAAAGAATGATCCTAATATGGGATGGGTTACAGATGCCAGCTTGTTACATAGAACAGGATTTGGATGGAATCTAAAGCTCTAAACCAGGGGTCAGCAACCTTTCAAAGTGATGTGCCGAGGCTTCATTTATTCACTTGAATTGAAGGTTTCACGTGCCAGTAATACATTTTTAGAAGGTCTCTTTCTATAAGTCTTTAATATATAATTAAACTATTGTTATATATAAAGTAAATAAGATTTTTAAAATGTTTAAGAAGCTTCATTTAAAATTAAATTCAAATGCAGAGGCCCCCCAGGCTGGTGGCCAGGACCTGGGCAATGTGAGTGCCACCGAAAATCAGCTCATGCGCTGCCTTTGGCATGCGTGCCATAGGTTGTCTACCCCTGCTCTAAACTCTGCTGATTCTTTCACCCTCCCCCTCCATCCCTGGTCTCCCAGGACAAGTGAAGATAAGTTTCTGTTGTGTAACTTTTCTCAGATAAAACATTAAGCTGATGACTAGGATTAATGTAACTGAGACATTTTGGAGCTTACTGTCAGGGCTACTGATAAGATATAAGTGTGGAGACATTATTTGTCTTATGTGGATAATTGTCTATGCAGATGATCCATTAGCTGATGTTTTTAGATGAAGGGTCATACATCTAAAAAGGGTGACCAGATGAACCGATTATATAAGGACAGTCCAATTTTTGAGTCTTTTTCTTATATAGGCTCCTATTACTCCCTCACCTCCTGTCCCGATTTTTCACTCTTGCTGTCTGGTCACCCTATTCTCGCTGGACCTCTAGGGTTCTTGAAATAACTAAACAAATTGAAAACACAAAGAGGAAAAATAGATAACAAGCTAAAAAAACAATATTCCTTGTTCAGATTGCACTTCTCTGATTTACTGCAAGCTATTGTACAATGCAACATTTAGGGGCTTATAAACAAGACAAGGACTTGTAAAAATTAGACTGCCTCTCTGCACTTCAGCTGTTAAACTGCTTTCAAGCCCAACTTCAGGATTTTTCCTGAAGTTAGAAAAATAACTTCAAGACACACCTATGTTGACCACTGTAAGCAACTACATAACGCCTTAAGTAGTTAAGTAACCCAGTTAACTCCTAAAAACCGATTTAAAGTTTAAAGCACACTTCTACTGGGAAATTTATGTGGTTTAATTGCAAATATTTTAGTTTACTTGGGGCTGATTTTCCTTCCTACCACAAGATTTTTGTGGCCTGGCCTTTTGGCTTCCACCTTCAGCTTCTATGATCGAAACTCTTTGATACTGGGTAATGCAGTATTCCCTGAAGTGAAGCTGCCTGAAAATTAAGGCCCCTATCCTGCAATTGGACCTGGATCCTATGCAGACCCTTGTGCTCACTTCAATAGGGCTCCCCATAGGCACATGGTGTGCTGTTCTGGATCCAATGGTAGCATCAGGGCCATAGGACTTTAGAGCTTGATACCAAACTCTCTCTTGGAGGGCATTGCTTGATTGGGCAGCAGAGATTTTTTTTCTTGGGTGTAAGGCAAACACATTGTTGCACTTCAAAGCAGATAGCATTTTTAGATGATATTAACAGTCCCCAATAGCTTGTCAACTAATGACAGAGCCTACTGCAGAGGACCAGTTGAGGATGCTATCTTTATTGTTGAAACCATGACACAATGTGAACGCATGAGCTGAAGTCCATCTTGGCAGTAAGAATGAATGTGGATTTTTGATGCTAAAGAGTATCAAGAAAAATATCTAAGAGTGACATCAGCGCTAAAGAGAACCTGGCTAAACCAGTTCTGTTTATAATATCATTCTACATGGGTAACCTTTCCTCTACTTGCAGTGTTTTCCAAACATACTGATAATGCTGCTAGCAAATTGTAGGTTCGTTCAAGGCCATTAATGCTGCAGCTCCTGAAATCCAAGTGAAACACCACCCCTTTTGTGCTGTTGCACAGACATGGAGCATTTCTTAACCCAAATTTCTAAGAAAGGTGGAATCATTCCAGTACTAAGCTCTAGGGCATCTCTACTGATCAACCTGCTTCTCAGTTACTGGAGATTCCACATTGTTCTAATGACTGTTTTGTGATAAAGAAGACGAGGGAGGGGATTAAGCATTAAAGGACTGCTCCCTAAAATGTATCTGCATCATACATCATAGTAGATTATGCCCATGGAAGTTAATATGAGTTTTCAGCTGCCTTCACTGGGCTTTGGATCAGACCCTATTTATGACTTTTCTTAGGGCCCTAAACTTACAATATTTGTGTACTATAATAACATGATTTGATCTTGCCTGTAAGACTCGGACTAAACTATTATACCCTGAGGCTGAAATCTTGGCCCCATTAAAGTCAATGGAAGACTTGACATTGTCTTCAATGACACCACTATTTCAGCCCTGCTCTTTGCAAGTACTTAAAGGCATGTGTGTGCTAGAAAATGTATGCCAGGATTTGGACAGCTGCTCTGGTAGTAGCGATAATGAAAGGCCCCAATCCTGCTAACACTTAAGTATATGCATAACTTCATTCCTGTGGGTAGACCTGATGAAGTCAAAGTTATGCAAGTGCTTAAATATTGGCAGGATTTGGGTAGAAGTGTGAGTGTAGTCAAGATGCAGGTGTTTTGTTCAGTGGTAAATATTCTTGAATGAGAGTGTTTTTAATTACCACACCCAAAATTAAAACTAATGGGTTTCAGACAAGTCTCTGTTGGTCAAATGTTTCAAGGCCAAATATTTCACACTCTAATTTAGGTTTGGCAGGCTGGTCAGTTGACAAATAATATCAGCTGACCGGCTATGATTTGATCAACGTCAATTATCCTAACAAGAATGCTCTGACAGAGGCAGTGACCTACCTTTTTGATTGCATCATGGTACAATTCTTTCAGTTTTTAGAACTTCATTTCATTATGTTTCATATTTTTCTGAGTTAAAATAACTGAGTTAAGAATGTACGTTTTTAGTTAGACATAAGTATCTAAGGCCTAGCCTACTGCAGACCATAAAGTCTTTTTTTTTGTTGTTGTTACTGTTAAAATTAGTTCTGTAAAATCATGTCAAAATTATCAAATATTTGACAATACTTGACCTGTTGTTGACCAGTTATTTTTGGACTGGTCAAATGCCCAACTCTACTTGACTGAATCAGATACCCCTTTTCTTTAGGTGCCGTTATAAAGCAATCAAAAGAACAGAAAGAAGCATGGGGATACGTAACAGTCAGAAGCAATGCAAGCATGTTCTGGTGGCTCTACTATGCAAACAATTCTGCCAAAAATTTCACGGAATTACCTCTCATTATGTGGCTTCAGGTAGGATATTGTGAAAGATGTTTTAAAAGGAATCTTGATTTCTGCACCATTCAGCATACAGATCTGCCATGATATTTTAGCTACACAGAAATAAGATTCTGAGCTATGACTTATTCTCAGGGTCCTGTCTGAATTAGGTTTTCAGGTTAGAAAAGAATACTGACTATGTTATAAAGCAATTATCTAAATGAATGGAACACCTCACCTGGAATATGTTTCTTTCTGATCACCCTATATCAAGAAGTATATAGCATAAATAAACCAAGACAGTTCATTTTTCTTTGGATTGTGATTGTACTTAGTGGCACACACACAAATCCTAGACAGTATTTTGCAGGAGCTAATGTTGACTATAATTCACCAGTTGACTCAGCCTTTCACATTCGGGATTCATTCTGCAATGTGTAGTGCACATGCTGGTCACCTGGGAAAAACTGACTATTCTACATGCACCAGTTCACTAGCTGACTCTTCCATACCCTACTGCACTGAAGTGTGCTCAGCTCTGGATGGGAAGAAAAGCTTCAGAATGGTACCTGCCTAGCATAGAGATAATCAAATGCTTTCACAAATTAGTAACTGGAGTCTTTTAAATTCCTCTCTCGACAAACAGGGCATATACATAATGAAGGAAGACAGGGGCTGCCTTTGCATTTCAGCATGCCGCACACAAACTATTCCTGTGTAACTCCAGTGATCTATCTCTATTGGTTTGTCTTGATTCCCCAGATTCTAACTTGCATTCTTGTTTTGTTTTTCCCTATAGGGAGGTCCAGGAGGTTCAGGCTGTGGATTTGGAAACTTTGAAGAAATTGGTCCTTTGGATGCAGAATTGAAACCAAGAAATACAACCTGGGTATAGTAGAAAGCTTATGATTAACTTATAGATGAGATCCTTGTTTTCTTAGCCAGGTGATTGACCAGGACAAAAATGCCCTAAGCAGTACCTAAGACCAGAATTTTTCTGTAGTTCTACTTTTGATCCAACAAACACACTTAAAGTGGTATTGAACCATCCTCCTCCACATGTTTGCAATAACTTGCTTATCTTTGAATATCTGATCCCTAAAATGCTGTAGTTGGGGAAACAGCTGCTAAGAGCAGCTCATTTAAGCATAAGCTTACCCATTTGATTTGGCAGAGGAAACCTGGTTTGGTGAACTTGTCTGTAATACACATCTGGGATTGGGAAAAGGTTAAATCCGCACATATTGGTAACTGAATGGAGACTTCATACAAATCTACTTTCTCCTGGTTGTATAGCTGCAGGCAGCCAGTGTGCTGTTTGTCGATAATCCCGTTGGCACTGGATTCAGTTACACAAATGATAGTAAAGCATTTGCAAAAGATCTCTCCACTATATCTTCCGATATGCTGGTTCTTCTTAAAGAATTCTTCGGATTGATGAAAGAATTCCAGGTAAGGAACTCTAATTTTGTTTAATAGCATTAAAGAAAAATGTGGTTGTAACCAAGGCATCAGAGAGGATTAGTAAACAGCTAAACAGACAAAGATAACAGCCTCTCCAGAAGGTAGCATATGCCACTAACTACTGCACATAACAACAGCCAAATTGTTTCACACCAATGTTCCATCTATACCAGTACCCTGTCTTCCAATAGTGGCTAATGCCAGGCGCTTCAGAGTGAATAAAAAGAACAGGGCAATCATTGAGTGATCTATCCCTTGTTGTACACTCCCAGCTTCTGGCAGTCAGAGGCTAGGAACATCCAGATTAGGGATTGTACTCCTGACCACCTTGGTTAATGACAATTGATGGACCTATCTTCCATGAACTTATCTAATTTTTTTTTTTTAACCCAATTATAGTTTTGGCCTTCACAACATCCCCTTGCAATGAATTCCACAGGTTGACTCTGCATTGGGTAAAGGGCTACTTCCTCTTTGTTTGTTTTAAACCTGCAGGCACAGCTCATGTCCTTTTTTCCTCCCCCTGATTTAAAGGTGAAATTGGATGTCTAATTGAATTCTATTGCAGCTGCATTTATTTGTGCTGCTGTCTTTGGCCCCAATCCTCCATTCAGGCCGGTGGATTCTTGTGCCTATGGTGAGCCTCACCAAAGACCAAGAAGTTCTGCATACAGCATTGTAGGATTATTTCCTCTTTAGGTGCAACTCAGAATGAACAAACAAACAATCTTCTGTTTGAGGGATGAACAGGTGCAGTTTAGGTTTTGTGTTGGTGGCGGAGGCTGGGCAAAATGTATATTGTGTTCGGAGCCTAATAGCCTTATGGTATGGTTCTCTTTTCCAGACTATTCCATTCTACATCTTCTCGGAATCTTATGGAGGAAAAATGGCAGCTGGAATCGCTTTAGAGCTGAATAAGGTAAAGCAGATCCTTCCCTATGTGAGTGAATAACAGCTTCTTCCTTGGCAGCATGTATATTTCTCACCTCTTAAAGAAAGGTCTACTGGTTTATTTGATTTTTGTTTTTGAATAGAATCTTTTTCATTTTTGGAGAGTAAACTTTCTTCGCTGTAGAAGAAAGAGATTTTTGTCAAGCTAAGATGTGGATAACTAGAAAATGACTACATTGTGCCCCAGGTCTCAGGGGTTAAATGGACCCCAGGCAAAATTGTTGGGGTTGATTTTCAGAGGCACACAAGGTAGGTGGGTGCTCGACTCCAACTGGAAATCAGTAGGGGTTGGGCACCCAATTCCCACTTGTGCCTTTGAAAATCTGCCTCATACATTCTCTAGCCCAGAGTCGGTTGATTGACTCGGATGATTCAACAAAGTCTTGAATACACCATTTGCCTCTGACAAGTGACAAGGCTCTTGAGGGCTCGAGATCACTGAAAGAAGCATCTTATTCTCAAAGGCTCAAATTGAATTAGACATTTCATAACACTTTGTGAGTTTCCATAAATGGCTTTTACAGATACAGTGTACAAGGAAACCATGTATTCCCTTCCTATTTTCCTTCTCCCGTTGAGCCTCCTCTGATGCTGTTGTTTTATCCTATGATAATCATGTCAGGCCATGAAATTCAAGAATGAATTCAGCGACTCTTACAGAGCCTCCTCTTACCAAGACAAGTGACGATGATGAATTGATAGTCATTTGGGACATAAATGGACTCTCATCAGATCTCATTTATCATTGTATCTTGATGCTGGTTAGAATAAAATGGTTGTTTCCTGTAACACGAAGGCACTTCTGCTCATCTTGCATTGTGAAGCCTGTTTCTACCATTTGCTGGTTAAGGAGAAGAACTATGTAGAAGATCCTTGTTTACTTAAATGTGTGTTTAAAAGCTCTCTTTATGTTATTTTTAAAGGCGATTCACAAGGGGAACATACAGTGCAATTTTGTTGGGGCTGCTCTCGGGGATTCATGGATTTCTCCTCTAGGTACGTTTATAGGATTTTTGTGAACTTTTCCCTCTCTCCAGAAAGCCCACATCTATCTAGAATACTGTCTGTGCCTACTTTAAATGGAGCAGATCTCCAGTGAATGCAGGAAATCTAATCAGGGTAAATGTACATTAATGTTCCAAGGAGCTGCAATTAAACCAGCCCTACTCTAGAGGGGTTGAAAATTCAAAATGGCTTCAGGACAAAGCTAGTAACAAATTCATGTTCCTTTAGATGGATGGCAGGAGAGTGTCCCTAAAAGTCACTACAAGATCTGAAGTGTTTCAGTAAATAAATGCTTCAGTTAAGGCTTAGCTACTGAAGGATTCACAAGGCTGCCACTGAAACTGTTTTTTCCGTGGTACTTAGAAGGATGATGTACTGAGTAAGAGCTATGCCTGCTCCTTTCCTTCCTCCCTATGGTTGGCATGCTCCTTGATTTGATGGCCATGAACTTTGGGCATCCAGAAACTGTGAAACTCAAATGTGAGATTGCTTGAGGCCTGATTTCTCAGAAATACCAAGAACCCACGACTCCGCCTGAATCCTGCACCTCCAAACAGCAGGTCAAAGGCATCTCCAGGTGGACATCCAATCTCCAGGTGTCCATTCTTGAATAGTTTGGCCTTATGTAATCTAAGCACATTTTAAAAATGGCAGGTAGGAAAAAGGCTGTTTTACCACTAGCCTCTATAGTGGGTAGAGGGGCTTTACATGGGGAGGTCTAAGTGTTTCTAAATTTTCACCACATCTGACTTTTAAACTACTGTTTTGCGTTTTACCAACCATTTCTAGGTTTACCACGCACATTAGAAGCCACCAGCCACAGCCGTGTGATAGTTAACAAAGCTGGGATGACTATTTGCTTGAGGAGAAAATGGCAGAGATGAAGGACCACATCAAAGCATTTCTTAGGGTCCTGATCCTGCAGTGAGATCTTCATGGGCAGGCCCCATTGGAGGATTTGGACTTAGATGCAGGAAGTTAGAAGGGTGGGACACTATAGGCTTACCTAAAACAATCTCCCTCCACCCTAGCTTATAACGTATTTATATTGTTTGTCCTCTTGCACTGTTTGCAAACAAGTGACCATTGACTATGCAAATCTGTCTACGTGTTCTTGTGCACTAACACAGTGCTGCAATATTTGAGCTGCAAATGCTGCAGGAGAAATTCTGTTGGTTGCTTTAAACAGTTTCCATTGGCTAATGTGTGAGGAGCTAATATCATGGTGGTGAGTTTAGACTTTGCAAAAAGCATCAGTGCCTAAATTTTATACTAAATTTGATCTGACAGTGCCTCTTTATTCCGTAATTCATCTTTGCCTCTCTGTGATGCCGTCACTATTATTCTTCCTATATTAGAAGGAAAATTTTGTCGAAGAAATTATTAGATGCTTGAAACCTATTTTGTTCCTCTAGATTCTGTGCTTTCCTGGGGGCCGTACCTTTACAGCACTGTAAGTATCTACTCCATCTCTGCTATTTACAATAATTGTTCCGGTTTTTAAGGCTTCATTCAGGACCTTATCCTATACAATTTAAATCCAAGAGGGACTTAGATTTCTAGGTTAGCTTTCAACCAGTATAATGGTAATTATACCGGTAATTAACAGGGCATGACATTGACTTATGGACTCAAATCAAATTCCTTCCATGACTAACTAATTGGTGGTTCTCTCCCTGTTTGCCTTCCAGTCTCTCCTTGATGATCAAGGTCTAGTGGAGGTGACTGCCGCCGCCAAAAAGGTCATGAATGCAGTGAATAAAGGGCAGTTCACCCTGGCCACTGAACTCTGGAGTCAAACCGAGGAAGTAATTGAACAGGTAAGAAAATGCTGTCTGGCATCAAGATTCGTAAGTAACTTATGCTAATGGTTTATGGAAATGAACAAATTCAGGTAACACTCTGCTATTAACATACAGGTAGGCCAGATTCTCCATTAACCTGATCCTTGTGCAGTTGTTCACACCAGGGCATTCACTGTGCTACCCTGCTGACTTGAAAGCATTTGATGCTCTCTTTGCACTGGTGTAAATGACTACCCAAGGTGGTAGGCAATGGAGAATGAGGCCCAGATGTGTGTGAAGCAGCACAGCACTAAGGTTTTGATTCAGTAAAGCATTTAAACAGATGATTTAAAGTAAAGCACATGAATAAGCCCATTGACTTCAGTGGTACTACTCAAGCTTGACTTTAAAAATGTGCTTTGCTTGGTTGCACTAAAGTATCTGTTCTGCAGTGACATGGTTCACTTACGTAGCAGTTATGTGACTTTTTTTTTAAAAAAAAAGTCACATAATGCGGTACTAAAACTGAAAGTCTAAGTAAAAACTGCTTCTTGTTTTTGGCTGTTTTGCAGCTGCCAGTGTTCTGTGCATGGCTGGTTTAATTTCCTCATTTCATGCTCTAGCATGATACTTTAGCTATCTTTTTGCCTCTCTCTCCAAACCCATGTAACCATTCCTCTCAGCTGCAATGTATATGTAACAGAGACGGCACAGCTGCTCCACTTTGATTGTTGCTATCAAATGATTTCTGACTTCTACATCAGAATGTCTAAATATTTAAAATTTAATTATGCGACAGTTGTAGGGTCTTGTTTTTAATCCTGAGTAACTTTAATGGGAACACCTCTTCTCTGGTCCATCTCCCATCTATTGGCTGTATTAGGGATGTGGTGAATCCACAGTTCTTGGATTCATCTAGATATGATGAATTGGCTGCATCAGTTGTTCCAGAATATGGATGCCGGATATTGATTGACACTCTCAGAAGGGAGCGCAGGGGATGGCCAAGACTGGTGTAATAGGAGGAAACTGAGCAATGGGAAGCCTCATATTGGGCAAAGCCTAGATGAAGGAAGCCTCAGGGAGATCTGTGGCACTAAGGCTATGTCTGAAGCTGGTAGAAAGTCTTGGGAGCCATGGATGGGAAGTTGGGATTCCAGGAGATTCCCGCCTCTTCAAGGCTAGGAAAGAAAATCATTAGCAAGGTCTATGCTCTCCCTCACTCTCTCTCAAACACAGTTGTGTATGAACTTTGGGAACTGGAAAAAGCCCTTTCCCAAAACCCATCATCAGAAAGCAGGGGAGCAAGGGACCAAAGGCCCTTCCAAAAAGGCCTTCCTCAAAATAGGGCCAGAACAGAGAACAGAATAGGGCCCCATTTAAGTAGAGAACATTGATCCTTCTCTGGTCTTGGGGGAGAATGCAACCCTCGTGTGTCGGAAAGCTGTTTCTCTTATAGCTGTTGAAATAAAATGTCCAGTCTGATGTATCCTCTTCTCCAACTCTTTCAGAACACGGACAACGTGAATTTCTATAACATCCTAGCCAAGAGGTCTCCAGATTTCAAAGCCTCAAAACATGAAAATATCAATCTTAGTAAGTTGAGGGGAGCATGTTTATGAAGTTAAGCTTCCAAGAGCCTGATATGCAGAGGTGCTGAGCACCCAAACCTGTGGTTGTAGGCAATAGGAACTGTCTGTGACTACCACATCTTGCAATGATGCCTCCAGTGTTCTCAAGTACTTAACCTACTGGCCTCCGTACAGGGAGAACTTGAAGAATCCTCCTGAGGGATATACCACAGCTCTTTTGTGGCATATACTTCCACCTAGATACACCCTGTGCACTCTGGAGATTAGTCACAGGCAGTAATAAATACATTACTATGGAGCTTCATGACTTGTGACCTAACTATGTCCTCCAAACACTTGCATAAGATGATCCAATTAGACACGTGCCTCCATCACTTCTTCATCGCATTTAAATATTTACATGGAAATAAAATAATTGTTTTTATTATTGTCTCTGTTGGTTTCCAGAGACCTATGGGGGTGGAGGGATGAGGTGCAGAGCCTTCCTTACTTTTAAGAGTAACAAATGGTTGCAGCTCAGAACTAACTCTGGTGATGAGAAGAGTTTTTATGTTCAGACTTACTAAGATAGAGCAGAAACTTAGCCCCAGAAATTTACTGTTTGGAACAAGAGGCACTGGCAGAAAAAGGAATAAGACAATGACTCAGTTCCTCTTCTGACCATACTAGAGGCTGATTCAATCTTCTACTGCAGACCTCTTAAAAATCAGGATGTCTCTTCCTCTGGGTACTATTGCAGTTTCAGTAGAAAAGAGTTTCTTAGATCTGAACTGAATGAGCCTCAATAAGACTTTGTTTTTGTGTATCAGACACCATCTTCGTATATATCCATCATCTTCAAATCCAACACCCTGTGCTGCTGAATAAACTCTTTTCTTTCCTTTCAGTTAACCTTTACCAGCGCCATGTCGAACATCTGCATAAGGACAGCTTAAGTGACTTAATGAATGGACCCATCCGAAAGAAGCTGAGAATCATTCCTGACTCTGTCAAATGGGGAGGTACTCTACCCTCTGACATGACTCTTATGGGCAGCTTGTCACTTACACAGTATTGTAAACTGTTCAAAGCAGTCTTGATGCTGTACCACATAAAGTCTCCCTGATTTGCTTGTTAAAATTCTCATCCTGCTTGGGCCCAAATGTAGGACAGGCTCCTAAAAAAGACCCACGGAAGGGAACTGGGCAGCCCTATGGATATAGGCATGATTCTGGTCCTTGTGTCTTCCTCTTTAGCCTGCCAGGGTCTAACTAGGTGCACACCCTCGAAGGGAAAGTATGCCTCATATCTGAGCAACTGAAACCTATCTGTGCAACTCGGTCTGCCAAAAGGATTCCTAGCCATTCTCCTCTGCCAGAAAGCCGGTGCTGTGAGAGTTCAGGGAAAGGGAGTGTAAATCAAACCAGAGGGAAACCTTAGAGAGCAATGCTGAATACCTGCCAACACCCCTCCAGATCTGTAATGGGAGATGGAAACTGACAAATCTGCACGTGTCGTACTATTAGAAACATGTGCTGTGCTGCTCTGATATCCTCTGTATATATGCAGAACTTGGCCATTCTCCATTTCTCTCCAGTCACTCAGACTGATCATTGTGGTCTGGAATGTACCATTCTAGTGCTTGCTTTTCTGCAGCAACAAATTGCATTTCAGAACTCTTGGCAAGCCCTGCTGCTGATGCCTCAGCTTAAAGATGACACACTTAGTGCAATTGACTATCTTTCATGTTTGGATTCGTATGAATAGGTCAGTCACAAGAAGTCTTCTTACACATGGCTGAAGATTTCATGAAGCCTGTCATTGATATTGTGGATGCGCTGCTGGCAGCCAATGTCAACGTTACTATCTATAACGGACAGCTGGATCTCATTGTGGACACCATTGGTAAGGATTCATTATTCTTCTTCTCTCTGTAGAGAAAGATGATGTACACTGGTCATTAACATTTGTACTTGAATCTGTATGGCAGCCCCGATACCCTTCCCCCATCTATAATACCTACATGGTCCCCACTACTATAATAC
The DNA here is from genome assembly GCA_007922305.1 of Dermatemys mawii. Lineage (NCBI taxonomy): Eukaryota > Metazoa > Chordata > Testudines > Dermatemydidae > Dermatemys > Dermatemys mawii. The sequence goes on from ML677373.1 coordinate 17,134,790, forward strand.
CTAAGCACCTCACAGTCTTTAATGTCTGTATCTGCACAACACCCCTATGAGGAAGGGCAGTGCCATTTTCCCTGTTTTATAGATGGGGAACCAAGGCATGAAAGGACTAAGTGACTGGCCCAGGGTCACACAGGAAGTTTGTGGCAGGAGCAGGGAAGTGAACCCAGGAAGGGCTGGCTGCCCCCTGACTATCCCATCCTGGTCAGACCCATGGGCGTGGTTCCTCTCCTTTCTGCTCACACAATGCTATGAGAGCCTTTCATCTTGAGAGAGCATAGGTGGGTATGGCTGCTTCTTTCATGTAGCTTTCCACTGAAGCTATTGAACAGACCTAGAAAAGTGCTGGAGAGTTAACTACCCCTAAATAATTCTCAGTTAATTAGATTAAAGCCTTCTCTTCTGGGAGCATTAACTCTATGCTGATGTGACTGGTAGTTAATGTTGGTACCTGAGGCCAATTTTTTCCCCTTTCTATGGCAAAATAGTATTACTAAAAGCAGATTAGAAAAGCAGGGGGGTTTTTTTGTTTTTGTTTTTTTTAACAAAGCCTGTTTCTTTCAGAAGTTCCAAGTAGCTTATGAAATATACCCAGTGGTATGAGACATCCTAAAAGATGCACCAAAATGGGCACAATGAGTCACTCAGTAAATTATGCAAAGCTTCCGTATGTGCCAATAGTTCCAATGCAGTCAGCTGAAGCTGTCAGTGTGGCTCTCCTCATCCAGCCATCTAAAATAACAGCTGCACACTCAAGCTGTCCACATGGCAACCAGTTCTGCTGTCAAACAGGGGAATTGAGTAGCCTGTTTAGAAAACAGGCTTTTTTTTCCCCCTCTCTCCTGAGGAAAATGTTGACCTTTTGATTTCCCCTGCCCCCTACCACACCAAAAAAAACAGCAAACACCATGGTGCCTCAGGGAGTTGTAGTTCAGGTGCCTCATGCATCCATTCTTTATAGGTTGAACTCCTTATTCACCCAGCACTTCCCATGATGAACCACAGTCTCACCTTGTAGTAATGGAAGGTGGTTGCATCATGGGAGATGTAATGCAGCTGGGGAGCCCAAAATATGAAAAAAGAATGAGGCCACGAGGAAACCAAACTACAATTCCCATCAAGCACCACAGCAGCGTAGCCAAATTGAAAATATTTTTGTTTTCCAGGCATTTGGTATTTAGATGAAATGAAATTTTTTAGAGAAAGTGCGTATTTCCTGTGGTAGATTTTTTTTTTTGTTTGTTTGAGGGGGAAAAAAGTCTATAACAGGCAGCAGCTGCTTTTTGTGAAAAGTTTCATATACTCAAAATGCCAAATCTTCTGTTGAAACACAGTTTTGATAGAATATTTTTGCCAGTCCTAGTACTACTGAGCATGAAGTGCCTAAGAAGGACTGTCTTGTGGTGCAGCCACTGCCTTGGGATTCAAAAGAGAGGGATTCTGTTCCAAATAGTTCCAGAAGCTTCCTCTGTGACCCTGGGTGAAGCCACTTCAGCTCTGCCTCAGTTTCACCACCTTCCCTCCTCCACTATCTGAAAATGGGAATTATAAATTTTCCCAGCCCTCAGGATTTTCAATGATCAATTCATGAATATTATGAGATGCTCAGGTATGACAGTGATAAATATCCTAGGTATGCCTATAAATAATTAGCTCCCAGAGGCTGTGCTAATTTATGCTATGGGGTGAATAAGTCCCCTATCCAAACCAGATTTGGGAAGCACAATGATGGTTTTGTCTCCTCAACCATCCTCCAGTTGGGCTGCACCTCTGAGCTGTATCTTGGAGAGGTGCAGCTCTGAATCTGTCCCTCAGTCCTGAGGACACGGCTGTGCAGAGTTCCATGAGGAATAGGATTCACTGTTGGAAACTCGCTTTGCAACAGAGTTGGGAGGTAGAAATTAAGTTTGAAGGGAAATGCTGAGCTGGGTCTCCGATCATAGGAGATATTACACACACACACACGCTAAGAATTTGATCGCATAAGTTGCATCTCTGCCATGCTTATCTTCAGCTTCTTGAATTACACACTATGACATTAACTACAGTACGCTGACATAGTTAGGAGTTGCCAAGGGCAGCAATCCAAACCTTGCTCTTCCTGAGATGGAGCCAACAATAAGGGTGGATCCTGTGGGGGGGGGTTTGTTTGTGTTTTTAATTGCTGTCTGACCTCAGCCATTATCGGGGTTGTAGTTTACTTCATTGTCTTCTCTTGTGTCTTTCCAGGCATCACAGATTATGCTGATGGCATATTTTGTGGTTAACTATTTTATTACGTGCTAGATATTTTATAGCACAAATAAAGAAGTGGCCCCTCATCTCCCAAAGCGCAACTAACTGAGTTATCATCTTTCCGGCCTGATGCTCTGACTCTGTCAACCATCCCCCTCCACACAGCCACACCTACTTGTATCCCTCCACTGGATGTCCCTTACCCACTAGATTAGGTGCTTCTTGCCCTCTCCTTTAAGGTCCTTAACAATTCTGCCCCTCCATACCTTTTACCACATCTACCCACTCTAGCCTTGCTCACCCATTATGCCTACTTCCCCTACAAGAATTTATGGACCTTCTTCCAGGCAGCCCCTATTTGAGGAAGGCTCTCTGAATTTATCAGTAAAGCCACCGCCCTCCTCCATTTAATTCAAATACTCCTCACAACCTACTTTTCCCATAGTGCCTTCACATAATTCATCAACCAACTAATCACAAACTAAGGAGCAGTCAGGTGACTGTATATTTATACATGCAAAACATGACTAGTACATATATAAAATTGGACATATTGATTTAATTCCTTTCTCTTGCCCTACTGATATTGATTGTATTGGATGGCAGGCCCTTTGGGGCAGGGACCATGTCTTGTTATGTGTTTGTACAGAACCTAGTACAAGGTGGCCCGATGCTGACTGGGGACTCGAGGCATCGTCACAACAGAAACCATTAATCATGGTGTCAGAAGTGACACAACGAGTGAGCCTAATGATTAGACTGGAGCAGGTGGGGTTGCCCAAGAGGACATGCTTGCTCAGCTTGAGCACATTGATTGCTCAAAAGTTTTTGCTTGTCTTTAAGAGACTCCGCACTTGTGAAATGAAGACTTGTGGTCCACATTAGGTGTGGCTGGAATATCTCACTCTGCAGCAAATCCACCAAACTTCATTCTGTTTCCTTTTTCTCCTTTGTTAAAATAGTCTCCTGTACCGAGGTTATTGCTGTAATCTCTCAGCTCCTAATTGCTAAGAATAGACAACCCAAATCTCTCCTTTTCAAGGACAGCCCAGCAATCAATAATTCTTTAAATAGATGCTATTTAGGATGTCAAAACTGGTAAGACAAATTGGAGTGCCACAAATTGCTAATTTTGAGGTAAAATTAAACTGCACTTCTTGCAGCATAAATTAACTGTAATAACTAAGCAGTGGTTTTAAAAACAATAGCTGTTTTAAATGTTCTGGAACTGGTCTATTCATTTGCTGCCTCAACACTCTTATCTTCCTTAGCTTGCTCTTGAGAACAGATGTTGCCTTTTCAGACTCTCCTGGTTGAATGGCTGTAACAAACTGCAAAACAATGGCCCTAATGCAGACCGTGTTTCCAATGTGTGCTTGTGTTGTCCCAGCTTGTGCTGTCAGCTTGATCCTGCAAGGTGCTGAACAGCTTCCATTCCTACAGCCTTGGGGACCGGGAGTCCAGCAATGTATAGGACCAGTGCTTGTATTGGTCCTGGTATACATTCAGAACCAGAATGAGGCTTATTTTGCCTAAGTATGCATTATGGTGGGAACCGCCTAACATTGGTCTTATGTGCCCCCATGAGCTGAGGAATTCCTGCTTGCTAGTGTTTCTGCATAACAAGGGAGGGCTTCAGGATGCTGTATGGGAAGGAGAATGAAAATATGCTGGAGTTGCTAATGCTGCCACTTCTCCCAGAGACGCCTGCCCACATTGCGTTTCTATTCAAACCTGACTATTGTTGGGACACAGACCACTTTGTGTCAGGAGAGTCAGACTTGTGCCAGAGAGGCAGTGTGGTACAAGAGGCAGGGCACTGGACTGGCATTCAAGAGATTTGGGTTCTGTGGTCAGCTCTCAACGTTTCCAGATTATTGTACCCCTTTCCAGAGTCTGACTTATTTTGTGTACCCCCAAGTTACACATCACATGAAAACAACTTGCTTTCAAAATCGGACATAAAAACAAACATCACAACACGCTATTGCTGAAAAATTACTTACTTTCTAATTTTTACCATATAATTACAAAATAAATCAATAGGAATATAAATACTGTACTTGCATTTCATTGTTTTAATATATAGAGCAGTATAAACAAGTCATTGCATGACATTTTAGTTTGTACTCACTTCGCTATTCTTGTTTACATAGCCTGTTGTAAAACTAGGCAAATATCTAGATAAGGTGATGTACCCCTGGAAGACTCCTGCGTACCTCCAGGGTACATATACTGCTTCACTCCTCTGTGTGTCTGTCTTTCCCTCTTTCTGTTGGTAGGTCTTGTCTATTTAGAGTGTGAGTTGTTCAGAGCAGGACTGTCTGCTATCGTTAGAACTGATCAAAACCTTTTGAGTCAACTTTTGGAATTTTCACAAGACTGATCCCTGGGGAAGAAAATCCTTTTAAATTATTAATTAAAAGGTTTTTGTTTGTTTAAGTGGTTGCAAAAAAATAATTGTTTGAATATTCAACATTTTTTGACCAGCTATACTTGCTATATATTTGTTCATATAGCGTCTAGAATAATGGATGCCAATCTCAGTTGGGACCTTTAGATGCTGTCTTCCTATAAATAATTAATAATGAAACATAACTCTTCTATCCCTAACTTAGGCCAGGAGGCGTGGGTTCGAAAACTGAAATGGCCTAAACTGAAGCAGTTCAGCCAGCAAAAATGGAAGCCTCTGTATGTGTCTCCAGAATCCTCTGAGACGGGTGCTTTCCATAAGTCCTATGAGAACTTGGCCTTCTACTGGATTCTAAAGGCCGGGCACATGGTAAATAGCACATTTGCTGAAAGACAAAAGAAACCTAATATTAGTTAAGTTGTAAATGATGTATCTGTCTGCTTTGCCTGCATAATCTGGTTAAATGCTTTCCCACATTTGCGTGAACACTCCCAAATTAGACTATGTAGATTTATTGCTTTGATTAATTAACTTCCTGGTTTGGAGATCTGGCTTACACTCAGACTTTGCATAATATCCAGCACCGACTTAATGGGCCTTATTCTCCATTTCTCTGTACTGGCGTAAATGACTATGCATTGTGTGGAGCACAGGTTGCAAAATGCTGCCTTTCTGGCTTGGTAGCATTTTACACCCAGTACTTTGCTTGGGTTTAATTGACCATTGAATAAGGTAATGGAAAATCAGATCTTAATTCAATACTGTCTCTCTAAATTGTTTGAACAAAGAGCGGTAATCTGCATTTCATTCATCTTTGTAACACAGTGTACATATATCTACTATATTGAGAAAAATGTAATCTTTATGTTCTGTACAACAATCCAGAATCACGGGAGGAGGGTAAATCTTAATTGCACTTTCCCTGCAGACTTCAAAATATTAGAAGCCTGTTCAGTCAACACACTGAGGCTTGTTTAAGGGCTTGTCAACATGGCACTTTACAGCACTGCAACTTTCTTGCTCAAGGGTGTGAAACCCCCCCCGCCCCCCGAGCACTGCATGTTTCAGTACCAATGTAGACAGTGCTCCAGCGCTGGGAGCTATTCTCCTCATGGAGGTGGGTTTTTTTTAGAGCACTGGGAGAACTCTAAAAAAGCTCTCCCAGTGCCCTAAGTGAAGACCACCAAACTGAATCTAGCAGCTTCCCAGCCGAAAACAGTTTCCTAATGCAGCCACCTTAATTCACTTCTGTTTCTTGGCCTTGCTGTGGAATTTTCCATAATTAGTCACTGTTAGGCCTTAGTTCTATATTTGTGACCACCATCCTCATGCCCTGCTAGTTGCATTCTTTCCCTCCTTTGCAGAAAAGTCTTAATACCTAAGACCCTGAAGAAATGTTAACAGTGGGACTACCACAAAGGAGAACTAAAAGACTCAAGGGCTGATTATTCTTTCACTGACTATTTTTTTTTTAAATGGGAGTACATCTGTTGTCTTCAGTAAAGTTACTCCCACTGGTGTAAGACTAGCATGAGATCAGAATCAGGCCCCTGTCTTCCTTCCAGCAGCCTTGGAAACAAAAACAACCAAACTCTGAACTGCATGCAATTTATTTTCACTAGTCCTAGAGCAAGAGCCTAAGCTTGCATCTAGATTTCACTAGTCCCCTGGCTGTATTTCTGCTTGAGACACATGGAATTTGCTTCTAATGTTGTCAGCTCTTACTGCATGGGAGGAAGTTTGGCCTTCTGTTTAAGGCATAGAACTGGGAGTTAGGAGACCTGTTTTTTCTTCCTGACTGTGCCACATATCCCTGTTTGACCCTGGGACCACTTTAACCTGTCTGTGCCTCTGTTTTTCCATCTTTATCTCACTGCAATCCTCCTATGGAAGGTACTCTCACAATGCACTTATATTAGGGAGCAAGGTGAAGGCTGTCCTAGAAAAGCAATCTAAATATTCCTGTGACTGAAACATCTAGAGCTAGCTGTCCGCTTCCACATAGCAGTTAATAACCCACTCTCTTTCCCTCTGGTAGGTACCATCTGATCAAGGGGACATGGCATTGCAAATGGTTCGGATGGTGACACAACAAAAACACTGGTGAAATGGATGCCAGCTGGCATGGTTTTCATTTACAACCCCCAGTACATTAGCAGATGGAAGGAACAATCACTATTTGGAAAGTTATCCTCTTTTTCACTTTGGTAATGTGCAAGGCATTTAAGGAGATGTATGGTTATTCTTAAATGAAATGCTGCTTTTGAATTTGTAAACTGTGATTTTCTGCCTCAATACTGCTCACACGGATTTTTCCTGTGGGAACTTCGCTCTGATAAGTAACACACTCAGACTCTTCCTTGAGGATTGCTCAAATGCTCTTTGTCTCTTTATGCACCAATATTAAGATGAGTTTGCTGCTCTAAAGATTCAACCTCTGGCAGCAAACTTGCTTCCATAAGCTATGTATGCTTTTTCCTAAATGGATGACTTGGCATCTGAGTCAGACAGCATTGCTGTCTATCTAGATGCTGCAGAGTGACAGTGTTAGGACTTCATTTTGGATCCAGATCCAGTAGGGACTGAGGTGTATGTTCATATTGAACCACTCTTCCTACTCCTGATCCTTTTTCTTGGGCATTATCCAAGATTTGTTTTTTAATGCACTCAGTGCTACACACATATCCCTCAGTAAAACCTTCCTTTCCCCATTAATCAAACAGGAAGGGCTTAGATACTTAATATTATGAGAGTAAACAACATACCGATATTTTCTCTTCATAGAATGAGCCAAAGTTCAAATGCCTGAGAGCTTCTGGCCTCAACCCAGAAAGTGAAAAGGAGAAGGTTATTTAAGCGATAAGGAGGAGGCATAAGTCAGAATAAGTACCCTATCTGTAATTTTCTAGATCTTGAATTGAGTCTTGTAGTGAGCCATTGGCTTTGCAATTTGACATGGAGATTCTTTATAAAGTATACTTACCCCTGTTCCCAAATGAAAACAAGCACACAACTGAGGTATTTGAATCACTTCATTCCTGTGGTACAGCTGCAATCCCCTTTGAAAATGATCCCATTTATCAACACTCAGGCAGCTTCTGACAGTTGTCAGAATCCTAAATAAATAGCAAACAGCCCTGTGCCTCCCCACTTAAGAATATTAGCATTACACTGCAAGAGCTGCTAAGCTGTGTAAACACATGTGCAAGAACTCTAACAGCAGAGCATCAATATGCTGAAACTGTGCTATGGGGAACTTTGGCCAGGCAGAAATAATCTATCTTTCCAGTAAAGCAGTGGATATCACTTAAATGCTGCTCCTTTTGGAATCAAGTTGATTTGATGCCTAAAAACTTATACCTCTATGGTCCGGTTTTGGGGAATAAAACTCTCAGTGCTAAATAATGAATCTAATAGTTACAACTATGCTGAGCTATATATTGATCCTGCTCTTGTCACATTTTTTAACATGTTCTTGAAGCCAAATAAAAGCCTCTATTGTCATGGATTATAGCTCTTTCTGCCTAAAAGCACCAATAGGAGCATACTCCTATGTGCCCTCATACTTTATATGTATATACGTGGTAGCTAACAGCAGCAAGTTTCTTCTCCCCTTGCCCAGTGCAGAGAAAGTGTGGAGGACAAGAATCAACCTGGAACCAGTGGCTTAGAGGAACAGCTGGTTATAATCGAAGGAAGGGAGACAAGCAATTTGCCTTGTTTCTTCAATGGGAAGTCATTTTGCCCTTTCTTAGTCATCTCCCAAGGTAGAGGGTGGCAGCAGTTCTGTTAGCCTGCGATCAATTACTTCCTCAGAAGTTGTTTCAAGCAGGAGTACACCAGAGTGCACTAGGAAATTTCTCTGTGCAGGATAGCAGGGGCCGCTTGGCTAGTTAATGCACAGCAGGCTAGCGTGCTGTAGGTTTACACTCCAGCTTGCTGTGCACTAATTCTTTCTAGCCAAGCCCTTGCTGCTACTTTATTCAAGCCCCTAGAGAGCCGTTGAATGGCTTTTGCCGTTTCCTCTCCCACTCCAACAGTCTCAGCCATTCCAGGCTTGCGTGTATTCTGAAACATGGGGTGTTCCTGTAGTGCAGCAACCATGAGGCTGATTCAATCCATTGGGGTTTAATTAACTTAGCTCAAAACCTTTTCTCACACACTAGGGAGCCCAGCTTTTCAAGTACGGTTGGTATATTCAGCTCTGCAGTGTAAGTTCAGTAATGTTCATGCTGGTGCTGCTGCAACCCGGGAGGGATATTTTGGTCCAACAGCAGGAGTTGTAAGGCTGCACTTACAGGAACAGTAGCTGCTGTGACTAGAAACTCAGGGCTTTGGTGTTGGGTTTTTGTCGTCTTTTTTTAGCAGTGTTCTATGTACATTTCTGCATATCACACTGAGAATTGAGTGTAAATGGAAAAACTGTTCTGCGACTTCAAGAAAACATAAGCCAGGGGTAGGCAACATGTGCCAAAGGCACAAGTGAGCTGATTTTCAGTGGCACTCACGCTGCCTGGGTCCTGGCCATTGGTCCGGGGGGGTCTCTGCATTTTAATTTAATTTTAAATGAAGCTTGTTAAACATTTTTAAAACCTTATTTACTTTACATACAATAATAGTTCAGTTCTATATTACAGACTTATAGAAAGAGACCTTTTAAAACCTTAAAATGTATTACTGGCACACGAAACCTTAAATTACTTAACACTTTTAAGAGCACTGTGAACTGAAGGTGCATGGGATTCAGTGCTTAAAGACACAGAAGTACTCATGAGCCATTCCGATGAAATGGTTAGTGGAAGCCAAAGTGCTGATCCAAAGGATTTTGAAGTACAATCTGTTCTTGGTCTCACTATAACAGTTTCAAGGTAGCTTTGTACCCATTCACTTCCCCAAGGCTTTTTTCTTTCCCGTGTAATTACTAATAAAGGAGTATTTCTTCATCACAACATTCTTTACAAACTTTACCCAGGAAACACTTGATCCACCACTGTGATTCAACTGCCTCTGGAGTGAAATGCAGCAGTTGTTCAATACTGTACAGCATCACTGAACTGCCTAGGGCAGGAGGCAAGGAACACAGGCCTACATTTTCCAAAGGGGCAACTGATTTTTGGGTGCCCATCCTGAGACACATTAATGGGTTCAGATTTTCAGAAGATGCTCAACACTTTCCAAAAAGTCAGGCCTCTCTTAAGTATCTCAAGTTGAGCACCACACTCATTTGTTACTTTTGAAAATCTAGGTCATAATGGACATATTAAATAAGAGCAATATGATTTCCATTCTACCTCTGCATGGGCATACAGGAGGCCAAATGAGGTGCGGACACCAGCCTTAATGTACCTTTTCTAGCTCAAGCTGCTATTGAATTTTACACGGCAAGTGGTCAAGTTCTGTCTTCTCTTTCATCTGAATAATGGCAGGTAGTCCCTTAATCCCACCATCCCTAACAGTAGCACTAGTAACTGGTTCAGACTCATTCATTGCATTTCCATCACCAAGAGCACTTTTGAAGAATCTAGGTTTCCTTCACCAATATTCATCCAAGTCCTGAGTAGGCCCCCGTTTTACAAACCACACAGAGAGCTGATCGGAATTTAAAAAAACAAAAGTTTATCAAAATCTCAAATTTTGATTAAAAAAATGGAAAAAGAATTTCATTACTTTTTTTTTTAACCATTTTCCAGCCATTTCTAGATGTAAGATTGGATTGCATTGCAACCTGGATCTGGCTAAATGCTTAAATAGTGGGATGCCAAAGAACAAGACTCCTAAACTTCTTCCTCTGCTGCTGAAGTTTCTTGGGCCACTTCCCCACAGTCCCAGCACCTTCTTGGCCTTCTTCTTAGGGCCTTGAGCCAGCTAGCCCCAGCAGCCAGCGAGAAGCTCCCTCTTGCTTCCCCAGTCCTTGCTAGCTGCTGCTGTAGTGTTCAAGGTACTCCTGTTCTCTCAGAGCAGGAGTTCCTCCTTATTCCCTGAATGACCAGAAGCCTCTGCTCTGCTCTGCAACTCTCTTTTATGTGAGGCTCCTGGGTCCTGATTGGCTGCTTCCTCCATGGCCTCTCTAGGCTGCTTGGAGGATTCACCTTCTGCTCCTCACTGCGACAGGGTCTGACAGGCCCTTGAGGCCTCCGTGAATCCCTTCCTCTTCTGTGGGGGGTGAACACCCCATTCCAGATCCCATAACCAAAACTACCACCAGGAACAGCTGGCAAGAGAGTAGTTACTAAACTGCTCAAAATAGTTAAGACCCAAGCAGACTGTGAAGAACTTCAAAAAGATCTCACAAAACTAAGTGATTGGGCAACAAAATGGCAAATGAAATTTAATGTGGATAAATGTAAAGTAATGCACTTTGGAAAAAATAACCCCAACTATACGTACAATATGATGGGGGCTAATTTAGCTACAACTATTCAGGAAAGATATCTTGGAGCTAACGTGGATAGTTCTCTGAAGATGTCCATGCAGTGTGCAGCGGCAGTCAAAAAAGCAAACAGGATGTTAGGAATCATTAACAAAGGGATACATAATAAGACAGAGAATATCTTATTGCCCCTATACAAATCCATGCTGCGCCCACATCTTGAATACTGTGTACAAATGTGGTCTCCTCATCTCAAAAAGGATATACTGGCATTAGAAAAGGTTCAGAGAAGGGCAACTAAAATGATTAGGGGACTGGAACGGGTCCCATATGAGGAGAGATTAAAGAGGCTAGGACTTTTTAGCTTGGAAAAGAGGAGACTAAGGGGGGATATGATAGAGGTATATAAAATTATGAGTGGCGTGGAGAAAGTGAATAAGGAAAAGTTATTTACTTGTTCCCATAATAGCAGAACTAGGGGCCACCCATTGAAATTAGTGGGCAGTAGGTTTAAAACAAATAAAAGGAAGTTGTTCTTCACACAGCGCACAGTCAACCTGTGGAACTCCTTGCCTGAGGAGGCTGTCAAGGCTAGGACTATAACAGGGTTTAAAAGAGAACTGGATAAATTCATGGAGGCTAAGTCCATTAATGGCTATTAGCCAGGCTGGGTAAGGAATGGTGTCCCTAGCCTCTGTTTGTCAGAGGGGAGTGATGGATGGCAGGAGAGAGATCACTTGACCTTTACCTGTTAGGTTCACTCACTCCGGGGCACCTGGCATTGGCCACTGTCGGTAGACATGATACTGGGCTAGATGGACCTTTGGTCTGACCCAGTACGGCCCTTCTTATGTTCTTATGCTATCAATCTGCTCTTCCTGAGATTCCACAGCCAATGCAAACAGCTCTGATAGCAACTTACCCAGAGATGACAAAGAGTCCTGTGGGCACCTTATAGACTAACAGACGTATTGGAGCATCAGCTTTCGTGGGTGAATACCCACTTCACTGGATGCATGCAACCCAGAGATGAGCGCATTAGAGCTCAATTCAGCAAGGGGAGTACGCATATGTATACGTATCTTGCTGAGTTGGTCTTTGTTCTCACTTTGCTTTCTGGTTGCTTGAACAATATCTCAATCTAATGGACTGCATGAACTGAATTAAAGAATTAACCCTCCAGCTATTGCATACAGACAAAAACTCATTCATCCAAAGCATTCATTGGGCTATTAATCTGGGAAATGGTAGTAAACATTCATATAGCAGCCCGTACCGTAGCTGGGAGGATCCGGGGGAGCACTTCTTTCAGCGGCGTTTCGGCGGCCATACCCACCAGCTAGAAGTCGTGCCTTTTTTTTTTAGGTGGCACCTTCTTTTTTTTCATGGTTGCTCCCCCTGCTGGTGAAAGCTGGCTACGCCCCAGTATAGCACTTCAAAAACAAGACCAGAACACTTGCAATGTACAGGGACAACCATCTCATTATCACCGATGTGTCTTCAGGAACCCTGATTGATTTGAATGTATTAACACAGTTCTATGGCCTTGCCTACATTTTTTCCCCCCGTCTTACGAACAAAATTGATAGGTAGGCACCATAATATGTAGGATTGAATAAGGTTTTAAGATGCAATTAATCAATTCTGCTTTAAGATCTCTGGAATAATCTTACTTACTTAGAAGCTGCCTTCAAAAATGACTACCATAATCATCCTACAGAACCAGCTCATTTAGGGTCCTTTTATAATTGCTTCCCCGTTCCTAAAATTTCCTCTTCCATAATGTTTCCCTGTAAGCCTTTGGTCACTTGCATTGTCATTGAAACAATCATACTATTTTCATATATGCTTATCATCCCACGAATGGGGAGAACTGTAATGACACTGTCCCTAAATTCTCTTGCCCCATTTGGATCACCCTACACAACTGCACGCTCTTGCCCTGTTGTTCGGAGATACAAGGATGCCGGTTATTTGCTCCAAAGCTTCAGAGCCCTGGTACAGTTCAGTTACTTACCCATTTGTGGAGCCCTATCGAGGAATCTTTCCCCAACACACCCTTCATGAGGCTCTACCATGCAGAATAGTGAGGAAGGTCTAAACTTCCATCCTGCCCACACAAGCTCATTCCGCACAAGCCCTGTCTCTCTCCTGCCTGGTGTCTCTGCTGAGGCACTAAATAATGACCTACGGGACTTGAAACCTTCAGATTCCTTTTTGGGTGACCAACAGCCTGGCTGCTTTACCTTGTTAGAGTGCAGCCTGGTGGTGTCATGTCTTACAGTCTGAGGAACTGATAGCCCTCCCATCCTGCTTGGAGTCCTTTGGAAGGAAAGGTGATGGGCTCCTTTGCCATTTTAGAAGGGGGGATGTTGGGCCCTCTCACCCAAACCCAGCCTGTAGATGACCAGAAATCCCATTAAAACATATTCAAAGTGCTGTGGCACATCTGCTCCCAGTGTATGCCAGAAACAAGAGGAGGTTTTGCTCCTAAGAGTTTTGAAAACTCACGTGGAAGGAGGCTTATTTTATTTTATCCAATCCGGTCTTTATGTTAGCTTCCCAGGTGACCAGTGGCTATTGTGATTGGTGCCAACCTCCTTGCTCATTTGCATGTTCATCTGGCAGTGTCTCCTGGCTACTGGTAGAGGTGCAGTGAAGTGATCATCCACTTGGTGGAGTTAGGAGACTTTAAAATACCATGGGAAAATATTGTTGTCATGAACAAAGTCAGGGGTCAGTTCAATCAATACAAATACTCAAACAGCACCTGAAGACACCATAGGCCAAATTCTCCCTTTGCTGACACCAAGACAGCCCTGCTAAGCTGGATGAGGACAATTTGTGTCATGCTGGTGTAAATGAGAGAATAATGTAACCGTATGATTGTACTTTGGAAATGGTTTGATTTGAACTAGCACAGAGCTTTTTGCAATATGTTCCTGAGAATAAGAATTGGGGCCTTTGTATTTATAGCTGTTGAGCCAATAACAGTCATGCAAGCTGAATAAGAGCAACAAGACTAGAGTACAGAGGTACATATGACAGGAGAATATTCCTTGTGTTGTAATCCCAACATATCACTCTATATTGTGACCTATATTTAAGCACATTGTATCTTCAAATAGAGTGCGCCGTGATCACCCTTAAACACGTTCCCATTTCACCTTAGGTAAATTAGTGTGTGCAGTATTCCCTACAGTTACTGCTACAGGCAATATGGCACATGCGCAGGCAATGCATAAGATATACTGCCCATACTGAGGTCATCCCAGTTAGCTATCCAGCAAAGACTTACTGCAAGCGCTTCACTTTAGGCACTGTGAGTAGAGCCGCCACTGACTGAGCCTATATTTAACAGCACATTTTTGCTAGATTTTTCCCCCTGTTACCACTGCACAGCCAGTGGGAGACTGAGCTGGATTTTATTCTGTCTCAGATATCACCCAGAGAATTAACTACTTGCAGAATCTTTATTAGTGGTGCTGACACATGGGAAGAAAGAACCCAGAGTGATTTCAAAATCCGACAGAAAGTTTGCAGAACTGGCATTTAGAAAAGCATTTTTCTACTTGTAAACCAAGCAGATATGATGTGGTGTCTGCCAGAGACAATATACATGGTTTCCCACAGGGCCATTTTCACAGCCTCTTTTCAGAGTAGGACTGGATTTTAATTATCTTTTGAATATCTTGCCTGAAGATTCAAATGCATTGTGCTCTGGGGTCTGATAGGAGTTTCTCTGCAAGCCTCTACTTCAGAAATACAAAACATACTGATTATGTTAAGCAAATCTAATACGTTACATTAATATATGTGTTTATGTTAATAATAAATTAGTCTAAGTGTAAATGCAAGGCTGTGTGTTAAAATAATGCACTGTAGTGGAAGATATACCTGCATATGCATGTACGTGCCAATGTGAACATACTGCTAACATGCAGTTCATGAAATAACCACAGCATTAAACTGCTTTAACTTTCAATACTCTTACTTTCGCTCTTTGTTGCTTTTTCTCTGCCCTTTCATCCCCTAATATTAACCCTGATATTCACCCAGAAAACTGTGAAGTTAATTTTTTGCACTGATTTTCACTTCTTTAACTATTTGTGATAAACGCTGATAAACACCCAGGAAATTATAAACAAAATAAAAACAAAAAACTATAGTTACCAGGAGTATATGGCATTGAAACACAGTAAAGAAAATCATAAGACGTAAGGAATACAGACAGTTGATTAAATCAATCTGGAATTTATAAGTTGTACATAGACCAGTTCCCCAAACTATCCCAGCAGCTCTGAAAGTCTCAGCCTCAGTGCTTTGCTATTTGCCTTCTCACTCTGAGTCAAGTGTTGTGATGACTTGTTAATTAACTTGTGAAATCATAACTTGTTAAATAATAACTACCTGTTCTGGGGGAGAAATAGCCCTTTGTATCTCCCAGCGCTGTCGGATCTCAGCTCTAAATTCAGATGTCTGTAGTGACAGTCTCTTTACCGTACTGTGCAGCTCTCACCGGCACACCCGTTTGGCAGGTCAGTTCTCAGACTTCAGCACCAGCTCTTCAATTTACTGCCTTAGCTCCCAGTGCTTCTTTGTAAATGTATCTACAGTTAACGACAAATAAGAGACAACATGATCCAGACATTGAGCAGGCAGATTTTGTACATGCTTCCCCATATTTGCCAGTCCTAATAAGGTTTGGAGACTATAGAATATCAGCAAGAAATTAAGCCTACCACATTTGGACCATTGATATTAAAAGGGAACTCCCACTCGGTTCAGCCTTTCATGCTGTGTCTTCGTACTGCAGTTGCAAGG
This sequence comes from Dermatemys mawii, assembly GCA_007922305.1. Lineage (NCBI taxonomy): Eukaryota > Metazoa > Chordata > Testudines > Dermatemydidae > Dermatemys > Dermatemys mawii. The sequence continues at coordinate 17,150,629 of ML677373.1, forward strand.
CAAGCGAGTAGAGCTCAGTGTCCCTACATCAGTGTGCCTGGGCTACTCCCAGCTTTCAGATCTCAGTGCTTACCTCCCAGCCTCTAGCTCCTGCCTCTCACATCTCAGCTCCCAGTGCTGTCAGATCTCAGCTCTAAACTCAGATGTCTGCAGCAACAGTCTCTTTACCGTACTGTGCAGCTCTCCGATAGCGGCCTTCTTGCAGCTCTCACCGGCACACCCGTTTGGCAAGTCAGTTCTCAGACTTCAGCACCAGCTCTTCAATTTACTGCCTTAGCTCCCAGTGCTTCTTTGTAAATGTATCTACAGTTAGCAACAAATAAGAGACAACATGATCCAGACATTGAGCAGGCAGATTTTGTACATGCTTCCCCATATTTGCCAATCCATAACCACCCTGACTTGCAGCACCCAGCCCGGGGACACTGTTCCCTCATCACAGGACAGGGGGAACTCCCACTGATGTCAGTGGAAGTTACTTCTATTCTGCCACTGGAGAAAGATCTTGGAGTCATCATAGATAGTTCTCTGCAAATATCTGCTCAGTGTAAAATGGCAGTCAGAAAACCTAACAGAATGTTAGAAACCATTAAGAAAGGGATAGATAAGAAGACAGAAAAATATCATAATGCCACTATATGAATCCATAGTATGCTCACACCTTGAATACTGCATGCATTTCTGGTCGCTCCATCTCAAAAAAAGATATATTAGAATTGGAAAAATCACAGAGATGGTCAACAAGAATGACCAGGAGTATGGAACAGCTTCCATATGAGGAGAGAGTAAAATGACTTGGACTGTTCATCTTAGAAAAGAGATGACTAAGAAGACGATAGATGTCTATAAAATCATGAATGGTGTGGAGAAAGTGAATAGATCTCGAAGTGTTATATACCCTTTTACATACACAAGAACATGGGATCACCCAGTGAAATTAATAGGCAGCAGGTTTAAAACAAACATAAAGGAAGTACTTCCTCACACAACACAGTCAACCTGTGAAACTCATTGCTGGGGGATGATGTGAAGGCCAAAAGTATAACAGTTCAAAAAAAGAATTAGAAAAATGAATGAAGTGGCTATTATCCGAAATAGTTTGGAATACAACTCTATGCTCTGGGTTTGCCCAAACCTTTGACTGCCACATGCTGGGACCTGTGCTTTTGGCAAGAGTAAGAGTGACTGGCCAGATTCTGAGCCATCAAGTATCTGAGCCTAAATGAACTCAAAGTAAACGCTCCAAAGGCTGCCACCGAGGTTCACAGGGCTGAAGGCAGGGTTCAGAAAAAGGGACCCATTCTTTGTCCATTCCTTTGATCCACTCCTCAGGAAGCTCATGGGTATAGACCAGAGGGGTTATTTAAAACTGGCGGGGGTAGGGCAGGGAAAGTAGCAAAGGGCTTAAATTAAGAAAGGATAAATTTACACAATAACTGGAAGGCCTAACTTACAATGGCAGGTGAGTCATTAAATGACTTAGTCATGTCTGACTTGTATCACCATGTAAAGTTCCCTCTTACAAACCAACACCGCTGCGGGATGTTTTCTGAGTAGCACAAAGTAAGATGCAACTATTCATGTTATTGTTATCTGGATCAGATGGGTGTTTGTCTTCTCTTTATCTTAGGCAGGTCTACACTACCGCGGGGATGGATGCTGTGAGATCAGTCTTTTGGTGGTTGATTTATCGCATCTAGTCTAGACGTGATAAATCGATCCCTGAGCGCTCTCCCATCCTGTGGACTCCTGTACTCCAATGCCATGAAAGGTGCAGGTGGAGTTGATGGGGGAGCGTCAACAGTTGACTCACTGCCGTGAAGATGCCATGGTAAGTCGATCTAAGTACGTTGACTTCAGCTATGCTATTCTCGTAGCTGAAGTTGTGTATCTTAGATTGATCCCTGCCCCCCCCATCTAGACTAGGGCCAAGTCACACATTTTCTTTTCATTCCCAGTCCTTCTCCATTTAATCTGATTCTTCTTTATTTTATATTCCACTGACATCTAATTCTGAGCTGTTACATGATACTTTTCAGCTGTGAAGCTCAAAGCACTTTATAAAGGAGGACAAGTATCACCCCCATTTTACAGATGGGGAAACTGAGGCACAGAGGGATGGAGTGACTTGGCCAAGGTCACTCAGCGGGCCAGTGGCAGAGCTAGGAATAAAACCCAGGTTCCCTGAGCCTCAATTCCATGCTCAAACTACTAAAGCATGCTGGCCTCTTTGCTGTTAGTTTCCTGATCAGGCTCTCACCCCTCCCCAGACTGTCTCCCTGTTCTTTCCTCAGCCCCAGGAAATATTGACCCTCTCTTCCCTCTCCCAATTTTCCCTCTAACCCCTTTGGCCCATTTTTCTTCATGCACTTTGTACTTGGTGAGTGGCCCCTGCCATTTTTCTTTCACAGAACACCCGTGGGCTGCTGTTCCCTCCCCCAGTTTATTTCATTCCTCCCACATTTTTCTTTGCTTTTCTCTTTCTTCCTCCCCATTTTGCTGCTCCCTTTTCTCCCTCACCCCCTACCAATGGGAGTTCCCCTTTCTTCCTTTTCCAGATACAGGGTAACTGAGAGCTTTGCTTAGGCCTCCTGGCTCTGGCTCCCATTAGCAGCTGCAGCAGCATCTCTCTGCTGACCAGGTTGCAAAGTGCAGCCCTCTGCCTAGGGGCGCAAGCGGAACCAGAGACCCCTGGGGGTTGGGGTAGCTGGGTCTCCTGCTGGTACCTGTTTGCCTTTAGCTCTAAGGAATGTCTTGCCTGACTCCTTCCCCCGTATTCACTACAACTCCCTGTCCTCTCCCCCTCCCGTTTCACATTTCTTCTCCCCTCCCTCCCACATCCTCCTCTTCCTTCCTCCCCTTCACAGGTTCTCCCCACCATTTGCCCCTTCCCCTCTCACATCCCCTCTCTCCCCTCCCCTTCCTCTGGTTCTCCCCCCTACCCTCACATCCCCCCTCTCCCCTACTTAATCTGACCATCCTCCTCCTTCCCCTGGTTCTCCCCCTCCACCCTCACATCCCCTCCCTCCCCTTCCCCTGGTTCTCCCCCTCCACCCTCACATCCCCCTTTTCTCCCCCTCACATCCCCCTTCTCCCCTCCCTTTCCCCTGGTTCTCCCCCCTCACATCCCCCTTCTCCCCTCCCTTTCCCCTGGTTCTCCCCCCTCACATCCCCCTTCTCCTCTCCCCTTCCCTTGGTTCCCCCTGCATCCTCACATTCCCCCTCGCCCCTCCCCTGGTTCTCTCTCCCCCCCCGCCCCTTCTATGGTCCCTCCCCCCGCCCCGCTGGCTGATGTCACACGCCGGCTGGAGGCAGCCGGGCGATCATGGCTGCTGCCGGCCGGCGCTGCTGCTAGGGGCCCGGGATGGAGCCCGGCGGGCGCGGGGACCAGGCCGACTGGATGCGGTTCCTGCGGAAGCTCAAGCAGGTCTTCGACGTGTGCGACGAGGACGCGGCCGGCTTCATCCGGGTGGAGCATTTCGTCGCCCTGGGGCTGCAGTTCGGCCAAGGGGATGAGGTGAGAGGGGCCGGGGGCGCGCCCCGTCTCCCCCCGAGCGGGGCAATTGCCCCCGGGGCTCCGGTTCCTCCAGCGCCCTCCCTGGCTCCCTGCTCCTGCCTCCCCCGGTCACCCTGCAAGTCCCGCTCGCTTCCCCTCCCGCCTCCTGCCCTCGCTCCCTTTGCACCTGCAGGCTCCCCTCTCCCGCCCGGGGGCTCCAGCATCCCTGCCCCTGTGCAGCGACTTGCCCTTGGGCTGCCCCGGCTACCACCTCCTGTAACCAGCCTCTGATCGGGCCGTGGGCTCCCCTGAGGCGCTCAGGACCGCAGGGCCGGGCTGCTCTGGGTCCCATCACGTCTGAGGGGATTGCATGGAAATGCGCTCTCCTGCAGCCTGGAGGAGGGAGAGACACAGTCAGGGAGCCTGGGGCTCCTTCTCTGCTGATTTGACGCTAGCCCTCTCTGGCCATGCCACGGGGATGGTTATTTTTGCCCAGTTAGCCAGTTCTGCACCTGTTCTGGATTGTGTTTTCTAAATGCTCTTTCACTTGTCCATATGGAGAGTAACTTCACTGAAGTCAATATTTTGGAGGTCTGCCATTCAGGCCAACAGACCTGGCCCTGCAATGCCTTCCATGCCAATAAACAATGGGATGGGGCAATTCAGAATTCAACCCAATCTGATTTTTTTTTTCGGTCTGAATCAGACTTCAGGGACAGGCTGATATTTCTTTAGTTTCTTTCCTGCCCTTCTCTTTTGTCCTGATGCCGATAGCCTCTTGACTCTCAGAAACACCTGGGTTGGACCTTGTTTGCAAAACTGGGCTTGCTATCAATGGCAGCATTGACTTTCTAAGCCAAAGGACACCTGCGCTAGTGAACAGATGTGACCGTTCTGGTGTTTGTGGTGATGGTGGTGTTTTTTGCCAGGCATGGCTCTGCCAAGCAAAGTTTTTTCTGGCATGGTTACATTCCCTGCTTAGCTGTGAACACTCTGAAAATGGGCTCCATAGATTACACAGACAAAACACCCCTTCGAAATGAGTGCCTTTATTGCAAACCCTGTTTCTCTGCCATGGGTCTGTCATAATTCCTTAGACAAGTACATCCTGTTTGGCCTTCTTGGTGTTTCCAGAACCCACTCTGTGTTCTTTAGGGCCTGTGGAGCCCTTTAGCAGCATCATATTAATCTACAGTGACACTCACAGAAAAGCTGTGAGAGTTAGAATTATGGACCAAGGTCAGTCTACCATTGACCCAAGTATAAATCTGGAGTCATTCCACTGACTTCAAAGGAGCCATTATTTTAGTGGAACCATTTTCACTGCATTACAGTAGTGTAGGGTGACCAGATGTCCCAATTTTATAGATACAGTCCCGATTTTGGGGTCTTTTTCTTATATAGTCTTCTCTTCCCTCCCCCTGATCCCGATTTTTCACACTTGCTGTCTGGTCACCCTACAGTAGTGTAAATAAGATTACGATTTGACCCAGTATTTATTAGAATGATTGCATAAATTTCAATTGAAACAGTTCCTCTTAAATTATTTAGTGAAGAGAGAAATCTCAAACAAGAGACTCCCCCTTCAGAATATTGTACCTCATCTTTGGGTCTCCATGTAACAAAATGTTCTGGCACTTGAAAAAAGGAGGCAGCACGACAAAACAAAGCTGGTGTCAGGATGAAAAGTTCTGACCTTTCCAAATGTGATAAAATAAATTAATCTGCAGAGATTGTAAAGACAGAGAAGTTTACAGAAGAGTCCCAAGGAAATACATAATAAATTCATAGTTATTGTCAAATCAAGTTACTAGTTTTTGGATCAGCACTGGTAATGGTGCAAGACTTGTGAATTAAATTAAAGAAAGAGGATACAGAAGGCTCCATTTCTTGCATTTGGTCATAGACATGTTGTTGAATATTTCTATAATGAGAGATTAGAGTTATTATTCAGTAACTAGTAATATAAAGAGAAGAAAGGACTAACAGGAGTGAGCTTTATTGATCTCTGTTTTTATTTGTCCCTTGAAAAGTTATACATTTCTATATAAATTTAAAAGCCTACATTGTTAAATCCATGTCACAAGAAGCATTGTATTGTGAGTGGTTTTTGTATTATTGTATTTATTTCATTCCTAGATCAATAGCCTTTTCTTGCTGGCATTTAGGAAGGCTGGTGAAATTCTCTGGCCTTTGTTTTGCTGGAGATCAGTCTAGATCATTAGGTTCCTTCTGACTTTAGAATGAATGGAAATCTATCAAGTTATTAGGCGAGGAGCAGGAAGAATAAACTGGATATAAAAGGCTGAATCCAGGCCCGCACAACTCGGAAAGCAGCGAGGGCCATATTACTGCAAAAAAACCAGTTGTGTGCCGAAAAGCCCCGCCCCCATCCACTTCCCCCCACCCCACCACTTGGCTTGCCCCACCCCTACTCACCTGCCGCGGGCCGCACAGTGAGCCCCTGCGGGCCGCATGTGGCCCCCGGGCCGCATGTTGTGCAGGCCTGGTTGAATCAGATGATGTCTTAAAATGTCTTTATTTTTTGTAGATGAATGTATTAGAAATATATAAGGGGGGACTGATGAACTGAAGTATTGTATTGGAAAATTATAAATCATGAATGGTGTATTCTGAATTTTGGGAGGGGCCTAGATTACTGAATAGACAGAAAAATAAATAATATGCAAATAAGAGATTATAGTTTGCGGCATATGTCTAGCTAAACAGGGAGAATGGTAATGAGAAATGCCCTGTAATCATCACTGCATTCTTGTTAGTTGTAACTGACAATGTTTGAAAAATATACTTACAAAGATGAGACAAAAGGAATTTACCTCTATATCTTTAGCAGTATGCATATTACAATTTGTCTTAATTTCTCTTTGTATATGTAGTCTGATCCGAAGCCTGTTGAAGTCATTGGAAAGGCTCTCATTGAATTCTTTGGGCTTTGGATCAAGCCCTCAGTAGTAGGTATGCTGCATAGTTGCTAGATTTGAATGGACCAAACCAGAACTCCGTATCTGAACTCCTTTAATTATAGAGTGTTATGTGAATGTGGATTCATGTCCCCTGCCTCTACCGTTCTGGGACAGCTCCTAATCCAGAAGGGTTGGTGCTATTTTATAGATTTCGTTGCTGCAGCTAAAATATTACCATTTGGAGCCAAAATCACGTGAGACTCGCTTATGTGATTTCAGTGCTGTTGAATCTGCTGCCAAACCTGGGCCCCGATTTGGTCTCAACCCCAGCCTAAACCTGATCATAATACTGCCTTCTCGGATTCGTCTCTAATTCTTGCTGGATATCACCAAATAAAATGGAAGGGGCTGCGAGTGTACAAGAAGGAGGAAATTAAGGAGGGCGGAGTGTGTCGTGTTACGTTTTGAAGCCATTCCAAATTCACAGGATCCTTATTTTATAGTCAGCACCAAGCTTTTCCAGTACCCATGTTAAGTAATCATGGTTCTTTGACATGATGCTTCAAGAGGATGTATTTCAGATGCAGTGATGGTGTCATGGTCATCAGAGGAGCAGACTGAGTGCTATAAGAATGATGACCTCCTCCACTCCCAATCAGGTTATTGATTTCCCAGTTGAGTTCAGTCAAATAGGTGTGTATGAGGCAGTGCAGGGAACAGCAGCAGGGAAATATGGAATATGCATGACAGGAAACAATATGAAGGGTGTGTAGAGTGATGTGGGGCGGGGTGGGGAGGATTTAGTGGAACCTGCAAGACACGTGGAGGGAGGATGAAGTTTGTGGACACAGAAATATGGAGAAGGGAGGATAAGAAAGGGGAAAGGGAAGGAGGACAGTGATGTCCAAAATCAGAAAAGGCATTAGGACCTTGACTGAGAAAAGTGATGATGTACAAACTGCATTGTGCTAATTAGCAGGGGCTGAGTCAGGTCTGCTCATTTCACTGACAAAGACAAGATTCTGCCCTGTACAGACAGGTTAGCTAGGAGACAGCAAGCTGGACTCTATTCTGTTCCCTGCATCATCGACACACATGCCTGCTCCTTTCTGACTGCAGGATCTTCGTTGCTGGCAGCCACATAAGAGGCAGGGAAAGCCCAGCTGGCTTTCAGAGCCCAGGGGCAGAGTTTGCAGCATGGGCAGTTTGAAAAATCATCTCTGGACTTGTCAGCTGAGCCAATTTGGTATGCAAACCACTGGGAGAGATTTGCTGTGTAACCGCAGACAGAGGCAATGATCCTAGTGCAGACGTACTGTAAATACCTTCTCATGGGTGGATAATGACTTTGCCATTCTGTTTAAAAACGTGTCATTCAAAATGAACTCTGTTTACTATGTATCACCTCAAGAGACAGAAATAATCAGTTCCTCCAAATCAATTCCCCCAGCCATCCCAAACTCGCCTGCATAGGAGCTTGATACCGATCGTGCAGGAAATCTGCAATGTGTCAGATTAAATTAAACCTAAGAGATGCTGCCAGAGAGCTTCCTTGTTCTCTTTAACATAGTCTAACACATGATAATTCATTATTTAAATGTACTTTGGTTTTTATTCTACGTTTTCTGGGCTCAATCCAGCCCCCATTACAATCAATGGGAATCTTTCTATTGGCTTTAGCAGAAGATTGATTGGATCCTGTATGTTAATGATTTTAGCCTTTCAGTTCTGTGTATCTTATACCTAACATGTGAAGGACCAGATTTTTGCATTGTTGCAACCTCACTGTCTATAACTCTCTTAGCACAAATAGTCATGAGATTGCACTAGTGTAAGGAGAGTGAAATTTGGCTTGATTAATTCAGTCCTGCCCTACTTAATCTGACGGTCCTCCTCCTTGTCTTCATATATTTGTAACCACGGCCAAGCAAAACTTTTATATTACAAATTCTTGAGAGAAAAAAATCTGAGTTATTTACCAAAGTTTGTGAGAATTTAACATAGCATGAAGTTTTTACCCTTTCTGTTGTTGATAGTTTGGTTGGTTTGTGGTCAACATGATGAAATTTATCATTCAAAAGAGATCAGGAACTTTCTGAAAATTTGCCCTAAGGCAAAATTTTGCAATTCATATTAAACATCAAGGGCCAAATTATACTAAGTATCTTAATTGTACATGGTGCTTTTAGCCCAAAGGCTCCCCAAGTACTTTAAAACATGTGGTCCAAACCCTGCTGGTTCTCCCAGCCAAAATTTTCACTGGCTTCAGTGAGAGCAGGAAGATTAGACATAGCTGTTGTTTTTAAGGAGATATTGTCAGCTGAAAACCATATGTTGCAAACAGACACATGTATTGCCTATGAGACCAGGAACAGTTGAATGTGCTTTTCAAAAGCACTGATGGGAATTCGGTGCCCAGTTGTGCCTTTTGAAAATGTGCCCCTTAGATTATTACAAGTAAAAGAAGTTTAAAGTTCCAATTTGCTTGTCACTTTTCCACTATTGTGTTTGCTTTTTCCTTTAGCTGTGAATGCTGGAAATCCGTGACAGCAGTTTCACTTTTGTTTATAGTCAGTGCCACTTTCTTTTTTCTCCTTGATACAGTGCTTGAGGTTTCAAATGCTGCAAGGCAATATTTTTTGGTTTAAAAACAACTGTTTTCATTGGATTGCTTTTTATTATGGAAAGATTTCTACTGAGCTTTGGTTTAATACAAGCTTGTTTTTGCAACATTTACATGGTGGTGCAACTTGAAGTAACTTTGTCTCTCTTACACCTGAGAGCTACAATGCACAATAGTTTAAAACAGAAACAGTGTAACCCTTTCACCGGTGAATTCTTATTATTTATACTCTCATAGCATGTAGAGGCCGTAATCACACACATAACGATAGTCCCTACCGCAAAGATCTAAATAAAGGGGAAAGCTGTTGGGAAAGATTTGACCAAGGTCAGAGGCTTAGCCTGGAATGGAACCCAGGTCTCTAGAGTCCTGGTGCGGTGGCCTATCTATCCACTAGACAATGCTGGCTCTGTTCTTGGCGACGGCATACAAAACCCACTGCACAGATAGCTGTTACTGAAACTTCCATGTTGCGGAACAGTTTGTTACCTAAGGCATGGAAATGCCCGCCTGCCAAATATAAGCCCACTCACCAGGGATTGTGAAGAAAGATGTGGAAAACACACTGCATTTTAAATACCATGGATGGATCATGCGTAGTCACTAGTTGGGGAAACACTTGTAGCACTGAAAAAGCCAAGAGTTGTTTGCCATCTGATTTCTTGTTACTTGAAAATGGTTGCACTTGCAGCTGATGTGTCTAGAAGCTTTGCAAATTACATATTAAATGTGTTCAGGCTCCTGGCAGTGGGTTATGTGAAAGTGTGTAGTTTACAAGTCTGTTGTCAGTTAATGTTTCATAAGGCTAGATGCTATTTAAACTCTACATTCAGTTTCCAGCAACAAGTAGAATATGATAAATATGTTGACTATTTATTTTCAGAGAAGTAATCACCTTTTGGAGCATTTTTTTTAAAGCACAGGTGTTTATGCTTAGCCAGCAGTGTGCGTAATATTAAGATCAACAAATGCTTGCCAGGAGAGAAACAGTATTACACTTAAAAGGGAACTTCAGCAGCTGAAAAAACCCATAGGGTGTTATCAGTTATACTGTTGTGAATTGACAGGAACTCCACTGGATTCCGTTTCAATGGTGTAGAACTGGTGTATGTGAGAGCGGCATCAGGCCAGATGTATGCAGAATCCCAAGAGAAAATCCCCACCTTTCTTCTTTGGCATATAGAGACCAACAGAGATTAGCAAAGCATCAAACTATGGGGGGATGCTTTTATTTATAATTATTTGGATGAACTTCGCATCTCCAACCCCTGCCCGAAGCCAAAGTGAACAGCCTTTGTCTGGGGAAATGCACATGCAGGTGTGGACAGACTCCTACAACCTGCAAACCGGGCATGGGAATCTTCTTTGCCCCTCTAAAGGCTCCTACCCTGGCTCCCTAAAGCCATGATCCTTGCACATACACCCATACTATAGGTTGTGACCACTGGATCTGTGTCATGCCATGTCATCCCCCTTCCTGATCTGCTCTTGAACTGTTTTCAAGGCAGTGGTTCTCCACCTGCGGGCCACTTGCGGCCCAAACAGTACACATCTATGGCCCATGTGACATTCTCAGGGCCATAAAGATCGTATATAGATATATATTGTATGGATGCAACCCACATAACACACAGAGAGCTGCATATGCAGCCCACAATAGTAAAGAGATTGAGAATGACTACTCTGCTCTAGGAGTATCTGTTGAGGTCACGCACTGAAGCAGAGGGTCTACTGTAAATAATTACCCTGCAATGGCCTTCCCATACAAAAAGCACATCTCCATTGCAGAAGTGGTCTTACATAACATCTACAGCCCTAGATTCTTCTCTCAGCCACCTTGGTGACAATCTAGAATTAAATCACTGAGGTATATGATGTTCCTCCTGATTTACACCAGTGTAACTGAAAGCAGAATCCATCCCTGTCTTTAAATAGTTTAATGTATGCTGTTGCCTTATTATAAACACCTACCAAATATACGAAATAGGACTTGCAACATTGAGACTTCAAAGGAAAAGTATTAGAGCATGACCAAAGGGCGGTATTATTCTGATAATAGAAGCAGGAAAGAATTATCGCTTTCCTCATGCTCTGCTTTTCAGATAAATACTTCTTGAAAGAACAAATAAATATTCACCCAGACATGCTGAGTACATGCAACAGAGTTCTCTTTTAAATATCTAGGCTGGTGCACATTTTGATTCACCAAAATAATTTGCTAATGACCAGTTATCTAATATCGTTTTGACTGGATAGGGAAAAGATTCTACACTGAAAACCGTACGCTAGGATGCTTAAGGGTTTTTGGATTAGTCAAAGTACAGTTACTGTAGCTTTCCTAATTCAATGCAAGCCAGTAATGCAGTGTGCTTTAAAGAAATCTACCAGTACATCCTACAATCAAGCATGTATTTCCAAACAGGTAACATAATGCAGGCTTAGTCCTTATTGTTAATCATATGTTTGGTACAGCAGAGTAAGAGGAGAAATGCTGTAAGGTTCACTGTGCACTTACAAGTCTAATTTGTTATGTAATATGAATGCATTTCAGAGATATACTGAGAGTGGGTTACACACACACAGAAGAATTAGCTACTGCTATATTCTGAAACACATGCCAGTGATCACAATGAGTAGGCTTTTGTTAAAAACCAGAGAAAAGACACATGGTTTTAATAGTCATTCTTGATATTTTTATTTAAATAACTCTGCTTTAGAGCTACCTTGAAAGATTATCTTTGATATAGCTATAGTGGCATTCTGTTGTCAAGTGATCAAATGCAAAATCCGCTTGAGAAAAACATCAACATGTAGATCCTGCAAATACAGTCCAATGCTGCTTCCGTTTTATATATTGTTGCAAGGTACAGCTTGAAATTAGGGAGGTTAATTACCCAGCTGGTTGGCTATTTTCTATGTAGATTCTCTCTCTCTTTTCATGCAAGATTCAGTCTGTACTGTTAAAATGTGAAACTAGTAAGGCTATCAAGGAATGAAAAAATTAATCACACTGTTAATAATAAAATACAAATTTATTTAAATATTTTTGGATGTTTTCTACATTTTCAAATATATTGATTTCAACACAGAATACAAAGTGTACAGTGCTACTTTATATTTATTTTTGATTATGAGTATTTGCACTGTAAAAAAGGAAAAGAAATAGTATTTTCCAATTCACCAAGTACAAGTACTGTAGAACAATCTCTTTATCATGAAAGTTGAACTTACAAATGTAGAATTGTGTAAAAAAAGACTGCATTCAAAAATAAAAAAATGTAAAATTTTAGAGCCTGCAAATCCACTCAGTCCTACTTCTTGTTCAGCCAATCACTCAGACATACAAGTTTGTTAGGAGGTAATGCTGCCTGCTTCTTGTTTACAATGTCACCTGAAAGTGAGAACAGGTAACTGGTGTCGCAAGATATTTACTTACCAAATGCGCTAAAGATTAATATGTCCCTTCATGCTTCAGTCACCATTCCAGGGGGCATGCATCCATGCTGATGACAGGTTCTACTCGATAACAATCCAAAGCAGTTCAGACCGACGCAAGTTCATTTTCATTATTTGAGCCAGATGCCACCAGCAGATTGTTGATTTTTCTCTCTTGGTGGTCTGGGATCTGTAGTTTCCGCATCAGAATGTTGCTTTTTTAAGACTTCAGAAAGCATGCTCCACACCTCGTCCCTGTCAGATTTTCGAAGGCACTTCAGATTCTTAGCTACAGCACTCGACCCAAGGTTATCTTTAGAAATTTCACATTGGTACCTTCTTTGCGTTTTGTCAAATCTGCTGTGAAAGAATTCTTAAAATGAACAACACGTGCTGGGTCATTGTTCGAAATTGATGTAACATGAAATATATGGCAGAATGCGGGTAAAACAGAGCGGGGACATATAATTCTCCCTCAAGGAGTTCAGTCTCAAATTGAATTAACACATTATTTTTTCACAAGTGTCATCAGCATGGAAGCATGTCCTCTGGAATGGTGGTCGAAGCATGAAGGGACATACAAAAATTTAGCGTATCTGGCACATAAATATCTTGCAATGCCGGCAACAAAAGTGCCATGCAAATGCCTGTTTTCACTTTCTGATGACATTGTAGATCACAAGAGGGCAGCATTATCTCTTGTAAATGGAAACAAACTTGTTTGTCTTAGCAATTGGCTGAACAAGAAGTAGGACTGAGTGGACTTGTAGGCTCTGAAGTTGTAATTGTTTTGTTTTTGAGTGCAGTTATGTAACAAAAAAATTACTTTTGTAAATTGTACTTACATGACAAAGAGATTACACTACAGTACTTGCATGAGGTGAATTGAAAAATACTATTTCTTTTATTTATCATTTTTACAGTACAAATATTTCTATTAAAAATAATATACACTTTGATTTCAATTACAACACAGAATAAAATATATATGAAAATGTAGAAAAACATCCAAAATATGTAATAAATGGCAATTAGTATTCTGTTGTTTAACAGTGTGATTAAAACTATGATTAATCACTATTATTTTTTTTTTAGTTAGTCCTTGAGTTAACTGCGATTAATCAAGAGCCCTAAAAACTAGCATTCTTCAGGTGTGACGTGTTGGTATTCTCCAGAAATTTGCTCATGCAACTCCAGAAGGTATTCAAATTTCCAGTGCATATGGATTTTACTCCTCTAATATGATTAAGCTCTGAAAAGTGAGTTATGCAAAATTGTGCAAGAAAAAGCGCAGTGTTTGCGGGATACAGGAGTATTTCCAGTTGAATGCTAGAAGAAGCTAAAATGGTCTCAAGGCTCCATTGTCATCTGCAATTTAGCACAACTCATTGATAAACAAAGGCCTGCAAAAAGGCTAACAAAGTGGACACAAATTTAATTCCCTTATCATGTTCATTGAAGTAAAATGATTTCATTATTCCTTGTGCAATCAACAGTGCCATGTTTCCCATTAATGGCATTTGATTCCAAAGCCAAACATCAATGAGTATGGTAGAAACTTGGATTTTTACTTTGTAAGGTAGGCTAGCTTCATAAGATGACTTTAACTTTGTTCATCTATGCAGAAGCTACAAATGAAATCGTAGCAGTGCTTAAACTGCAGTTCCTTGTGAGAGATGTATGTTCTCAGGCCTCGATACCTGCGGATGTTACTGAATCAATGCCCATTTGTGTGTGGCAATATAGCTAACTCAGTCCAGGGTGTGATTAACTAGATAATAGGAAGTGGCAGACGCAATAGCTGGTCATATAGAATTTGGTTTTATCACAGCAATCTGACTATAAACAAAAGCACTGTATAGTACATCTCAATTACTTGCCATTCAAAAAGTAATTAAAGTGCCTCACTTGAAGGGAAAGAAAGTGTGTCCCTGTGATTATAAATGAATGCGATTTAAAACCAAAAATGTCAAGAGTCCTTCCTAACTCCCGGTTTTTAGTTTAGCTCTGCAGCACTCTGACTGTGAATGAATGACAGCAATTAAATGCACAGACAAAATACTTATCCAAAATACCTGTGAGACTTTATGGTCTCTGGTGGATAGGACATTGGGCTGGGAATCAGGATATTATATTTTAGTATCATCTAAATGATTATGCTTTATATCCACCATGCTAATTTATCTTGAATATTCCTTTTGCTTTAGAAATACAACATTGGATGGTGTTTTGGACTCAATATAACAGTACAATTAAATGCGTGCTGCTCTGTATGCATATTGTAGTCCTAATAGGATGCCATGTTAATCATGTATAATTACCATTGTATTGCTGCCTTTTTGGTGTCTAAGACATGGTTCTATTTCCTTAGTTATGTATGTCTGTTCCAGCTACATATCTCAGCCAATCCCCATTTATTCGTTCCTTGCTGTGGCTACTTTGCCAGAAAAGAACTGGTAGGTTTTGGAACATTACTTAAACAGAAAATTTCAGAATTTTTGATATTTTATGGACCAAGCCACCAATAGTTCATTTTTATGATTTATATTTATCAATAGTATTCTCCATAATTTCCCAGCCCTGGAAACCCACTATTATTTGTCTTCTGTTGCTGCGACACCTACTGCATATTTTCTCCACTCCCTCTGGGTTGTTCTGAGCATCAGCAGTCACTGGGTTATTGTAGATTTTATTTTTTGCAACAAGGAAGTGGAAACACACAAATCATTTTCTTTCCAGTTTCTGCTGCAGCTCCATGTATCACAGTGAAATGACCCTATTGACAAAATCGAGACAGTATTTTGAACGTATGATTTTCTTTTCCGACTCCACTTCTGTTGTTCTGATTTTTTTTAAAAAAATAACATGCATACACAAACAGCTTTTCTTAATGTTTTCATGTTATTAATAGATTTCAGGATCTCTATAGCTAAATATTGTTGTTTTCATTGTTTACATATCAAGTGACTAAATGCTTATTCAAAGAACATATTTTACCTAATTAAACCATATGACAACCAGTAATTCATGGTAGCTAATCTCTGCAGCAGCTATGAGTTTGGAGCTATTTCAGTCAGAAAATTTTACGACAAGAGGATGGATAGAGAGAGGGACAAAATAGCCTCTACTCATTGCTTCTGCTTTGATCCCAATCCAATAGTCTATTCCACGACTGGAAAATATTACAGTATCCTACAGAAAAGGCAGCAACTCTGCACTTTTTATCAATGTGGCTACTGGGAACTATAACACCGTACAAAGCTGCGGTACAGTTGTTATAGGCGTTTCCTTGTTAGAACTTGCTTGTATTCCAAGCACTGAATCAAAATCAATGGAGGCCACTCAGAGGCTAGTTAAATACCTAATCCGGTGGAAAGAATACTCGAATGTAGGGGAAGGGATCCCAAGAAACGAAAGGGTAAATGGTAAGCTGCAGAGTTTGTCATCACTACTCAGTGGGACAGCGAGTGGCATCAATGTGAGGAAGAATGGCAGAAGTTGGCCCTCCAGGAAGTCCTGGTCCCACTGAAATCACTATTGAAATTCTAGTACATTTCAGTGGGAATTTTTTGTGATTTTGACCCTAGGATTCTACCACATTCCAGCTGGTCAGCATGGCAAACTCTCTTTCCCTCCCCGTAAATGTCAGATTCCTTCCCTGCAAATGGCACTTCCAAATAACCGCAACCCCAAGAGAACTCTAGAAATGGCAGCCTGATGCCAAGATAGGCTTTTGATTTTGAACAGTCGCAGACAAGGGGAGTCAAACATTGCTACTAAGGGCCAGACTGTGATACCCTTATTCCCCTTGACTAGTCCCATTGATAGGGCTGCTTAACATAAGAGTATGGCAATCGAACACTAAATGGTTAGCACTGTTTCCTTCTCCTTTATATCTATAGTACAGTTGCAATGCCATATATAATGCAACAGACTAAGTGAAATGTTGTAGAACGTAGGACTGGAATGGACCTACTAGCTCATAGAATCCAGTCCCATACTGTTGCAGGCAATCCTATCATATAAACCCATTCCCAAATGTAGCTGTGCCCAATCCACAGAGGATATGTGCCTGGCAGAGCTCTAGCAAGCAAGTGGTGTCTCTTTAGCTCAGGTTGTGTGTGTTTCACTCTGGAAGTCTCTAGTTCAATCCCTGGTGTATCAGCCAAGATGGCAGCTGTCAGACAAGTAGAGACGTATTTGACTACTTGCTGCAGCTGCGGGCTTGCTGACAGCCCTCTCCCATTGTTCAGTGTCAGGGTGGTTTGCTGGGCCAGCTCATTCAAATGCAATGGCAGTGAAAGTGGCTGAAAGGTCACTGGAGCCAAGCAGTTTGTATCCTGTAAAATTTTGTTTTATAGTAGTTTAATTTTCACACCCTGCTATTGCCTTAATAATGATCGCCATGTAACACTGCATTTACTTGCCACGTGATGCCTCTGCTGAACTGGATTGTGTCTCTGCAGAGGGTAGTAACTTTATAGGCCAATTTCATATTAAGGAGAGTGGCATTTAGTGAACGGCAGCATCATTGCCAAACAGCACCTTGGAGAAGACAGCTCTGCAGTCTTGGAGCAGGAAAGAATGTGACGAAAGCACAGTGGATGACTAGAAAATCAACTCAGTAATTCGCCATGGCCCATGTGTGTAATAACATTTGGATTCTGGACTTTGCACTTGCCAGAGAAGTGCTAAGTGACCGTAAAGCTGCCCTGGTCTGTTTAAAGCTGGCATGGCTGCCATGGGTCTCTGGTAGGAATGAAACCGGCTGTAGATCTTTGGCTGGGTAACCAGTGAATACAGGAAAGGCCTCAGATCTCCAGGATGACAATCTCGCTGGAAAACACAACATTATGTCTGGAAGCGAAGAATCAGATAGTGAGTCAGGAGCCGGGTACATTGTGAGGATCAGCAGCTTGGTCTTTATTAATTCGAACTGGCAAACCCTTTTAATCCACACGGTTTTGCTCTTCTCGTTGGGTAATTACTAGTGCTGAAAATTTCCTTTGAGGAGAATCTGCACTCCGCAAGGGCGAAATGCCTTTTCACTTCCAGCTTAAGTCTCTGTGGCCCATTCAAAGCTCTTGTGTCCAGTTTGCTGATTTACCAGAAGGGGGATGTTTCATTTGCTCCCAGCCAGGTGGTTTAACATGCCTAGTTTAGAGAATGAAAATGGTTTGCATGGATTGTTGCCAGCAGCCACCATATTAAAAAACCCCTCTAAACTTGCTTTCTGTCTGCTCCTGACAACTTTGTGTGAAGCAGATAAATGGTGTCTGTCATAAATTCTGCATGTCAGAGGGCTGGAATGTGAAATCCACCCTTTGAGGCTAAAGAGATGGATGTTGCCAGGAAAACCGTTCATGAATGACAAATTGATATTAAATCCTCTCATAGGAAGTACCAACTTTAGAAGGAAAACAATATTCCTTTTCTCCCGAATAAAAGAGTGAGTGATAAAATATCTGAGCTTTGCCCTCAGTGGCAAAACTGCCGTTGACTTCAATCTAAATAGTTCACGTTCTGATCCACAAAGCCAATACCCTCCCCCAAACCCCTCTAGTGTGCCCACCTCTACTGAGATGCTTTAAGAAATCAGCTAATCGGTGATGGCTGGACTAGGTGGGTATCTGCTTGAAATGAGCTTTGTGCGAGCATGGTAAATGATTTAAATTCTCCCTGATTTTAGGCAGAGTCACACAGATAATCTTAGTGGAAAGTAAAGTCTTGGTGAAAAATCTTCAGTCCAAAGTATTGGACACAAAAATGTTTTTCTTCCAAACCAGATCCAGGTGACTTCTCTTCCTTCCGATATATTTTGTCATTGAACAAACATAGTAATGATAACCATTGCAATGGATATCCCTTTTGTCACATGTCTATTTCAGTCCCTCCATGGCCCTCTGAGGATGTCCCTGGACACTTGCAGATCATGTTCTGCAGAGACATTGTGTTTAACATTGACGGCTCGTGCTCCGTGCAAATGAATCCTGTTCCATTGCCTCACTCCAAGAACCAAGGAACGGCTGGTGCTGCTTAGTGATCTTCCAGGTCAGCAGTTCCTTTGGGGCAGTCACACTGATTTTCTGCACGTTGGCACATGTGAATCTAGATTGCATCGTGCATGTCATTGCCTAAAGGTGTGCAGTGCTACCAGGAGTAGAGGATGGAGGAACAATAGCAGCATATAGAGTATCAGAACTTTCGACAGCCTCAGGGGAATCAGTGTGAACAGACTGTGCTAATGCAGATCACCAGCTCTGTTTCATGATCTCAAACAGTTTGTTGGCCCTATATGGGCTGTTCCATGTTGCTGGATATTATTAAAAGGGCTTCCTGTGCACGTTATTCAGGTCTCACTCTATGCTTGCCCATCACTATATGTTGTTTTTCAGTGGTCCACTTCTCTTCCTCCCCTGTCCCATCCTAGACACTCTGATATTCCGCTCCGTAGGTTCTGAGTCTGGAAGACAGCTGGAAAAGCCTTCTTCCAGCCATCACAGTTGCTTTCAGCATGCAGCACCCAATGCTTCCTACAAACAGAATAACACAAGTGAGTCCCTTAAACGTGTGATGGAGAACGTAAAATAGGGAGATGAGAATTAAATTGGCCATTCTGTGTAATTGGTGACATGAAACATGAACTCCTTCCTTTGGGGAAATGCCAATAGCCCTTCTGCTGTGTACTCTGGTTACCCAGCATTGAACCCACACGGAGATCAAGGCAGAAAGCCCTCTACATCCAGAAATCAACAACACACCAAGAAAAACAAAGACGAGAAGGACACTGAGTTGTTATATAGCCGTCTTCTCTTTCAGTCTCAGGAGGTCAATTGGCTGGAGTCCGCAATAAACATACTGAGTGGGACTTATTCCTTAGAATCATGCAACCCCACTGGTATAACTGAGTATAAGTGACTGGTAGAGCTGAGGGCAGAAGTTGTCCCACTGGTCTCTGAGCACCTCTTAGGAGGTATTATCATTTTCTTTTCTGGCCCAGTTTAGTTCGTCCCTCCTCAGAGGGTCTGTAGTTCCTCTGCTGCTGCAGTTTCTTTGGGCTCATTATATCTCAGTGTATTGTGTTAGGTGGCTAAAGTTGATTTAAACTGGTACAGTCAGTTCTTCCTACCACCCAGATATAGTAATTGTACAGCAAATTAGCGCCTTTCAAGAGGTAAATGTAGCTTTGGAGGAGTCAGTCTAAGTAGATATAAACACGAATAATTTGCACAACATTTCAGGTGGAAGCCCTGCTTGATAGAGTTGAGTTGGTAGAATAATGTGGCTATAAATTACTCTGGAATTATTACAGCAGTCTGCTGCTTTTCACTCTTCTTTATTAATACCACTGGCTTTTTACCAATATATGTTGTTCAGTGGCACATCTCTTAATTCAGAGCTTACCATTGTTTGCATTTTTTTTAGAAGATGCTGCTCTGTTTTCTAGCAGCATTGCCCTGGATTTCTTGCGGGGAAGGGACTGGGGAGAGAGAAGGATTTTTGACTGACCTCTCACAATTGAGCATTTTCTGTAGTGTCTGGTTTTGGATGCCTAGGAGGTAGGTTTCAGATTCTGCCTTACTTCTGTGGTACGTATGAAATCATTCGACCATCTGGCCTCTTGCTTACACCAAGGTAACACCATTCATTGGTGTGAGATGAAAACCAGGCCCATTATCCATGCAGTGGTAGGTCCAGTCCACCTGGCATGCAACTTCTGTAGCCCATGGAAAGAATTCCATGGGTAGCTTTCCTGGAAGCTATTCCTGATCCTGAGGCATAAATCTCCTCAGCCAAAAGGATGCAAGCTACCCAGTTAATCATTCCAGGAAGCTCTAGATTTTGAGAAACCCTGGGTGAGACATTTGGGGTCCCAGTGAGACTCAGTCAGTTGTGTAGCGCATTTTGGGGTAGAGCAGGCAAACTTGGCAGCTGTCATTAGTGGTTTGAGCAGGAAAAGTGCTAGTAGGGGCTGGGAATTGGGGTTCTGAGCTCTCAAGTTCATCTCAGAAATTGGGGGATAGCAGCCGACCAAGCATGTGTTCTAAGCTGACTTTGCTCTTGGGAATGAGGTAAGGAAGGGAAGAGTCAGAGTGCACTGCAGGCCATAACTAATGGGCAGTAAATGTCCTGTATAATATTCCCATTCCTCTGCTGGCACTGGAGCCCGGCAAAGAGTAACTTTGGTGGTAAAGTATGGGGGTCACTTGGGAGTCTCCAGAACAGAGCAGAGAATGGGCAATCAGGTCTTAGAGCTTGACTTTAAGAGAGGCTGGGCACTTGCACCTCTGGCTGATTTCAGCAGGAGAGATGAGTTCTCCGCGTGTCTGAAAATTAGGCCTTAACTAGTGTGTGCCTTGGTTTCCCCATCTGTTAAATGGGGATAATAATATTCCGCTTACCTGCTTCCAAGAGGTATTATGAAGTGCAAAAGTGTTTTGAGAAGCACGATCCAGTCCATAGATAGCAGGTGTTGGAGCAAAGGGAGGTATTTACTATAATTACAGAAACCCTCTTAAACTTTCAATTCTTTATTTACTCTCCCACTCCTGCTGTAGATAGAAACTTTTGTCTTTTATGTTCAGCCTTTTGCCCATTGCACCTGTTTCAGTTCAGCAGCACTGTCACTAATAGCATCCATTATGTGTTGTCACTAACACAGATCTGTGTCTTCACTGAATGAATCAGGTGAATGGAGCAGGCTAAGAGTAAAGGGAAGGAAAATCTTCTCTCTGCAAACAAATATATTGATAGTCAACAGTAAAACTAAAAGAAATACGGTCAGATAAGTATATTAGGATAAGAGTGATCACTTTAGCATTGATACAGTGTTTTTTTAAAACAACTTTGCCAGAATGCAGGGGCTGCCCTTTAAAGACAAGCTGCCACGCTGGAATGGAAATTAATTGAAGATCAGAATATGTGTTCAGTGCCCTCAGTAAGCAGACTCTGATGGGAGTTCAGCATAGGAATGAGTTTTAAGTAACCTTTTAAAAATCCATTCTTCCCCATGAATTTCATGGGATTCTTGCTGTTAGTGATGCAACTGCAAACCAGGAAATGCTAAGGGATTTCAGAGGGGGAAAATGCAGAAAAAGATAAATTTAAACTGAATTCCCTCCAGACCCGGTTAGTGCTTTTGGTGCATTTCTGGCTTAGTTCAGTTTTCATTGTAGCATTGGTTTTGCAACTGACCTTTAAATCCCAGTGTCTTGATATGAATTGTCAGGACTGGCAGTTCATTACTAAATTTGTAGTTTACCTGCAAACAGGTTTTGTCTAGTTTGGAATTTCTTTTCCCCAGACTATAAGAGCACTTAATATCCACAAAGGTTAGGCCCCAAACCTGCAATGGGATCTGTGTAGGGTGGACACTGTGCCTGAGAGGAGGCCCATTGGTGTCCATGGAATTCCATTCAGCAAGGGACCACCCATGAGGATCTAGTTAAATCTCCAGTGCCGTAGGTAGGAAGGATGTTAACCTGTTGACTCTCATTCTTATATTTTTTTTTTATTCCCAGTTCTGCCATAGACTTTCTTTCGTAATGTGAATCCATAATGTGCGAGTTGTTTTTTATGCCTTTATGGTTTATGCTTACCAATTTTCCATTTCAACCATGAAGGATAAAAACTTCTTTTTAAACAAAAACTAAGACTTTCACATAATCACAGGACTCAAGGAGCTGGGCTTCAGGAAACACACCAAATATTATTTAACAGGCGAACTTCACAGACATGAGCAGGCTCCCAACAAAATGATCACAGCTGCATCCTGTGTGACTCTCTTTGTTTGTCAATAGCATTTATCTACTTCAAAGAGGTGATTGTGAGGAAAAATTAATGAATATTTGTAAAGCTTGTGTAATCCTCTGATAGTAACTGCTATAAAAGGACAAATGATGTTGCTATTATAATTTTGAAATATTCGTATGGCGGTAATTCTCAAAGGCCTGGATCCGAGCATCATGTGCTAAGTGTTGTACCAACACAGATAAAGAGTCAGTGCCCACAGGCACATGCAACTTAACCTTCTAGCAGCCCTGTGAGTGGAAAGATAAATACTAAAATCCCCATTTCACTGGGGTAACAGAGGCAGAGGTTTTGATGGCTTGGTCAAGTTCACCGAGGAAATCATTGGCAAGAGATAACATTTAAAATGTGCCAGATTTTTAGAAGTATTTAAGCACCTACAGATGAAAGTAGTTGCCTAGTGGAGTTTTCAGGAGTGGCTACGTGACTGTCTGCATCTTTAGCTACCTAAATACCTTAGCACCTTTGACCCTTAATGATATGAGAGTCTGAGGGCTTGTCCAGACAAACAGGACATAAACCTACAGCATCCCAGCCCACCTCACGCTAGCTGTCCGCATGGACCCTGCAACTGTGCCCTGAAAGTTCCCTAGTGCGTTTTGACCTACTTCCGTTTCAAAGTGGAGTAGATCAAAACACATTAGGGAACTTTTACTGCAGGGTCCATACGGACAGTGTGCGGCAGGCTGGGATGCTGTAGGTTTCCATCCCAGCTGGCCATGTACCAACAGTTTGTTTAGACAAGCCCTAAGCCTGCTTTTTAAAAGCGTCTTGGGCTCTTAAGACTTACTGAGAGTCAATGGAACTTAGGCTCCTGTGTGCCCAAGTCACTTTTTAAAAGGGGATTTAAGCTCTCAAATCATGTAAGTGCTTTTGAAGATGTTACCTCTGGCCTAGATTGGAGCTCAGGAGTTTCTAGTTCCTTGGCCACTGAACTGTACCTCTCTCAACTGTTTAAACACAACTATTTTCCCCCTAGTAGTAGAGGCTGGTTGTGCTTTCTGCTATTAATGAAAGAGCTATAGCTCCCTTCAGGTGAGTTTTCAGTGATATTTATTGCCTAGCATATCTGAGACTTTATAACAAGCTGCTGTGATTCCCAGGAAGGCTTGTGAAATCGCCGTTAAGTGGGTCACCATGCATCAGACAACACAAACAAATTCATTGCCGCTTCTTGGAAGTGATAAGAAAAAAAGGCTTATCATGAGGTCTATCCGTTAGGATGCCCAAACAGCAAGTGTGAAAAATTGGGACGGGGATGGCGGGTAATAGGAGCCAATATAAGAAAAAGACCCCAAAATCAGGACTGTCCCTATAAAATTGGGACACCTGGTCACCCTGCTATCCGTGTGTGAATTGCTGTTTGGAAGAGACCCCATACACAACTCCTAAATGTTCAGATCTAGTCAACTAATATTTTTTTAAAGCTCACCAGTCTTTTAGTGTTGGACTAAGAGATTTAGGTCACAGCCTGTCAATTAATGTGACTCAGCTGTGTGAATAAATGAGCGCACTTGATCATGGTTTGAATTTACACTTCCAAATGTCTTAAGAGGTAATGAATATTCACAGTCTGCCACATGCTAGGAGATCTGAAATGGAGGCTTAGCTTCCGGCAGACCTGGCTTTATCTCCGCATGCGTTGTGACAGCAGTCTCAGGGCGCTGGAGGATGGCATTGGTAGAATGTAAAAGACTGTAACTGCTGCCTTTGAAAACCAGGTAGGGTTGCCAGGCATCTGGTTTTTGACCGCAGCGCCTGGTTGAAAAGGGACCTTGGCGGCTCCGATCGGCAGTGCAGCAGTGGCCTGGGGCCTCAGTGCATCGCGCCACCAGCGCTCTGGCCTGCTGCTCTGGGGCAGTGCTGTAGCGGCAGGACTGGCTCCACCGGGTCCTGAGCTCCTGCTGCTCTGAGTGGCATGGTAAGGGCTCAGGGTTGCGAGCTCCAGCGGGGCAACGTGTCTTGCTCTGGCAGGCCTGAGCAGCTTGGTAAGGGGGCCGGGGCCGGGCTAGGGGCCTTGGATAAGGGGAAGGGAGTCCCGGAGATCTGTCAGGGAACGGGGTGGATAGGGTTCGAGGCAGTCAGGGGACAGGGAGCAGGGGGGCTTGGGTGGGGGTTGAAATTCTGAGGGGGCAGTTAGAGTGGGAGGGGTCTCAGGAGGGGGCAGTCAGGGGACAAGGAGCAGGGGAGCCTAGATGGGAGGGTGCAGTCCCAGGGGGTGGTTAGGGGCGGGGAGGGGGCTTGGGAGGGGGCGGTCATGGGACAGGGAGCAGGGGAGGTTGGATAGGTTGAGGGTTCTGAGGGAGGTGGGAAGTGGGAGGGGGTTGAATGGAGGTGGGGCCAGGCTTCCCTACCCTACCCAGACCGCCATACAATTTTTAACCTCGATGTGGCCCTCGGGCCAAAAAGTTTGCCCACGCCTGCCCTAAACCGTTTACTGTTCCTATTGGCAAAGGGGTTTTCAAGTATATGGCTAAAATAAATGGAAGTACAGAGCGAAGAGAAGAAAGTCTTCTTCGTTGGATTACCTTGAAAGACTAAATTGCCTTTTTACTTTTAATAAATAAGGGCCCTTTAAAATCCTCTTTAATCTTCAGGCAAAGACAACAATCAGAGAGCTCTTGGCCGCACACACTGCAAAAAAAAAGATGTAAAAAAATGAAACAACCTTTGATGAAAATCCCTCCATTTACATACTGAAATTAAATCTGCTCTATTAAAATAACACTGTCATAGAAAAATGTGTTTGTCTGTCCCTATTATCTTACTTTGAGTACATAGCATCTAAGAGAACTTCAGATACACTTCATGATTTCTTAATAGCTGTGTTCTTGTAAGTCAATGGGCAATATGTGCAATCAAAATAATGATGCAAATAATTTACCTTGAGAGAGGTACGCAATTGTCTGATGACTGTTGTTCACCTAAATCCACAAATAGGGTGAACTTTGTTACTCTGGCAGTAGTGACATAGTCTATTCAGTCATTTTGCAGTGATGGCTGGAGCAGACTTAGTGAGTTTGGAGAAATAAACTCAAAGAGGCTCAGATCACCCTGGTACTTTTCAAATGTTCCTGCTAGGCAGACGTTTGTCTCTGCAATAGCCGAAGTCCCAAGGAGGTATGTGTGCACTTTATTGTTGCAATTCTTGGGAATGTAAATTCCAACTCTTGCTTTAACATTAATATACCTAATGAGTGAAATCCTTGTCCCCCCCCATCTCCGAAGTCATTTGCAAAACTCCCATCACTTCAATGGAGCCAGAAGGTCACACAGTAAGAATAATGAATAACCGTGTAATATACAGGGATAAATTGAGTTTTGATGTAAATGGACATAATATCATTAAAGCCATTTGAATTGGACTCACTGACATTCAGGTTGAATTTGTAGAACCACAGACATGTAGGGCTGGAAGGGACCTTTGGAAGTCATCAAGTCCAGCCCCCCATGCTAAGACAGGACCAAGTAAATCTGGATCATCCCTGACTGGTGTTTGTCCAGCCTGGTTCAATATAAACCTCCAATGATAGGGATTCACATCATTAGGTTAGATACTAGGAAAACCTTTCTAACTCTAAGAGTCGTTAAGCTCTGGGATAGGCTTCCAAAGGTGGCTGTGGAATCCCCATCACTGGAGGTTTTAAGAACAAGTTGGATAAACACTTGCCAGAGATGATCTAGGTTTACTTGATCCCACCTTAGCACCAGGGGCCGGAAGTGAGAAAATCTTACTAAAGTCAAGATATATCACATCTGCTTCTACCCATCCACTTATCACCCTCTCAGAGAAGAAAGTTAGAGAGGCAAGGTGGATGAGGTCATGACTTTTATTGGACAAACTTCTGTTGGTGAGAGAGACAAGGAAATGGGGCTGGTTTGCACGACTTGTTCTTGATGAATCCATGCTGGCTATTCCTTATAACCCTATTATCCAGGAGGTGCTTACAAACAGATTGTTTAATAATCTGTTCTAGTAGTTTTCCAGGGATCAAAGTTAGGCTGAATGGTCTATAGTTTACCAGGTCCTCTCTGTTCCCCTTTTCAAGAAAAGGTTTGGCCTTCTCCAGTCTTCTGGGACTTCCTCCATAAGTTCTCAAAGAGAATTGCTAACCGTTCTGAAATAGCATCAGCTAGTTAAGTGCCCTAGGTTGAATTTCACTAGGCCCTGACAACTTGAATACATCTTACATATCCTCTGTGGATCAGGGACAGAGAGGCACAGATAACACACAGACTGAAAAATGGGCTAAACAAGAATGCATTAACAGTAAACAGAAGTCTACCAATATATTGTGACAATTTATTGCAATGACGCATTCATTACTCAGTACAACACAGCAGGTGTTAGGAGAAACGTCAGTTCTATATTTATCACGAGATCTGCCTGGTTACCTACAAACATTCAGCAGTAATCTCATGACCCTGGCTGTCTTTTTAAATAGCTTTTCCAGTATGCATTTTTTTTCATTGGTTTCCGAACCAAAATAGGGTGTTTTTGAACCTAGTGTTCGAGGTGTTGCGTCTCATTGCTTGCTTTTTATGACAAGACTCAGACATTGCCAAAGCGACAGCTTGTGATGTGCTGCTAATTTACACATCAGTGGGGATGTTCAAAAGACGGGAGTTTTCAGATACCTTTGTGATTTTTAGAAAACAAAGCTTTGAATGGTGTTTTTATATAACGACTCATATCATTTGTGATGACTAAATGGCTACATCCTGCGGTCCCTAATCAATGTCTGTCTAGGTACTTGGAGGGCTACAGCTTCACAGCATCTGATGACCAGATGGACCACCTGAAATCAATGGAACTTAGGAGCCTAAATACCTTGGAGAATCTGGGCCTGAGTCCCTCAAAGGACATGAATGGGCCAGATCCTTAGCGGATGTAAATTGACTCCTCCATTCCTCTCTCCAAAGCTGGGTGAATAATTCAGCATGGTTAATTTGTCTGATGACTTTTCACTTCGCTTTCTGTTCTCAGTTTGTCAGTGAACAGGCTCACACTGGTTTCACTCTGGTTTAACTCCGCTGACCACAGTGGAGTTCCAATTTGTTTTCTTTGCTGTAGGGAGGAGAATCAGGCTCCTGGAGGCCAAATGCTGCCACCCTTCAGAACACCGCGACCAGTTTCTTTTTATTCTCTCGTCTGTAATCCTCTGGAGATTGGGCTAAGAGCTCCAATGCATTAAAGCCTCTTTGGAGCTGGATTTTCTTGCAGTTCTTCTCTGAGAGCGGGTTTTGGGAAAGAGTTAAAATTCTTCTGTGTCGGGGAGAGGGAATAAGAGGTTTCTGGGTGGGATTTTCAAAATGTCGAAGGAAGTTAGGAGCAGTTTCCATTGCCATGGCTCACTATTACTATGGCTACATCCTCTCCTTCAGGATTATTATTGTTATTATTATATGTATTGTGGTAGCATCTAGGAGCGTCAATCATGGACTGGGATCCCATCGTGCTGATGCTGTACAAAGACCAAACACAAAGATTGTCCCTGCCCCTAAGAGTTTACAGTCTAAGTGAGGGGTAAGCAGCCTATGGCATGGGTGCCAAAGGCGGCATGAGAGCTGATTTTCAGTGGCACTCACACTGCCTGGGGTATGGGGGCTCTGCATTTTTTAATTGAATTTTAAATGAAGCTTCTTATACATTTTTAAAACCTGATTTACTTTACATACAACAATAGTTTAGTTATATATTGTAGACTTATAGAAAGAGACCTTCTAAAAACGTCAAAATGTATTACTGGCATGCGGAACCTTAAATTAGATTGAATAAATGAAGACTCGGCGCACCACTTCTGAAAGGTTGCCGACCCCTGGTCTAAGTAATCCCGTTAAGTACCCTCGAAAATCTCATCCTCTGTTCTTATGTTCTGTATGGCCCTTCTTCTAGGTACCTTCTCCCTTTGGATAGGTCTCTTCTCCCAGGACTTGAAACATGCATTTGGTTCCTTGCTGTGACCAACAGGAAACTTCCTCAGACAAAACTGAAAGCCACATCTGAATTTGCAAAACATCTGGTGAGATTGCAGACGAAGGTCCCAATTCTGCAGTCAGCTCTGCACCTTCATGGAGCCCATCGACTTCAGTGAGGCTTTGTGTGGGAGCAGAAACCTATGCCATGCTTGTTGCAGGATTGGAGCCTAACTGATCGGCCTCCCGCTTCTTGGGAGGAGAGAGAAGGTGAACTATCTCAATCATCAGTTTAGAAGTCGGTCACAAGACAATTCTTTGCTAAGGGCGTGCAAGGAGGTTCCAAGGTGGGCAAAACAGAACTAAACAGATGCACAGGGTGAATGACTACAGCATGGAATCACAGTGGCAGGCTTGAAGAGAACTCATATTGACAATGAGTTCAGTGTGCATAGAGGTGGGTTTGACTTGAAAAGGCTGGGGCTGACTCTGAACACAGGCAGCCCTGGCACTGTAAATCAGCTAACGAGCAGCCAGCAGAAGTGCTGGTAGATGGAGTAGAGTGATTGCTGAAAGGCTGCAGATGTGGAAAGAGATGGAGATAGTTTCTCAGACAACATCAGCCCAGTGGCTCAGCGCACAAGTGAGCAATGCATTCAACATCTATTCCTTTTTGCAACAGTCAGTACTTTATATTGGCGGTTAGCCTGACTTTTTACCTCTATCCAGCTGTCACCTAAGGCCAGATCTTGTTGTCTTTACTCATTCCTTACTCAGTTAAGTCAGGAGGAATGAAAACTGCCAGAGTCCTAGCTATAAGTTTTTGGTCTGTAACTTTGACTTTTTCGTGTTTTAGGGTGAGGTTTTCAAAAGCACGCAGCGTTGGCTAACTCCACTCCTATCAACGCCACTGCCTTTGGCTGTAACGAGAGCAGGGTTAGACCAATGACCAGTGCTTTTGAAAAAAAAAATTTTTTAAGGGGCAAATGCTTAACTATTGGCCAAAAAGAGGAGGAAGTACAGTATATAAGTAAGCACTGCCCAAGTGCACTGTGGGAGGAGGATGTGATGTGAGCGAAGATGAATGTCTTTGAGATGAGATGTGTAACTACTGACAGCCAGGGCAAGGTCACAATATCAGGTAAGAGAAAATGGGCAGAGAGGCAGTATCCTGTGGAATTTTAAATGCAAAAAGCTAAAGAAGCATGGATTACCACGTGCCTTGGAAGGAGAACATTTAAAAGCCAATCCACATGTTACATTGGCATTGTCTCTGTTTCCCTCACAGGTTAGATTAATTCACCGGTTCTCAGGTTGTGAGCTGTAGGCATCAGTGGTCTACAGGCCTTTGCAGAATTAATCCTTTGGAGAACCATGCATGGGAATTTGGGAGAGCAGGTGGTCCATAGGGGCATCTGTCTTGTTCTCAAGTGGGACAGGGAATGAAAGAATGGGGAACTGTTGATTTAATTCATCCGACAGCTGCCATACAGAACTAGAAAACTCAGCAGTGTTGTCAGGTGGGAAAAAAGAATAGAGATGGACCCAAACCAAAACACAGGATCCTCCCATGGCCCCGGTCACCGCCCCAGAAGTTTGGGGAAGTTCTGATCTGGATCCAGCTGAAGGCTCAGGCCTGCAATAGGCACAGCCTAAACGCCGAACCCAAATGCAGGCCGTGTGTTTCTATAAAACTGCTCACCATCCCTGCCCTTTAAATTTTGATTTCCCTGGTGTTTTCAAATAACAAAACAAGAGGTGGAGTGTGTGTGTGTATGTGTGTGTGTGGGCGGGGGGCGGATTTTGTGGGGTTTTTTGTGTTTTTTTTTAAATCTTAGGACTGAAGTCAGTTTTCAGCCTATCTGCTGAAATCTCAGAAGCTGCCCATTTGGTTCCTGTTGGTATAAAACAGATTAGGGGGATCTGACTGTGTACACTGGCATTCTGAAAAACATTGGGAACCTAAATAAGGGAAGAGAGGGGATTTAATGACCCAGTGGAAAAACATCAGGAAAAATAAGTGTTTTCCCTTGTGACTCTTAATAGCTGAGCAAATTCTATTTGGGATTTTTTTATTCCCTTAGATTTGTCCTTGAAGGGCCTGGTTCTGATCTCACATTAGTGTAATGTTGGCATAACTTCATTGGTTTCAGTGAAGTCACTCCTGATTTCCACCAATGTAAGTGAGATCCAAATCCCGCTCGGCGTGTCGCTGCTAACATTTAAATAGCTCTGCCAGTAATGCTTAAAATCCCAGAGCCCAAGTCCCAAAGCGGTTACATAACATTGATACCGAAGAAATGAGGAGATGATTAAACCCACTTCAGAAAGGCTCTTACATAAGCCATCAGAACAGCAAGAGTCTGCCGAAATTCTCCTCTCTGCTCTGCACCCAATGGAAGAAGATTGGAAACTTGCATCTCCTCTCCTCTGCCAAAGATTACCCTGGTGTGGGGGGAATCCCCAGTAACCGTAGATCTGTTGCATCCAGCTTCTGTGCCATATCCCTCCCCACGGCCTGGCATAAGGAGGGTTTCAGAAGTGAGAGTGGGCCTGGCTGGATAGTGCAGTGTATTTTATTTAAGAAGTGAAAATACAGGCATGTTAAACATTGCTGCTAAGATAAGAAGCAGCTTTTGCAGCATTTCCTCAATCAGTGCTTTATCTCTGTGTTCTCCAGTGTAAATTTTGCCCTTTCAAAGAGGAGTGATAGACATACTGTGGCTTTATTGCTTGGGTTACGGTAGCTTCAGATATACATCAGCACAGAGATTGTGTGCCTACAATGGGAAGTGTTTACGTCTTAGGTGGTAAAGCAAAGTGTGTATTATTATATGCTGAGATTCTCTGATGAGAGGCATTATACAATCTGAGTGCAAAACATTATTTATTACTAGCTCCAGGTGCCACTGAGTCTTTCCTTCTCTTCAGGGTCCTACACTGCACCCGGCATTGTGTAAGGTGGATAAGCCAGGCCCTGTAATTTTATAGTTTCATAGAGTTTAAGGCTAGGTGGTACCTTTAGATTATCTGATCTGACTTCTTGCCTATCACAGGCCATCAGTTTTCACCCAGATGTAGAGTTCAGTAAAATATTTTTGGCAAATTTGCTGGAAATGGTTACTGTCACCCCCAAATTTGCTGTTTCGGGGTGACAAACCATTTGCAAATCTGGGACAAAATTTTAAAAGACACAGATTTTTTAAAATTTTAGTTTATCTTTCAGTTTGGCTGCCAAACCAAAAACTCAATTATTCACTCAGCTCTACCCAGATACCCCTATATTACACCCCGAGACTTTTGAAGGCTGAAATGCTCTAGTCTAGCTAGAGACTAAACTGCCGCAGGCAGAGAACGGGAGAGGGGAAGGCCCTGCAATGCCTGAGGGCCCTGCAGTGGCAGGGAGCTGGTTAGGTTTAATATGCCCAGATGACCCCATCAGTTGAAACTGACTCAATGCTTCAGAGGAAGGCAAAAAGAAACCCGAGTTCCCACGCAGTCTGAACTGAGGGAAATTGCTTCCCACCCCAAATTCGGATATTTGTTTGTCTGTCTTATTTCCAGACGTAGTAGGAGGCTAAATCCAGATCAACAATCCAGATCCAGAGCATCTGCAGAAGACGTACCACTCATACAAAGAATGCAGGTGCTCCACATCTCTGTGGATGCTGACCCAAGAATCTGGACCTTTATATCTAGGAATGTGGGATTAACTCCACCATGGGGCTCGATCCTGCAAGAGGCATCTGAAGGCAACGGGAGTTGTGCATGCCCAGCACCTCACAGGATCAGGCCCTCAGGGACTGTTCGGTGAGCCTGATAGTAGCACTGAGGTGATCTGCTGTTAGAGCAGCAGTATCTCTTGCTGTATTTTATCAGCCCCGTTACCATGAGGGTGTTAGCATGTCATGTCAATATGAAATAGGACCAGTCTTCTGCACTGCCAACATTTCTAAGGCACAACAGAAATGGCTGCATGTTTCAGGGGTGCCTTTTAGGGTAAAACAGGTTTTCTTATGAGGGGGAGATGGACTGGAGACACGCAAAGCTGAACAGTCCTGTCACTCATACCTCAAGTTAGAGGCTGGCTGTGTAGTTATGCAGCGTATCCTGCACAGACCGTAATGTGGCCCATTTTACCAAGTGCAGCCCTTACGTCAATGGGTGCGACTCCTTTTGACTTCACAGGGAGATGTGCTGATTTATTCCAGAGCTGAATTTGGTCCACTACACTGAGCATTGAAAATCAGCCATGACTATGAACCTGATCCGTGATTAAATCAATGTCTAAGGACCAAAAGCAAGAATGAGACAAGGACAGCTAAGGACTTTCTTGGATTGGAGATGAGAATGCAGATTTTTGCGTTTTGGTTGGAACAAAAAGATAACACTTTTCCCTTATAATGTGTCTTATTGGGGAAGTACAAGATAATTGGGCCTCAGACGCAGCAGGGGTTTTCTGAGGTGCCTTTCAGATGAGATGATGCTAATAATTATATGAAAGAGCTACAGCGTGTCTACCTTTATTATCTCCCCACAGCACACACACCACTACTACTAGCGCGAAAATGACATAGAGTGAGTGCTAGCAAAAGGCTTTGATTATAGGGATGAAAGAATATTTTTTCTTGATTTTTTTCCCCCCTTACCTTGCTACTTGTTAACTTCTGCATTTGACCCAGTGTTGTGAATTATGCTGGAGTGTTCAGGCTGCCAATCAAGTGAAGGATTTGGGAAGATGAGTTTGTATCTGTACATCTACAGCAGGAGAAGCTATATTTGCAAGGAGGGGATTTGGGTGCCTCATCCATCTCTGTTGTCTCTGATCTGCCTATCTCTGGAGTATCTCTGCACAGATCTCTGGAGTAATCTGCTGTGCTATATTAGGTAGTCTAAAGCAGTGTGTTTTCAAACCTTTCTTCTGGTGTCCCAGCTGAAGAAAATTGTTGATGCCCGTGACCCAACGGAGCTGGGGATGAGGGTTTGGAGTGTGGGAGTTGCTCAGGGCTGGGGCAAAGGGTTGGGGTGCGGGGCTGAGGGCTGCAGGGTGGGTCTGGGAATGAGGGTTCAGGGTGTGGGAGGAGGCTCTGGGCTGGGACAGGGTGTTGGGGTGTGGGAGTGGGGCAGAGCTCTGGGCTGGGGATGCAGGCTCTGGGGTGGGGCCAAAATGAGGGGCTTGGAGTACAGGAGAGGGCTCTGGGTTTGGGTGGCTCAGGGCTGGGGCAGGGGGCTGGGGTGCAGGCTTATCTCGGGCGGCTCCTGGTCAATGGTGCAGCGGGGATGCTAAAGCAGGCTTCCTGTGTGTCCTAGCACTGCGCACCGTGCTGCGCTCGAAGTGGCCAGCAACAGGTCTGGCACCTAGGTGGAGGTGTGCTAGTGGCTCTGCGTAGCTCTTGCATGCAGGCACTCTCCCCCCACCCCCCGCACTGGCCAATGGGAGTGCAGAGACAGTGTTTATGAGCGGGGGGGCGGGAACGCATGGAGCCCCGTCACCCCCCAGCCTAGGAGCCAGACCTGCTGCTGGCTGCTTCCAAGGCACAGCGTGGTGTGAGAACAGTTAGGGACTAGCCTGCCTTAGCAAGGCAGCACCACCAACAGGACTTTTAATGGCCTGGTTGGCGATGCTGAGGAGAGCCGCCACAGCCCAGAGCCTTCCATTCCGTGACTCAGTACTGGGTCGCGACCCACAGTTTGAAAACCACTGGGCTAAAGCATCAGAGTTTAAATCTTTTTTTGGCCTTCCAGCCACACTCAATTTCAGCGTTGTCGTAGGTGGTTCACAGGTACCTTATAAACTTAACAAAGTGACCCTACCTGCTGCAGAAGGAAGCATTCCTCACAGACCAGCTGGTTTCATTTGCCACTATTGCAATCCCTGTCTGCAATGGATTTGTAAATTCCACACCAGTTTTGCATCCGGTACAGTTCATAGAACTTCATTCTCTTAGATGGTAACATACCCTGCAAGGTTCATCCTCAAAGAAATCCAAATCAGACTTTAGGATGGGGTCAGATTTCCGGGATACATGGCATGAGAAGTTCTCATACACTGGGGCCCTGGGTAACATCGACTTTGGTAGGAGCACAGATCCTCATGCCTAATTGCACAGTGTTCATTGACATGACAATAGTGTCTCTGCACGTAATTGCCAGGGGCAGTTCAGTGGCTTCTTACCTTCCCTCAGGAGATTTTACCAAGGAACGTGTTCTTTCTGCTTCTGAATTTGGGCTGTCTTAAAATCATGCACTGACTGGCGTGAATGTTCTGAGGTGTCAGTTGGCATTTCTCTGGGATGCCATATGCTGAGAAGAGAGAGCCCAGACAGGGGACTGCTGATACCCTAACATCCCTTAACTCTGTCAGGGGTAGGGGTCATGAGAGAGTCCCTGGAAGTAAGCATTGAGAGGCCACTTCTCTAAACAAGCCATGGATAAATGACAAAATAGAGCTGCTCAAATCTGTGCCCTAGGATACCACTACCAGGGGAAACTTATACACAAAAGGAAAGTGTGATTTTTGCATTTGCTTCTGTAGAAATGTTTGCCCTGGAGAAACAGAGAGAAGAGAAGCAAAGGGAGATTGTGTATGGGGTTTTTTTATTTGATTTTTGTGGAACATGTAAAATAAGGTTTTGGATAAAGAGTTTCCAAACTCAGGATCTCTAGACTGGTTATGTGTTGTTAAATTAGCAGCTGCGCAAGTTCCATCTGATCAAAGGGGTTTTGTTTTGTTTTGTTCGTATTTGTTTTGGGTACCCTGGTACGTAGGTGACAACGGTGGTCAATTCATTGTTTGAGGAGTAGATTTTTGTCTTGGGTAAATATACCATTCTGGATGATCCCTGCCTCCTTCTGGTCCATCCTCATGTTGCACCAATCCCCCGCCCCCTTTGAATGCAGTGAACATGGAAATGGACCATGTGAGGTTTCCATGGAAATGGGCTGCCTCGTTAATGAAGTGTGGGTTGTTGATGAAGTAAGGTCATTACCAAGCCCCTCCTTGAAAACACTGAGCCACTATCCAGTCTTTTGGTCAGTCTGAAGGAAAAAATAACTTTTTTTTTTCTTTTCCTTTCCCTCCTTTTTCCTGTCCTGTATATTTTTAGAAGTTCTCCATCACTCTGTGTCTGTCGTTATAGCTGTCATTGTTGCAGAAGACTGGAGAGCATGCCAGTTAGGTACAAATCAGCCAGGCTTGGCATTTCGAATAGCTTTTATATAACACTGCGTAAAGCAACCAGTTCTTTTTACAAGTCCGTGTACAAGCCGAAAGCCTGCTGTAGTTTTCCTGCCTCAAGTGGAATGAGATTTTTAGGATGAGACTCTTTTCATTCTGGTGATTAAACTGAGTTCGTTGTGAGATAGAACCAGGGGCAGAAAACATTTGCTTGGTTTTGAGAGATTCCTGGAATACAGCATTTGCCATAGATACTGAATCTGTTTTAGGTATATGTGTGGTCCCCATTACTGTAGAACAGGAGCGCCTCCCTCTCTTTAATGCAGCTATCCTCACAACAGCCATGATAGGGCAGGACTGTTATCCCCATTGCACGGATGGAGAGCTGAGATACTGAGAGACAAAGTGACTTGCCCAAGGTCACACAGGAAGTCTGCGTCAGAGCAAAGAATTGAACCCACATCTCCTGAGCCCCAAGCTAGAATCTGAATCACCCTAGGCACTGACTTTCCAATATGCTGGGGGTGCTTCACCCCTGGCTCTCCTCTAACCCTTCCCAGGTTCCATCCCACCTCTTCCCACCCAGTTCGGCCTCCTCCCCCGAGTGTGCCCCATCCCGACTTCTCCCCCTCCCCCTGTGCCTCCTGCACCCTGAGAAACAGCTGATCATGGTGGATGGGAGGCGCTAGAAGGGAGGGGGAGCATATGGGGGGCTGCCAGTGGGTGCTTAGCACCCACCATTTTTTAGCAAATCCATTCTGTTCACATTCCAAATATCTTCACCTGGCTAAGATCATGGAGCCTGATCCTGCAGCTCTTTAGTCCCTTTAACGTTAGTAACATTGACTGCGTGGCATAATCAGAATTCCAGTCTGGGTGAACTCTGACCTGTTGTCCCAGGAACCAGATTTTTACCGGATGTTCCCTGGGGTGATACACAGCTTGAGAGTTTTGTCTGAGTGAGAATGGAGGGGTGAGTATGTCAGCTCAAAAGTGAATGTCCTACACAGTGGTGGGCAAACAGATTTTTGAAAGATAATCCTCCACCTACCTATCACCTCCCCTGATCCTTTCCCTGCATCTAGATCCAAGGTCAAATCAATAATTTTTAAGGTTATGAAACACTCTCCCTTCCCTTCCCATTTTCCCTCACTTTTCTAACCAGTATCCCTATCCACAGTGACAAAACACTCCCACAAAAGCCTGTTTGTTTTGGTATTTCCCGTGTGGCCAAGGAAGAGAGATGCCAGAAATGTCACTAGAAATCCTATTCCCGAGAGATTTCCAGCCCCTTGTTACAAATTCAGGAGGTCTGGCTCTTTCAAATAGGGATCCAGATACATAGATGCTTATGTGCTGAGCCTTTGCTAGTATAGGTGAGTTCTCAGTTTGCTCTACATTACTGCATCTTTTATAAAGAAAGCCCCACGCTGCCATTTTGGGATGCTGACCCTGGAACACAAAGCTTTCTGGCATTATGTAGCTCGGCCAGTGTTTTCTTTCCATTATGAATTCCTTGTGGGATTGGTGTAGATTGAAAGATTAGGTGACAGGCAGGGACAGTACGTTTCTAAGCCATGTTTGCAAACTTCTGCAGAGGAGCCGTCACTGTATTCAGAGTGCATCAGGATGACGGGGCAGCATGGGGAGAGCCTGCTTTTTGAAGAACAGAGTCATTTGTTGTTCTTTTCTGGGTACACAAATAAGGTCTCAGGCAGGAAGATGTATATTCCATCCTGTAAAGAATGTCATCGCCCTTCTCATAGGCATTGCAAGTGGCAGGTGACCTGCTGTGATACTGACTAGGACTGGTTTTAAAGGAACCAAATAGGCTGGAAAAATCCAAATCCAGATGCCTGAAATTTGCGGTCAGTGGGGTACTAGATGATGCCGATGTCTTTTATCCCTTTGACGCCGATCCAAAGGCAAACCTATTATTACATTAGAGTATTTAATTGAGGCAGTAAACACCAGATGAGACTGATGACAAGAGCTAACTAAATATGTACTGCAAATGTATTCACCTAATTTTGTGTTACCATTCGTGTAACTATATGGTACAATAACTCCACTGGAATTATGGTAATTGCAGAGTAACTTACATCCCTATTACTGTATTGTCTCCTGAGAGCCATGCAGATAACTCATATCAGCCACTGTATCGCTAGTAATTAGCATAACAGGTAACCTTTGTTTTCTTGGGGTCAGAAGAGGTATTTTTTGCTGCCCACACATTGCAAGCCCTGTGTGGTATTATGAGATGCAGCTGGGCCTTGTAATCACCTGTGAGTGCAAATCTCTCATGATATCTGCACCCTCTAGGTTTAGGTTATCATTCCCACAAGACATTTTTATGGTGGCGGAAGATAGATACATGCTCAGTTTTTGGCAGTAAGAAGGATGCTGAAAGCTTAAGAGATGCTGCCACTGAAAGGTCTGGTGAATACATAGTAATCAGCTTTTGCCTGTTTAGAAATTTCACAGGGGATCAATAAAATGTCAGAAGCTTTTAAATTGACAACTGTGAAGAGGAAGATATGCGTTGAATTGAAATGTCAATTGGACTGTAATTAGTTATTTTAATTCTTAAAGGGTCAGGGCCAAATTAAAAATAATGTTGCATCATATTTCCTTATCTGTTGTAATTGGTTCTTGGTAGCTTCAGTTTAGCTTCCTCCTCCTCTTTGCATAGGTGCTCAAGGAAAGTGTTATAAATCGACTACTTGAGAGACAGAAGAGGTTATGATACAATTGGCTTCTATACCCAGGATATTATTTATTAAGCCCCAAGGACCTGATTCTCTTCTTATTTACAGTGGTGTAAACCAGAGTAACTCTGCTGATTTACCATTAGTGCCATCTGCTTGCTTTTCTCCATGTGGGTGATGAAAATGGACTAGTTAGTTTTACATTCCCGTATGGTCAGTTTCTAGACAATTTCAGGGTTGGGCTCACATGCCCTGGGACAGTGCTAGGATGGCTGCAGGGAATGTTTGATTGTTAGAAAAACAAAATAGATATTTCCTGTGTCATTCTGTTTGATTTTAAAGTTAAATGAAGAAACGGAAATGCCATTAATGGAGCTGACAAATGTGATAGGGTCCCTAACCAGAAAATCAGGAAAGCAAATCAGAGTTACAATGAAACAGCCAGGATGGAAGGCAGCAGGAGAAATGTGCAAGACCACAGCACCTTCCTTTTAAAGCACCTTGATCTAGCACACGTTTACTCATGCACACACACCTGCAAAAGCCATGCCCACACATGAAGGCATAAACACGTGTAACCCCACATATGTATGTGTGACAGCCATTATCTTGGCTGACATTGAGAACGGAACGGGGGACCACCAGAGCTAAATATGTGGGACCAACTCCTCAGCTGGTGTAAATCATCATCGTTCCATTGAGTGCATTGGTGCTATGGTAATTTGCACCTGCTAAGACTCTGGTCTGTGATTTTCTACAGCTGGAGCTAAAGAGCCAGGTGCAGTAGCAAGCTTGTATCCTTCATGGATTGAGCACAGAAGTGAAACGTGGTACACGCTAACTAGTGAGTTACACATGACCA
Organism: Dermatemys mawii; assembly: GCA_007922305.1. Taxonomy (NCBI): domain Eukaryota; kingdom Metazoa; phylum Chordata; order Testudines; family Dermatemydidae; genus Dermatemys; species Dermatemys mawii. The sequence continues at coordinate 17,189,580 of ML677373.1, forward strand.
TGTACGTATAATATATATCTAATGATTATAACTAACTCTTATCATCAGTAGATCTCAGTGCCCTTTACAAGGAAGGCCAATACCATCATCCCCATTTTACAGATGGTGAAGTGATTTGCCTGAGGTCACCCAGCAGATCAGTGGCAGAGCCAGAAATAGAATCCAGGTCTCTGGAATCCCACCCCAGTACTCTATCCACTTCCAGACATGAATCTCACATGGATGGCAGGCAGGATGCTCCCATTAGAGGACTCTCTGGGCTGGAATCCACTTTGCACAGTTAGTTCCACAGAGCTCAACTTTATTGACTTACAAATCGCAGAGTAAGCTCCAGCTGCCGTCTCAGGTTTTTGGCTAAGGAGGTGACATTGAGGATGTGCCTTATGTTTTGCATGAAGCCAGTGGTTCTTTATACGAACCTATATATAAACCTAGGAGTTTATAGCTGATTTGTAGTCTACAAAGGGTATTTTGGTTAACTCATATATGTTCCACCAGAGAGAGTGTTCTTTGGACCAACTATCGTCCTGTCATACAAATAGAACAATAGGCCCCCAGTCTGTGACTGGGCCCTTCAGGTGTTACTGCAATCCAAACAATAATTAATGGGTAAATTTTAGAAACATAAGAATACATTTAAATTACTCCTGTGTAGCCACATTTTCTCTCTTGCATAAGGTCCCTATACTTTGGCTCCCATTTCAGCCCCTTTAAAACCAGTAAAACACGACAGTGCAAGCAACAGTGCTACTTCTAATAAGGAGGGCATGTCGAATCAGTGCTACATTATTGAACATACTTGCGTAACTTACAAAGCTGGGCAAAGAATATATTTTCCATGCACTCAGCCTGTGCATTTATCCATTTTTGCACAAAAATTCTGGCTAATCATCATTATCCAGTAGAAATCAAAGGGTATCGTGAATTTCTGCATGTCATCTTATCTAAGGAGAATTTCCTTCTTTACCACTTTAATGAGACATTTCTCTGTGGGATTGGTGAGGAGGTTATTGCAGGTTTTTGTTGTTTTTTTCCCCCTGTTTGGAACAATTACAATACCTAGCTTTGACATAAACAAAAGGCCTGTGGGAAATCAGAGAGATGAGCATTGCTGACAGTATTCATAGCATGAGAAGGGGATGATTTCTGCCATAGAGCTGCTGTAGCTTCTAGCTTTAGAAGGGTCTGTCAGCATGTCTCTTGATAAATTGCTGTTTTCCAGCTGCTTTTGAGTATAAATTTTTTTTGAAGATACAGGAGGGCAAAGTGGGCTGGAAATTGATGTGTCTGAAGGTGCTTCTGAAACTTAAAAGCAGCGTCCAGCTTAAAAAAAATAACTGTAGTTTTAGACATTTTCAAAAACACTTAAGTGACTTAGGAGCACAAATCCCACTGATCCCATGCTCTTAATTCACTTAGACACTTCTGAAGATCCCACAGCGGACCTTTGTGTACTCAGCAGCAGGGTTTACACTAAGGGAGAGCTAAGGGGAAGATGGGTTTCAGAGTGGCAGCCCTGTTAGTCCGTGTTACTCCTCGTTCTTTTTTCAAAGGGAAAGAAGCTCCCTTTCTCTCCTCAGCTGGTGCTAGTGAGAGCTCCCCGCCCTTCATGTTCAACCGTTGTTTAAAAGTCAGAGCTGCCTTTAACAACCCCTGTTTAAATGAAACGGGTGGTGAAATCGAATGTTTACACCAGCAGCCTCCTGGGTTCAGCTCTACAACTGCTATTGACTTGTGGCTTGATCCTGCTAACGCACCCTGCAAAGCCCAGGTGCCGATCCAGCAAAGCACTTCAGCACGTGTGTAATTCTAAGCATGTGAGGAGCCCCTTTGGGTCAGTGGGACTAATCCTGTGCTTGAGGGAATTGCTGGAAGTGGACCTGGGACTTACGAAGAGGATGCTCTGTTTTACCTTGTAGCCATTGGGCCAGGCTAGGGCGTACCTCCTCAGGAAGCTCACCTGAGGCGTTCTGTCTTGAGATCGCTCTCTGGTGCTCCCTGGCATGTACTTGCCGGCTGGGCACGTGTTGCTCAGCTGGAAGGCAGCACGCTACCTGCTGTTCACACCCACTCGAGGGTGTGAGGAGGAGGGAATGGGGCATGATTTAATCTCTGGCTTCTTTGCAGTGTCGTGCACTCACTATTCCTTGTGCGCCCAGAGCTGCAACTGTACTCAGTTGCTAGGTAGGGGCCCAAGGCACATGTGAACTCAGTCCTGCATTCCCAGGGAGCAGCAGAGCCCAGTTGGGCCCAGTGATTTCAGTGGGAATACTCACTGGAGTAAGCGCCATCAGCGTTTGTAGGACCAGAACTTTCCTGCGTGTCTTTCAGTGTGTCCCATAATCTTTCCACCCCTCAAGCTGAAATACTGGTATAACACTTCTGAAGAGCCTTCATTCATTAAACATCGGTAAGGCACATTGAGATCCGCGAATAAAAACATACCAAACTTCAATGTGATTTTATTTACGTCTTCGTTATGCCTTCTGATATGCATCAGTTAGTTGCTTCCCTGCCTGTCTGAATTTCTTTGATGTCTAGAGTGACCAGATGTCCCAGTTTTATAGGGACAATTCCCATATTCGGGGCTTGGTTTTATATAGGTGCCTATGTCCTGATTTTTCACACTTGCTATCTGGTCACTCTGTTAATGTCCCCTAAGCATCTAACCCATCTAAATCAATTTTAAGCACAGGACTTAGAATTACATAAGTAAGGGCCATGCATCACTTAAGTTTGATTCAGGGCACAGTCTTGCAAGGCAGCAAGTAGTGAGCCTGATCCAGGACATCCCTTAAGCATGCACTTAATATTAAGCGCACATGTATCCCTGTTGAAATCAATTGTTTGAAAAGAATTGGTTTCAGTGGGAATATTCATGTGCTTAAAGTTAGAGCACGTGCTTATGTGCTTTGCCAAATCAGGGGAAGTGCTTGCCACTGTGAAGGGCCAAACCCTGAAGCCCTATTGTGAGTGTTTTACGGTACCTAAGTGGTGCATGGGCCTTTTCCTGGCCCTCTGCACAGGGGTGAGTTTCACCCACTCAGCACAGCACGGCAAGCACGCTGCATTATACATCTTCCCCTTTCTCAGCCCCTTTCTAATGTATCTTCCTCACCATCCAAAGGTGTTGCCCCCTGTGCACATATTAAGAGGCATACCTGCCAGATTGTATTCACAAACATAAAAGTCGATTTTCTGATACGCTTAAGATGGAAAAGGCAGAAGATGTTTTCCCATAATGATATCAGACAACATTTTTGCCCTGCTATCAATCAACATTTTGCCATGTTGCCATGACTAATGCAATGGCAGTTTGTTCCATAAGGCCCTGGTCTCACAAGGCTCTGAGTGGCTCGAGTCTGATGTGTCTGTCTAGGCCGTTAGCCTGCGCTTAGCACTGTGCACATCTGCCGTACCCCGAGCCCCCGCAGAAAGTGCTCATCATCTTGGAGGATCAGGCCTTGAGGGGCAACGTGCTTTTGAAGAACCATCCCAGAGGGCAGATTCTGCTACCCCTGCTCAGGTAGAGTCGTCACTTACTCTTGGAACAGACCCATTGTCTGCAGTGAGTCACTTGGCACTTGGGACTCCTGAGTTCTCATCCAATCTGTCTGTGCCTTGCTGTGTATCCTAGGGCTAGTTGTAATGGTGCATGTTTCCAAAAGTGGCTCTTAGTTTTGGGTGACATCTAGGTATATAAAGTTTGGGTAAAAATTGAGGTACTCAAAATATAAGAGCATTTTTGAAAATATGGTTCTTAGCTGGTCTCGGCAAAATTTGATTTTATTTGGTCATAATTTCTACAGATAATCTTGGAATTAATTTTTTTCTATTTTTATTGATTTAAATGTTCACTGTTGCATGAAATTATGGTGGGAGGGGTCAACATCACATGTCAAAATATACACAGTAAATATCCTTAATAAATTCTCAAGCAGCATTTTTTTTTCTTTGACTATCTGTAAATTTCTGTCATCATCAGTGGAAATATTTTGTCAATTGGTTGTATGTGTATGAAATAGACATTTACTGACATTTACCGATTAAAAATCTAGCCCTTCAAGCTCTGTTCTTAACTTTTCTGTGCCTCCTTTGTAACTAACTGGATTCACAGATAAATTTGCTGTGTTTTGAGAGTAGTGAGTCACGAATTCCTGTGGGCTAATCCCAATCCTGGCACTGATTTCTTCTTCAGCCTTGAGCAAGTCACTTGTCCTTTGTGTGCCTCAGTGTTCTGATCTGTGAAGTAGGGCACGTGATATAGACTTTCAGACCTTACAGGGCTGGTGTGAAGATTGATTAAGCTCTGCACAGCACTTTGAATATATAAAGCCCTGCGTAACTCCCAAATCCTTTATTCCATTACTGAGATGCCGGGTCTCTAGCTTCACTGTCTCACAAATGGGTGTTATTCCTTTTCCCCACTTTGCTCTTGATAGTGGCATTCTACCCTTTTAGCCTTCCATTCTCAGCACTAGTCATCCTTCCTCCCTATCTGCCAGCAGGCCAGTGGGATCTGCTCCCTTCTTCTCTTGAACTCAGTGGTGTCAACAGTTGTCATTCAGATCTGTCAACTTCATTTCATACCCTGCAGTTATTCCCATCATAGCTGTCAATGGTTACAGCATGATTTCTCCTCCGTTTCCTTGGGGAAGGACTTTATCTCTGAGCCACAATTCTCTGAAAGGTTAAGCATCTTCCTCTACAGCTAAGTGGAAGATTGCGCCTTTAATAATATCTTTCTGTATGATGTCTGTCATCTTAGCTAATGTGAGACTTCTTTCCGTGTAGAATTCATCCTACATTCATGCCTCCCAGGGTTTCTCTCAAGGCATTGATTTTCCAAATGTGAATTTTCTTTCATTCATTAATTTCTGGGATGTTTTCAGGCTTTTACAGTTGAGAGCAGATATTGAGTCCTAGAATTCATCTTCTTGTATTTGTGATAGTGAAAGTCCAAGATGGTTATTCTGTTCCCTGTTTACGTCAACTCCTATTTCGTCTCTAGTTTTATATCTGGAAGATGCAGTCCTGAGAACAACATGGCTCTTTGGGCTGTGATCCCCATCTGACTGAAGACCTAAGGACTAGGGCTTATATTTCAAAAGTGACTAATGATTTTGGATGCCCAATTTGTGGTGCTTCAGAAGGCCCTGATTTCCTCTCATCTCATCTAAATGTCAGGCACTTTTAGCATGTCTCAGGTTGGCTCCCAGAAATTGCAGCACCCTGAACTGTGAGTCCTAGACCTTTTCATTTTGATCTAAAAACAATATCATATGGTATTTAAGAGATGAACAAATAGGGCAAATAAACCATGATTGCCTGAATAGGATCTAATTCTGATCTTACTTACACAGTGTAAATCAGGAGTAACTCTCTTGATTTCAGTGTGAGTTTGGAGTGCACAAGTAATGCTAGCTCAGGCTTTAATTCTGCATTGTATCTAATTGCATGTTACCCCAAGATCTTGCACGTGTGGTTTTGGGTGATCTAGTTTTTGTGCAGGCTAATGGATCTAAACACTCCCCAACTTTGATGTGTTCGAAGTCTGGATCATAATCCAAATATTGTGATTTGGGTCCATTTCTCCCAGTATTCTCTTTTCCACCTGTTCTGATAGCCTCGTGCTGGTCAGGTCTCTCAAACTTATTTATTTTATTTGCATTGCATTTGTCCTTTACAAATAACGACACTATCAGCTAAAGTGGTGTTGCAGGCCTGCCAGCAAGATGGCTGTGAAAGCGTGGACCTATGATCTGATGATATGTCCCCTAACATGCCCTTCCCTTCTCCTTTAATGATAATCACTCCATGCGTTAGATCCCACTTGGCTGATGCCTGCAGAACAGAAGCCATGAAACCAGCTATTGTGGGTGCAGGTTGACTACATATATCCAAGGCTAGGACTATAAGAGGGTTTAAAAGAGAACTGAATGAATTCATGGAGGTTAAGTCCATTATTGGCTATTAGCCAGGCTGGGTAAGGAATGGTGTCCCTAGCCTCTGTTTGACAGAGGGGGGTGATGGATGGCAGGAGAGAGATCACTTGATCATTTCCTGTTAAGTTCACTCACTCCGGGGCAACTGGCATTGGCCACTGTCGGTAGACAGGATACTGGGCTGGGTGGATCTTTGGTCTGGCCCAGTATGTTCAACACAGTGGTCATGCCAGTGCCCTCACTTGTGTGCACACTCCAACCCAGGGGAGAATTTTTTCTAATGAACCCATGTTGTATTCCCTTGAAAATTAACCCTATGTCACCCAAACATTTTTCTCTTTGCCTTTGAGGACAAAGGTATTGCAGTAATATACAGAGTTTGCTGAATGTGCCTCTTGATCTTGTATGCAGTATTGTAATAGCCGTGTGGGTCCCAAAATATTAGGTGAGTGAGGTAATATCTTTTATTGGACCAGCTTTCGTTGGGGGTACAGATCAGCTTTTGATCTCAATCTTATTATTTATGCAATATTTAATATCTGTTTTTACTTAGCAGGTAAGCTGAACAAGTGTGATAATGAGATCTGCTCTATTTCAGCTTGTCACAGCTTTTGCTAATGGCCTCACACTCTGTAAAGGCTGGTTTCAGCAAGAGGGCCAAGGAGGCAAAGGTGTTAATGTAGCAATGTTCCTTATTTTAACATGTGAATGAATCAGCCCTTTAAGGAAAGAGTTCTGCATGTTAACCCATTGTTCCTGGAGTAGATACAGAAGTCTCTATACAGGACACGCAAATGGCTCATGGTTTATTTTTAGCTTTGCGTTCTGTTCCTGTGGCATTCTTCTGTGCTATGCAGGATCTCATTCTGCACCCCAGAACTGGGATAATGGGAAAATTGAATCCAGTTGAGAGCATGTTTGTTTCAAGCTACTTTAGACCAGACATTCTCACACAGTGAACCATGGATCTCCCGCGGTCTTGAAGAGAGCTGTCTGGTCACAAAATGATGGCTCCCCCTCATTTCCAGCTGCTAAAGTGCATTAAAAGGAGCAAAACAAACAAACAAACAGAAAACCCCAAATAAATCACAAAATACTATCCCAATATCACTTGTCCATGTAAGCAATAGATGTGATTGCCACAGGACTGGCAAGGGCTTAGAGCGGTTGTCAGACTGGAAGGTGTCAATAAAAAGCTTCTAAATTCTAAGTGAGGAACCACAGGCTCTAGTCTGTGGAGCAATTCTTTGCTTCCAAATTGCACTTACAGATTGCATGAAACAGCATTAAACTGCACCTAAGTTAATAAGAAGAGCTATCAGTTTAGGACTGGAAAATGCCCATTCCATGAGCATTCCTCTTTCTGGGCTAAATGCTACCTTCCTAGTGTGGAAAGGAAATTCAGCCCAGATGGATAAGCACAGGAGACCCTCGGAATAATACTAGTTTGCAGTTATGGCACCTCTGACTGACCAGTCTCAGAGCATTTCTCAGACAAGCATTAACTAAGCATACACTTCTCCATCTGTGGAGAGGATGAACGAACAAACAACACATGACAGATGTATAGTCATGTTGCTTAATGAACTACTGGATGCTACCATGATGAGCGTGGTATAAGAACCTATATAATATAGAATAAGTCTCACGTTAGTCCTGGGAGGTAGCTAAATATTGTCCTATCCATTTTATGGAAGGGAAAACCAAGACACACAGAAGTAAGGTTATTTGTACAAGGTCCATGTGAGTGACTGGTAAAAGCTGGAATTCTTGAAGTTCTGACTCCCAATCCCTGGCTCTAGTCCTTGGACAACTCTACCTCCCTAGCAACATGAGTGCTCTCTCTCCTGGCAGCCTCCCTATAGCAAAACAAAAACAGAGCTTCTGTAGACAGAATAGTAGCTGACAACTCCGCTGCTTTAGGTAGACAAACTCTAGAGAACAAGGTAATTTTCAGGTAGCAAAATCATAATCAACAGAAGGACCAATGCATTTGATTTTCCTGCCTTGTGGCTTTTAAAGGAGAAAAAAGTGAAAGGTACAAGAAATTCTTATTTAATCAGATAACTTATTGACATAAATTATGTCTAAGCAGTCATTTTATCTGGCTTTGCACAGCCTGGAGTCTTAACTGCATCTGAATTTTGTTACTGCAGTTCAAACAGCTAGTGTTTTAAGTAATTTATGGGCTTTGCACCAAGAGAGAAGAAGGCCAGTCTGTTCAAATTTAAGAGAACATAATTCTGCAGTTCCCTTTTATAAATAATGCAAGAACCTTTCTAACTCCATTCCACAGTATTTACATATTTAATCTCATTTCACATCATTTTTAGACTTGGTTGCAAATACTCCAGATGCATAAGATCCTGTCTGCATGTTCATGGAGTCACCTGGGGGATAGCGTGGCCTTTAGTGGGAAGGTTTATTTTCCTTTCTTGTTGCTCAGAAGTGTTCTCAGTCAACATTATAGGAGTGAGACACATTCACAGATGCCTGCAGCATAGATGGGGACACTGCCAAGGTTATAATGGCTTATTTCGGGTAGCATCTTGTGACTACAGCCCAGATCCTACAACTGCCTGTGAGCAGATGGATTTCTGAGCCTGCACAGAACTTCGCTGATGGAAGTCAAATCAGTTGCAGGCAAATCTAACAGGCCTTCTTCTTAACAAAACCTGCCATGCCCTGTTTTTAAGAAGATCATTTGTGGTCCATGGGGTCTGTGAGTTTGTTTGCCTGGAGACAACTGGAGGATCAGGGCCTCAGTTAGAAAATCCTTGCTGAAATAAACAAGGTAACCTTGGCAGGTCAATATCCCAGGGTGATATTTTTCATTAAATGGAAGGAGATCAACAATTCTCAGTAGCCCATTCTAGTGGAATGGCAAGTGAGGCTATAAGGGTGTGTCACAGGGTGACACTGGCCCTTTAAGAGGGAGCAGGGCCAGTGCACTGACCCATATTAGGCTTAAAAAGAGGGCACCTGGCTCAGGGAAAGAAAGTGACACCCAGTAAGGGAGACCTGGCAAGTCAAGCTTGGAAGAAGGGCTAAAATCCCCTGGGGGTGGGGGCAGTGAGAGCCAAAGAAGCAAAGTAGGGGAAAAACTGTGGAAGTTATAGCCCAGGGGGAGCAAAGAACTGTGGGGGAGGGGGGGCTGTATGCTTTGCCTGTGTTTGAGAAATAAAACTGCCTAAAAGACCGTGGGCCTGGTTGTGGATCGTTTGCAAGCTGGGCCTTGTTATAGGCTCTTATGATCAGGACAGGGACTGTTAAAAAGGCAGCTTCAGTGGTTTCCATTTCAATAGGATCAGCTTTACACCTGCCTCAAAGGAGACTTTTCTGATTGCCAGTGTCTGGTGTCCAGCTATGTCCTTTCTGCTTCCTACTGTCCACCTTCACAACAACCAGCAGCAGCAACTGCTCAGGGATATGAGCCTCCCTGGTGATTTTGCTGCCTGTAAGAAAGCATATAGTTTTCCCTTGCACTGGGCTGTGTTGGCTGTGAAGTGTTGACAAGAGAAAAGAAAATCCTGCTTGGTGATTAAAATGTGCAAGTCTGCCGTGGGAGATAAACAGGAAGCCAATACAGAAGGATGGTCTTATGGCTGGGCAGCGGACACTGTGTGTGACTTAAGCTGGTAATTGAACCGCTCACCTATTTTTTTGTACATGCAACGATCAGATAAATGGTACAGTCCCAACCACTGCCGGGACAAGCACCTCCTGGCCCTAGGGCTGTGAGAAGAGAGAGCCACAGAGAACAAGCATGTTACTTCTTAACCCTCTCAAAGGGAAGGCTCTGAAGCCACAGGAGAGAGCAAATTCCAGAACCCAGGCTCCCTCCCCGCTGTAGCTCCGCTCTGCTCTGGGGAACAGAAAGCAGGGGCTGTCAGCGGGACATGACAGCAGCAAGAGGAGATAGTGAACTGAGAGAGCAGGTCCGTCAGCTGGAGTTGTACCTGGAGAAGCTACTAATCAAGTTAGTCAGGGCAGCAGCCTTCTTTGCAGTAGGCGCTGCACAAACCCGTGACAAAAAGGCGGACATCTCTAGGTGCCGCCACAATGCAAGTGATGTTTTTTGCTGTCTGGGGGCGATAAACTTTCCTCTGCTGGGTGAGCCGTTACTCCCAGGAGTCATTCCAGTGACTTCACTGTGATTACTGGATCTGCAGTGGAAATCCGAAGCTCGCCATCTGGCCCATCTTTAGAGGTCTGTGTTTGGTGGCCACCACCCCGGCCTGAGGTCTGTGCAGATCAGTTACAGGCTCCTCTGCTGGCGAATGAAATCCTCGGCTGCCTGCTATTAATAAGAAGATTGTTCCAATGCCCGGCCACACTGATCGCTCATAGCTGGGCGTTCAGGCTCTGCTGCCCTGAGACTGCAGCCGTGTGCCAGAAAGTGAACCATCCCCTGGAGGATGGAGAAACAAACTCATCCCTCTTGTTCCCAGGCAGAGCAGCAGATTGTGATTAATTCTCTCCTCCTTGTGTACCCTGGGATCTGCCTTTGCTCGGTGACCTGCTGTGTTTCTATCGCTGTCTGGGTTCCGGTTAGTCACCGGTTCCCTCCGATCAGATTTAGGAACTTATTTTTGTGAGTTGGTGGGAAGGTGGCCACAGGCTCTTCCCAGAGCCCTCTGGGCTCAGTCTGGGCTTCACTGCTGCAGGGGCCAGTCAGAATGAGGAGTGAGGCTGTGTCCGGCAGCGTTTACCAGTGGTACTGCGTAGTGGTTAGGTACCTGAGTCCCAACTCTTCCTCTGTTCCTGGTGCCCTCTGCTGGTGGTCCCAAGAGAGAAAGCTCCAAGCTCTCTCTCATGAGGGTCTCCTCCCTGCTCCTTCCTCAGGGCTTGTGTAGCTGCCTCTTGCAGGCCCCTTCCTTGCAGTAAGGGCTGCTGCTGTGCCCTTGCTCAGGAGCTCTCCAGACAGGTCTATCCTCCTATGCTGGCTGGCTCTCTCTTAAGCTCCTTCTCTAGCTGGAGCAGGCACTGCAGGTATGGTGTCCTCTGGGCCCAGATCTGCTTCTTAACCCCTGGTATCCTAGTGTGGGGTTTATCTTCTGAGCACAGGGGCCTACTGTAAGTGAAAGCTATGTTGTGCCTATGTGGCTGCCCGTCCTCAGGGTGGACCTTGGAGTCTGCCTCAGTTTCTGTGCCAGATCCTCACCTAGCAAAGTGCGTCTCTATCTCCATGGTGGCTTTGTAGAAGATCTTGTGTTTAAGGCATTGGACTGGGAGAAGTGAAGTTTCTTCCCGCCTCTGCCACAGACTTTCTATATGAGGTTGCTAAGACCTTTCTTTGCCTCAGTTTTCCCAGCTGTAAAATGGGGATGATACGACTTCACATTAATGTTTATAAAGAGCTTTGAGATGTGGGTTGGTTACTTGTGGAATCACCCTGTCCACTCTGGATGGAAGGCCCTCGAGGAGAGCAAAGTGTTACCACTTCTCTCTCTGTACTGACTTTTATCTGGACACTGAATAAAAAACTCAACATGTTTAATGATGCCTCTTCAACATAACTGCTTAATGACCCACAAGAATCAACATCTCATGGATTCAACAAGGGCTTGACTTAGCTCTTTCAGTGCCAGGGTGTCCCTGCCAGGGGCTGGTGGGGCCTAGTATTGCCCAGAGATGCTGGGGGACAGAGAAAGCTTTCACCCTCTGACTCTGGGGCTAGGGCCAGCACAGTCTGCTCATTTCACTCGTGCATGAACAGGCTTCCTCGCCCACTTGGCTAAGGGCACTAACAGGCTTCTGCTCTTTTATCTGACAGCATAACAATGGCTCCGAATAGACAGTGCGGTCAGGAGCAACAAGGGTACAATGTTAAGCAGCCTGGTTGTTGGACGGACAGGCCCTTAACCTTTACAAGCGTAATAAATAATGATTGTAGCCTCAACAGCCTTTTGCCATTGCAGAGAGTCTGATTAATTGCTGGCAGTGTGCTCTCCACAGAGAAAGGGGATAGGAGACTATTTCTCTACAATGCGAGTCAGCAGAAGGTTTCACAGGGTTGACGTACACAGGAGAGAGGATTTGGGTTATTGGGTAGCACAGTTAATTTTGATGGCACTGGCTAGCTGTTTGGCTAGAATTTCAGTAACACCTTCCTTTTTTCAGCCTGGAAGTAATAGGAATGAGAATTGTGTTCTTTATTAACTAGTGCACACCGAACCCCTCCGCCGTCCATCATCCATCCAGGAGTGTATATTACACAGCAGCGCCTTGAGGTCCCAGATGAGCAAGGCACCCTGAAAACACACAGGCAGGGACAGTCTCTGTCCCAAAGTGCTTCTAATCTAAATAGACCCCATGTAGAAATGGTGGGCAAACGGAAGTGTGGCATTATCCCTGTTATATAGTGGGGGGACTGAGGCAGAGAGAGATGAACTGACTTGTCCAAGGTCACATGAGAGGGGGGGAGTTTGTTAGGATCAGGAATTGAACCGGATCCCCTGTGTCCCAGGTCAGAGCCTTTTCTAGAAGATCATTCTGTTAGGTGAGGGTTAGGCACGTGTTGTCACTTTTACATTTTCCTGGGTAAATCCTGCTGGTCCCTCCAAAAACTGAGAGAAATGGGAGCAGTGAAAAATAAAATGTGTCTCATATTCAGGAGAACTGGAGCCAGAAGTGGAACAACACCCTCCCCTCCTCAACCATCAACTGGAAACGAGAGCTTGGAAAGGGAGGTGGAACTATGTGAATGAATGCAGAGAAAAATGCTGAATGACAGCCCTAGAGATTCAAAACTTCTTTCTATCTGGAGGGCATGTTCAAGCAGATGGATAGCTGGGTACAGCAGACATGTCGTGTATATTTATGCAGAGATTTTATGAGAACTGCAGAGACAGATGTAGCCTCCACAGATCTAACTTAACACAGCTCCATTGACTTCATTTGGATCTCTGTTGCTTTACACCAGTCGCGGACTTAGTCCGTGGTGGTTGAAGTTCTTGATGTGACTCATATGTATGTATCAATTTGTCTCTCTCTGTTTTGTAAGATTATTTTATAAATAAAATCTAAATAAAAAATCTGTGACCTTAAATACAAAGTGGACCTGGAGACTGAAACAATTTGCTTGGGGATAATTTCATTTCCTGTTAAAGCTTTGCTTCATAGTAAATACTTTTGTAGCCAGGCACAATTAACACACCTGGGCTTAACACAGTCATACGTGGTTTGATTCAGAAATATAATTAGAAGTTGTCAACAGATTGGCAATTAAAACCATTGGATCATTGAGAGGCTTTCAGGAATAAACATATGGTGCCAGTGTTATTCAGGGACCACAGTCAGATTATTGTTATTATTGTATTATTATTAAACCAGGCGCAAGCATTCCAGCTGGTTGCGGGAATTGGTAAGTTAAAACCAAGAACACAATTTCCTGCCTTTTGCAAGATACCCAAAAGGAAACAGAATTTGCTTAACTGACCCCATGAGCCTTGGAAATAGTGTTTACTTATATTGCAATGCTGTAGGTTTGCTGTTTGTCAGGGAAAGCCATGCACCGGTCTTATAACCTTAAAGCCTAAAGTCTGACTAGATAGTTGTCTCCTGTATTCATCAGGCCAGATGCTCAGTGGGTGTATATCTGTGTAACTTCCTTAAAGTCAACGAATCTATGTTGATTGATACCAGCTGAGGATCCAACTGCAGATTTGTACTACTTCATTGAACAGGAAGCATTACATCTGTTTAGAATCTTGATGCCATGACCCCAGATGGCCTAGTTGAGTCTGAGTACATCACTTTAAATATAGCCAGAAACAGGGGTTGAAGAATAGGTTTGATGCTCTGTTTTCTTTAGCTTTCTGTAATGTCTGTGACATTCTCTGACCGTGGCCCAGTTATTTTCTTCTGTTGATGGTAGTTTGTATTTAATAAGTCTCAGGAAGGAATTCTAACCAGTCTCCTACTTCATTAAAGCTGCATTTCTGTTGAAAGTAGTCATATGTTTAGTGGCTAGAAGGTCAGATCCTTAGCTGGTGTAAATCAGCATATCTCCATTGACTTCTAGTGTTGCCAGCTCTAGTGATTTTTATTCTGAATCTCACAGTATTTGGTCACTTTCTTAAAGGCTCCCTGCCAGAGTCTTGTTACTTTGTGCAAATCTTGGCTTTCATTAAAAAATGTTTTTAGCCCTCATGGTTGTGGGAGAAAGTGTGAAAACATGAACCAAAATCCAGATGATGTATAAAAAAAACCCTGAATCCTGACCACATAGGGGTTGGCACAGTGCACTGCAGTGATGCTGCACTGACTGACACCAACTGAGGATCTGGCCAATTGTCTGGAGTGGATCTGAGCAGTGGAACATGCATTAGTAGAAATGATATGGGAAGCACGAGATAAACATTTTCCTTTCCTTTGCGTGCGGGTACATGATGTGTTGCTGGATCTGTGCTTCCAAATTACCTTGTAATATAAAGGCATTCTGTTGCTTGCATTCCTCATGGTACCCCCTCTTCCTTTCATATATAACACTTAGCATCCCTGGCTGTGAAGAAGGCACGCCAAAGCTGTAAATTATGTCAGTTTGGGGACATAACATTCCATCGTATCAGGCAGCTTCATGCCATTCAGCAGGAAATCTGATCTGATTTATTTCAGCACAATGCATATGGCTTCTTTCGACGAGCTGATCTGTGACAAGCTTGTCAGATCAGAGATGTGTGCGTGATGCCAATTACAGGGGGACAGATGTGTCTCCAGCTCGACATTGTGTAGCCTAGAAGATTGAACAAAATATTGCCTCTCATTGTTAGGTTGTGCACAGATTCTGCTTGAGCTCATATTTATGTCCCATGCACTGAGAACTGTATTTCATGCACGTATGGTATGTGATTTCCAAGAGCAACTACATATGAACCCTCATCCCCGGTTAGAGCCACTGATCGTTCTGGGCCAGCCACACAGGATTTGTTCCTTGACTTGGGTGAATGTATAATCTGAGCAGCCAGCTATATATTAACCAGCAGTTGGAGGGAAAGAGGTCCCACAGCTCTTAGAGTGTACAACGTGCGTCATGTCTTTCAGCGGGCCGGAATAAAACATGAGGAGAGAGATTTCAGGTGGGAATGGATGATATGTGAAATCTGTATCTGAAGAGAGATCAAAGTCACACATCGGGGGGTTTAGTAAAACCACTCAAGCACAGATTCGAAAGGAATGCTGTTTTCTACCTCAATTTACTGCCATCCCACACACGCTGGGGAGTTCATGCATTGGTGGCTCTGTCCCCATAACTCACTAGCATACGCAATCAGAATACAGAGAAATTAGGCCACCGGGAAAGTTTACTTCCAGGCATTTATTTGGGTTCCTTGGATTTTCTTAGTGGTCCTTGTTTGTAATTTTGACTGTGTTTTAACCTTACTGTTCTTTCTTTAATTATTTGCTTTCTGAATACTACTATTACTTAGCTCTTAGAATGTGTTTTCTATCCCTTGATCTCAAAGCGTGTATGTATCCTTACGATTTCCATTTTACACAGGGAGAGTAAATGGGTTCACAGAGCAAGTCAGAGCTGGGACTAGAACCCAGATTTTCTGAGTACCAGTTGGGCAGCGTGTTCACTAGAGCATGCTGTCTTTGTTTTTCTATAGCACTTTTTAATCTGGTAATCTCAGAGCAGTTAATAACCTCAGCTAGTTAATCCCTGCACCATCCCAGTAAGGTAGCAGATTATTACTGCATATCCCCATTTTACAGGTGATTAAACTGAGGCATGGATGGCAATGTGGGTAGCCCAGTGTGCAGCAAAGCATGGGATGGACTAAGTGACTAAGTAAGTAAACTGAGGCATGAAAAGGTTAGAGAGATTACATAGAGATCGTCCACTGCGATCAGCATCCAGGAGTCCTGAATCCCAGAGAGCAGCTGTAACCACAAGACTACGCTGCCTCCCGTGATGTAATATCAAAGAGGTTTGTGTAAGGATGACTGCTTCTAACAGCATTTCCCTTAATGAGTGCTGTCCATGGTTCTGGCCCATTGCTGCATTTTGCCACCAGACTGACAGCACATCCTTATCACCTCTCCAAAGGTTTTCACAATCACAGGACTTCTGTAAGATTGTTCCCTAAACTCATGACATGCTGCAGAATTCATCCTACAGTTCTTTACCTGCCATGTCTGCATGAGGGGAGCTGCAGGTGATTTTTTAAAAAGAGGGAGGGGGAAAGGGAAGGATTTAACCTGTGGATCAAATTGTTCCATTCTCCCCTACTCAACACCGAGCATTGTGCACCATGAATAGATTCTTAAATCCACATTGCTGTTTTCCCACATTCATTCATGGTTGATCTATTTGACTTTATCAAAATAATGTCTCTAACCCACAGGAAAATACCCTTACCCCAATTAAGTCAGTATTTTACACCGAAATAAGCATTCTGTGGCATGCATTACCACAGTATCTTATGTAAGCCAGCAGGAAGTTCTGTTTTTTATTCCTCATTCTGCAGCGAAACGGTGGGCAACTCACTTAACCTCTCTGTGCATCACGCTCACCATCTATAGAATGAGGATGATGCTTTGTAAAGCACTTGGCGACTGGGGATTGTATGTGTGCTAAGTATTGTCATAGCAAATACTCAGCAGAAATAAATAGAGTGGGGGGTAGGTTTAAAGATTTTAAATAATACATGTAAAAGGGGTTTATATATTTGATTGCAGGGTTTCTTTAAATTCAATTAATTGGGAATGTATGGCTTGGTATGCAGAACAGCTCGAACATCTCTACGATGTCTTTACTAAAGTGTATTTAAAACCGTACAAAACCTGTTCCCCTGTCTGTCTAACATCTAACTTAATCTAATCTAACTTAATCTGTCAACCCAAGAAATGTAGCACTGCTCAGGGTAGTATCTAAGGGTCTGAGTCAGCAAAGTTCTTAGACACCTGCTTAAAATTAAGTAAGTCTTTTTGCACTTTCCTGAACCAGGGCCTAGGTGCTGTTGTGTGAGTCTTCAGGCTGACTGGAAGCGCATTCCGAATGCCAGGGCACGAGACCGAGTTCTCAGGAGCGGAAAGGGGCGATTCATCAGCTTTACCTATTGCTTAGCTAATCCCCTGAATTAGATTTCATTGTTCGAAATAAGACCTTATTGGCGGGACCCGTCGCATTTGTTACAAGCATGCTGGGTGGAGAAATAATCTCAAGAGCTGTCAGCTGATGTTTTGACTCTGGTAGCTCCATCTGGGTCCCAGCTGGATGTGTGGTTCATGAGAACATTGCCCAGTATGCACCCTTCCACAGGCTACTTCTTCCACATGTTTGACTCTGCTGTTCCAATGGTCTTTGGAAACTGACAGCATCATGAATGTCATGATTTTGAAAACCATATTTTGTGCATAGGATACACTGGCAAACTGAACAGCCCCAGCAGTGAACTGAAATGCCGAGACCCTGTTGGTTTTGCAGCACTGCCAGGTTTTCATTATGATGTAGAATATTCCCGTTCCTCATAACCCATCTGAACAAAACGATCTGGGTGTACTGGATGGATAGAATAGAAGTGAAGAGGTTTCATGGTCAGACATGAGTGCACTCTCTAGAGGGCCTTTAAGCATTCAGTAGGGTTTTGCTAGCACATGAGAAACCAGAAAATTGAGAAACTGGGTCACCAAGATTCATTCATTTGCTGTGTATATTTTCAGCTGGGCTTTGATTGCTGTTCATACCGGCATGTTTAAGCTTGTGTTCCGTCCTTCTGAATATTGTAATATCCTGCATTCTGCTCTCATTACCTCCTCCTTGCTCCTTACAATCTTATCACAAATCTTAATGTAATTTAGAGTATATATTGATATCATAATTGGTCATATTTATATCGTAGTAGCACCTAGAGGATCAGACCAAAGTCAGACCGCCCCCCGCATTGTGTTAGGCACTATGTGCATACACGTAGTGAGAGATAGCTCTGACCCCAGAGAGTTTACAGTCTAAATAGACAAGACAGGTAAGGGGTAAACAGGCACAGAGAGGTGAAGTGACTTTGCCTGCGGTCACAAAGCAGGTCAGTGGCAGAGCCAAGAGTAGAATAGAAGAGTCCTCTGACTCCCATTCCAGTGCCCTACCACTGTGCAACACTGCCTTTGCTCCATAGGTGCTGGAACTAGGTGGGCTGCAGCACCCCCTAGCTTGAAGTGGTTTCCATCATATACCGAGTTTATAGTTTGGTTCAATGGCTCTCAGCACCCCGACTATACAAATTGTTCCAACACCCCTGCTTTGCTCTCTTCCCCTCCCGGCACTTAACTGCTTCTCTGCTTTCTTTTCACACTCTTGGTTTTGTGCCTTCTTTCGATCCTCCTCATAGATCAGGCCTGCACAACATGCGGCCCGGGGGCCACATGTGGCCCGCACAGGCTCACTGTGCGGCCCGCGGGAAGTGAATAGGGGTGGGGCAAGCCAAGTGGTGGGGTGAGGGGAAGCAGATGGGGGCAGGGCGAGAGCAGGGCTTTTCGGCCCTCAGCTGGTTTTTTTCCAGTAATATGGCCCTCGCTGCTTTCCGAGTTGTGCAGGCCTGGCATAGATTCACCAAATTCTCTACCTCTTCTTCCTCAAATCTCTCCTGAAAAATCCTTCAGTTTTTCCATGATGTGAAATATCTCCCTCAATATAAATGTAAATTTACTGCAATATGCCTAGGGTGATCCCCTTTGGTGGTGATACTTTATATCAGAAATGCTAAACCACGAAACTGAGATTATAGAAAATAATACTCACTATACGAATTAATCTCATGTCATATTAAGCTTCTTTCACGTTTAATGTTCTTGGGTCTCTCATATATACTCTCCTATATTTTATGCCATGGAAAGTTACAAAGTTTGGTTTTATATCTAAGTAGATAAGTATTTTTACCTTGTATTGATTTCCGATGTATACTGCAGATATATTTGAAACCGGTGTTTTCTCCATAAGACTTTGACCAAGATAGAAGCAACACATAGTAAACTTGATATATTCTTTTCTAGGTGGAAAAATTGGCTAAATACTTGGACCCAAATGACCTGGGAAGAATCAACTTCAAGGATTTCTGTCATGGAGTTTTTGCTATCAAAGGTAAGTAATGCAGCTTTTATAAAATACCCAGTTTAACTCAAGAATGTTTTCCTAGGGCATGGGGCATCAGAAAATTTGATACTCACTAGGACAGATGCTGGTGAATTGTACTTTGCTCTTCTGTCTCACTGAAGTATAATCAATAAGATGCTGATCCTGCAAAGTGTTACACACATGCTTAACTTAAAGCATGTGACTAGGCCCATTAAAGTCACCCAGATTGCTCACATCAAATTAAGCATGTGCATAAGTCTTTATAGGATTGGGACCTTATTTCTTTAAACCACCTGCATATTCAGACAGGCCACAAGATCAGGGGCTTGGTCTAACCATGAATGAATACACATGTAAAACTTTGACTATGCCTGAAAAGTGTCAAGTTATCAATGTCACTGGGAATTTTCCGTGATCTGTAACTTCAGTTTACACTGGGTTAATAACCTTTACTCATGAATGGACCTTTCCTATATGGTTTCTCCAGTGTAAGAGATATGTTCTCAACTAACATCTATAGTTATATAAATATAACACATTTCTGTTTGAATTATATTTGAATTCTCCACATTCCACAGACAGTTTTCCCAGGCAAAAGAAATTGAATGTTGATAAATGCATTTGAACATAGCCAAAGGGCAAAGCAAAATCAATGAGGAGACAGCTCAACGTCTTCATTGCTGATCAGCCTATCAGGTTCTTAGGGAAAAATATTCTGCCTATGCTTCTCTGTGCCTCTGGTCGGTCCTTACTGAAGCACCGGTGTTCTGGCATGGCCCAGCCACAGGGTGACTCTCAGAGGGATCTCAACGTGACTCTGGGAGGTGCCTATGGAGACTCTTACAATGAGACTATTATGAAGCCAGCAGAAGGAGAGAATGCAGTGCTATGGTGGTTTTAATTAAAGTTCATGGCAGCAAAGGACAGCGGTGTAACAATGTGAGATTACACCGGGAAAATGCTCTCGATTAAGCCTGGGGAGACACCTTTAAAGAACATGTACATGGTGACTTGACATGGGTGAAATTTATGTCAATAGAAACCTATGGAAACCCATTAGAGAAGCTAAGAGATTGGTGTGATCATAATAAGAAGCTAAGAGATGAAGCTGTGTAGTGGTTGTTCCCATGGATTGGATTCCTGGGTTCTATTTGAAGGCTAAGACACAATCTTTGTCCTGAATGGTTACAGGCTAAACCCCCAATCCTGCACATGTGCTTAACTTAGGGTATGGCTACACGACCCGCCGGATCGGCGGGTAGCGCTCGACGTATCAGGGATCGATTTATCGCATCTCATCTAGATGCAATAAATCGATCCCCGAATCGACACCTGTACTCCACCTCAGCAGGAGGAGTAAGTGGAGTCAGCGGGGTAGTGGCCCTGGTAGTGGTCCCCTGCCACTGTGGGGACGGCCAGGTAAGTCGAACTAAGATACTTCAATTTCAGCTACACAAATAGTGTAGCTGAAGTTGCATATCTTAGTTCAACCCCTCCCGCCCCCACAATTGAGCCCAGCCCTTAGTGTTTCTATTGAATGTAGCGCATACAACACAATGAGATCTTGATCCGGAACTAGGGCTCCTTGCAGTAATACAAATAATAGTAATAAAAAGGTGCTTAAAGGTAAGCACACCTGCAAGTTTTTTGCAAGATTGGGGCCTAAGGCAGGAATCTCATTTGTTTTAAAGGATTCATGAGGAGTATCTTGTGGATTAATTATATTTATGGAGATCTTTATATGTATTTATCCACACACACATACAGGTTATATTATAAACAACCAACAGCACCAACATTTTCCTGAATTATGTAAGTCCTTATAACAAATGCTATGAAATCATAGTATCAAGGATATATACTTGAACGACCTTTCTCAAATCAAAGAGTATTTGTACCTATGTTAATAAAAGACATCCCATTATGTATATATTTTACTGCAACTCTTAATAAGGAATTAGATCCATCACTTGCCTCACCTGATGAAGGTTTTATTGGTCTTCAGCCATCAGAGACATTCTTCTTTCTTTAAAACAAATTGCTCTTATTAAAGTTGAGAAAATGTACGCTCACCTTCCAAAAACGAAAAGAATCCACCATGTTGTTATCTCTCATTTTTCAACAGAGCTTTGTGTCCCAAGAATAGCAGCGGTCTCGTTATCAGACAAAAGCAATCAATCCAACTAGGCTGCAACCGATTTTAAATATGGCGCTTCGACATCCCAGCCTATTTGGATTGTGTATAGTAATCAGATTAATTTAGCAAAATGAGACACTATGATAAATCCTGAGGTTTTGTTCCGATTGAGTATGAATCTGTGTTGTTCTTAGTAGTTGAAGCCAAAGATTTAAATTCAAAGATTTACTACCCTAATTCCTTGCCATATTCTTATTTATGAGACTTCAGCTTAAATTGTCTCATCACAGAGTTGAGCTCTTGGGGATAGTTACCTTGATAGTCCAGGATGAAGGATAACTTTTTGCCTAGCAGAAGTGAAATACTTTTGTGTTCCTATTTGGAAATTGTCTGTGTCGTGAATTTGTGTTTTAAACATTGGGCTTGAAACATCTGAGTTCTCTGGAATCCTGGATTCACATCCTAACAGCAGAGAATCAGACTTGAGGGAGAAAAATTGAGTTCCATGAAGTTTAGAAATTTGATTGAATCTCTCAGGTGAAGTCTTCAAAACCAGATATGGATCTGGTCCAAAAACTCCAGGACTAAACACTCCCAAACATTGGTGTCTTTGAAATCCAAATCTATAGTTTGCAAATAGCTCCTGTATCCATAAGAACTGAATTAAAACTCTGGATCCAAACACTCTTGAACTTTGGGATCTGAAATCAGTGGCGTGACCCTACCCCTGTTGAAACCAAGGCACTGCCTGCTCTGCATGAGTGTGAAAAATCTCCTGGCTCTTCATGAAGGAAGACCTTGCTGTTTGCTGAGGTTTCCCCCCTCCCCAGCATCTGTGAGCTGGACAAACCCTCCGTGGCCCCCTTGACCTATGATTCCTACACCTCTGCAGATGCTGTTGAGATTGCAAGTAGAAACAAAATGAAGCTTTCTCAAGCCTCTAGCAGTCTGCTTCTGGTGTACACTGACAGCATGCTCCTGATTCCCTGGGACGGAGGATTTAGACAAGCTGAAGAAGCAGCTCACTGGATTTGTCTACACTGAAATGAATCACCATGGCTGACCTATATCAGCTGACTGGGGCTCTCGGGGCTTAGCTGTGTGAGGCTATAAAATTGCAGTGTAGATGTTTGGGCTCCTGCTGGCGCCAGGCTGTGGAACCCAAAACCCGAATGTCTACACTGCAATCTATTAGCGCTGCAGCCTGAGCCCCGGGAGACTGACTCCGCTGACGTGGGCCAGCTGCAGGTGTTTTATTGCAGGTTAGACACACCCATTGTACATCTTTCTGATGACACTCTAGGCTGGAGGAGATTCCCAGCTCTGCTCTTTGTAGAGATGGGTTATCCAGTAAATGGCTTGCCTCAGCACTTGAGTAGTAACCCTGCTGTTGGGATCACTTTCCTAGCCTAATTAGGCTCTGCTGCAAACCGAGACAGGCTTGTCATCAAGATAAAGGCGCTAAAGCTGTTTTGCGGGAACATCAAAATAACACAGTTTAGCTCCTGGTGTATCTGCACTCTCCAGCTGCTCACTTCATGCCATCAGCTCAATTAACGATCCCCAGTCAGGAGAGCTGCTGCCGTCAGATATTGGGGTGGTGCAAATACACCTTTGAAATCCTGGCCCCAGTTACATCAGTGGCAGAATTCTCATTCACTTCAGTGGGGCCAGGATTTCCTCAGTTACGTCAGACCACTGGGTTCAATGTTTGATCATTTTGATTGTATTGACTGAGGGCCTGGTCCTGCCAACGATTGCTACCGATCATATCGCTCACTGGCTTGAGAAGTCGTATTGACGGCAGTGAGTGAGTCAAGGCAGGGAGCATTATGTGAAGTGTTTGCACAATGGTGCCCTTAGTCTGGTTAGTAAGGTTTAAGTAAGTACGTTTGACCTGTTTGTTCTATTTAAGTTCCTCTATTTCTGTTGCTCTCTGTGTTCTCTCTTCTTTTCTTTGACAAAAATCCTATTCTAGATTTAAAAAAATCCACCAAACAAATAAAGGGTGAGCTCCCCCTACTGGCTCTGTAGCTGCAGTTAACTAAAAAGCATGACTTCAGATTACATTAAAGGAACAGGAAACGAGAGTTATCTTAGATTTTCTTGCACTGGAAACACATGAATATATATTCATAGTTTTATGTAGAGAAGTAATAGGGAAAAATGTATTCAGACTTCCAAGAGGCTGTTTAAACCATGGAAACAACACCAACAACTGTACAGTAATTACTGTATAATGTCTTTCATGTGAGATATATTGACCAGTGTTACATATCCTGATTGTTTCATCACGGTTCCATCTATTAGAATGCTAAAGTACAAACATTGCTTCTTGAGAACTAGATTCTAATCCCTCTACTCGCCTGGAGCAGCGATTTATTCAGCATGTGGTCCCACTGAAGTCCTGGGCATGACCTTTGAAGTTTCCTTTAAAGGTACATAGGTGCCTAAAGATGCAGGTAGGTGCCTAAGCCTTGATCCTCAAAGGTGTTCAGGTGCCTGGGAGTTAGGGGCTTAGGCAATTTGAGAAATCCAGCTCCAGATCCATTAGCTGGGAGAAGTATGAGACAACTGTCCGTGTGGATCAGCCATAGAATGGGAGATGTCGATTACAGCGTTGGAAGAGTAGGTTACAGATATGTGCTGTGACTAACTTAAAAGAAATGTCTGTGGCTCATGTCCCTATACCCGAGATCGGGACCAAGCCATGTGAGTGCAAGAACTGCAATAGGGCACCAAAGAAAAACTAAAAATCTGGGATGAACTCTTTTAGGCTAGCACTTGCTGTGACACACGGTAGGTTTGACCCATCAACTCCTTGCTCTTAGCGTGCTTCTTGCTCACATGAGCAGCCCTTTGGACTTCAGTGGAACGAATTGCTTGACTAAGTCTGGGAAGCTACTTAATGAAACAGGGTTAGTGCCTCTTCAAACTATTTTAAGGCTCAACTAAATTTTTGCTTAATATAGCCAGAAGCCATAAATGAGCCTAATACACCATTAAAGATCCAAGGGTAGATAAGTGAAAAGCTACTGCTCCTAGGATACGTGCCAGGAACAGCTATATCCAACCAGATTTGATTTCCTATAGTATTAAAACTGCTTAATTGCCCATGAAAATTACAGGATGGGTTAAATTTCCTTCTTCGAACATTTGCAGGAAATTGCTTTGTGATTGTGTTTAGTTTCCTTCAAAGGCCATTCAGTACGGTTTGAAGAGCACTGCACCTTTGTTCTACAGAACTGTTGGACGCACAAAATCATCCAGAATCGAGAGAGACCTGTGGCCTTCAGGGCAAACTGGATTAAAGGCACTTACCCTGGTGTAAATCAGGTGTAAATCCACTGAAGGCAATATAGTTACACTAGATCAGAGTCAGGCGCACAATTTTAGCCTCAATTGTTAATGTCCTTGATTTGTGGGTAGTATTTTACTCCAATATACAATTCTCCTCAGATGGTACAGATTGCACTGCTCCTTTACATCACTGAAGTCAACGGAGCTACACAATCTACGTCAGTTGAGGATCCAGACCATAATCAATAAGGCCATGTTGATCCCTGTGCAGAGGCATAAAACTACATTGTTAGACTCTAATTAATGCTGGTCGTGTCAAACAGCACTTTGGACTTTACCTAGGGGTACCATATTTCAACAATCAAAAAAGAGGACGGTGGGGAGCCCTGCCCTAGCCCTGCCCCCATCTACTCCCTCCCACTTCCTGCCCCCCCCCCAGAACCCCTAACGCCCCCTCCCTTCACTGCTCCTTGTCCCCTGACTGCCCCCTCCTGGGACCCCTGTCCCTAACTGCCCTCCAGGACCTCACCCCCTACCTAAGCCTCCCTGCTCCTTGTCCCCTGACTGCCCCCTCCTGAGACCCTTCCACCCTTTGGTGACCACAAAGCTTACTCGGTGCCCTTGGCCCTGCACGAAGGGTTAATCTAGAGAGATTGTGTGGAGAGAAGTCCCGAGAAAGGTAGTGTAGGAAGAAGCTCAGGTAGGTGGCAACAAGGAGTTGTATGGAGCAGACCTTCACTGCTAATTATAGGGTGTCTGGGCTGGAACCAGGTGTAGTGGTGTCATGAGACTCCCTCCTCCCCCTGATATAAGAGGATGAGGTCAGAGGAAGCCATTGGGGGTGGAAGAAGCAGAAGGCCCAGAGACTTGATAAACTGGAGTTTTATTTGTGAGACTCCATTACGCAGGAAGGAGCGGGCTTACGTCATACATTGCTCTTTAGCAGAAGGTCCTTTTGTAGAGTGCATCCTTTTGCAGAGCTTATGGCTCTGGAGTATCCAAGGATTTGCAACAATCCATGGCTAAAATCCTTCCTTCCCACCCCCTGTCGCACTACATGTTCCAGTGCAATAAGTCTCGCTTGCCAAAAATGGTGTCCAAAGATGAATATGATTGAAGATTTCTAACCCCAGCCAAGGAAGGGGGGAAAAAAGAGTCGCTGGCAGCTAGTAGGAAATGTTTTATTGCCCGTGCTTGGAAAAACAAATAATTGTCTAAGTCAACCGCAGTATGCCTTTCTTTCCAAAGATCCTAACGTGGCTTGTTATACAATTAGGTGTCCAAATGAAATGGCTCCAATCAGCTGTATAAGTGGCTTTCAATGGTGCTGTTTTCTAGAAAATGAAATGATAGAAATAATGAAATGTCTTAATGCGGGAGAATTGTTAAGTAGCCAGGAGATGTTCATTTGCTCTCTTGCGACGGTTTTTTAAGGACAGCGTCTTGCCCCGAGTATGCATTGCTGTACAGCTTGAAACACTGGTAATGGCACATTTGCAAGCATGGACAAGAGGGTATTTTTTCTCAAGATAGGGTACTAATGGCAATAAGTCCCAGGCATGGCAGGTCAGAATGCAGCATTGTAAAAATACCCATTGGAAGCCATAATGTTTGCCCTAATCAGTAAGGAGATATGCCAGAAGACACCTTGATTTCTCATTACATCCTGTGTGGATTGTGATATTTCAGTTTAGCACACTGGCATTTTCTAGGCTGCCCGCCAAAATGAGTGCTTGCGGTAGGAAGACACAGGTATATGTGTCTGCAGAGCTGTGTGTTAATTCAGTCATCCGTTTGTAACGTGCCCTTTATGTAAACCTCCCAGGGCACTTGTAAAATTCAAATTAGCGCTAAAATAAAATAAGTAAAAGATGTGATTTTCATGCAGAAGCATCCATCCTAAGGAGAACAATACTGAATACAGCAGCTAATCGGGTTCCATGTAAACATGTCAGGGACTTTCCTCTCTGAAAAGAAAGGGCCTGATACAAGGCCCTTAGACGCTAACAGACACCCACTAACTAAGGGTATGTTGATATGTTTAAATACGGGCCTCTCAACCTGGGCACACAGGTACTCCCAGCTCCACTTGAGCTAGCGGGCTAAATGTAGCAGTGTGGACTCGGCGACACTGACTAGCCGCCCCTGGGGTCCGAGTTCAAGTGACTAACATGAGGCGCCGTCCCTGCCGCAACAGCTCATTTTAGCGCACTAGCTGGAGCAGAGTGAGCCCAAGTGTGTCTGGGAAGCATGCTCCCTGCTGCAGCGGGGATGGGCCCAGAGAGGGGAAAGCAATGATCCGCTCTTTAAACACAAGGCCTGAAATTATATTCAGAGATGATAAAGGGTCCAGTAGCAGCTGATCTTCCAAAGTGACCGTGCCTAGGGAGAATGCTAGGTTGGGAAGAAAATCTGATTTGCACCGGGGGGGTGATCAGTGTGGTGAATCCTTGACAGATTTTGTTACAGAAATGTGTGTCTTACCAGTAAGCAAACCAAAGCCCGTTAATGGGAACCTTTCCATTTATTGATTGAACTTTGGATCAGGCCCCAGATGGCTGCAGTGCTGTGTTTAAGCAATTCCATATGGAAATCTCCTCTCAGAGGCAGCATTTCCTGACCACCTACCTTTTTTTTTTTTTTTCTTTTTTTTACTATCAGTGCAGTGTAGTATGCAATTTCTTCATAGCATGATGAGCAGCACTAATGAAGCTGTGTTACCATAGGCTATACTGGCTACTGGATATGTAGACTCCCTCTATCCAATGACGTTCAGGCAGACAAAGTGTCACTTTTGCGGAAGGGAGACTGTGTTTTATATGAGGCCAAATCCTGATCCCCTTGAAGTCGGTGGCATTTTGCCATGGACTCCCATGGGACCAAGATTTGGCTCATTTTGCATTTTTTTAATATATGATGCTAGGTGATGCCTAATTCTGCTTCCATTGAAGTCAATATCAAATGCCACACGGGTTTCATTGAGGTCTGGACTGGGCAGGCGGGACACCAGAGTCCCCATCTGGAAAGGCCCCTCCACCTACCATTAATACAGTGACCAGGGCAGCCCCAGGGAGCTTAGGTCCAGCTTGTGGCAATTAATTTTCCCATATTTTTGTCCTGGTGTGGCATCATCATCCTGAGTTTAAATGGGTTTGGCCATACTATGGTGTCACCAGTACAGAGTCACCAGCTGGACAAATCTAAGAGTGTGATGAAAGCCAAAGTGCAAAGAGGGGAAAGATGTAAAACACAGGATCGGTACCCGGAGGAGCTGGGTTCGAGCGTCAGCGCTATCAGAGGCTAACCTCTCAGGTTAGTTTCAGAGGGGCCCAAGGGAGTCAGATACCAAACTCCCCTCAATTTGGGCACCTAATTCCCTGAGGCGTCACTGAAATCACCAGCCTCCATGTCTCAGTTCCCCCCTCAGAAAAATGGGAGGCAAAAATATTGAGCTTGCCTCACAGGAATGTTGTGAGGTTTTCATGACTGTTTTGAATCATTTATAGGCCTTTGGCCGGAAATTCTGCACTGTCTGCTCAGTGCTGTGGTTGTTTTTAATGCAGGAGGGAAATGTGGGTGAAAATGATGATGGGCGATATTGCTGAGGGGAAGTTTTACAGCTGTGTAAACACTTCTTCTCCATTACCCCTGCCTGCCTGCCTGCATTACTGAATGGTGCTTGGTTTCTGCAGATAACTCACTCTAATGAATATGTGCCCAGCGTCTCACACAGAGCGCTTGGCAGCGCAAGCAGTTCGTTTGTGCTTTAATGACTCCCATGACACACATGAGCAGTAGACAGCTCCATGACTAATAAGCTTTTGTTATTAATGGCAAAAGGTGCAAATAGACAATTAAATTATCCTCTGTAACAGGACTATGGAGGAACCTCCAAAAAGCACAGACCAGCACATGTTATGGTCATAGCCATTGGGAACAAAGGGATATTGATGGATGATGATCCAAGATGGAGCAATCTAGAGAGGGAAATTTCCTCACAGGACAGATGAAGTTTATCTTTACGTACATCATACAAGAAACCGCTTTTTGGGGTGCTGATCCCACGGGAATCACATTAGCAAGGCAATCTCAGGGGTGAATACTCAGGATCATATTCCTTTGTGTTAATGAAGATTTTTAATACGTTGTCAATGTTCCCAAGTAATACAACAAAAAGACAGGCTCCAGTAACAGACAAGCAGTATTTTAGCTATGTCTGTATACGTGTAATGTGACTTAAAAGGCTAAAATGAGAGGTGAAAATACATGTTGAGATAGGAATAAGGTAGAGCTAATAAAGTCAATGATGGTCCTATGGTCCACATAAGATAAGCACTTTGCAGGTGGCTCTGCTCTGGAAGTGACTCTGTGAAACACCGTTGACCTTCTTTGTACTGAGAAAATGAGGGGTGTTTAGCAAATGTATCGGTTAGCATGTTTTTAAATACCAATTAGGACCTGTTGTGGACAAAGAAAGTATTGTTTAAAGACACGTTGGCTAGTCCTAGGGATTCTGCTCCCATAGGGTTGACCATGACTGGCTAATACAACACCACTGAATTTGTCTACACTAAGTACAAAGTGGTGCTTAACAACATGTTAATTAGCATGTATTAGCTAACACTGGTGTTAGCCACAGGTGCAAATCCCTACCATATACCTGGTGCATGTCAGCTCCATGGTGCACCATTGCAAGTCATGGTTTACCCTGTGCATTGCATATACAGTAGGGATTTATAAGAGTTTAGCTACAAAGATGGCTATGACCCCAGTGTAAACAAAGTCTAAGGGTATGTCTTCACTGCAGAGTCAACTCGGGTGCTCAGCACCTGAGTTAGCCTCAGTTGGGTGTGAGTAACCATCCCGCAAAGCCACCCTCGAGATCCTGGGTCCTCTCTGGTGCTGCAGTCACCTGGATGTGCTGCGAGGACTTCGGGAGTCACATCCCAGAGTTCTCTGGCAATGTCGGGTCAAACATTTTCATTCTGAATCAATTTGGAATTTCCCCTGGGAAAACTCACATTTTTGGTTGAAAAATTTCAAGAGAGGATTTTTTGTTCAAAATTTCACATGAGGGGAAATGTTGGTTTTCCAGCCTCCTCGGCTGTTATGCAGTCTTGTGGGCACAGACCTTCCTTTCCTTATACACGGGAGGTTGGCCATGCCTAGAACTAGAACTTCAATTAGTGCGGCTGTCAATACGTATCTTTATGCCACCTTTTTAATTCCCTCTGGTTTGCTGAGTATCATGGTCATTATTGCCAAAGCCCCTTTGTTCTGTTAAGCACTTTCCTTCACTGCAGCTGTGACTTCATTCCAGAGATTCTTGGCAATGCCTGAAGTTCATTTCCTTATAGGGCCCTTGCTTCCACAGTTCATTGAGCTATGCTGCGTCTCCTTTAATTATCTTGAATTTCTTCTTTTCCTGTGCAGCAATCGAGCTAGAATTTCACTTTTTATTTAAAAATACCACTTGTCCTCCCTTTCTCCTGATCATCTCTTACGGCAGAGGAGAAAGCAGGCTACCCATTGTCCATGGCATAGGTGTGCGCAGCACATTTCATTAGGGTGTGCACCCAGGGAAGGCGGTGTCTTCCCAAGCAGCCTGGCCCCACCCGCATCCGGCCCCCACGCCCCTGCTCCTTGTCCCCTGATTCCCTCCTCCGGAGACCCCCCACCCAGCTGCCCCTCTCACCCTGTATCTAAGCCTCCCTGTTCATTGTCCCCTGAGTCACTGCCCCCTCCCGAGACCCACCACCCTAACCAACCAGCCCCTGGGGCCCCATCCCCTATCTAACCCCTTCTGCTCCTTGTCCCCTGATCACCTCCTCCAGAGACTCTCCCGCCCCCTAATCACGCTCCAGGACCCCAGCCCCATCCAACCCCCCCACCCCTGACTGCCCCGACCCCTAGCCACACCCCTGCTCCCTGACAGGCCCCCTGGGACTCCCACACACTATCCAACACCCCCGTTCCCTGTCCCCTGACTGCCCCCCAAGACTCTCTGGCCCTTATCCAACCCCCCAGCCCGGCCTTGGCCCCCTTCCCACGTCGCCACTCAGAGCCAGACACAGTATCGCGATGATCCCCCGGAGCGTGCTGTGTGTCTGGCCCAGAGCTAGACACACTGTCGCACAGCCCCGCCTCCCAGAGTGCTGCACATGCGGGGCACTGAGGCTGCGGGGTAGGGGAACAGCGGGTCAAGGGTGAGGAGCAGCTTCCCCAGCTGGAGCTCAGGACCCGCCAGACCACCCTGCATTAGGATGTGCCTGGGCACACCCAGCACACCCCGTGCGCACGCCTATTGTCCACGGGATGCTCTTTGGATCAGAATTCACTTGACAGCTGCTTTATCTGCCATGTGTCACTCTCAACATGTGCCAGTGTGTGGGGAGGAGGGGGAGATATTGATCCCACATATTAGATCCCTTACAATTTGGTGGTGTTCTGCTCTTTCTGAGTTCGCCTTTCCTTTGTTAATGGATTCTATCTCCATCAGCAGAGGGTGTCTTCTTCCTGTATTTCTCCCCTACAGCTATTATTCCTTCCTTTTGACAATAAGAGTGAATAATCTGCTGGCAGCATAATTCCACATGATTTACTCTTTGTGACATTCTTCTTCTGGCTCACCCGCCTTGTGGGTGAATAGCAATGTGTTATGTCACAGCCAAACATACCCCATTAGTGACGAGGTAGAAAGAGAAACACCACTGGGTAATTGGAGCCTCCCAGTAAAATACCATATAAAATGTGTCAACACACTTTAGACAGCACATCTGTAATGAGATGGTTAAAATAACCTGGCCTGTTCTTACCTCTTTCAACAACTCAATACACAGAGAATAAGCATTGGTATTTAATGGGGACTGAGAAATTTGGCAGCTCCAAAGGCTTTCTATATTTGTATTTGTCATGGGCTCTCAGTGAGAGAGATTAAAAGAAACCCAGACATTGATTTTCCAGCCACTAACATGCTTATTAACAACAGAGCAAATGCTGCAGTAGTTGTGAATGTGAAGTAAGCACGTAGGTGTTTCCTCACATAGGACCATACACTGTCTAGTGTGAGAAGATGTTGGAGTTTCCTGCAGAAAGCTCTGTGTAACATCCAGTTTCCCCCAGCAAAAAATCCATTTCTATGTGGTACAATGCTGTCAGGATTGCCTCCCCACTCTGAACTCTAGGGTACAGATGTGGGGACCCGCATGAAAAAAGAAATAGCCCTCCAAGTTTATTTTACCAGTTTGGGTTAAAATGTTTTTCCCCAGAAGACAATTTCGTCTGTGTCTGGACCTAGTATGCTGCCACTATCAAGTGAGAATGTCTCAAAAAACTATTGGACATAGGCCACTTGAAGCCCCTCTTTCTCTTTCCACAAAACCCCCAAACTTATTCCATCCCTGGGAAGCTTGAGAGAAAAGCCTCGCCTGATCCTGCGAGACGTGCCCAATCCAAAACCAGGATCTTACACAATGGAAGACAAGCAGTCAGATTCTTAAAAGAAAGATTTTAATAAAAGAAAAAAAGAAAGGAATAAATCCCTTATAACCATCAATAGAACAGCATCTACCATAATCAACAAAAGAATCAAGAACCCAAACCGCTCCCCCGAGGCAGCTTTCTCCCACTGTTGATATCTCTGCTGAATTTCCCAATATCAAGAAGCACCCAGCCAACACTCACCACTGAGAATCCTCCAAGTGATAAAAAAAACCAAAACAGATTAAACTTACTATTTGACAACCTTACTTCATAGAAAGTTTATAGTTACAGTGAAAGAAATAGCTGTGATTCATCCCATAGCCGAGTTGAACAGAGAGAGACCCAGAGAGAAACTGAAACTCAAAATCTTTTGTCTCCTGAGGAAGTTCTCATTGGTCAGTTCTGCTTCTCCCCATCCCCAGGCTTGGGATCTGGTGGCTGCAGTGAAGGGACCAATCAGGATGCAGAGACAGCTGTTTCTGAGCTGTAACATCTGCACCACAAAAATCCTGGAACTTTGCCTCTTTTTTGAAAAATTCACCCAGACAGAGGGTGGAGGATCAAAAATGAGGAAATGTCCAGCAAAATTCAACATGTGATAAGCCTGTCTATGCTGAGGATTTGCTCTAGTGTTAGCTACACCTGTTTCATGTATAGCATGCTGGCTAAGGAGGCAAGAGGACTCCATGCTTATAAAATGAAACTGGCTTTTTACAGAAGTGCTGCACCTGCAGCTAGCATTCAAGCCATGTGCACACAGACTGACTTCCTGGTGCTTCGCTCATACTCTTCCATCCTGCAAACTGTGCTCCTTCCTCCAAGTTCCATTTAGGTTGCTTCAGCACTGGAACAAATAACCCCTCTATGGACGGGCCCTCCATCTCCCCTCTGTCTAAGGCTTGCACATGCCTGTGTGAATACTGTGGCAGGACAGACACCGAATGAGCTGAGTGTTTGCTTTTGCTTCTGTTGTCAGGCTGTGAAGAGTTACTGAAGGATGTGCTGGCTGTCGAAAACCCTGGGTGTCGGCACTATGAACCAGAGTATGTGGATTACTACTATCAGGTAAGAGAGTGACTGATTCTGACTCATGCTGGTGGGCTGAGAGAGCTTTCTGGATGATTCATAGAAGGATCACAGTAAGTCCTCTCACTTTACACCTGGTCTGTTGCCTTTTCCTTTACCAAATAAAAACGAGGGGAATTTCCTCTTTGATATTGCTTTAGCTATGCCTGAGGATTAGTGATCTAGATCCAGTAAAGCCCTCAGTTTTTTTACCACCTATTTTTCCCCTCAAAGGTATTGTTGCTTTTACACACCTCCACCGCAGGTTGCATCGACACTGGTGAGTTATGGCCCATAATTCAGCACTCCAGCAGGCGCAGGAATAGCAGAAGCTGTAGTGTACACAGGGCTCTGGCATTTTATCACTCTGTTGTCTAACCTTGTTCAGAGGAAGCTTCGATGACGTGGTGTAAAAATGCCTGTCTCCTATCTACAGAAGCACTGCCACGGTTGAGACCACTGGTGGAGCTGAACTGGTAACAGCACACTGGTGGAAGACTTCTCTCCAAAACCCAGGTGAGGATGAGACCAGTCTGGGTAGACAATACAGAGGGAAATATGCTTAAGCACTGTGTACCTACAACGTCCTGCGTGGCTACCACCAGTGGGTCCTAAATTCGCCAGGGTTGCCACTAAGGGCTTGTCTTCACTATGTGCAGTAGCAATCAGTCCTTTGGCGATCGATTTATAGCATCTCGTCAGGATGCGATAAATCGATCTCCAGTGGCGCTCCCGTCAACTCCGTAACTCCAGCTCGCCAAAAGGCACAAGCTGGAGTCGACGGGGGAGCACACCGCTGCCGCCGTGAGGACGGCAGGTAAGTCGGCTGCAGATACGCCAACTTTAGCTACATTATTCACGTAGCTGAAGTTGCGTATCTGCATTCGATCCCCCTGCCTAGTGAAGACCAGCCCTAAGTGATCATAGCCCTGGCACATGCATAGAAGGCGATGATCCAACTCCAGTGCAGACAAATTCTGGGGCTGACTAACACCTTGCTCTTGTGTTATAGAAGACCCTGATTTATCTTCTCTGTAGCGTGCATTTTCTGTACACTTCTACCGTGTCCTCTCTGATTAATCTCCTCTCTAAAGTAAACATTCCCCATCTTTTCAATTGTTCTTTGTATGTGAGTTTTGCAGGCCTTTAATCCTTCTCATTACCCTTCTCTGAAGCCCATCTATTTCTGCAATATTCTTGTGAAATGGGGTGACTAGTACTAGAAGAATTAGGATTGGAGGGTGTTGGCAGCCCTAGCAAGGGTTAGGGTTCAGGCTGGTTGGTTTCCCTAGGTTAGGGGTGCAGCTGGTATAGGGTAAGGTTAGGGTGAGCCCTAAGCTAGTTACGCTAGAGGCCTGTAGGTTGATGGGTTAGAGTTTAGTCACATAGTGAACACCAAGGCTACGTTCAAGGTTGGGGCTAGTACAGGGTACTGGGGTTAGGTTAGGGTTGGAGCCATCAAACCTACCAGATACGGGGTTGCAGTCACTCAGGGTTGCAGCAGGCTGGGGTTAGAGCCTGAAGGTGGCTCTGGTCTACTGTTAGCACTATGGCTGGTAAGTGGCTTTGGGCTAGTGTTAGGGCTGGCGCCAAGCTAGGAGCAGACAGGTGGCCTTGGGGTAGAGCAGGGACCAGTCAAGGGTCCTTTGTTAGGGTTTGAATTGGAGCCCGTAGGAGGTTGGTAGAGGTGCAGCACAGAATCTCACCCTAGGAGTCTTTCCACTGCCTTCTGCCGGCTTGAGATCAGTTCCCATATGGACCGAGAAGGCAGCGCACAGTGTGTTTCCCTCCCACTTAATAATCTGCATTGCTTCTGCCAAGGTTCCCTTGCATTCCTCTTTTCTACAGCAGAAATCAATACGTCCCAGGCTGACTGTGATGAGATCGTTTTCTTCCATTTAATGAGCCGTCGAGGTTGGTTGATTTGCAAGGATTTTCATTATGTAGGAATTTTCCCTTGGTGGTTCATATAACAGCCCAAAGCAGCAGCTGCACAGGGCCTTGCGGAATGGGAGGACACTGCAGGGCTCAGGTGCTCGCAGTAGTGTACACAGCTGAGTACCTGCTTAGTCCCGGCACTTCTGAGATTTACCTAACCCAGAGCCACCCCCTACGTTGTTGGGCCCAAACCCTCCGCTTGGTTGCCATCACCTGATGCTGGGCCACAAGGGCTACGTCCGCCCAATCTTCCCCGGAGAGATGAACACGGTGCTGTACCTCTGCGGTTTGTGAAGAAGGGATTGACTCCACCTCCCTCTTCCCTTGTGCCGTGGAACTGTCCTGAGTCACCTGCCCAGGACACCTACGACTGCAGGATTTGGGGGCAGGATTTGAGCCTTAATGTTGGTTAGAATAGGGTGGAGTCACTGGTACTTATTTGTATTATTGTTTCTTTGTGCTGAATAAGAACAATGGTTCGTTTCCTATGTGGGCAGCATAGGAGTGAGGATGTCCTTACCTCTTAATGTCCTTGCTTCTCAAGCTCGTTGGTTTTGTAACTGATGAGCTTGACGGCAACCCTCTCTGGTACCGTGACCCAGATTCCTTGTTTAGATGGATGCTGGGTAGACACTATGGAAGGACAACTCAGAAATGAAAAGCAGGGGGCTTCCTCAGACCTGTACCACTGCCACAGGGACATTTGAAGGCAAGCAAAGCGCTCTTTAAGCATTGAGTTCTCAGCCTTGGGATTGCCGGAGTGCTGCTGTGACGTGCTCCATTCAAAGCAATGCCGAAAAGGGATTTCTCAGCCTTCTAGAAGACTGCAGTCGTGAGACAGGCTCAGCTGCAAAATGTAACATTTCTGCAATCTAGCGGCTGAAAGACGCCTGGGAAGAAAGTTACCTTTGCTGCTAACACTGGTAGCAAATGGGAAGTCGTCTTGGAGCTCAAGTGGCAAAGATGCTGTACTCAGATCCTTGATTTAGACCTTAGTGTGGACAGATTGCACCTGGACTGGAAAAAAATGCACTCACCAGGTTCAAAATGGGCGCTTTTTGCAATGCTGTTATGGAAACTTTGCTGGCAGTACTGGGAGGGCCCACAATAGTTCCCAAGCACCTGTAGTGTAGACAGCGGGCTAGATTCACCTTCATCAGAATCCAAGCGCCTTCCCTGCCCCCCTCCCAAGACGGAAAGTCTGTCTGGGAAAAGGACACCGTGGCACAAGCTACTTGCTCCCCCCACCCCCCCAGTCTGGCAGAGGACTCAGCTGACAGAGCCCTGTCCAGCCAGGCAGAAGAAGAGAGACTAATTTGAAGCTCTCTTGGAACTGCACTTTGTAAGTGCAGTTTTGAAAACATTCAGTAGATGTCAGCATAAGACCAGAGAAAGTCCGCTGAGTGAGCACTTCTGCTTCCTCCACCCTTGTAATGACCCCCAGCTGCTGATCCCCCAAAGAACAGAAGAGAAAACAAGTTACTTTTGATGTGCGCAGGGATCTGGGCCTATCAGCAAGAGTTTCATTCCCAGTTCCCTATGAAAATGTACTGACTCCTGACAGGTGGCCTGGGTTCCTTAGTGAATGCAAAATTTTGGTGACGCAGGCAGTGTTATAGGTGTCTCTCACGGCCTCAAATGAGAGTTGCCCTTCTAATTTGCTTTGCACCCTCCTATCTGCATCCCACTTCTAACTCTCAGGAGTGCCGTGAGGGGAAGGAGCAAGAGGCAGGATGCATGAGCTCTGCGGCTGCATTGAGGGGGGCCAGAAACAGGATAGTAAGAAGTTGGGGCATGAGACATGTCCTCTTTATTCCACCCAGAGAGTTGCACTCATGCTAACTCTGGTGCTCAGCTTGCGTCTTTGTTGTGATGCTGACTTGGATTTAAAGGCCTGGCCTGCTGGAGGAAGGAGGAAAAATAATATCCTTGCATCACAAGTTCCCTTCTCAAACCCTACCAGGGTGTTGCCTTGCCCTCTCCTCCCAAGTGTCCACTCTGCATAGAGCTGCCCAGCTTCAGCGCAAAGGTGGACGTGTGAGAGGAGTTGGAGACAGCGCTGAGAAGTGAGGTGGCATATGTCGGAGCTTGAGAGATGCACCGATCCAGCTGTGTGCGCAGGTCGAGACAGACAGGGAGGAAGAAACTGCTGAGCATCCGGTTTTTAATCTCAGCCAATCGGGTGCAATTAATGTGACCTGATATTTAAATCCCCAGATAGCAAGAGTTTTATTGCGGTTTGTTTTACACCTTCTAAAATGGTCCCTTTTTACATTAACAGTGGCAATGCTTCAGGGTTTTGTCTGGGGAAACTGGGCCATCTTTTGAGTGAAAACAGAACAAAAAATGGGAAACTTTTTAAAACTTTTAAAAATTGTGTTAAATGTGCAGTTTTAAACATAGCATTTTTCAAAGTGCAAATGACCATTTTACAGGACTTTTTCACCAGGAAAAAACACTTTAGTCATGCAATGGCCGCGACTAGGGGGATGTGTGACATTTCATGCAACAACAAAAAGTCATCCTGTTTTCTCTCTCACTCGTTAGCCATTAACAACATTTGATTGTCATAAGGACAGAACCACTGAACTCTCTGTGTAAGGGAAGAGGAAGAGTTTAGAGAACAGTATTTGGTGTTGGTACTTGTCCGGGTGTTTGAGATTTGGGGTAGGTGATGTTATGGTTAACATAACACAAGAGGGTTCTTTTGACTAAATACAATCCGGCAATATCTGATTCCTGGATGGTGCACTGTCTGCGGTGGAGTTATGATGGGTTACAACTAACTATTGTACACCACTCTAGGAGCTTGGTCCCATTGACTTCAGTGAGCTTTCGGTCAGGCCGTGAAGGAGTGAGTTATTCCCATGGAGATACAATGGTTCCCTGTTGTTACCTTTTGTAGATAAAGCTCTTCCAAGGAAGAGAAAGGAAGGGATGTCCAGTGCTTAGAGCACTAACCTAGACTGCAAAGTGCAGGTTCAGTTCCCTACTTCGCCACATACTTCTTGTGGTGCTCAGATCTGGTGGTGATGATGATAGGGGTCATGTAAGTGCCTAAGAAAATTAGATGCACAGATAAGGAAACTGATCTTTTAATATATGCTGGAGTAAAGTACTTATGGGCCTGATTCTCACATACGCTAAGACCCCTTAACATTTACATTAACAACCACTTTAAAGTCCATTTGCAGCACCAGAGAGCATAAGAACAGCCATATTGGGTCAGACCAGTGGTCCATCTAGCGCAGGATCCTGTCTTCTGGCTGCGGCCAATACGAGGTGCTTCAGAGAGAATGAACAGAACAGCCAGTCATCAAGTGATCCATTTCCTGTTGCTCAGTCCCAGCATCTGGCAGTCAGAACCTTTGCCATCTTGGCTAATAGCCATTGATGGACCTATCCTCCATGAACTTTTCTAATTCTTTTTTGAACCCAGTTATACTCTTGGCCCTTACAACATCTCCTGGCAATGAGTTCCACAGGTTGACTGTGTGTTGAAGTCTTTGTGTAACTGAGAATTCAGGTCTACATATTTTTAATCCGGGGGGAAAACAGGAAGTCAGTAGGTGGCTTTAAGAACAGAATGTAAATACTCTGTTTTCTAGAAATTAAGATATCAGCCCTTCAGTTTCTTTCCCAGTGACTGTGGGTTCGGAACCTGCTGTCCTTACTCAAATTGGAAGTTAGTGTGAAATGTATTGAGTAAGGACTGCAGAATTTGGCCATGGTGAGCATCTACTAGGGTCTCAGAGACATAGGTCCTCTTTTCATTGGTTGACATTTGAAAAGGGGAGAGCCCGCTGCTAAAAATGCGGCAAGAGAGCTGTGGTTTAGCTTTGGTTTTGTAGAAACTCATTGGCCATGTTTTTCAAATCCAAACAAAGGGTGATTTGGATCCATTTTATCAGACCCACCAATGCTTGGAGAAGAAGAGGTGTTGAGATACAAGTCTTGGGCTTTGTCAGATCTTTGCAATGGGAAAACCAAAGTGTTTTGATTTTTGCAAAACTTTGCCAGTCATGTTTGGGTTTTGCAAAAACAGAGGGGGCTTGGATCCAGCTTCCAAATTATCCAGGTAACCAACATTCCTAGCAGGAAGAGGAGTTGGATAAAAGGTTCTGTGTCTAGTTACCACTGACATCAGGCATTTGTACAAGCATCTGAAAGGCTTCTTGAGACAAGATAGAAGACTCAATACGAAAATAAGTGAGCAGTTGTCTTCTCATCCAGAATCAATACACAAATACTATATGTGAACTTATTCCTTCTTGGGGAAATGCAAGATATGGCAGCAATACCGTTTCTATTTTAAATCCTATTAAATGGGGCAGTGTGGTGGGCTCTGTTTGTTTTGTTATTTACAGTGCTGGATTTGATGTGTTGGTCATTTCCTTGCTGCTCTAGTCTGTAAATACAATAGTCAATCCGCCTCTTAACAAGGTACGGGCTGATTGTTGTGTATCAAAAGAATGAGCCGCCTTTTCAGTCCAGAGTGTAATCACCAGTTTGCCAAGTGACTAATTATACAGTACGAACAGTAGAAAAATTGTTGAAACATGACAAATAAATTGTGTTTGGCTCTGGGATGGAGCTTGGCATACCAGTTGATTTGCCTCTTGTCAAATATTTTCAGTAGCAATTAGAGGTTCCCCACTGATTTCTGAAGCTGGAAATGGCTGCCTGATGGGTATTTGCTGACACCAGGCTCGAGAGAGAGAGAGAGGTACCCTACATGCTAGAAAGAAATTAGGGTCTGGATGGGGTTTTTTCAGTAGTCCATAGGGGGAACAAATGTACCACTTTGAAACACAGCTGGAATGAGAAGAGTGGGAGTGTCCATTTGCACAGACTGGGCTGCCTTTCTCTATTTGTTGAAAATGGGGAACCGGGAAAGAGTTGAATATTCTGTTGGTTTCACTCTTCAGGCTTCCAGGGTATCCAACATGTCCTTCCGTTTTCTTCAGTGAATCTCTTTCTTCTTCTGGGGGTGTCTACACTAATGGTTTATCCCAGTAGTCACGAGGTGTGCTGCCAACTTGGATGTTTCAAATATCTGCCAGCTTTGGAAAGTGGACAAAATCATCATCTTGAGTAGCCTTGCCAGGATGTTTTCATGTCCCTTCCTATTTACATTTAGTTTGGGGTTTCCAGCATCTTTCTTTTGGACAGGGAACCAGGCCTGGAAGTGTTACCAATAGCTCTACCTCTGGTCTATCATTGGTCAGCCAGAATGTTGGAACCCAAGTACCCCATGTCCCGGGTGGGCTTATATAACCTGTACTGCTGGCTAGATTAAAGCTAGCTTGGGTATGTCTCTGTATACTGCAGTCACACAGCCCCATTGCAGGGTAGTTGTGCATTAGAAATGTCTTTACCATCATGGCTGGTACAGTTTAGGCCGTTGAGCTACCGGGTTTATAGGCAAAACTACTTAACCTATGGTTGTTTTACATTAAGCCCAGTTGTCACCCAGCTCTGAATTGGAGACAGATCCTATCTCCTGCCTTCCTGGAATATACTGACAAAGACACCTCATCTTGTACCATTTTACTTGCTCTGCCTCTGTCAGTGGAAATACCTTCCCAAGGAACTGGGAGAAAAACACCGGAGGTAAGGTAAAGAGAAGCTACATTAAACAACATAGCGAGTCAAAGATTTCTTTATTCCAGTCCTGTCTGTCCTTATCAAGCTCCACTTTTCCACCACCCCCACTCTTTTCTTTGCTGTTTTTTTAGCTCAGATGATGTTTCCAGCCTAGCAGATATATGGCATTTAAGTATCATATCTGAAGTCCCCTGTTCCTTCCTTGGCCCAAGATTCTCACGGTGTTTACAGTACACTGCAATCCACGCAGCGTATGTTTTTGAGCCCCAAGACGATTGCTTTTCTACTAGCCTGCTAATATATCCGTCCACCTCATGCTGTGGAGCTCAGAGGAGACGTAGGGGTAGAGTGTCAGTTTGTGATCTGGTCTATAATAAGGGGTAATGCATCATTGTCTTTTCCCCAGAGCAGCCTGGGCGTGAGATGGTTACTCAGGGAGGCAGCAGTAGTGCCCGCCTCCACACACCACCTGCTGATGTGCCTCTGCTCTGCTTCATGGTGCTCACTTGGTGCCAGCTGTGGAATGGCTCCTGTGATGTGGACACATGGGAACAGATCTGACACCCTCTGTATTTCACTGCCATCCCTTGAATTCCAGCCCCGCCTACAGCTGAAGTCAAGCACACTGCCTCTAGTAATGCACAGGGGCGTGAGGCCCTTCTCTCCATGGATTTTACTGACACCTCACTGCAATGCAAGGTCTGCAGCTTTGCCAGTGGAAAGGGAGCACATCGCATCTGACACATTCAGTTGCTCACAAGTGGGCGGGTGGGGAAATGATGGCCTGGCTGACTCATTCACGGTGGGCTGGATTGTGCTGTGCCCCTGAGTGGGTGGCAGGACAGGTGAGGATGCCCTCGTGTGACCTTTGCAGGAGTGATACCCAGGCATGGTCTTGCAGCCCTGTGAGAGTGAGGATTCGGGAAACCAGGGCTGGTTGGCCCTAGGAGGAAACCTACAGTGAATCAAACCTCGTCCAAAGACACTAGGGTATGGAGAAGGGCTCATCCAGATCTGTACTTTGTTGCCTTGATTTCCAGATAGGCCATGGCAAAATTTGAGATCTGAATTCTCTCAAAGGTTGCTGAAGATCAGATCCGGACAGAGCCTTTCTCTCCGTTACTCGGTATATTTCATGGGGAGGCAGGCAGCTCCTGGGATTCTGGTCTGTATTACTATTACTGCTGTTCTCTTAGGGCATGTCTGCACTGCCGTTTTATAGCCCCGCAGCCCAAGTCAACTGACCTGGGCAAGCCACAGCCATACGACTGGTCTTTTATCCCATAGTAGATGTACCTTAGGGACCCAGTCCTGCAAGATGTTCCTTGCCCTCAACTTCCACTGACTTGAACGGGATTTGAGGGTACTCAGCATCTTGTAGGATCGAGCCCTTGGGGTTCATTCCAACTCCTGGCAAAAGCGATACACAGACTCCATTGATGGTGGGAGTTAGGTTTGGTCCTCAGTTGCTTTTGGTTTGTTTCAGACGTGGTGCAATGGGGTCTACAGGCCCCTCATTGAAGCAGGGAACTTTCCTGGACTAGACCCCGCCCCTCAATGTGTGCAAGGCATATTAAAGGACACTGGTAGCCTAGGGGAGGGGAACTGAGCTCCGTGTGGCACCTGGAAGCCAGGCAGATACTGAGAGCTGTGCAGAGAATGGCAACCACTTGGTGAGGGCTGCTCTAGTGGCAGGAACTTGGGTCCCCCCCATCTTTGGGTTTTGAAAGTTTGGAGAGAGATTGATCGACTGACCTGGGCACTAAGACACTGAGGGGAGTCGGCTAAGCCAGTGGCCACACCCCAAAGGGAGGTGCTCCAGGCTCGTAGGAAGTGATCAAGGGGGTAACAATTTGGGGTGCTCAGTAACTGAGCTGGATATGTGGAGAGACTCCCTAGGGCCATGGGTTAGGATCCAGTGAAGTGGGTGGGCCCAGGTCTCCGTACCTGGTCCCCCCACTCCTTTGTAGTGACGAGCTCTGGGGGAGAAATTGGAGCATGAGGGGGTGACTGAGGCTACCGCTGCCCTCCCCCCATCTGGGACAACTAGACCAGCAGAACCTGTAAGTCCATGAGCTGACCACGAGGCCAGCTGGTCACCAGACCTTCCCGCTACACCTGGTTGTTCCCTGGCCCTCCTCGTAGGGATTCATAGCCTGAGCATAGTCTGGAAGCTCTTAAAGCTCAGCCATAATCTTTTTTACGGAAATGAGAAAAGTCCATCTCACACGGCGGTGCCAACAGGCATACGGTGCGCTTTCTCCCCCGACGATACGTTTATGGCACCCTCGGAAGGCGACGCTTTCAGCAATTCATCGTGCCTGTTTTTCCCAAGCTTCTGAAGGCGCATTAACTACAACTGCCAAGAAGCCTCTGGTGAACAATTACCCAGCGCAGCAGGGAGCGCAGCGTGGCCCCCAGTCAGGGCTAATTTCCATGGAAATTGCCTACTTTCACCTGACAATATTCTGAATTATATTTTTAATGTTTGTGGCGACATACAGGAATCCATGTCCTTTGTGTAAAACACCTGCATAAAAAATAATCCGCCTCCCTTGCTGCTTACATAAAGGGGAAGGGAGGGAGACACTTCCACAAAGAACTTGCTCAAAAC
Organism: Dermatemys mawii; assembly: GCA_007922305.1. Taxonomy (NCBI): domain Eukaryota; kingdom Metazoa; phylum Chordata; order Testudines; family Dermatemydidae; genus Dermatemys; species Dermatemys mawii. The sequence goes on from ML677373.1 coordinate 17,232,743, forward strand.
AACAATTGCGGCTTGGTTCCACATCTAGAGCTGGCTGGGACTTTTGCAACAAAACGGTTCTATCAGGAGTCAATTCCAGTTGGTTAAAATTGAAACTGTGGGACAGAGTCGATTTGGAGGAATTTCCCATTTCAAAATAAAAGTCAGTTTGGAACTTGTCAAAACAGCCTGTTTTGACGTTTTCAAAATGAAAAGGCTCCATTTTGGGTAGGAAATGAGTTTGGGTGTAAAAATAAATTAAATGTATCATTTAAAAGAAGGGTTGGTTGAAACGTTTTGAAATCATCTAAACACGAAACACTTTGATCTGATCCAACTTTTCTTTTCAGATTTTTGATTCACAGCAGTGGATGAGTTTGACTTTTCATCCTGATTCAGGATGGGAAATTTTAAACTGTTAACATTTTCACAGGGCAGGAAAATCATTTCCCATCCAGCTCTGTCCAGGGCATATCGGGGACCTGATCCTGCTGCTGTTGAATTTGATCCTCTTGCCTTCAGTGGCAGCAGGATTGGGCCCAAGATTCGGGGGAAGTGATTTTTTCCTTACCTTTTGTGACCTTACATAATTCAGCAGCCCACCACAGTACTGTTATATTTTTCCCCAAACGTGAGGGTCCCATTTTCAGCCAGGTCTCAGCTGAACTTCCCTTTTTGTGCCTGCATTTTTTGCATCACCAATGAATTGTGAGCACAAATCATATCGAGATGACTGAACCCTTGACTCCATCCATTTCTACCTGCACCAACAGGTGACCTGTTGGCCTCTTGTTGTGAAGGCTCATGTCAGTGGAGGTGAGAAAAATAGGAGGTTTTCTCTCCACCCAAGACTTGGCCAGACCAGATCCTAGCATCAGTTACTGAGCACGAATATTAAGGACCAACTTGTGGATGGCCCTGCTCCACAAGGAGAAGACGCAAACCAGTCTTTCTTTCCCTACCTGCTCTCACTCCTACCCAGTGTCTCTGCCTAGGATTTGCATTTGTACACATTTTTGCATCTCCTGTGGTGCCATTTTTCCATATGCATAAAGCTGCTCTTATTCATGAGCAACAGCGCTTTGCATAATGAAAGCGAAACAAGCCCATGCACAAGGGTGGGGGTGGAGGGAAGCCAGTAGTTCCTTGAATTCTAATAGCTACATCACCTCTTTCCAGTCTGATTGCTCATTGCCTTCAACAGGCAGTCTCAGGGGAAGAAACCAGGAAGAGGAGTCAACTGTTTATAAATAGATGGGGCTTTGAGGAGCACTTTGTATTACATTCAGTGTCACTGATAAAGGGTTTCCGGAAAACAGGCTGGGAAAGCAAACGCTGTTCTGTGGGCGTTTGTTGCTCTGTGGCTTGGGAGGGAGAGGGGATGGAGAGCCATGCAGGAGTGCATGAGGTGACAAGGCTTTTCAGAGACACATGCCAGGGGAGAAATGACTTGTCACAGAGCTTTTGCTGGAAAGTGATTCAGTCCCGTTGCGTTCCAGCACAATCTGAAATGGAAGCCAGACAACAAAGAGGTGAAATCACAGCGTGAGCCCAAGCCAGACCTTGCACCCAAACTGCCCCGCTCCACCACCCCATCAAAATGTTCGGAAACTCTGGTCCAGATCCTGGCATCTAAACCCATGTCGAGCAGTACATTACTCTGTGAATAGTTATGTTGACTTCAGCATGATTATCTAGTGAGTAAGGTGCTACTCAACAGGAGTAAACTCCCGTTCAGCTCTTTTGAAAATCCCTGCATTAGCCAGCAATGTCACAAAGTCCCCTCTTGGTAGACAAGTCTAAGCCACGATAACTCAGCCTGATGAACTCTTAATGTTGGGTTTGAGTTTGGCAGACTGCTTTTTGGCCAGCTCAGATTTCCACCTCTTGTTCTGCTCTGTTGACCCATCCTTAGTGGGTGCCCGTTACTTAAGAAGAAACTATATCCTGGCATCTTTCCTGTCGTTCACCACAAGAGCATCCTCAGAAATCTCGTTGGGGTTTTTTTTTCAATGTTTTTCTCCTTTGGCTCTTGTGGATGGTTTTCTTCACAGCTAGTTCCTTGGATGTCACAGAAGATGTCATTATTTTCCTTTAGCATAAGGAAGTCAGATGAATTTCTCTTGGACAGAACCTCTATTTTCAAGAGACATTATCTGCCCCGTCCCTATTTTTCATTTCTGAAGAATTTAAGATCTCAGAATCTGGGCTGATTTTGGTTGGTGCTCAGTGTTGTTGGGTTCTTTTTTTAAAGAAGATGGAGGTGTCTGTTGCCATGGTGAAGCATTCCTTCACTCCTTATTTCCCCATAGATAAACCAATTTAGAGCATTCTAAGTGCTGTGGATCGCTCTTTGGAAGGAGGCTGAAATGAGTGAGAACGGGCAATTGATTGCTTTTAATTAAGGAAGCAACATCAGATTGATTTTGTAATCCTTCAAGTAAGTGCTGTTTTGTGTCTAAATCAATATTTGCTTTTGCACTCTGTTTTGCTTTCAAGTTTCTATCTTCTGTATTGAGACAAAGTCCTCCGCTTAAAGATAAAATATTTATATATCCAATCCAAGATGTCTTGCAAATGACATTATTAATAATAGTCATGCAAATAGTTAGTAATATTGTGAGAGCACCCCCTGTGGGCTAGGTTCTTTCCGGAAATGTCCCTGCAGCCCGCGCCACTTCCCACAGCTCCCATTGGCCGGTAACGCCAAGCCACAGCCACTGGGAGCTGCGGGAGGCTGTGCCTGCAGACAGTCCATGTAAACAAACTGTCTCACCGCCTGCCAGCAGATTACCGTGATGGGCCACAGGTTGCCCACCACTTCTTTAGATGCTGTCAAAATACCAATAATAAAAGAAGCAGAATAATAGGCAATTTATATGCACGTGCGTACCTGTTTATATGTCACTACGCTGGGATTTCTTTGTGTCCTGTAGTCTTGTAGAGCTGAGATCTTGGCTTTTTCCTGTCTTTTTCCTCTCCTTTAATTCATGTGTTGTTTATTTCCTTAGTTATTAATGCCAGAACATCATTTTTTCAAAGGGTATTCATTGGAAAGGATGCAAAATTGAAACATAGGCTTTCTGGAGCAAAAAGCCCGGATTTAAGCAGGCTAATCCTTTTTAACAGGGGGGAAAATAGCTCTGTACAGACAATTCAAAAGCTGATCGATAAAGCGAAGAATCCAGGTTATTTAAAAAAAATGCAAAGGAAGATAACTGAGAAATGATGCTCTGATTGAACAAAACTCTAAATCCCTCATTGCACACACACAAGAATGGATTTGCTGCTTCTTTGTTCTCTTTTACCTTCCCTGATCAAACTGAGAAAGAAATAGATGTTATCTAGGGAAGCTTATCTCTTTCTTGGAAGGAAAAAAAACCTATGTACAGTGCAGGGAGACTTCCCACTTGGATAAGCCAACTCATGCTGCTGAATCTGCTGGGGATGAGTTTATTATACAACCACCATATTCACTGAAATGCTGTGGGTCTGAAATAGTCAAATATAGTAGCCTTCTGCGGGTCCCACCAAAGTTATCCACACAGTATTCTCAAGTTAACTAACTCATCACCACTCCTGCCTCCTGATCCAGAGAGTTTCAATTCAGCTGTGAACTTCACACATATCCCATTTGTCATAGTCTATTCCCAGCCTTTGAAGAGCCCAGTACACCTCCTACTGAAGTTAATGGAGACTCCCATTGATTAGGGTTAGGGTCAGGGCTGAATAAGGCCACTTGCTCTTTTTCCCCAATCCCAATAACTACTCACTCACCCTTTTCTGGCTGCAGTCCCCAAACACTCAGTTTGATAATATAGTTGTGATTGTCCTACCGAGGGGAGAGCACATGGCATGCCATGCCTTTCCCTTTTCCCAGGGGGGCTGCATTATGACTTCCACATCCCTATTTGCTATGCAGCACCCTTCCCAAGAAGGGAGCCAAAATTGTTTCTATTCTAGCTACATGACCCATGCCCATCACATCCCAATTTACTTTGATTTCCTTTTCTATAGTCTTCCCAATGTCTAGCTGAAATGGCCCTGCTAGATGTTTAAGTGACTCTTATGAGAGGCTGGAGCATCCAAGTAGATGGAGCATCAGGGTGGGCTTCTACGGAGCCCTGTGTCACCTTTGGCAAGTCACTTCACTGCCCTCTGCCTCAGTTTATCTCATCTGTAAAAAGGGCTAATGATACTTACCTTCCCTTGGGAAGAGCCTAGAGATCTTCAGATGAAAAGCAAAGTGTTGTTATGTCATCATATTTTAATATTAAAGCAAATGAAACCCAGTTTTAACTTAGATGTAATATTCAGCTGGCTCAGCAGAGCCGTAAGTCAGACCTTGATTATCTGGTCTATTGTTAGAAATCTTGAAGAGACAGTGAAATGGAGAGCAAGAAGAGAGGCTCAGCTCATCGGGAGAAGAACTCCTCCAATTCCAGCACGCGCTTCAGCTAAGCCAACCAATTTCTAACTGGAAAAAAAAATAGGCCAGCGTTGAAGGGAAGATTTAGGAAGCATTCTTAAGGGATTTGTCCGACTCAGTGGCTGAAATAGCATGAAATTGCAATTAAAAATTAAAAAAAGATACAGGTTATTTGACCTTTTAATCAGAGAGGGAGAAAAACCCTGCCTAGAGTAAGAGCGCAAGAGAAATGCTGCTGCTTCTGCCAGGACTTTTAGTGCCAATGAATGGCTTTTTGGAAAAGCTCATTTTAAACTCAGTTTACAGAAGGAAGGAAGCTGCTTTCCTTCTGTGTAGCGTGGGTCACTTTTAGAACCCCACTGAAAGGCAGAAAAGAGCCAAGAATAGCTGTTGTTCTTGAGTTATATTATGGTCATGCCCAGAAGCCCCAAGTGAAATGGACAGGGGGGAAGGGCATTGTGGTAGTCTCTGTTCAAATACATAGTGAGAGACAATCTTACTGTATAGTCAAGGAATAGAAGATGAGATGGAAATACAGAGCAGCAAAGTGACTTGCCCAGGGGCACCTGGCACGTCATTGGCAGAGCTGGGAATGGAATCCAGATCTCCGTGGTCCCAATCCAGTGATCTATCCATTAGAATCAGGACATTTTAAATAAAGATGTAATATTTAGGCAAGCTTTCCTATCCATGGTGAGGTGTGGGGGCTATTCCTCTATCTATGCAAAAATAGTCTCATTTAAGGTAACCTGGAGGAATTGTTCCACTGATACATGTGGAATTTAGTGTTCACCTTCCGCTCACATTAGCATTAACGGAAGGTAAATGTGTAGATGTTTTAGGCATGCTGAGGAGTAAATAGAACCTCTGTGTATTTTTATATCTCCCTGACCAGGGGGTGATTTTATTAGTATTAGTTGGTGTATTTAACTATTTGTTGGCAGTGTGCACGCCTTCAAAAATGGTTGCTTCACCTGAGTATTTCATTGCCGTGTCCTTATTGCTCTCAGCCTTCAAGAAAGATTCTGTAAGGAGAGTGGGACATGAGCTGTATGATCAGGAGGTGAAAGATATGGTAAGAGACCCTCCAGTGTTTCTGGACAAGTCTAATGGATGGAAGAAGTGAACCTATCCAAAGAGTGAAAATCTTTAAGGATTCATTAAGAGCTGTGAGCCAGATCTGTCTGCTGGCATAAATCACCTGTGTATCTGTTTAACTTTTGTTTCCACTTTATAAACTTCTATAATTGTCAGCCATAGTTTTTCCCATAATCTCTAATTTTAAACCTTATAGCTTCAGTCCCTGCAAAAGATTCATTTTCTTGTACAGCTAAACATTAATTTCTAAAGCAAAATGGCCTGCAACATGTAGATCTCCAAAAAGGGCCTGTTTCCATAATCTGCAGTTCAGACCAGTTTGTCTCGTGGGATTATCTCTGCAAAAGCTTTTGTGTTGTGCAAAATACTTTGTAGATAATGTTCATCAGGTTGTTTGGATATTTTTCTGTTGCTGTTTGGCCTGCTGCTCCGAGTTCTTGCAATGTGTTCAACTGAATTTCATCTCAGTGCATCGCACAGAGAGCTGACATCAAGTATTCACCCAGAGACTGAACTGAGAACTAATGACCCACTTTCCCTTATGCACATAATGTCCTTTGTCCTTGTATAGTGGAGAATTGTGCCTATACTTAGTGTATGTTCAAAGTTGAGCACCGAGTGTTGAAATCATCCAGGGGAGGAAGCTCATTTTAAAATATATACACAGAGATATAATGGTGTAGGGGAAAAGTCTCCAAAGCCTCAGGGAAGCAAATTTAAGGTCACCAAAAATTATTAAAAGTGGGGGAGAAAAGGGCACAAGAGGATAAAAGAAAAATGAAAACAGAGTGTGAGATAAAAGGATAAGCAGTTAGGAGAAACCTGCATCTTAATTACGGTGGATCTTCCTTTCCTGGCCTGTTGTATATGGAGAAGTGGGTGTGGATGTTGTGTTGGTGTGGTGTTCTGCAGATGGCCTCACAATTGCCTGGGACATGTTTAATTTTATGATCATTATACTTATATGGTGCCACGTATCCCAAAGCACTTTACAAATTGGGAGGCAAATTCTGAAGTTCTCACTCTGGCAAAACTCCCATTCAGTGAGGGCTAAGAACTTCAGAATTTGATCCAATGTGTCTGAAGCCAGTGGCTATAGTGGAAAATCAGTGTTCATATTCTGCACACAGTAATAATTTGACATGTAAGAAACACTGATATTCTCACATTTTTATACAGCAGAAGCCACAATGAGCCTGGATCATTTACTTCCTGTTTGTGAACTGATTATCATGAGCAGTGTAGAAATTTTCTCCTGCTGACAATAACTCATCTTAATTAACTAGCCTCTTAAAGTTGGTATGGCAACTTCCACCTTTTCATGTTCTCTCTCTCTCTCTCTCTGTGTGTATGTGTGTGTGTACATATGTCTTAGGTTTCTAAAGACGATAGTAGCTACTATAACAGGCAAGCTTTAGATGTCCTTTAGGGCTAACCCATGATAAACAGCTGGGAACCCCTTATTTATGCTTAGAAATCTTTGCCTCTCAGAGTTCAAGGGGTAGAATTTCTCCTTAACGGTGACTTTTATTCCCTTCCCCTTAGTGTTCAAGCTGTGATGGGATGCGGGTTTGTCCCCTTGCCCTCTTCTAGGATGTGGGGGAAGCAATCAAAAATGTCTTTTGTCCTCTGATATTCCACAATGGCTTGTCTGGGGTCTATAGGCCTTCTTTTGTTGGAGAAACTAGTATTTCACACTTAGTAATGCTTCTCCCCTGACTGTGGGGGAGCCTTAGCAAACATTTTTATAGTTTTATAGAGGAAACCCTTAAATATTACCTTATAACGTGGGATGCAGACATTATAAGTAAGATTAATACATGCAGCATCCTACAAGCATTTCATAATGTCTTAACGCTAAACACATTCTTATCATTCTAATGTCTTTTTTAACAATACAGTACTAACACAAGGGCAAACCAGACTGGTGTCCAGCTATGCATTTGTCAACGTTCAGTGAGGCCCAGGGGACTTGACATGAGCTGGCATCTGGTCTACCAGCATCACGATGCACTTACAATTTTGTGCATGCAATTTCTGCCTGTTGGACCACTTGATTGTGTGCGCAAAATTGTGTGCAAGTATCCGTGTACTATCTAAGCTATATACAGTGGCTACTGCTTGTGTTTGCTAGTTGTTTCTAAGAGTATTTCAAGGCTTCTTTTTAAGAAATAGCCATTCTGAATCTCATTAATATTCTGCCTCAGATGACAATAAATTTAAGACAAAGCACTTGTTTTATATGTACACCTAAGGCTAGAGCAGGGGTCGGCAACCGTTCAGAAGTGATGTGCTGAGTCTTCATTTATTCACTCTAATTTAAGGTTCCGTGTGCCAGTAATACATTTTAACATTTTTAGAAGGTTTCTTTCTATAAGTCTACAATATATAACTAAACTATTGTTGTATGTAAAGTAAAGAAGATTTTTAAAATGTTTAAGAAGCTTCATTTAAAATTAAATTAAAATGCAGAGCCCCCCCATACCGGTGGCCAAGACCCGGGCAGTGTGAGTGCCACTGAAAATCAGCTCTTGTGCCGCCTTCGGCACCCATGCCATAGGTTATCTACCCCTGGCCTAGAGTTTCCAAAGAGCCTAAGGAAATTAGGCCCCCCAGCTTCTTACTGAATTTTAGTGGGATTATGTCACCTAACTCTTACATTTCTTTGAAAATCTCAGCTTAAACTATTTCAGTGTTTGTCCCTTTACATTCCTGCCTTTTTAAAAAATGAGCTTTGACAATTGGGCGCAAATGCTTACAAAGAGAGAATTATAACGTAATACTAACTTAACTAACTTAACTAACTTTAAGTGAATTCTGTGAAGTCTTAGGGAAGAGACCTAAATAATTAACGAAGCCTGTATCTCAAGGTGTCTTTGCTGAGATCAGTTCCTAGCGGGGGAGTAACTCACGGTATTTTCTAAGAATAACGATTGCTTTCCATAAAATATTTGTTTGTCTCAGCTCTCTTGAACACAAAGTAGATCAATGACAAGTTACTTTACGATGCAGTCTTTACAGAGCTAATAAAGCTTCTCTAGGAATTCTCAGGGCTTTCGTTGCTTGTGAGCCGGTCAATGGGCAGATGACTAAATCAAAGTGGTTTTATTTCAACAGTATTTTCAAATATCTTGTTCTCGACATTGCCTTGATTGCAGATATTTAACTTGCAAAACCAATTAGGAGATGTTTTTGGAAATTATTCTGAGCAGGAAGCTTTGTCGTGTGTGCTCAGCTCCTTGGCACTGAATTCAAAAGGGTTTTTACCTGTTGACTGCTATATTTCCTTGCCTGTTGAGGGATCTTGAGTAATGCCAATTCAGATCCCCACACTGATACGAGTTCATACAAGCCAGTGTTATCAGGAGACGTTTGTAAGAAGACAGGGTCATCCCATCTTGTAGGAAATGGTAGAGGACGTAGAGTTCATCTGCAGAGCCGCCACAGAACCTGGCCCTTGGGATGGTTTGTATCCTTGAGTCAGAAAGACCTGTCTGCAAAGCAGTGTTTTGCTATTGGAATGTACCGGTATTGACTGAATTTCTGTGATTTCTCAATCAAAATTCTTAAGGCAGGACAATCCTGGACCATTCCCTTTAGGATCATTATTACAGCTGGTCAGAAATGGGTTTGGTTTTGAAAAATTAAACAAACCCAGAGAAGTTAATATTTGTTGACATGTTTTTTTTCTTGGTTTCATCAAAAAAGCTGAAAATAGCACAGTTTGGCTGAAAACCTCAAAATGTGCCCAGTTTCATTTCTTTTTAATGATCTCCGAGTCACCTCCCAGGTTGAAAATAGATATTTCCTGTGGAAATTTCCATTTAAAAACAATTATCTATCAGAAAAGCAAGTTGCTTCATGAAGCTTTCTCTGTGAGCATTCACTCTCCTGTGCAGATTGGCTGTTTACTCTGACCCCTTCCCACCTCTCTCTTCACAATCAGCAGCCCCATCCCTCCCCTTTCTTTCCATCTAGCTAATCCCCTCCTCAACTAACCCCATTGAAAGGATTTAAATAACAAGACAAAACTAAAAAATTACAGCACTAACCTGGTGTTTGCAGCCATACCATCATTCATTCTGCTTGTAGGTTCTCTCCAGTTCCCCTCCCTTGTGTCTGCAATCGATTTAGATTGAAGTTCTCTAGGGCAGAGACTGTTTTGGATGCTAAGTTTGTACAGTGCCTCACACAATGGGGACCCTTTCTCGTTGGTCACAAAGCACTACTGCAATCAAGGTAATTAATCAAAAAGGTGAGGCTGGTTCAGGGGGATTGGGTAATTGAGGTACAATGAAGTCCTAAAGTGAAAAAGAGGTGATTAGATGGGTGAATGGCAGGTAAGTTTAGCAGATCTGTTGATTAGCGTGTGGCTTTAAATATTGTCAGGGGTTCCCAGAGCATGACAGTCTGCACACTTAATATGTTTGTTATCATAATAAACCAATCAAGTCAGAAGTGACTCCATGAAGTTACCTGGGTGTAAAATAAGTATGAGAGGAGAATGAGCATCAAGGGCCAAATTCTGCCCTCAGAATTTGATGTAAAGCTTCAGAAACACCACAGAGCTAACGGGAGCTGTTGGTGTGCTGCACCTCTGCAAATGAAGCCATATTTAGATGCCTAAAGATGGATTTAAGGGTCTAAGCCATGGGGTGGGCAAACTATGGCCCTGCAGGCCCATCCTGCCTGACCCCTGAGCTCCCAGCCTGGGAGGCTCCCCCAGCCCTTCCCCCACCTTCCCCACTCCCCGAGAACCTCACCGTGCCACGCGGGCAGCGCTCTGGGGGATGGAGGGGGGTGACGCGGCACACTTCTGTGGCTCAGCAGGGCAGCGTGTCTGGCTCCAGCTGGGCAGCTCCCAGACACACTGATCTGAGCGATGTGGTAAGGGGGCCGGGGGTGGGGGGGTTGGATAAGGGCAGAGGGACCCGGGGGGCAGTCAGAGGACAGGAAATGGCAGGGGACTGGATAGGCATGGGAGTCCTGGGAGGCCTGTCAGGGAGCGGGGATGTGCATAGGGATTGGGGTAGTTAGGGGACAGGGAGCAGAGGGGTTGGATGGGGTCGGGATCCTGGGGGGTCATTAGGGTTTGGAGGGGGTCTCTGGAGGGGACGGTCAGGGGACAAGGAGCTGAGAGGGAGGTTGGATGGGTCGGGGATTCTGAGGGGGGCAGTCAGGGGATGGGGGTGTTGAATGAGTGTGGGGTCCCAGGGAGGTGGTTGGGGTGCGGGGGTCTCGGGAAGGGGTGGTCAGGGGACAAGGAGTGGGGGATTGGATGGGTTGAGGGTTCTGGGGGGAGGCAGTTAGGGGGTGGGAAGTGGGAGGGGGCAGATAGGGGGCAGAGGCCAGGCTGTTTGGGGAGGCACAGCCTTCCCTATCTGGCCTCCACACAGTTTTGCAACCCCGATGTGGCTCTCGGGCCAAAAAGTTTGTCCACCCATGGTCTAAGCTTAGGCATCCATAACTGAAAATGTGGGCCTTAGCCTCCTTGTCACATCAGCTACAATGAGAATACCAGGACTCCCCTGGAGGCGGTATTGGTTCATTAGAAAGTAAAAATCCTCTCTGTGTACCATGTAAAGGGAATGCCTACACTTGGAGCGAGGGCTGTGATTCCTGGCTCACTCAGACACACTCCTGCTAGCTCTCATCAAGACAGGGCGCTAAAAAGAGGAGCGTAGCTGGCAGAGCAGCGGGCAGCAGCAATGGCTCCTCGTGCCAAGTACCTACCCTTGGGTTCAGGCGGGTTTGTACCCAGCATGGGTAGCCCATGCTGCCGCTCACTGCTGCCCGCACTCCCATGGCTGTGCTGCTATTCCACGAGTGCTAGCATGAGTGTGTCTGGGAGAGCTGGGAAGCAAACCCCTAGCTCAGAGTGTAGCCAGAGCCCGGGTCGGGGAGGCCTAGGCCTCAAGCAGAATTTCACTGGCCTTTTTGGGACACTCTTAGAGACCCTCAAGTGAACATGCTCTCAAAATGTTGTTCTTGTGTGTGGCTAGAGTATAATTTCCCATTACAGCACATGGAAGTAGCTTGTGGGCCATGTTCTGCCACTGGATCGATCTAGTGGTCTTATATGGCCCTGTTACCATAGCCTCTGAGCACCTCACAGCCCGTAATGTATTTATCCTCACTGCCTGTGAGATAAGGGAATGTTGTTGTTCCCATTTTACAGATGGGGAACTGAGGCATAGAGAGGCTAAGGGCCAGACTTCTGAAGATATTTAGGCACCTAAAGATGCAGATAGGGGCCTACTGGGATTTCAGAAGCACCTAGATGTCTAAATGCTATTGATTTCAATGGCAGTTATGGGCCTAGGTATTTTTAAATTCCCACTAGGTGGCTATCTGCATCTTTAGGCACCTAAATATCTTTAAAAATGTGGCCCTAAGTGACTTGCCCAAGTTCACATAAGGCAGAGCCAGGAACTGAACCTGGGTCCCCTGATCCCCTAACAACTGGAACATCTGCCATCATTGCTCTCTTCTCCCCTTACTCCCATTGAGGAGTAGCTCAGTGCTCCAGTGAATCGGTGAGATCTGTTTGTGAAGTACAGTCCTACTCCATGTGAACAAGGCTTACAGAATCTAAACCTATGTCTGCTCAGATCTTTGTGGCCATTTACAAAGTCACCATGGGGACTGGGATGTTCACTTCCCATTAGGAATTAATGGGAAGTGGGCATCCAGATCCTTTAGGCTTTGAAATTCCTACCCTGAAAGACCAATGAAACAATGCGCTCCTCATTACGCTGCCAGTGTTACTCTTTAAACCAGTTTTATCCTTCACTCTTTCAACATGAGGCTCATCAAGATTCGAGTCATGAACGTATCCTGCCGTGTTGGCTCAGCCAGGGTCTGTGCAGCTTCCAGCCTTTTCTTTCCTATCCATGTTTCAGACCTGCTGCCACTAATCTGTCTGCAGCTGCTGAGGGGAGGGGAGAGAGAGCCTTCATTGGCTTCATTTTCTTCTAATAATGTACATTCAGAAATGTCCATGCAGCAACAGGGCCATTGACAATATGGCTGATTACGCGACATCACTATTTTAATTAGAATGAAAGACAAAAGAGGGAGAGCAATCAAAGATTTTGCACACAGGGAAGGAATTGATTTATAAAGCAATCAATCTGCTGGCTCAGGCAGAATTATTTTTTTAAGAGATGTTCTAGCCTGTTTTGCTGAATCAAGCAGTTTGTGCAAAAATTCTCTTCTCTGCGCTTGATTTCGGAGAACAACCAAAGGGCAAAATCTCTTCTCAGTTAAATTCTGTACAGTATCTTACATAAGATAATAAGCTATGGAGTCTGAACCCCTTTCCCCCAGTAAGCCAGGGTTCAGGTACGTTGGTGGGCAATGCTGGAAAATGTTCTCTGTATCATGAGTCACATAGGGGATGTCTACAGCGCAGCTGCAAGTGAGTTTCCCAGCCTGGGTGGAGAGACTTGTGCTAGTGGGGCTCAAGTTGGCTAGCGTGCTGAAAATAGCAGTGTGGACATGGTGGCTTAGGCTCTCAGCCCACCCAACCCTCTTGCCTTGAAAGCCTCAACTGCAATGTCCACACTGCTGTTTGTAGCCCAGTATTTGAAGTCCTGGTAGTGCGATTCTGTGTGGGACCTGGGAGGCTTGCTTGCCGCCACAGTGTACACGTACCCCCAGAGGACTTCATTTCCTGGGGCTGTCAGTCTAGGCCCTTCCAGCTACACTAAGGGCTGGTCTACACTAGACAATTAGATCAACCCAGCTGTGTTGCTCAGAGATCTGACATAGTTAAACCAACCTAAATCTTCACCTAGACAGCGCTAGGTGGATGGAGGAATGCGACAGCTGTGTACGTTTTAAGCATAAACATAGGCTAAATGCTCTAGCAGTGAAATTCATCCTTATTTTGAGGCCTGCATGGCACTGAAGTGGGCCTTTTGCTGACCCTTTTCACAGGGGTGAATTTCACCCTAAAGGCAGTAGGAAAATTAACCAATAACTGTGATTCTTACTAGTCTTCATGTCTGTGGGCTCTATCATTAATAAGCATGTCATTTCTTGTAGACCCAGACTTCCTGTGTCTCACAAACCTGGTGTCGTTGATCTGTTTACAATATGCCCTGTAGATCAGTGACACCTGGGAGGCTTCATCTTGGAAATGAGTCACTTGAAAATATTGTGCCAGTTAAAGTGAATCCCAGGTCTTTTCAAGCATCCTTATCTGCTCTTTTTCGCTGCCTCCTCATTTTGGGGCCTTGACATTCATTCTAACGTTTATGCGCTTGGGTCTTGACAAGTTGCCAGCTGTCCTTATGTTCTTGCTGGCCTCCAGCCATTCACTGCTAAACTACTCTTCCAAACCTTGTTCACTTCTAAACTGAACCAGAGATTTGGCTTGAGATATCTGCACATGTCAAAGATTTTTATATTGCTGTCCATACGGGTATGATGAATGGTCCCCTGTTCCCTGCAACTCTGCCTGTTAATGAAATTCCTCTAATAATGGGCATCGGCCGTTGCTAGTTTATTGATGCTGCTCCTTTCCATAGCAGTCAAAGTGACTGTATTTCTGAGTCAAGAAACAGCAACTGAAAATAACTGACTTGCACGTGATTATTTATCAGCTGGTGAAAAAATTCAGTCTGTGACACTAATTTAAGAGAATCGGATGCACTTAGAGAGGAAGGACAGGCTTGTGGGTAAGTAACGGCAGTGAGAATCAAAGGAGCTGAATTTAATTCCTTGTTGTCACAGAGTTCCCATGTGAATCTGGGGAGGTCATTCAATCTGTACGTTAACTCCTCCCCACCCCCGCAAAATGTGGGTGGTAATATATCCTTTGTCTTGCCTCTCTAGATTTTAAGCTTTCCAACGCAGGGGTTTTCTCTTAGGCCTTGACTACCCTACAAACACTTTGCTGGTATAGCTATACCTGCACTACAAAGCTTTATTGGCACAGCTAAGTCAATCCAGGGTGTGAAAAAACACACCTCCTCTCCAACGCCACTCTACTGGCAATTTTAAAAATATCTGCAGGTGTATCCTGCTTTGTTCCGATCACTCTCGCACTAACAAGAGCGTCAGATGAATATCTACCATGAAAATGCTACTCTGTGAAATATGTTTAATGATCTCCCTCTGTACAGTCCCTGGTAAACATCCCCACTGGCAAAATTTAGACCCGTAATTCACCATTGTGGTAGCTCTACCAGCAATAGCAACATCGGAGACTGTGGTGTAGGCTTGGATATTTTTACCATCATGTCCTCTCACCTGTTCAGAGCAGATCTAGATAATAGACTGGTAAAAATGAGTGAGCCCTCTCTACTCTTGTGCCCCCACCATTGCTACTATGGGGTAAGCTGCACACATGAATTATAGATCCTACTTTTCCTAGCATAGGCAAGATCCAGGTAATCAAGCCTCTTCCATTCACATCATCTGGCCAATAAGGATGAGTTTCAGCAGACACTGATGTCTACCACTAATTGGGACTATAAGCAAAGGTTACCCCATGGAATATAATTTGCTGATATGCAAATAAATGAAACTATCCGCAGCACTGTCAAAAGCCAAGCTTCCACTGTTGTTGAAGTATTTTGAAGCAACTTTCTCCATCAGCACCCTGGAAGATCAGTGAAATACAAGTCAGCTGCAGGTCTGAACTGTGTGCCTCATTTGCCTAATGGCATGTGCACCAGTGGGGAGCTTACACAGCTACAGGCTGTTGGCTGAATGTTAACTACCTTATGGCGAAACAGATGATTTCTCTTTCCAGTGCTGGAAATGCACCAACCTCCAGAAATTCTGATGCAATGAATAAGAGCAGCTCATGAAATGTCGGCACCGTTGATTCCTAGCCTAGTCCTGATTCTGTCTCAGATCTGAGCCATGAAGCCTAATGTGGATTCAGACCCTGATACCACCACCTTTGTGATATATCTCTAAGCACTAATGAATAGAGGATACATGGATAAAATCCATTTGTTTTATATGTAAACACTGAAGAACAGAAAGGGGAGACCATGATATAATTCCAGAGAGAAAACGCTGCATTAAATGCTTCAAATTGGCAAAAACAATGCATGAGTTTGCTTTATTTGAATCAAAGAAAGTTTACCCAGCTGATAACTCTCGGTGTGGTACCTCTTCTGGGGTGTAGAACTCAGCCTGTCCTGTTCAAAAGGACATTTGATTAAGAATGTCTTGACCAGGCTGGGAATCCGAACACTTAGATTCTGCCATTGGTTTCCTGGCAACAGTACACAGCTGAGAGCTCTCCTCAGCACTGATAGACACAGAGCATGTCCCAGGTCAGGTTTCGGACCCTATTTGTTCTAAACCAAGAAAGAAAACTTATCTGCTAATAAGAAGGCCGGCACCTTTCAGGGAATTTGCAGTTCATTAAAGAACCCTGAGCATTCTTTACGTGGTAAGTTCAACTTCTAAGGTTTAAGTTAAGGTGGGGCATATTTTCTTCCCCAGAAGCTATGTTGCATCGTATAAATTGTAGATCAGGTCTACTTTAAATTGATGCTGTGTATGATAATTTAAACACAAGAAGCTTGATTTTCAGTGTTTGTGTGTGTGTGGTGTGTGTGCTTTGCAGAACCACTCAGACATGAATCTTATAAAAGATATAAGATGAATCTTATAAAAACCTTTCTACAATGAATAGCACAGATCTCTCTCGATCTCTCTCTCTCCTTCCCTCCCCCCAGCCCGCCCACACCCCACACATTTTGTCAACCTTTCCCTTTCAAAGGAAATTGAGCTAGTCACATTTTAGATTCAGTGCCACCTCCATCAAAGCTTTTCAGCATAAGCGTGATTGTTCAGGTCCCAATCTCCATGAAGATTGGAACTCCCTTTGTGAGTTGATTGTGAATCTGCTCCTTGTATTTCTGAAGCAACTGGGTGGCTTAGCATTGAGGCAGCCAATGAGATATTTGCATTGCATGTGTGCCAACGATGCAAGGCATAATAAAGGAGTGTGTTATGAATCTGGGATACTGATTTAGGGTGGTGGTTATTTTATAACAAAAGTGTTCATATTTTCTGACAATAAAATAACTAGGAAACAGGATATACACCACAATCTCTCGAACCTTCAAAGATGTTCTACATTCTTTGGTTTTCTAACCCTTTTCATAGAGTAAAAAGTGATTGTTTTAATGTAAGCGATGTCCAGTACTCACAGAACAGAATGGAAGGGTGCTAGCGTAGCTTAGGAAGTGGGCTAAGATTCAGGAGATCTGGTTTTAATTCCTGGCTCTGCCACAGCCTTCCTCTGTGATCATGAGTAAGGCATCTAGTCTCAGTTCTCTATCTGTACTATAAGTGTAACACATCCTTTCTCCCACCACTTCTCTGGCTTGTCTGTAGAGATTTTCTGATCTATGGACTGTCTTTTACTATAGGTCTGTACGGTGTCTGACTCTAGCACAATGGGGATCTGAGTTCTGTTGGGATCTCTAGCTGCTTCAATAATGCAAACAATTAGTTGTAATTAATGCAAATTATAAACAATGCGTGCATATGACACATGAAGCACACATGGTATGTTCTGTTAAATAATATACTTGTATCTGGCATGTATTGATGTCAAATTGGGTATTTAAAACAAAGACACAGTAATGATCTGTGCCCACTGGCTTCCATCAGTGAGTTAATCACACTCCATTTAAGTACTGAATGCATTAACTTTATCAGTCTAGGTGATTTGTGTTGTATGTGCTGTGGTTCTTTTACAGTTAAGTTGCCCAAAACTACCTCCTTATCAGGGCAGCAAGACACTGCTGGTTTCACATGGGATTATGCTCATTCAACTCTCTGAAAGACAGGTCTATTTACTTGGATTCTCTGATGTGTGGCGGCCATTTAATGCCACCCTTACGCATGGTGAGTAGTACTTTCTTCTGAATCTAGACACGTTGGAATAAATACTTGCCTAGTGAAGGACGATTGAATGTGGTTAAGGAAGTCAGAATCCATCCATTAGGCTGTAGCCAACATTGCATTAGAAGAGAACGAAGTTAGGACTCAGTTTCTTGGTGCAGCTTGGCACTTTGATCTGTAGTTCTTAAAATGCCTTTTGGGCAAGGGAAGGAAGAGAGAGGGGTAGGGGATCTTTCCTGTTCATATTAAAGGGATTTATGCACATAAACCTCTTTGATTCTAGTAGAAGGTTAGAAAAGTCGATAGAGATATTGCTGGCTCAGACTCTTGCTTTTTTTGCTACTGGTCTAAATGGATCTGTAGTGCCTGCTGGGATCTCTAGTCTCCGAATAAAAGCCAGGGCACAAGGAAATGAGACCCACTGGTTAGTGATGCCTTCTGCGGATGGCCCCTTTGCAGTGTTGTGTATTCCCAGTTCTTTCCAGTCAAGAAGTGACAAGGACAAAAACTGGCCACACTGTCCAATGTTAACGCCATTTTGGAAATACTAGGCCAGGTGTTTGGCTGATATAAGTCAGCACAGCTCCAGTGAAGGTAGTTGTGTTGGTCCAATGTAGAGGAGCTGAGGGCTGGGCCCTTTCTTTTTTAAACAGAGCGCAGAACACCTTTGCCTAATAACGGCGTTTTTAATTTGTTCCTGTAAGTAGTGAGCTGAGCTCTGTGTCCCTAGTTCAGGGGGATTCCTTGAATGACACACTGATGATTGTATGAGATGGGACCATCTGGGCCTTCTGGTCCAAACTCTCATCAAGGAGAAAGAGTTCTGTGCTCTGCTCTTCATAGCCTTTTCTCACATCCATTTGAGTGCCTCTGCACTTCCTATAGCTTTGCCAATAGGCAAACATCTACTGCCCGCTTGTTCTCATGCTGTTAGATCGTGATCCGAAATCCACTGAAGTCCTTGGGACTCTGTCCATTGATGTCAGTGACTTTTAGGATGGGCACTTAGGCAGGTTTCCCTTTTTTTCTTAACCCCCCAATTAAAATTGTTCTTTTGAGCCATCCTGCTGAATTGCTTGGCACCGGCATCCCCAGGATTCTCATCTGAACGCCAACTGGCAAAGGACAATTCCCATGAGACTGGCTGATGGTTACAAGGAGCACAAATCTATTGCATGTTTATCATCTTCCACTTGTTATTTTTCCCTGGGGGCAACTTCTCTAACAAACCAACTTGCCTTATGTTCTCGATCAAGTCCAGCATGCTCACACTTCAAATCAAGTACAATTCTCAGTCCAAGGAGCAGCCTGGAAGGCTGCAAACCAAACAGCTCAGTGGCTGCGATCCAATTCCCATTGTGGGGGTAGGTGAAGTTTAACCCAAGTAGTCTGTAGGTGTAAACTGTGTTGTTTATGGCTGGTAGATGTTGGTCACTGATTAATTGTCCCATTGCGGTGATCAGGGTGCCCAGACAGCAAGTGTGAAAAATTGGGACAGGGCGGGCGGTGTGGGGTAATAGGAGAAAAAGACCCCAAAATCGGGACTGTCTCTATAAAACCGGGACATCTGGTCACCCTAGCGGTGATGAATAGTGAATAGCCCTGGAAAACCCTCGGAAGAATAAACTGCCTCTCTCTTCCATCCTGGCACAATTGTCCCAAATCTCAGCTCCCTGCGAGGAATAACATGATGCTGCTTTAGCAAAAAGGGAGGTGAGGGCAGAGGGTGCTGGCTTGTTTGTTTCAAGCATGTGCTAACTGTGGACTGCTTTACCGTTTCTTTGTTTTTACCCTTTCCCTTTAATATTTCAAAGGCTCTCCGAGAAGAATGTGCACAAGGCACTCAGCACCTCTCTCTTTCTGTTGTTAACATCACGCCTCAGTGAATATGCTCCTGCTTGTGAAATAAAGCATCCCCCCTTGAACGGCTCCAGCTCGAACCAGTCTGCTGAATATTTAGGCCTCTCTCTTCCCATCCCGCTTGCTTTCTTCCTATCTTCTTCTCTTCTTCCTATTCTCCAGTGAGAGTGCCACCTAATTAGGTCACTGTTTGTTTCAGACTGAAAACCTTGCAGGAGGTTTTTCAGGAGCCGTTTTTGTTACTCAAAGCCACGTGTTCTGCTTCTCTAGATTTGCTGCGATACAGTTCTCTTGTCAGTGTTGAACACTGAAATATTACTGATTCACGTGGTTGAGGTTGTCAAAGAAATGTTAGTGCCATAGCAAGCTGCTGCTGACTCCTCAGGGAGATCCCAGAGAAACACGGTACTTAGAGAGAATTTTGCTTTTCAGATTCTGCCTTTCCGAACCGTTCATTAGCGGGGACATTTGCGGAAGATGAGGATTGTGTGGCTTGGCATTCTAACAGCTGCTGCTGCTGTTCCTCATCTGAAGCCAGAATCCTTTCTGAGTGTGAGATCTTTGTTATACCCAAAGCAGCCCCCAGCGGACAACCTGCAGGGAAAGGTGGCATGCAGTCTGATGAGTAAAGAGATCAGAATTTGGCCGTTAGATAACATAAATCAGAAAGCAAAGCCCTGGATCTGGGACTCCAAAACTTCAGACTAGTTCATGTGCAAATGTGGACCCAGACTCCAGGCTGCTGCGTAAGGGCCTGACTTTGTTTCCTTTGCTCATGTTGAGTGGTACCTCACTCCACAAGTATCTCTACTGAAATCAAAAGGATGGCTCTCAAAGTAATATACTGTTCAATAGGAATAAGGGTGGGGGAATTGGGCCCTATCGCTGTAATAGGACAATATGAATTGCCAAACTAGATCAGACCCAAGATCCTCTAGTCTAATATCCTGTCCCTGAGAGTAGCCAGTACCAGAGGCTTCAGAGGAAGATATAAGAACCCAACAATAAGCAGCTGTGGGATAACATCCTCCCTGCTCATGGGTCTCATCCTGCTCTCTACCAGAGATTGGCTTCAACCCTGAAGCGGGCAGTTTAATGCCCCATCCAAATTGGTTGTTGTAACTATAACAGCTCTGAATCAGGGATGCTGGAACAGCTTATATTGGGGGGGGGGGGTTTGCTGAGAGCCATTAAATGGAACTGTAAACTCTGTGTATGATGGAAACTTCAAGCCAGGGGGTGTGGAGCATTCCAGCACCTATGCTCTGGATATACAGAATATACATACATATATCCAGTCCCTTTTGGGATCATGTTAAACTGTTGGCCCATTTAAAAAAATAATCCCCAGTTTCCAACTCCCGGGTACTAATAGCAGAGTTAGACGCTAACCAGTATGAGTAAGAGGACAGAGTGTGACCCTAACAGTTTGTTAAAAGAAACCTTTTCTTCTTTCATAATGATCCTGTAAAGTGCTTTGAAATGTACTAATGAAAAAAGAGCCAAGTATTATTATTATTTCAACCACTGAAATTGATACAATCAGTTTATATTATGTGTTAGCCATTAATACTAATTAATCTCAAGATAAAGGCTGGTTTCTGCCTCAAAATACAACAACAAAAGGCATGCACTTGAAATACCAAGACTGGTCCTGTCTGGTCACTGACAGCGTTTCTATGAGAGGTCCTTCCGAATTGTTTGTTCATTTATTTATTTTTGGATCATCTGTGTTCAAATGACAGGGCGGGCTGGGCTTTGGATTTGTTCAACAAGATGCTGGCCTGTGGTGTTTGATCTTAGCAGCAGGCATGGTCCCAAAACATCCACTTGCTACAACGCATGAGTGGGTTCCTAGTTTTAATCACGAGGGGATAAGTATTTAGCATGGTACGCAGGGATCAAAAGTGCAGGCCAGGGTACTCTGTGGCACTCTGCAGCTTGAGACGTCTTCTTGGGCAACTGGGGAGCTACCTTGCTTTTTTATTTTATTTTTCTCTGTAACTTGCTAACCCTGTGACTCTGTGGAGCATTGAAAGCTCCTGGAGAAGTGAAAAACGAATGAGAGAATCAAAGCAAGCCCAGAAAGTGGAGCAGGGCAGGCTGAGAGGACGGAGCTGATCAGTCTCGTGCACCCACTTTTGAGCCACAGAAATCCTCGAAACATGAGTGGTCCATAGGCCTTATGCCAAGCCTTTGCATAAGGGCAAATTTCACGCTGGGCCCATGTTTGGTTCATATTTTGTGTTATTTTTATTTTAACATTTAGGGATTCCTCCCTCCCTAAATAGCCAAAACTCCCATTAAACACAATGGGAGTTTGAGTAAGTCAAGGATTGTAGGATCAGCTCTTCATTTTGAGCTGGGGTCAGCTTGCAACACTGCGGTACCCTTCCATGAGGCTCTGCGTGATGTTGAGCTCTGCTAGAATAACAACCCTCCTGGTTTTTAATTAGTTGCTGCATCCTCAGTGATTCCACAGTCCATCAGAACACGGGGACCGCTCTGTTCCTGTGGAAGCGTGGAGAGCCACAGGAGTAGACCTCAGATCTTTACATGAGAAAGTGTCAGGTTACCAGCTGATTAAATCGACTCTTTCAGACCTGACACTGGTGTGAAGCTGCTGAGGTGAAGGTTGTGATCAGAGCATCATGCAGTTCACTTCCTACAGCGAGTGAGTTCCCATGCGCCGGGAATAGCAGGCTCTGGCCAAGAGGAACCCAAAGGGGAAAGAGCTCTAACATCTAAATGAAGCTTCTTAGCTGTGACAGAGAAACTGCACTCTTGAATTCAGCTTGCAACATTGTACCCTCCCAACAATATGCATGAGAAAAATGTTTTGGAGTGGAATCTGTAATCTGAAGTCACCATAAGAGGCTCTGGTGCATATTTTAATAAAGGTAACAAAATGCCTGAACAGTTTAATTCAGCCCTTTGCAAAAGCATTAGCTGGACAGACAGCTGCCCAGAAATCAGCTACATGCTTTTGTTTCATTCCTCCAATGAAAGTGTAAAAGGAAGTGGGGAGATGAGTCAAAATCCCGGACACTTGGTGAGGCCCAAAGGAAGAGGAATCAATGCTAAGTGAATTTCAGACAAATTTTTCACGCAGGCATCAGGGTTAATGTTAATGCTTATGTGGGGGAGGGAGGGGTTATCCTGAAACTGAAATACGAGGTGATCGAAAATTGTTAATTGCACAAGTGGGTATTTAGAAGAATACTGTGACTATGACTGGAATATATTCCCCTTTTATCCAAGGGAAAGAATTTGACAAAGACCTCAGTTTAGACACAGCTAAATATCCCAGTATAGACTAAAAATATATTAGATTTCTCATTGCAAACACCCATGCTTATTAATAGCTAATATTTTTTAAAGAGCCATCCAAATCCATCTGTTACCATTTCTGACTCAAGCACTGAATGTTCAGGACTTTTGAGAGGTTTCCAACAATCTCTGCCTTAATTGTAAAGATGTTTCAGGCAATTCTTTGAAAATGGCTGTAGAATTTTTCTGAAGCTTAGACGTCCAAATCTCTTAAATGTTCAGGTCAGTAAATCCTGGGTCAGATTCTCCTATTGGTGAAGCCAGTGTAAATCTGAAGTCAATGGATTTACAGCAGTGTAAAGCTAGCATGAAATCAGAATCACACCCAGTGAAGTGATTGCAGATACACACTGAAAATAGACTTTTATCAGTAAACCAAGAATTTGCATGCAGCATTGAGAAGTTGCATAGAAAGTGTGTGATTAATAATACTCGATTTTTGGATTGCCACTTGTAAATAGGACTAGCCGCTGGATACAAGATTTATGCACTGGGAAATCTACAAGATAGAAAGGCCAAGGATTTTTCCCACTGGTCACAGGATATCACCATTGTGACATGTAAATCCAGATGACAGTGCATTTATCTGGTTATTAAACAATTACCTCCTTAAGAGTGATATTCCCATACAGGCATTTAGGGTCACCACAACCCCTGGAAGGTGACACAGATGGATTGCAAACCTCTCCACTTGACTTGCTTAGCATCTTCTTGCATGTTACAATGAGGAGATGGAGCCCAGAAGAGCATCCCATTTTAGAAGAATCTGCTGCAATATTAAAGCTGCCATCACTTCTTGTATTGTCCCAGACAACTAATGCATTTTGCTGACGGGCACCTCCTATCAATCATTCCTCATGAAGGTGACTGACTTGCTTTGTTGATTGACAGCTGTGATAATGAGGTTATTGTGAGTAGGCAGTCAATGCTCAGGAATGTTTTTACATTTCATTTCTTCTGGTCTGGGAGGGTGGGTTCTTTGTGTCCCAGGAGGGTCTGTACCGAGCTAGGCCTGCCCAGGGCAAATATTAAAATGTTGCTCTGCTCAGAAAAGTGATTATGGGGGGGAAAGAACCATCCGCAGGGAAGAGGAAGGTCCCATTTGTGCTGTCACTAACTCTGTCAAACTCCCTCGCCACTCTAATGTTACACTAGGTATGAAGTAAGTTAGGTGCATAGGTACAGATCCTCAAAAGTATTTAGGGTCTAAGTCCCATAGAAATCAGTATCTTTGAGGATCTGGGCCATAGGCATTAGATCAACAAAGCACATAAGTACATGCTTATCTTTAAAACCATTGGCACTTAAGTATCTGCTTAAATTTAAAAACACCTTTCCATGCCTGACTGAATCAGGCCCATAGTAATTAAATCTTACATTTCAGAGGGTTAGTCATGTTAGTCTGTATTCACAAAAACAACGAGGAGTCACACATGCCACTTGTAAATACAGGCATGTCGTGTCTTGCGCGAGGGTTCCGTTCCGCAGTTACCGCGTAAAGTGGAAACCGTGTATAGCCAGAACCCATTCACTTCAATGGGAGGCTAAATTGTGCCCCTTGCAGGAAGCTTTTTTTAAAAAAATTCTCCTTTTTTTGTTTTTACGAACTGTGTAAAGCGGAAATCACGTATGTTAAATACACCTAAGATGCGACGTGCCTGTAGTGGATTTTTTACCCACTAAAGCTTATGCCCAAATAAATCTGTTAGTCTTTAAGGTGCCACCAGGCTCCTCATTGTTTTTGTAAATCTTAAATTAATGGCCTGCCTCGAGTCTCATAGCGTGTTTTGCCTCTCAGCATCTGTCTTTCCGATCATGACCTCTTTGGGACAGGTACTTATTTAGTATCTTGTGCAGTTCCAATCATGTTGTCAGCACATCATAACGAGCAGTAATAAAGCACTGAATCTCATTTCTGTGATAGGGCAACCATCCCGCCATAAGATGTGTTCTTCCTCTCTTCTGGTTACTGTGTCTTGTGTTTTGGCAATGGAACAAGGTAGCAAGAACTGAGTGTGGGGCCCAGTTTTATAAGGGATCTAACTGGTTTGGACTAATAGGAAGGTTTTGTTCCTCCTTGGGTTTCTGGGCTAACTCTGCAACTTTAAAAACCTCACTTTGGGATCTCAAAGAGAGAAAGCGACTAGCAGAGACTTTAAGAGAAACAGCAGCATTTTATTTAGTGGGGTTTTCTCTGGAAAGGTATTTGCTAGGTTTTATTTTCCTTAGTAAAAAGGCAGGATGGTCTAGTGACTAAAACACTGGCGAAGGACTCATGAGACCTGATTTTTATTATGAGCTTTGCCACTGATCTGCTGTATGCCTTGGACAAGTCTCTTTGGCCTCGATCCTCAAAGGTCTTTATGCACCTAACTTCCCTTTGATTTCAACAGGAGTTAGACACTTAAATACCTCGGAGGATCCGGGACACTCTGTGCTGGTGTTTCCTTCACACCTTTTGTCTTTTCTATTTTCAAACTTGACAGAATTTGATTTTCTTTTTGAATAATTTCAACAGATAATATTGGTGTATAGTTTTGGCATTTTTTCCTATTTTTAATCTATTTACATTTTCACAGTTGTGGGAAATCAAGGAGGGACCAGACAATAATTACTTAATGACGGTAGATACCGAGATTCAAAAAATTAAAGCTTTATCGCCATTAAAACACAAATTGTGAACATCATATGTCAAAATATGCAAAGGAAATATCCTTAAATCAAATCCTAATATGTTCTCAGGCAGTACTTTTCTTACTTTGCCTAGCTGTACATTTTAATTATTCCTGATGAATATTTTTTGGTCAATTTGGGTGAAATTGACATTTACCAACATTTTCTGAAATGCTTCGAAGGATTGGATTTCTATCTATTTTATCAGGCTCTCTGCGAGAGGGACAGTCTTTCAATCTCTGTTTGTGTAGTGCCTAGCACAATGGGGCCCGGATTGGTATAAAGGCCTGGAGGACTTTTAAAGGCATTTTCTGGTTTTGTCTGACTTGACACATTTTTGTGGACAAAATAAACCCTTCTGCACAGAAGGATGTTAGACTTGGCACTGCCTCATTTACTTGGCCCCACAGGGAATGAGAATACAGTGTATATAAAAGCAGTCCTCCATATTCATGGGATGCAAGGAGCTGAGACAGTCCTCATGGGAGATTATATAGTAAGAGGTGACCTCGTTTTGCTTTTTAAGAAGTTCAGTAAGACAAGTCAGAATATTGCATACACGCTGAAACGCTGATAGTGACGGGGCCGGCTCTAACTTTTTTGCCACCCCAAGCAAAAAAAATAAATAAATAAAGGAGGTGGCTGGAGCGCCGCCGAACCAAAAAAAAAGGGGGGGGGGCGGAATGTGCCGCCCCAAGATAGGCTGAAATGCCACCCCTTAAAATGTGCCACCCCAAGCACTTGCTTCTTCGGCTGTTACCTGGGGCCGGTCCTGGATGGTGATAAAAATTCTCCCACTAACTGTAGACAAAACAGAGCTCCTATTTTAAACTCAAGTGTAAAATTCTCTGCTTAGAATCCACAGACTCTTATACATTAAGGCCAGAAGAGAGCATCGTGATCATCTAGTTCAGAGGTTCTCAGATATATTTGATCAGCCCTCCTTATTTGGTAATCATTTATACACCCCACCCCTGCACAAACACACATACTGCCCCCCAGCTCAGAAGGCAGAGCAGAGACCAGTGGCTGCTAGCCAGGCGCCTAGCTCTGAAGGCAGCACCACACCACCAGCAGCACAGAAGTAAAGAAGGCAATGTGAAAAGTGATATTTGTCATCACTTTTCACAGTTAACTTAGCGCCCCATTGCCACCTGGACTTCTGCACTGCTGCCCCGAGTAGGATGACCAGACAGCAAGTGTGAAAAATCGAGACGGGGATGAGGAGGGTAATAGGTGCCTATATAAGAAAAAGTCTCCAAAATCTGGACTGCCCCTATAAAATCGGGACATCTGGTCACCCTTGCCCCGAGGCTGACAGCTGGAGCCCTATCACCTCCAAGTCAGGGATTGGAGGCGGGGGAAAGAAGAGTCTGTGTGGCAGGGCTCTGGCTGTCCCCTTTATCACCAGTTCCAGGGTATGCCCAGCCCTTCTGCAGGAGCCCCAGCCATCCGGGTCTGACAGCCACAGCTCTTCACACACAAAATAAAAGCACAGCACTCAGACCTCACCTGAGAAACACAGAGCTAGTCTGACCTCCTGCAGGTTGCAGGCCACAGAACCTCACCCACCCACTCCCGCAATAGGCTCATAGCCTCGGGCTGAGTTACTGATTTCCTCTAATTATGTAGGGTATCATCTGAGATCAGCCAAATCAGAGACTTTGGCCAATCACCATTTATAAAACTCCAAGATGCTGTTACTGAGGGAGGGTGAAGAGAGAGAAGGGAACAGATCTATACAAGGCTTTTAAATTACCTGCTGTATCAAAAATAAGGTATTTTCTGCTGGCATCCACTGTGACCACTAGACTCCTCTATGGGCCACAGAAACATGGCTTTTAAGTGGCACTGTTCCATCAGCATGCTGCATGGGGCAGTTGTGTTTGGGCACATCTGTGCAAGGAGTAAAATCTTTTTAATCCCAAAATTCTCAGTGCAACACTTTGTCACAAAATGGTTAACACAGATGCATCACAGATGTCTGGAGCAAGTGGTTAACCAGAAAATGGCTTGGAACTGCTAGGAAAAGAACCATTTATTACCAGATGTTACAAATAAAGCAATATAATTTCCCAATAGTCCCCCCCCCCGCATTATTCTTTGTCCCATTGTTGTGGCTTTCATTTATTTCATCCTGCCAATAACTGCACAGAGGTGGACGCAGGAATTTAAATTTGACCGCTTTTGGAGGGGCACGTTCTGTGTCTGGCCGGTGGAGCTCTGTAACCCCACAACAGCCCCAGAACCAGAGGAGCTCGCTCTCCCTGCATCCAGTGAAGTGGGTATTAGCCCACGAAAGTGTATGCTTCAATACTTCTGTTAGTCTTTAAGGTGTCACAGGACTCTTTGTCGCTTCTCCCTGCCAGGGCTCCGTGCCCATGCCGATTACTGGGAGGGCCCAAGCCCCTGCCTGCCCTCCCTTGTGCACGCCCCTGTAGACTGTTGACTTAGTTTTTGGGTTTTCATAGCGCTGGCAGTGATACATATCTAGCTCGCCTCTGACATCACGCTGGCCACTGACAGATGTCAGAATCTAATGCACAAAAAAGAATCTATTGACTGGTGTGCCCATGATTCCATTTAGTGAGGATCTGGGCAAGAGATCCTCTTCTTTTCCTGTTTTCCTCTTTTCTTTCTAGAGATCGTAGTGGCCAAAGCTCCTTCTTATGATTATCTGGCAAAGAATTTTATTTAGGTTTTCTCTTTTCCTTTTTTACCTCCCTTCTCTTCATCTCTTACTGTGCATCTGTGGCCTGCAATGAATCTCATCCTCGTGCATTGGCAGTTGCTCTCTGTGTATGAAAACAAAAGTTCTGAACAAGAGATCACAGTTTGGCCGAATGAAGTGTCATGGAAAGTATTGAGTTGTCATCCTGTACAGTTGCCCAACTGTAGTTGCAGCAGATTGATTTACTGCATGTGCACTTGCACTGTGATGGAAATAACCAGCTTACCAGATATTAATGTGAATACAACTTGCAAGATAGGAACCACTAAATCTCAGGGGTAAGGGAATGTTCTGTGGATTACAACCATCCAGAATGCTTGGCTTGTAAATGATTGATTTTTGTGTCTATCTCGAGGTCAGGCTAGAATCCTCTTCATGTACCTGATGATAACACTGTACATATGTGAATTTTAAACTATGTATAGTTGTTATCCCATTATATAGATGTGCGCCTGAAAATCATTATGAAATATCTAGCAGACACTATTCAGACACAATAGATTTTTTTCTCCATATATTAATAGTTTAGTGGTGGTTCATTTTTAGAGAGATGCCTGAACATGGCATGTGAACACTGTACCTCACACATATCCAGTTAGTCCTCACAACAATCCTCTAGGTTAGGCAAATACTAGTATCACATTTCTAGAGATGGGAAATGAAGGCACGTGGAAATCAAGATTCCCCCAAGATCACAGTGAGTCCCTGTCCTGTGCCTTACCCGCCAACCTTCCTCCATCCTCAGAAGTAAGGGACACACAAACACACAGAGTTACAGGCAAGCATGTCTGTGCTACAACAGAATGCAAAAGAGATGCTACAGTTGATAGGAATAGCATTAGTGTGTTCTGTCTGAATTTACAGGATATGTGGTGTGAGCAGTTGTATAAGTTCATTGATCAAAGACACACTAAGGCCCTTGAGGCTTTACATTTCTCTTCCTTGATATATATTGGTTATCAAGATGAGTTAAACAAAAGAAAATATATTTTCTAGACTCTGTCCTCGTTTGGAACATACTGTACATTTTATTACATCTCTGCTGCAACAGAAATAAAACTTTGATGTACAGTGTAATTTAATTGATCCGAGTTACATATTGCCAGGCTTCTGAGATATATGTGCAGATTTAACTGAAGAGAAGAGAGAAATTTGCTTTGGACATGGATCAGTTTTCTGGAGGACTATATTCATATTTTTGCTCTCTTAAGCCCCCGCCTCAATTCAGTTTCCACTTTCATCCATCCGGCAATGTACGTACACAGTAGCCCATCAGAAACCAAGTATTTAACGTATACGAAGTACCTCCCTATATTGACAGAAGTACTAGTTGAGGAAAATACTAAGGAGTGAGGAAAATACAGCCTTCTTCAAAATTTAAAAAAGAGGATAAAGTTTTTATGGAGGAGAGAGAGTTTTTGGGTGTCCTCTGCAGAAATATTTTAAACTACTGTACTTATGTATATTTGGAATTGTGCCTGGTTGTGTGGTGCTTTCTGCTCTCAAAATATTTCTCTTCACAAGTATTTTTAATATCTATTTTAAGCAGCTAATATGGGAACAAATTATATATATATATATATATATATATATATATATAAAATATGAAAGATTATTGAGCTGGAGACAAAATAATGTCCATGTTGCATACAGAAAAATACCCATTGTCATCAGAAACTAGTCTGCTGCATGGCAGACAGTCCAGTTACAATAAAGGGTAGAGTCAGGATCAACCATCCGATCGTTATCATCATGTGATTTATGGTCAAGGTGCCAGTCTGAACAGAGAGGAAATTATAAAACACACTGATGAGCTTGGGTAGTGTGGGTTCATTTTCCCAAGAGGAACAAGGCGGTGAAGGGAGGTTTCAAGTGGTTTGGTTTTATAGATGCTGCTGCTAAAGGCAAATTCTACAAGCAGGCAAGTGCAGATTGTTTCTATTATTGATCGCTACACTCTCTGCTTTATTGAGACCACATGGCACACTTTGTTTCTGTAGCTGCCTTTTATTAAAACGGACAAGGAGGTATCAGCAGTTGAAGAGATGAGTCCCCAGAGTCCCCTGTGGCATTTTCCTGGCCTAAGAGGCTTGCACATTTGATCCCTGGATACTTTCAGCGCATTAATAAACCTGAAACCTTGCTTCCCAAGGTGGTGGTGTAAACTCCAAGGATTTTGTGGGTTACACACTTAATGGGCCAGATCCTGAGAGGTGCAGAGGAAAACAGTGGCCTCAGTTTTGTTGATGCCAGACAGAGTTCTATAGAGAGGGGAACACAAACAATCACGATCATTTCACGGAACCAGTGAGTACAAATTCAGGGTCTGATTGTGTGCTGAGTGGGACTCAAAGGTCCTCAGCACTTCACAAGATCAGGCCCTCATGCAGTAGGGACTAGTTTATACATCCGATATATGATGACTTTGACTGAGTAACACCAGACATTAATTTGGCCCATGCTCTTTTCATCTTACCCTCGTATTGACTGTAACTACTGGTGGACTGTAGAACTCTGTGGTCTGTGGCCATGTTGATGGTTTGTTATATTACTGATCAACAGATAGTCAATTATTCCTGTCCTCGCCCTCTGTTTCCTTTTTTCTTTCCATTACTAATTGGTTATATCGCAGTTGTACAAATTTGGGGCTAATTTTATATATACATAATAAACACGTCATTAGTTTAAGTGAACCACCAAAGGGACCAGCAAAACCAAGTGCCCTTTAGAAATAGGACCAGATACACTCCAGGCTAACCCCTCTCTGGCCCCTCTGTGTTTGGTAAGAGCTCCAGTAGCCTCATTTCCAGCCAGAGAGGCACTGCGGAAGAGAGCCATAAAGGATCCCCGTAGAAAGCCCTGGCACAGGTGATGTTGCAGGACAGCAGTACTGTGGCCCACAGGGTCACCTAGGGGGATCTACTGCAACAGGTCAGCAGCTTGAGTTATGCCAGAGGTCTCTGCAGCCTACCATGGGGAAGGTGCAAAGGTATCTTGAAGCCACCTTAGTTCTCCCTCTCCTTCAGCTGCAATCTCTGTACTGTGTCCCTCTTAGACTATCACCCCAGGGTCACACTAGCTTCTGCAAGTCCCTGTGCCAGTTTGGGTGGATCTGATATGTTGTCTCCAATTAAATTATACTGGAAGTCTTGGAGTGGCTCAAAGTGGTCCTTGAGAATGGGGGTTGTCTCTTGCAGGTGGTCCTCAGTGCACGTTTCATTGCCATGCCATCTCTGCTTTAAAACAAAAAATGAGTGCTCTGTTATAATAGCTTGTCCCTATTACGGCCCTGTCCCCCGGAAACAATAGGATCAGCAGATCTGAGGCTGAATTTTGTCTCTGCTTCTTCTCTATGGCCTTCACGCGCCTTGCCTGACTGCACTCACTGGGGCAGGGCAGCCCAGAGGCACTGCCTTCAACGGGCTCCTTAATAGCCGCGAAATCTCCCCTAATTCAGAGCACCATGTCGATTGCCAGAGAGCATGAATGGGCCAGTGGAGCTGGTAAACGCTGCCAGACACAAAGCAGCTTGTGGCTGTGACCACTCTTGGCTACGCCTCCATCTCTTCTCTAACCAGTGCAGCTTTGCCTCTTCCACTGAGATGTACAGTTGCAACTTCTGCTCCCCGCTCTTCCCAGTTCAGGGTCAGAGTTAGGTTTCCACCCTGTGTTCATCTGGTGTGTTTGTGTTGCATCAGTAAAAATACATACAGAAATCCAGCAAAGGCCTGATCCCATGCACCATAGGCGGACAAAGCTCTCTTTGAAGTCATTGGCAGTTTTGTCTCCCATTGAAGTCAATGGGACTTTTGCCTCTTTAAGGATTACCACCTTGGGTCCCAAATGGCATCATGGGATGTGATTATCCCAGGAGCTCCTCAACATGCAAGGAAAGTGCACACACACTGCACCAGCCTGGACAAAGGTGCATCTGGTCAGCTCACCCGCTGGTGCAGGCGGTAGGACCATAGCACCACCTCTTCCCTGCTCCCTTAGGGGTGGAGCCCCTGGAGTGTTCGGAGTCATATCTAGTCCTGGTGGGGATGAGCACAGCTGAAGCTTGGCTCTTTATATCCTTCCCCTTGCCACACCCACACAAGGCCCAGGCACAATCTGGCTCTGTAGTTTACAAAGACGACAAATTGTTTTTTAAAAATTCCTGTAGAATCACATCCCTTTCTTTTAAACGCCCACCCCTGTCCCAATCATACTCCAGTCCAGCCTGGCAAAATCCTGCTGTCCCATTCACATGGGGCAAGTATTTTTGTTTGTTTGTCTGAGGTTTTTTTGTTGTTGTTGTTTTTCCCGCAAGAAAAACAAGTAAAACAGCATTTGTTTGCTTTTGTTTCGGGCAGTTCTTTGGCAAATGGTGGATGAAATAGATTTTGGGCCTGAGCTGGTAAATGTTCATGATGATTTTGCAAAAGGCTCTTTAGTCCTGACTGAGAGCAACTATTAAGAGGCCCCCTTCAAACGCTGAAAGGAAAAGTCTTTGTGACCCGAGTCTGGACGCAATGGAAAGTACAAATCAGCTGCCTGTCAGAAGGGGCTGCCTGTCTTCGTTCCATAATCTGGCCTTTGGAATCATTTGTATTGATGCCTTGACCTCACTCCCGCCAGCCAAAGTTTCTGAAGAGGAACACAGACAATCTCCAAATACAGTCTCATTAGGCAATGAAAGTTTAACCTACTGGCAGCAGAGAAGTCGTGGGCCCCTTAATCCCAAGAGATATTAGGGCTCGGTTCCCTGAAATAGCTTTAAAATATAACTGGACTGAGTATAGTTTGGGCCAATTTTTGTATAGATTTGCGGACCTGATATTAATGTCCCTCCTCCCCCCACACTACAGTTGTCTTTACAGGGAAAGTCTATCGAAAACCCTTTATTTGGAACATGCTCATTGATTTGCCACATTGTCTGCTTTATTCCCAAGGACAGTATGCAAGCAAGCACTCTGGTAATGAGAATCGAAGGGAGACTAGGCCCCCGCAGGGTAAAAAACAAAATTGGAGCATCAGCTGCTAAAATAAGTCTCTTTGCAGATGCTTGGGTGGGTTTTTTTAACAGCATCAGTGTTCCCCTGGAGACATTCCCCTGTCTGAGGATACTGCAGCCCACTGGATTTCAGAGCTGACCTCCTCCCCTTGTCCTTGAGGAGGGGAGGGGAGAGAACTACAGGAAGGTCTGAAATAGCTCCATCATGCATCCAACATGCTGGAGCATGTCTGCTTAGCCACCCCATCAGTGCTCCCCTCCTGCACATTAACTCGCCAAAGAAATACACAGTCCAGTTCCAGGTCCATATCCTCCACGTTCAAAGCCTTCCATGGCAATGGCCCTAGCTCTCTTAGCACCTGAGCCCAAGCCCATTGAAAGCAGTAGGAGACTTTCCATGTCTGCACTACACATTGAATCAGATCCTTAGGCC
This sequence comes from Dermatemys mawii, assembly GCA_007922305.1. Taxonomy (NCBI): domain Eukaryota; kingdom Metazoa; phylum Chordata; order Testudines; family Dermatemydidae; genus Dermatemys; species Dermatemys mawii. The sequence continues at coordinate 17,266,155 of ML677373.1, forward strand.
CAGATCTTCAAAGATTTTTTGGCACCTAACTCCCAAAGAAATCAAGGGGAGTGAGGCAGCTAAATACTTTTGAAGATCTGGGCCATAGAGACCCACTCTTCCTTTTTGAACATGACCTAACATCTGTGTTTCATCAGAGCGATGAAATTGGAGGAGGCTCATGAATGAAATGAGAGGCTGTGGAACTCACTGCCACAAGAGGTGAGAGACTACAAACTTGACCTCCCCACTTAGCAGCAAAGCCTGTGCCAGGGGCCATGCTGGCCCTTAGAAAGCCCTTCCTAAGAGTCTCTTCACACCTCACCTACCCTCTTCTCCTCTGCCCTGTCTCCTTCACCCTTTCGCTTCAACATCCCCTTGCCATTCATTTTTCTTTCTATTTAGCTTGTTCCTTCCTAACTAACCTCCTCACCCCAACATTCTTTGGAACTAACGTGGTGTTTACTGCCATCCCCTTGTTCACTCTGCTTGTGTTACATCCCTTTCCTCCACCCTGGGTCTGTCTTGTCTGTTTAGACTGCAAGGTCTTCGGGGCAGAGACCACCGATTACTCTGTGTGCGCACAATGCCTAGCGCAAGGGAGCTCTGCTCTTGACTAGTTCTTAGGCACAACCATACAGAACGTTAATAACAATAATAATTTACACCCATCAAATTCCATTTACTTCAAAAGAGTAGCTTCTGATTTACATGGGTGGAAATGAGATCAGAATTCAGGGCAACTATAACTAGTGGTCTGCAACATTACATGCTCTTTTAAGCAGGGCAGTTTCCTACATTAGTGATGTGAAGAGCACTTAGGGAGAGATTAAAAACAAAAAGATATTGTTACATAAGTATATGTGCTAAGTAATCACACATATTCAGGCACAGAGAGATTGACTAAAGGTGCTTGAAGCATGAATGGAGTTGCCAGTTTTCAGGAGATAATTAAGATACAGTATGTCTTTGGCCTATACAATCTGATGATCTCATTATCTTCATTATTAATTAGGTTTTGCTCCTCATGTTTCAGCTCCAGTTTCTTGTCATTATCATAACTAGTCTGCAAGTGAAAGGCTGGGTGACTTCAGAGAAACCATTCTCAATCACACTCCAGTGTAGGGCTCTGTTAAGGGGGTAATAGGGAAGGAGGCACCAGCCTTAACTCAAGAGGCTAGCAAAGCAGTTGCATGACTTTGTATGAGATCAGTAAGACAGCATACAGTGAACTTTTCAACAGCCGTATTCTGTGAAATATTTACCAGGCAAGAGATTTGGAAGTGAGTGGGAGGTGAAATTGGTCAAGGCCTCTGAAAGTGAAGCCAGGTGTAATTTAGGCCCCGATATTTAGATTTAGCTGCCTCATTCTAAGCACCCAAATTTGAAAGTTTTGCCCTTTCATTTCTCAGGACTCTGCTGAGCACATCCTATGAGGTGCTGAGGGCTTTCCACTCCTATCACTGTCAACAGGAGTCAAGGTGCTGAAACCCGCCCAGGATGCAGCCCTCTGGGCTTCATTTTTCTTTTCTGTAGTGTGAGGATAATGATATTTTCTCACCTCCTAGGCTTGGTGTGAAGTCGCCCACCCAGACAATGCTGAAGTTCTGCCATTTCAGGAATACCCCCAGGATCACGACCCCCACCCAAGATAGGGGGAGATTCTAGCACAATGTGGGCGGCGTATGAAATGCTGAGTAATGCAGACCACTGCGGGCCGCTCCAAGAGAGCAGTGGGTCTGAACAGCAAGACAAATGGTGGCATCATCCTAAATTAATCTCGGCTCCTCTGCTCAGCTCACAGTGGGTACTGGACAGGATTCAAAGTACACAGCACTTTGAATGCAGCACATTTGGCAGGCTGAATTTAGAAAAGGAGCAAGCGGAGTGGAGAGGGAGGCTGACCTCTCCCTGTTGCCAGTGTTTTTAGAGAGGAGGGTGCCTTACATTGGGCACAGCACAGGCCTGCTTTGTCATTGTGCAGCTTTTTTAAAAACCAGAGAGGAGGTGATTCCATTTATGGCACTACAAAACCTTTGATTCTAATCCCATGCATGCGTGTGCGCACACACAACCTCCTTGGGTGTTCCAGGGTAAGTCAATGGTGTACTAATCTGGACATCCTGCATGGCTTCTTACATACCAACCCTCTGCAGGAGAGTAGATTGCCCTTGACACTCAGATATTAGGGGGATGAGGACCGTGTTGGTCACTAGATAAGAATAAAATAACACTGTACTTTGGAGCATCAATGCTACTTTGATTCAGGAGCTTTGGAAGTAAGGTAACCGAGCCACTTAGTTAGGATGTCTGTCACCTGAGTGCCAAAGAGTTGGTCACTGTCAATTTTCATGCATGGGATTTCACTCCTGGGAACTATTCGATCACTTGCCAATGTAAGTAAATGTAAGGAACTATGAGCCAGCTATTCTGGTACCATGCAGATTGCAATGTATTGCTGCAAATCTGTGCCTGTCTGACACCCTATGGTCATCAATAAGCTGCACAAATACAATGCCCACTTGGAACTTCACAGTGACAAGGGACAGAAGTCAGATCCTCTAGAAACACAGACCCCTACTTCTTGGGCTAAAGGAGAAACTCTAATAGAGCTCTGGTTGTGCCTGTAAGGCCCATACCATTGCCAGGGGCAGCACTGAGGGAGACATAACACCCATAGGGGCAGGGGGAGAGCGGGGCACTGGGAGGCATTCTCCTGGACTTACCCTGTTGCACCAATGGGAGAGTAAGTTGTGAAACCTTTTTCTAGGGAAGCAACCCATTAGGGAACTGGGTTGGAGCCAGGGTCTGCTACTTCCTGTCCAGTAGAAGCAGAGAACTATTTGGTAGCAGCCCCTGCATTCCCCAAGTGCTATTCTGGGCAGCTTTGCACAGGCCATGCAAGTGGGCGCTCCTTACCCCTTCCCTCGCTGGTGCATGGCTGCTATCTTGCTATTAAATATTAGCAATAAAGGGTCTATGACACACACTTGTAGAGTTCTGCTTGCTTCCAGGAGAAGGCAACAGGGTTCATCTAGTACAGTTTGCACTGCATTCCTCTCCATAAGGAACAAAAAACACAACCCCCAAAAAATTAACATGTATTTATGTAATTGTGAAATATGCAGGAACTGAACTTTCATCTCAGTGGGGAAGAAAGACAGAGCATAACAACCAATGCTTAATCAGAATTAACTTTAATAAGAGAGAGAGATGGGCCTATCTGATAGTTATATTTATTGCTTAATAATGTTTTTATACAGCCATGCCTTCGTACGAAGTGAATGGTTAAGTGTCATATATTTTACAGGAATTTTGTTCAGTAACACCTTATATCAACCAGACATTTATAAATTCTTAATTATTGCTATGTAATACATTACATAGCCCTGGGTAGCATACTTCATAATAAATTGAATTCATATATTAAACATTAGTATACATTGTCTTAACTTTCATATCTTAAAGTAATATCCTTTTCAATTGGCTTTATGTTATGATCTGTTAAACATGTATTACTTGTACACATCAGTCAACACAAGCTATTAAAGAATATAGCTGCATCTAGTAATCATTTTACAAATATATACAAATACATTGCACTGTGTACCTTAAAGTAATAGTGGATATAATCAACAACAACAAAGACATTTCCTACTTACATCTGTGAAACAGGTATTAAAAAATGTACAGTGCAGGCAGTTATTTTATTTATGACTGTTATTTATTCTGGAATGACTGACATACAACCATCTCTTTAAAATTGAGCCCTGCAAGGCAGAGATTCAAGAAGTTTTCTGTTTAATAAGGAATGAGTGTCAACTCCTTGCAGACCTGTTTCATAAAAAGTGCTCCACCATTATTTTAGATCAGCAAATGGAAAAAGATATGTGGGCAAATTTCTGCTCTTAGTTACACCATTGTTTATTGAGAGTAGAATTATAGAATATTAGGATTGGAAGAGACCTCAGGAGGTCATCTAGTCCATTCCCCTGCTCAAAGCAGAACCAACACCAACTAAATCATCCCAGCCAGGGCTTTGTCGAGCTGGGCCTTAAAAACTGAGTAACTCTATTACTTAAAGCCAATTGAGTTGCATCAATGTAAGTGAGATGAGAATAAGGCCCATGTGTGCTGAAATGCCACTCTAAGGGAAAAGGTTATGTTTTGCAGATTTGCAACGTGGATGTTCCGGCTCTGGGCTTTGGGTGGCCTTGACAGCCTGAGCAAAAGCCACACACTGCTATTTTGAGCATACGAGTCTGTTAATCTGTGCTGGGAGACTTGCTCCCAGCTGCATGTTAGACATCCCTTTGGGGCTCACTGTGAATGCAAGTATGTGAGCATGGAGTTCTTAGTGCAGGAGTGGGGCCTAAAAGGCAGCTTGGCTGTATGTATGTGAACAAGAGTGTATATTGCCTTGATGTGCATGTTTCTTTCTTGCAGTATTAGTAGGCTTCATTAAATTAAACCTCAGATTAGACCTGAAGCAATGTCTCCCATCAGAAAAGGAAGTATTTTCAGTCTTGATTAAACAGTTTCAGAAGAAGCTAGTTCTGTTATTTGCTTTAGTCTTTGCACAAAAGGATTGAGGCTAATGAATTTCTTTCTTTTTTTCTTTCTTTCTTTTGAATTAGAATAATTTTTAATTTATAAGTGTCATCCCCTATTATGAGAATTAGGACAGATTCAGGCAGCATCTGGAGCAAGCAACTTTAAGACTGTGAATGAATTTGCATGGCAGACAGACATCAGTATAGTCCAGCTTCAGTGATATACCTCATTATAAACTCCATTCGTAGTGTGTTAAGAGCTCTCAGAAGTTTTGGGTTTCCATTCATTCTTTTCCCTGACTGAGGTTTAGAAAGCTTTGATGGACTGAGGAAAAAACAGCCAAGAGAAAGGATGTGATGGTTTGAGTAAAACATAGCTGAATTTAGAAATAAACAACAACAACAACAAAATGGAAAAGATGGTGAGGTACGAGGGGAAAGAGAGAAATTTCTGAGTAACCAGAATTCCCTGCATGATTTCCTGAACCAGAACCCACCACTATGGGAATCCTTAAAATCTTTCCGAATTCCCTATGGCCTTGATTCAATACATCTAGGGAACTGGGCATTGGACTGGACTCTGTAGATGTGGGCTGTATTCCTGCCTCTGGCATGAATCTGCTGTGTGATCTGGGTCAAGACACTTCCCTTTTCTGTACTTCTGCTTCACTCCTACCCTTTGTCTGGCTTGTCTGTGTAGACAGTCCGCTCTAAAGGGTTTACAACCTCATATAGTGTGGGTACAGTGCCTAGCGCAACGGGGCACAGATCTTGGTTGAGCCTCTAGGTGTTACTATGGGGACGTTAGTATGAAAATCTAAAGCATTTAATGCTAGGCTTAATTGAGGTCTACAGCCAGGAGCGGCTCCAGGCACCAGCACACCAAGCACGGGCCTGGGGCGGCAAGCCATGGGGGTGGCCAGTCGGTAGCTGTTCGGGCGGCAGTGAGATGACGTTCGGTGGCATTTCTGCGGGAGGTCTGCAGAAATGCCGCCGAAACCAAGGGACTGGCGACCACACACAAAAATGCCGCCTGACTGGCAAAACACGCAGAGCCACCCTTGTCTAGAGCTAAGAACTAGAGTTACAAATATAGTAGTGGCTGTTTCAATGGTAACAGCAGCAAGACTTTACAATAGTTTTAAAGTGGCCTCAGTTAACTGGGGGGGCAGAGAGAGGGGGAGCTGAGAGCAGGTTTCAGAATGTGGCAGCTTACAGGTGAAATAATTGTGTACTGGATCAGTCTTTTCTTGTTCAACTCCTTAATTGTTATTGCTGTTTTCAACTTCCTTTGGGCCACATTCTGCCAGATGATTTGAAACGCTTCGGCCCGAAGGACAGAATGACAACTGGAATTTTGTAGTGGGTGATCAGTTGCTACTATTGTCTGGGCTTGAGTCATCCAATGTAAACTCACAGAAACAGATTTTTTTTAATATTTTTGTTTTCATTTCTTGATTTTGGCTCATTATTGGCTAGTGTGCAACTGTGCTGAGACATTGTGAAAAAGGAAGTTGCAAAACTTTAGATGTCTAAAGTGAATTCAAAGTAACAACTTCTGTAATGTTTTGATCCCTTTTCGTATTTTTGCTTTTCTTCTGCTGCTCACATTACTTACAATGAAATACACAAACACAATATGCTAAGTGTCCTAAGCATATTTTGTATGTTTTGTGAAACAAGATGGGTGAGGTAATATCTTTTATTGGACCAACTTCTGTTAGTGAGGTAGACAAGCTTTCAAGCCACACAGCGCTCTTCCTCAGATCTGGAACTCCCAGGTCACAGCAAAATGCAAGGTGGAACACATTGTTTAGCAATATTGTAAGGGACCATTCAAGGTGGCCCATTAACACTTCAGTAGCCATAGGACAAAAAGAGGGAGTTAGTGGGTTTACAGATTGTTGTAATAAGCCATACATCCATAAAACTTTTGCTTTATATCATACTGACAATGTTTAAAATGGTACAAAATAGCATTGCATCACATTCACAATGGAATGTTTTTGTTTCATCTTATTCTCAAATATAAAATGAATGAATAACATACCATTTGAGGTTCTCATTCAGGGCTTGATCCTGCAAAGCCTTGCTCACCCAGAGAGTCCAGTTGACTTCAGTGGAGTTACTAATGCTACGCTGGCCTTGATCCTTCAAACCTGCACTTGACTTCAGTGAGACTATTCACATGAAAGTTAAGCATGTGTGTACGTTTTTGTAAGACTAGGGCCATAGTAGCCAATTCATTTCACCAGGTATTCCTGATCAGCACAGAGAATTTGAAACTCACCTATAAACATTCCTCTGTCCTTCCCTGTTTCAATGTTTCCCTTTAAGAATTCAATAGTTTTCAGATGAATGACTGATGATCCCCTGGTACTATGAAGAGATAGGCCATGACATGAGACAAGGAGAGTAAATTGATAATCTTTCCACTTAGCCTCCTACCTTACTCCAGGAGAGCTGTTCCTTGACTTGTCCCTTCTTACCTGCACACCCTTCTATTTAGCAGATTATCTTCATTTTCATTTCCCCAGTCTCTGGAATCTGGACACACTCCACAGTCATGGGCTGCTTCTGAATACAATGGTGTTGTGTGATTTGTTTGGGAACATAAATAAATGAATACAATCAGAAACCAGGGTAAAAAAAAGAAAAGGCAATTGCTTCCACTAAAAGAAGGAAACAGGTATCAGTGTCGCCTTTGGCAGCTACTGATTTGGCTGGCTGTACTATGCTCTAGGCCAGAAGTCTCCAAACTACGGCCTGGGGGCCGGATCTGGCCATCGCTTCTATTTGTCCAGCCCTCTAGCTGAACAGGCACGCCGAGCAGGCACGTGAAGAAGCCGCCACTGCCCCCCCTCTTCCACGAGCTGCTGCCGGTGGCGCCCCCATGTGCGGAGGGGTGAGTGCCCCCAGGGCAGAGGCCAGAGGAGTAAAGGGGCGGGGGCGCGGCAGCGGCCAGAGGAGCAAAGGGAGAGATTTTGCATATATTTGCATATATTGATTTTTTCCTCAGTCGCTTTGGCCGGCGAAGCCCCTTTAAAAATCTAATATGGCCCTCGTCTCATAAAGCTTGGAGACCCCTGGCCTAGACCACGATGAAGGTGTGTGCGGTAAGGTTGGCTCTCTGCACTCTGAACCCGAACGACGATGGCCCATTAACAAATGAATCCGTTCACCAAGGTCAGGGAGACTGAGGGAATTGGGCACCTGGTTTGGTAACTTGTCCTGCCACCTTTGCAAGGCTGAATCCAACACTCCCCGCCAAAGCCTGTTCGGCGTCTCACTCCCAGCGTGGGAGACGCCCGCACACAGACCTGTTCTCAGGCTAACTCACAGTGCGAGACGCCCCATCTGGGATTCGTTTACTGTGGTGCAGGGGGAAGGGGTTTGCGGCGTGTTTCAAATCTCCCTTGATCCTGGATTGAAACCCCCCAGCGCACCCCGAATCGCCCTGCCCAGTCCAGGAGCACCCCCGGGCTCCGAACTGTTGCCTTGCATTGGAGCAGTGAATGGCCTCCCCGGCCCCTCCTTTTTGGAATCTTCGTACACCCAGCATTGTGATGTCACGGCACCGAGACCGAGCGGACACAAATGGAACTCCGGCTCGCCTAGCAACCGCCGGCGGGGGCGTGGTTTTCGCGCTGCGAACTGTTGCCTAAGGTGGGGAGCGAGGAGACTCGCGAGGGCTGCTGCCGAGCGAGCAGCGGGGGTTCCCGGCTCGCTGGGGCTTTCGGGGCGAGGGCTGCTTCTCGCTGCCCCCTTCCTCCGGGCTGGCAGTGGGGTGAGAGTCCCTCCTTCGCTCCAGGTAAGGCGGGGGGCGAGAGGAACGGAAGAGGCTCAGGGAGGAGAAGGGGACCCGGGAGGGAGAGAGTGGGTTGTTGCAGTCACCTCCCTCCGGAGTGACACCGAAGCGGAAGTTTGGAGAGTAACCCAAGCGGAGGGTGGTGTCTCTCCCTGTGCCTGGGGTCGGGGCATCTGCTCCCGGCCAAGGCTGCCTAAGCAGAGCGTTCTTGTTCCGCAGCTTCCCCCGCCAGATCCGAGGGAAGGAAAAGACCTGGGCACGGAGAGAGCAGGAGCTGGGCTTTGCTTCGCCTACCTCCTCTTCTTCCCGTCCGTTCCCTTCGCTGCTCGCCAGGCTGGCAGCGTTCCCCCTCCCCGGGGTTTGGAGCGGAGCTTGCTCCATTGCTTCAGCGATTCTGGGGGTGGGGGCAGAGGGGAGTGCGGGTCCTTGTTCTTCCCCGCCCCCCCAGTTCGGAGTCGGGCGCAATTCGAGAGGGGACCGGAGCTCTGTCAGGACTGGTCAGTTTGCTGCTGTGTGGCTAGTGATAAATACACCGGTAAACACGGTGCAACCTGGAAGTAGATTATGTAATTTCTACAGGTTGGTATTTTTGGTTTACACCGGATCACTTATTCTCGCTGTTTTTGCGGCGGGCGTGGGAAAGCAGCTTTCTGCTCCATGACTTTTGAGGTTGCTGTTCGTTTTGTTGTTGCTTGTATCCTGTCTTTTATTGCCTGGATTTCTACCACTTGAACATTTAAAAATCTAAATGGTTAGCCTGCTTAGATACATACTTCCCCCCTCCACCCACTGCTTTAAAAATATGAATTTGGAATGTGTAATAATAATCACACCCATACAACCCACCCCAGGAATAGAGGGTGACCGTCACTAATATAAATCAGAGGGGTAGCCGTGTTAGTCTGGAATTGCAGAAGTGACAAAGAGTCCTGTGGCACCTTAAAGACTAACTAAAAATTTTTTTAGAGCATA
>ML677373.1:17275866-17329254 GCA_007922305.1 Dermatemys mawii
ATGCATCCGACGAAGTGGGTATTAGCCCACGAAAGCTTATGCTCTAAAAAAATTTTTAGTTAGTCTTTTTAAGGTGCCACAGGACTCTTTGTCACTAATATAAATGTGTCCTTAGGCTACTACTGCCTTGTTCCAAGAATACGTAAAAATGGGAAGATCATCAAGGGGTAGGTGATTCTGTCAGCATTCAACAATGATAAACTGGGGGGCTACAGTGAAGGCATGTGCCTGGGATTCTCCTTACTAGAGAGTCCATCTCAATAACACACAGTGCCCCAAACCATCCTTTGAATCTCTGTCATTTTGAGGTATTTTAAATAACTATGGGCTGCTGAGTCTAAGGTGTAAATCTTAAAATCATTGTGTATGTTTAGAATCAAGGCCACAGACTTGGATCAGAATTGTAGCCTGAATATCAGGGATATACCATCATTATATTGGCAAACCAATAGAATTTACATAACTTCTGTTTAAAACCATTTTCAATAGCACAGTCACAACCATGATTGTATTGACCTTCGATAAGCAGGCTGGTGAGGCAGAAACTGTCTTCTCTGCATAGCTTCTGAAAGAAGTAGTATATGTAATTATACCTACAGAGATGTCTACACTACAGCTGTATGTATTATGTGTTAACTAAAAATTGAAGGGTAGAGGCATACCCTGTGTGAATGGAACTAGAATTTGTGATAGCCCTAATCTTAACAATTGTTTCTCACAATGGGGCATTACAATGTGGTGTATAGACAGGTGCAGCATTGATATTTCTTAAATTAGTCTAATTAGTCATTCAATATAACATATAATCTTAAAGAATAAGGGAGCAAGAGTAAAAAAAACAGGTACTGCGGATGGGGAACGAGAGAGGATATTAGGGCATAATCTTTATAAACTTTAGCTTCTAGTTTTGTTTTAAAAGTTACACTCCCAGTTATTCCTGTGGCAAAGAGTTCTGCACCCCATAGCCAGTAACTTCGTGTTGGCCCAGCCTTGTAGCAAATAGCCACCAGCTTAAACAGCTGCAAGGACTGAGAGCTAACTCCCTGCTCAAAGAGGTATCCGAGTTTAGATGGGAGTTTTTGATCTTGAATGTGAGGTAAATTTGGGTTTGTCTACACGGGACACTCGGGGACAATTAATCCAGTTTAGCTAAAGGGATGCATTTAAAATGGTTTAGTTAAACCGGATTAAATCCTTGTGTGGATGCCATTTTCTAATGTAGTTTAACTAATCTACTTTAACAGGTTAACTTTCCTGAGGGTGCATGTGTAGATAAGCCCTAGTTATATTTCCCTGCCCTCACCAATATAGGCTGCTCACCAATTTGTTTCCCAAGGCAAGATTTTCCCCTTGTGCTATGGAAATCGGGGGCTTCTCTCTCTTCAAACACTTTGGGTTTGAAACTGTTCATCTTCTCCAGGTTCCCTTCCTCTCTAGCAAGTGTAGTATCACATAATCCACCCAGACTGGAAGATCTATATAGTGAGAGTCAGGAGTAGACAGCTCCAGTTTCCTTCTCTTTGCTGGAGCCCTGGGCAGACTTGCTGTATGACCTGAATAGCAATGGTGTAGAAGAGAATAGAGTGCAAGGTCTTAAGGGCAGGGACTGTCATCTCATTATGGAGACCTTATCAGAGCCTCTAGTCACTGCCCTCAATGATAAATAAATAAAAGTGAAGGCTGCAATAGGGCAGGCTTTGAACGGTGGTAAAGCTCCAGTTAACCAATGTTTGCGCAGGGCATGGAGTGTAATCTACTCTTAACGCGTGTGTGTGAAACTAAGAGTTTAGCTGCTGAACCCCAGCAAACTTCTAGTGTTGATGTGCTGCATTGCATCCTGCAAACTGTGGCTTATACTGGAGCAGTGTCTACAATAGGGTTTACAGCAGAACTGCTATGTTGTTGTAGTAACCTGGTGGTTAAAGTCCTAAGATAAAGAAGCCCCACAGTCTACATCCCTAATTCTACGTGCTGGGCTACATAAACACCTCCTCCATGATCTTGCATGTGATGTAGGCTCAGGTGTAATGGTCCGCCCAGATGGAATGGCTTGCAGGATTGGGACCTAGCTTAAAATAAGCAGCTGTAACAAACCAAAGAAGAAAATGGGAAAGAACAGCATTCTGCCAGCAGTGGTGTGTTGTTGTGATAGAAATACATTCTGCTCTTTTGCAATATTAGTAGAATGTTTAGTGTTTTTAAAATTCCCTCTCCCTTGTTCTCAGCCATGTGGTACAGAAGTAGTGACTTGTTTTGTATTGTATGATTTGATGATAAAATAGATAGTAATCATAACTTTATAAAGTAACCCCTCCTCATTACTCTGTCTAAAGGCAGCTCTGCAGCTGTTCACACAAACTGTAGTATAACAAGAAAGGTGAAGTTTCTGCTTGTAAGAGGCTAAATTAGCTGTATTCTGTGATAGACTATGCCTAGAAGGGCTTATTAGTTGCATAACTGTCTTATATTGAATGCTACTTTGAACTTCTGCTGTAGTTGTGTGCAAAAAAATCAAACCCCACAACAGTGACAAAATACCCCAACAAAGGCATGTGTAACACCTCACTAAAGAAGTGGAGATCACAGATCAGAATATAACCACCACTTCCCACACAGATGGTCACCCTTCTCTTCTCCACACAGTTTGGGCTATCAGCTCCCTTTGAGAGAGAGTTTCCCCCAAGGGCACAAGTTCATTGCAGTTGCCCTCTGATCAAGCCAGTATTTGTTTGCAGAAAACACGTGTGGACCGTGAACCCCTATGCAGCTCTTGAGTGTGTTGCCCTCTGCATGTAGGCTGTTGACCCATTGGAGCAGTTTGGGAGAAATACCAAATGGTATTTTCAGGCACATGACTAGCTGAACTGGTCTTGCTGGCTCAAATTCCATATTGTAGTTGCATCTTACACGCTTTCTATGTTGGCAACTTAAAAAAAAAAAAAAGCTGCAGTGTCTAAATGTGATTAAACTGAAACCTAAATAGCTAACATAGGAGTTGATCCTCTTTAGTGTGTCTGTCTTCTTGGGGGGTATATGTTACAGGCACCTGTATGTTAATCGGGCTCCTCCATCTCCTGCTAGCAGTGGTCACCTGGGTCTTAAAGTGACATTTGTGACAGAGTACAGGCTTTTTTAAAAAATAAGCTATATAAGTCAGGATGGAAAATGTCTTGCATTTCAGAAGAGAAGATATTCTGTGCAGTTCTGGAAAGAGAAGGAGAATGAGTCAGGCACTTAGAACCAATGGCAGAAAACATATCTGCACTATGGAAACTGGGGAAAAATATTCCACGGTTGCTAATGCCGGAGTGCTGACCTTCTCAAACCCAGCCTATTCTACCTCCCCAGAGACACACCTTATCTACAGCTTAGAGCATTAATGCTGGTGTTGCATTCAAATAACAGCAGCCTCTCTAAGTGAGCCTGGCAATCAATGCTGTCTTTTAATCTCAACAGAAAAGGCAACTTTCTTAGCTGCTCCTATTAGTTCTCTGCTCAAATCACTAATATCAGTCCCTGCTAAGGTCCAGAACTTCCCAGAAAAACAATGCACGTTGAAAAGGAGTGCTTCCAACTGGCCCCTGATGTGAAGAGGTCTGGCACTTCTTTTACCACCAATTACAGTGACATGTGATGTTGTGTAAACACTTCTGACTCCTGCAGTTCCTGGACTGGCTCCAATCTGCAAACCATTTTCAGGCATATAGTAATCCTAGAACTGGAAGGGACCTCAAGAGGTCATCTAGTCCCCCTGCACTTGGGGCAGGACTAATTATCTAGACAAGGGGTGGGCAAACTACGGCCCGCGGGCCACTTGTGGCCCGCAAGCCGTTTTTATCTGGCCCGCGAGCTCCTGCCGGGGGAGCGGGACCAGTGATCCCGCTCTCCTGGGCGGGGCGCTCTGAGAGTGCCCCGGAGAGCTGGGCCGGCTGCTGGCTGGGTGTGCCGCCCGGGACAGCGGACCCATGGCCAGCCGGGCGTGCCGCCCTGAGAGCGGGGCTGGCACGCCGCCTGGGACAGTGGGCCCGCAGCCGGGACCGCGCCCTGTGCTCCCGGCCCAGGGTGCTGGGCCGACCACACCAAGCCGCAGGGTCCGCGCTCCCCGGACGGGGCCGACCGCAGCAGCCCGGGGGCCGGGCGGAGCGCTGCGAGCTGCGGTGCCCGGTGCGTGGCTCAGAAGGTAAGCAGGTGGGGGGATGGTTAGGTGGGGGTGGTGGTTAGGGTAGGTGGGAGGGGCTTAGGTGGGGGCAGTCAGGGGACAGAGAGCAGGGGGGCTAGATAGGGGATAGGGTCATGAGGGGCAGTTAGAGTGGGGGGGTCCTCCAGAGGGGGTGATCAGGGGACAAGGAAGGGGGGGTTGGATGGGTCAGGGGTTCTGAGGGGGGGTAGTCCGGGGCGGGGAAGTGGGTGGGAGTCGGATGGGGGCAGGGCCTTCAGCCCTCCACACAATTTTGAACCCTAGTGTGGCCCTTGGGCCACAAAGTTTTCCCACCCCTGATCTAGACCATTCCATTTGTCTAACCTGCTCTTAAAAGTCTCCAATGATGGAGACTCCACAACCTCCCTAAAGAATTTATTCCAGAGCTTAAGTACCGTGACAGTTAGTAAGTTTTTCCTAATGTCCAACCTAAACCTCCCTTGCTGCAATTTAAGCCCATTGCTTTTTGTCCTATCTTCAGAGGTTAAAAAGAACAGTTTTTCTTCTTCCTCCTTGTGACAACTTTTTACGTACTTGAAAACTTCTCATGTCCCCTCTCAATCCTCTCTTCAGACTAAACAAACCCAATTTTTTCAGTTCATAGGTCATGTTTTCTAGACCTCTAATCATTTCTGATGCTCTTCTCTGGACTCGCTCCAATTTGTTCAAATCCTTCCTGAAATGTGGTGTCCAGAATTGGACACAATACTCCAACTGAGGCCTGAGTAGAGCGGAAGAATTACTACTTGTGTCTTGCTTACAACACTGCTGCTAATACATCCCAGAATAATGTTCACTTTTTTGCAACAGTGTTACACTGTTGACTCATATGTACCTTGTAATCCACTATGACCCCCAGATCCCTTTCTGCAGTATGCCTTCCTAGGCAGTCATTTCCCATTTTGTATGTGTGCAACTGATTGTTCCTTCCTAACTGGAGTGCTTTGCACTTGTCCTTATTGAATTTCATCCTGTTTACTTCAGACCATTTGTCCAGATCCGTTTGAATTTTAATCCTATCCTCCAAAGTACTTGCAATCCCTTCCAGCCTGGTATCACCCACACACTTTATAAGTGTACTCGCTATGCCATTACCTAAATCATTGATGAAGATATTGAACAGAACCAGACCCAGAACTGATCCCTTTGGGACCCTGCTCGTTATGCCCTTCCAGCCTGACTGTGAACCCTTGATAACTACTCTCTGGGAATGGTTTTCCAACCAGTTTTGCACCCACCTTATAATAGCTTATCTAGTTTGTTTATGAAAAGGTCATGAGAGATGGTATCAAGAGCTTTACTAAAGTCAAAATATAACATATCCACCGCTTCTCCCCTGCAACACTCCCCATCTGCAAGGTTTGCTACCCTGTCAGAAAAAGCTCTCAGGTTGGTTTAATAGGATTTGTTTCTGACAAATCCATGCTGACTGTTACTTATCACCTTATTATTTTCTAGATGTTTGCAAATTGACTGTTTAGTTATTTTCATTAGTACTGGAAAAGGAGGGTCAATTTACGCTTACTTTAAAAAGAGCACAAAACAGCTACTGAAAAGCCCTAGCTTTGCCTTGTGCTCATATAATTAAGTGTGAAGGGCACAGAAGTAGACATTTGTTTTTCAGTCAACACATTGGTCCTGAATTGCACTACTGTATGAGCCATTAATATTATCTTGTATATGTAGATGACTGACAGCACACTAGAGTGTTTTCATGCTCTTGCACTGTATATCAACTCTTACCAGCTTTATGGGATGCTGTCCAGCATTCAAGGATAGACTGAGTCTAAAGAATACCCTCTCCTGGAAACCCCCTTGTAGCACACTCCAGCTTTGTCAGGTTAACTCTAAAATTGAACTTTAAATGTTAGACCCAAGTAACTAAACAGTCTCCCAGAGCGACGGCACTGAACAAACTGTAATTTGTAGCCTTAAAATAGCTTCCCATTTTGAATAGCTCAATAGAATAGTAATTCTCTACATACTGATCTGACTCTTTCAAAGATTTATTTTAAACACCAGCTGCTTTGCAATTTCTGCTGTCGTCCCTTCTTGTTAGACCCTTCTATTCCACTACCTGTTTCTGAAGGCTTAATTGAAGGCATTCGTTCCTATAGTTGCCCACTGGCCACAGCTGGGTGGCTGAGACTTGCCTGCTGACAGGACGTTCTAAAACGTCCCAGTGAACTAAAATATAGTAAAACACGATTTAACTGCTCAGCTGAGCACTTCATTCTGTGCTTGTCTCGCCAGACACAGGATTGGGCCACTTTTATTCAAACTACTGGTGAGTAAATCACCAGTTCCTTGCCTCCTTCTGAGAACCGAAGGAGAAATGTACATTATTTTAAATGTGGATATAACTGTTGGTTTAAATACACTTTAAAGAGCAGAAAGCACGGGGTGGTTGGAAGTTTTCTAGCAGAACCCTCCCCTTTTACTAAAGAGTGTGAGATGTTGGCCTTCAAATTCAACAGGCTTTTTTTCATCTGGGACAAGAGCCTATTTTTCTAGTAGGTTTGTCATGCTAAATAGTATTTAGATGGGAGGCTGCCAAGCCTTGCGTATCTCTCCATGGCACCTGTTCCCCTCGCATTGTGCTGAGGTGACTTTTCTGGTGTTTAGACTGCGAGGGAAGGACAACGCTGACGTACTGTTACTAATTAGTATCAGACTGGTAGAATCAATATGAAAGCAGGAAGACCACTCTGAGGGAAGTGGTTGAAATTGAGTGCCGGCGTTCTGGCTGGGGTCACTCGATCAAGACTGTTGCCAATTATATGCTCAGAAATCCCAGTTTTAGACAGTCAAACTGTTGTAATTCAGGGTGAAACCTGCTTCTGTGTTTGTACATCCTCTAGGGTGATGTGAGGATAAACTTCAATGCCTGTGAGGTGATCAGATGCTATGGTTATAGAGGCCAGATAGCTGGATAGTACTTGCAAGCAACTGTATGTATCTCCTTTAGATCTGGAAGCATTCACATGGGCATGTCCCTTGGTTCCAGACTGGCATCTCTCCCCCACTGAGCAATTTTCAAATGATAAATGTCAGTATTTGAATGTGTGCAGTGTTGTGGCAGCCGTGTTGGTCTCAGGATATTAGAGACAAAAGGTGGGTGAGGCAATAGCGTCTATTGGGTCAACTTCTGTTGAGGAGAGAGACAAGCTTTTGAGCTTACACAGATCTCTTCTTCAGGTCTGGGAAACTTAGGCCATGTTTACACTAGCAAGCTTACGGGGGCACCGCTGAATCGATGCCGTGGTGCCTCTGTAAGATCAGGCGTGTAGCCGCTCTATGTTGACAGGAGAGAGCTGTCCCCATCAAGCGAAGACACTCTCCCGCTGACAGTGTTGTCCACGCCGGCACTTCTATCGGTGTAACTTACGTCGCTCAAAGAGGTGGGTTTTTTCGCACCTCTGAGCAACATAAACAGAAGTGCTATTGTAGACATAGGGCTTGTCTACATTGTGAAGCCGTCGACAAAACTTTTGTCTGTCGTGTACTTAAAAAAGCTCCCTTCCCCCTGCAAAGACAACAGTTTTGCTGATGCCAGTGGCAGCGTGAACTGACTTTGTCAGTAGGAGCACTCTCCTTCTGACAAAGCTAACGCCTCTCGCGGGGCTGGAGGTATTTTTATCAGCAAAAGTGCTGACAAAGTTCCAGTAACAAGCGCTCACACGCTGACTTTTAGTGACAAGGCTGTGTCGACATGCATGGTGTAGACAAGCCCATAGTCTTACTCAGAGTGTCAGAGCTGAATACAAGATCGGGCAGATTGTTTTGCATAAGCAGTTAATGGATATTTCAAGGGACCATTCAAGGTGAAGCGGTGCATGAACACCTGGGAAGTGGGGGGTGGGGGGAGGAAGCAGCTAGGTGGGTGGTTAGTGGGTTATAGATGGTTGTAAGAAGCCATAAATCCAAAGTCTCTGTTCAACCCTTGATTTTTAGTATCTAGCAAAGTTAGAAGTATCGAAGCATTTTAATACTAACACTCTCTCTCTCTCACTTCCAACGTGGGGACAGTTCAGCCTATTATCCTTCAGGGTCAGACCCCTCAAACCATCTACTCATTAAGCTTCAAAATGGCTGCTGTGATTGCCTGCATGGGGTTCAAAGGATGACAGTCGGTTCTAATCAAGCTTGGAAATCTGGGTTCTGTTCTTGGCTCTCTGAATTTGCTGTGACGCATCTAAAAGTCACTAACCACTCAGCCACAGTTCATTCATCTGTGTTAAATGTGGATAAGACTTAAGCCTCACAATTGCCCCTCAGGGGAGGGAATTCATTAGTTTTTGTTAAGTGTTCTGAGATCCATGGACAGCAGGTGTTAATTCTGCAGCAGTGCTTAATTTTGCTCTGCAGTATCTGTCTCTGGCACGTAAAGCACTTTGAGATATCTTGAGTACTTGATTAGATAATATGAGACTTGCTTCATTTAATCCCAAGCAGTTTAGTACAGTTTGACATGCTGTACTGTCTGCTATACAGGAACCTTCCAAAACCATTAGTCGCAATTGTATTTTCTTGACTATACCAAGAAAAGTAGGGAGCAGACTATATAGTAAGAATCCAGGTATATAATTCATTTTCCAATTGCATCATTCGCCTTTCTGTGCCCGCTGTAGTTGTGTGTGGATTTTTGAAACAATGAATGCAAACCTGAGTCAGTGTTCTCTGCATCTTAAATCCTACCTAAATACCGGGGGGAGAGGAGGAGGTAGGGGGACTAAAGAAAAGCTGAATAGCATGTGTTCCACTCAATCTTATTTTGTACAGGAATGCTTTATTTCTAGGCAATGTAGGAAAAAACTGAGAGATTTAACTTTGAACATGAACTTCTTTTTTTTAAAAAAAAAAATGAGCATAAATGTCATCTTGTGGAAGTGGGTATATAAGCTTCTTGTGCTAAATGTACTTTCAGCACTAACAGTATTGTATGAAGCTGAGATTACTGATATTAATGCTTAAAGATTTAAATATTTTGATAGCTTTAGCTAGTAATGTATACTTGCAAGCGTGTTGCTTAGTAATGATATTCACTATCTCCAGCTCTAATCTCTCTAGTGGTGGTTTTTGTGGTTGGTTTATTTTTTTTACCTGTACATGTCATGGGTATTTTCTTTGTCATTTCCTGTGACCTACTGAAGCTCCATTTGTGAATACTTAGGCTTGAAAGGATTCTGTGTTTATCCGTAAACATCAATTTCCCTGTGTACACACACAAACTGATGAAATAATATTTCCATCAATGATTGAAATTTACAGATAGGCAAAGTAAGAAAAATAGTGCTTGAGAACTTATTAGAGTTTGATTTAAGGATATTTGCTATGTATATTTTCACATGTAATGTTGACCCCTCTTCCCCTAGTTGTGTGCAACTGTGAAAATTAAAATAGAAAAATGCTTAAAATAAACATTATCTGTCAATTAAAAAAATTATGTGAATATTCCCTGGAAGTTTATAACCTCATGTGCCTTAAGCATTATTTAGATATACTCTATCCACTTAAAAAGATAAGTCTTTGATAGGTACAGAGATAAGTGTTTTCTCTAGCAATGACTCTTCAGCTGACTGATCTCAGAGCTTGACCACTGAAAGAAACCAAGCTGAGCTTGGAGCATCTGCACAATTTTGTTTCAAAGCACTAGGAGAGGTTATTTCACATGTTTGCCCCTGACTAACAGAACTTGTATGCCTTCAGCAGTACAGATGGCTGTAACATTTTTGAACCTTGACTCCCACAAGTGGTATGCTTGCCTTGCCACAGTTTGGAGATGTGGTTAAAACACCAAAATCCCATCAACAGAGCAAGACTAAATGTGCTAGAATCAAGTGTCCTGATAGGGTTGTATTTATAATGAAGATTGGCCTTTAAAAAGGTTATATAATTCCCAGAAAAGTCTTCTAAAGTGTAGCTCTGTGTATGTATATGTGTAGATCTCATTAACTCCTTTTACCATCCACCTTTGACTGTCCTTTGGCATTCCTGACATTTCCAAAACCCCAAGCCATTCCATACAGCTGCCCTCAATCCCCTGCAATGTTTAAGAAGGTAGTGCTTCTATTATAACGACAGGCATGTTATTCAGCTTGTGCTGAGAACTTTTATAGTGCACCATGGAGGGAGAGAAGTTGCCTAATACAAAGGCTAGATTGTCTTCCATCTGGAGGCAAAACTCTGGAGTGCAACAAGCTATCAGTGTACTCTACCCACTTGATAGGTTGGCTGCATGAACTGTGCTAAAATCAAGTCTTTAACGGGGTGTGAGGGGGGAGTTCCTCATAGTTCATGGCCAGCAATGCTTGTCAGGTGAGCCAATAGACTCCTTTTCTGGAAGTGGCTGTTATGTCTGGCTTGATAATGATTAGCTTCCTCTGGATATAAAGCAAGTTTCTGAGGTATTGTGGGCACTTCTGCAGTAAGCTAGCTACCGGGACAGGGGGATTACTGGGGGAGACAGGGCAAGGCTTACATTCAGCCGGAGCTGTCGGGAGCCGAGTTCCAATAAATATTTTCAAACCTGTAGGGCTGAAGCCCCAAGACCTGGCATGTCCCACAGGGCTTAAGCCCCTGGGCTCTAATAAATACTGAGAATTTAAGCTCTGACCATTGGTGATGGTTTTCCAAAGCCTGTCCCCCTAGAAGGGGTTAGAAGTGGAGATCTTAAAGAGTAGAGGAATAATTATCATTAGAAACAATAATATGTGATGCTGACACACAAGAGCTAGGTTCCATGTTTGCTGTGACTTCTTATAAATATACATTGTAATTCAAATTTAAAATGTGGCTCATTAGCCTGTCGCAAATTGGTAAGGGGAAGGCAAATGAGCAGCTAGCACTCTGGAGAGAGTGACTGTACATTTAATTGCTAATGAACCTTTGTAGAGAGTCTGGGCTCCTATTATTAGAAAACTAAATGGAAGTTGTTACCTGCAGGATTTGGAATGAGAGTCTGTCATGCTGCTGTTGACCTTCAGTTTCTCTCATTAATTTGTCTTAATACTAGTGAGATTTACGTGCTGTGTAAAAAGATTTACATAAGCAATATGTTTTTCAGTCAGACTTCCAGAGTGCCACCTTCTCTTGGATCACAGAATCTTTAACAGATCCGGCTATTTCTGTAACAGCAGCTAGTGTTTAACTGCATAAAACCCTTAAGAAATGTGGTAACTCTAAGGCCATGGGGGTTATCACACTGCAACAAACATCCAGGGTGACTCATGCCCGTCCTGAGTCTGTGGCTATCCAAGTTGTAGCTATCTAAAGATGTTAAAAATAAGCAGCACAATTTTTATATATAAATATATATTCATGTGTCTTCAAGGGATTTTGTAAAGAAGGGAAGAATGGTTATCCTTGTTTTACAGATGAAGAAACTAAGGCAGCGAAAGTGCCCAAGGTCACCCAGCAGAAGAACCAGGAATAGAACCCAAGTCTCTAGGCTCCAGTGCAATGATCTAGCCGCTATGCAGCACTACCTCCCCGATGACTAATGTAGTGATGTGTAGATCTTGGGTAAAATTTTCAAAAGTGGCTAAGTCCCATTTTCAAAAATCACTTAGGCACTTTTTGAAAATGTTACCCCTAGACCAAAGTCACTGTTTTAATATGACTAACATGGAAAAGATCTGTATTAAAGTGTCCTTTTAAATACACTGGCCCTTAACCTGGGTATATAATTCCTATTTAACATCAGTGAGCATTCAGAGTATATGTTGTTGTTGGTTGTGTGGTGGGAGGTTTCTTTGTTTTTGTGGTGGTTTTTTGTTTTGTTTTTGAAGATTAGGAGAATATACAGAAACACTGGAACAATCAGGGCAGCTGGCAGGTTCTTAGGAGCTGATCCCCTACACTTAAACAGATTTCAGATCAAACGTTCTGTACAAGAAGCAAGTGTCACACAATGCATGTAACTTACAAAACATTCATTAGGAATTACACCAGACCAGAATGGACCTGGTTAAGCCTGACATAAGCAGACAACTGCTATTGACCTGACCAGGATATTTAACTGCTTATGCTGGGACAGAACTGGGATTAAGTGAGATTGTAGAAGAACATATGAGTAAGAATTAATAGTTATCCTTGAAAGCAAATGACACTACTTGATCAAGGAGGCTCTCTTCTAGGCATTGTTAGCTGGAGGTGGAAAATTGGTGAGGAAATCCACTTCCTAGAAACAAATGAGTCCAAAATGCTGCAATATCAGTAGGGCTCTACAGTGACTCGCATAAGGGATGTTTCTTTGCAAAAACGTATCTGATGTAGAGCTGTGGGAGGAACCAGCAGTGCAGCAGGGAGTTTAACTGCTTGTGGAAACAACTTGTCTCAGTCTAGAGATATGAAGGTCAGAGATGGCATATGGAACAGTGAAGTATAAGAGGAAGCAGGTCTTCATTTTATATATATAATATATAAATCCTCCTCTCTGGTTGTCAGTGGTGGCATTCCATGAATACAAGTTCAGTTTCAAAATCAAACTTAGGCTCCCACCCTGCAAAGACTTGGACATGTGCATAACTCTGAGCATGTGAAGTCCCAGACTACAACTGGCCAAAAGGTGCTAATTCTCAAAGTTCCATAGGATACAAGCACCTAATTCCCATAGGCTCCTTTTTAAAATCCTAGTCTACTGCTTTAAAAATACATACAATGCAAAATAATCTGGTTCCCCCCGCCACCCACACCCCTATTTTTGCTGGACTAACTTTTGGAGGACCCAGGGAATTGGACTGGGTGTCCTTAAGTAAATTAGCGGGGTGTTTTGAAGCTTTAGCTTAGAGAGAGCTTTTCTCCCAACTGTGTTTAATTCTTTAAAACACTAAGTTCGAAAGTCTGAACAGAAAAATCATTTTTTTGCTTTCATATAATCAGGGCTCACAGACTTGGTTTTTGTAACATTATAATCCTGCTAGTTCCTCGGTCAGTCTTCTAGGGTAGATAAGACCTGAATTTCTAGTAACAATTGTTACAAATGGCTATTTTTAAGACCTCCTACAGAGAGGTGTTATTACTACACGACCAGTGAAAATATGTTCCCTACCTACCTTTCTTGGTAAAGGACACTATGGGAAAAGAACATTGCAGATAGATGAATATTGGAGACCAGAGATTTCTGGTTGTACAAGATGGGGCCATACAAGCCCAGCTGACACTCACTGTCGAAGGCAGGTTGTGGTTCCAGACAAGTGTTCCTGCCACTGGCTCACTAGCGGTATGTAATGCTGGTTAGAGTTGTGCCATATTTTATGTTTTGGAAGAAGTTCTGTGCATTGAGCATTTGCAGGATCTGGTCCTCCAAAAGTAACCCTTTAAATGCGACTGATGCAAATACCAGCCTGATGACGGAGTTTCCAAGCGAGGGGTTTGGCTGCTGCTTCTATTTACTCTGCAAATCTTGTCGCAAACTTGTATGCCTCCTGACTGGTCTTTCCCTTCTATGGACAGGGTAGCGAAATCCAGGACGGTGCCTATTTGGACAGCGAGTTGGAGCTGTTCCCTGATGAAGACATGATGACCCTGGCCCAGCAAGAGGTCCACCATGAGTCCGACATGGATAGTGCCATCGAGAGTGCGCAGAGCTCCGAGGCATCCGATGTGTGTGCCGGCGAAGAGAAGGACAGTGTGCTTGGTGGACTCTTTCTGCCTGTAGACAAGTGAGTGATGAGGTGCCTGTCAAGACATGACTCTTATGCAGGAGAGGGGAGGTTAAACCAGTCGATCCCCCTTGTTTTAGGCCTGTCTGGGCTGAGGTTCTCAGACGCCTGGAATTAGGTGTCCAGATCCCTCTATTTCAAATGAATGGGATTTGGTCCTCCATCTCCCCTAGTGGCCTTGGAAATCTGTGCTTGTGTGTCTTCTGGCTTGTTCGCCAGGCTCCAGGAGGGTCTGTGGCACCTCGACTGGGATAGACTTGCGCTTTATAGTGACAGCGCTGGCTGTGTTCTGATGACGTCTGATCACTGCGCTAATTGCCAAAAATGGGTGGGTTTTCCTTGTTCACCTTCCTACCTCCTGGAGCCCGTTTGTGTTAGGATTCCAGTATGAATCCACCGCAGAGCAGCAGAGTGTGCAGGTGTTCTCCAGCCTTAGCTACTCGAAGGGACGGGCTGAATAGGCTTTGTAGGTGTAGCTGAGTAGCTTTGCGTTGCCATCCTGTGCACTGGATTCCCCCTGGCGTCGGGAGGCACCGTTCAGCGTGTTGGCAGCTGGGGCTTTGCAGGCCTGGGACTGCAATGAGACTCAGGCAATCAACGATCCCCTGTGACAAGTTTGGGGTAAGTGGCTTGCCCAGCATCGGGTAGAGCCTCTGTGGCAGAGGCAGGGGTAGAATCCAGTTCTCCAGGGCAGTATTCAACTCCCTTATTCATGACCCTTCTTTCTCTTCCTGTAATCCATGCCTCCTTCACTGCCAATCATAGACTGGGGGAAGGATGGGGTTTGGAAGGTCCCAACCACTGAGGTATTTCAGGAGTTTTGGGTCTAGATAATAGAAGAGGAGCAAAGTCTAGGCCTCCAGTCAGTTCTGGCTATGGGGAGCAGTAGGCCTGGAGAAGAAGGATGACCCTGCGGTTAGGGTGCTAGCTTGGAGCACCTGGGTTCAATTTTCTGCTCCATCACAGAATTCCTGAGTGACCTTTGGCAAGTCACTTAATTTCCCTGGGCCTCAGTTCCCTCTCTGTAAAATGGGGATAATAGCCTTGCCCTACGCTGAAGTGGGGATCTGAGGTGCTTATAAACTATGGTAATGGGGGCCAGGTGAGTATCTAAGAGTAACTGCAGCTGCTGGGTCTAGACAAATAGTGGTCCCCACAACCCTTCCATGCACAATCCTTACTGCAGCCTTTAAGAACAGAAGGTGTTAAAATGCTTTGCTGGCTAGTTATTAATCTGTCTGCTCTTCAGGGAGTAATAATCTGATAAATCTCCTCTAGCAGAATATAAGCCTGCCTATGTATATGGTCCCAAATGTCCCCTTGTCCCATGCCAGACTTGAGTTGCCCTAAATTCTGGCATTGTAAATTACTGACCTTAGACATATGAATTACAAGTGCACCTCAGCAAAGGAGGGTGGGGGGGAAAGAGCCTACATCTGAAATACTGGCAAGAGGCAGGATGTGAAAATATTTGTGCCATCCAGCCACTGTTCACTTTAAAATGTTGCTTTGTTTAAACTTTAGATTCCAGAAGAGACCAGGTACAAAGGAAAGGGCCCCGCTTGTGAGCTCTCACACAGAGGAGTCTAGCTTCTTGTAAAAACAGCAGTAATACAGAAACAGCCGTGTTGTCAAGGGGACTTGAATCAGGCTCCCTTTTCATTCCGGCTCTGCCACTGACTTGTCCTGTGACCTTCAGCAAATCATTTAACCCTGGTCTCTACCCCCAATTTTTTTTAAGTGTTTCCTGAGTCCTTGAGTCGGCTTTGTGTGTTGTGACATCCTCCACACCAGAGGAGGAAGCTCGTGAGAGACAAGGGAGTATGAGGCATTAAAAATGTTATGACCATCTAAAGTAAATAATCTTGTTTCACTGATTGCCACATCCCTTGCCTTTCAAGGTCAGTTGTCCTGTCAACCTCACAAAACACAAACACACACTGTTATAAAGGTTTATTGCTGTAATTAGGGATAGGGTCTTTTTTTAGTAAATGCAAGTGGATCACAAAAGCTTTTGACTTTGAATAAGGAATTGCTAGCCCAAACCATTTGAGAAACACTGCCTTGGGCAATAAGCAGTCTTCTGAGGATTGGCCTCCTACCAATTCTGATGTCTTGTTTCAGGTCAAGTCCCCACAATCCCTCTGCAGCATCTGACCTCTCCACCTATTCCACCACTTCTCTGATCAGTAACGAGGAACAATTTGAAGACTATGGGGAAGGAGATGATGTGGATTTTACTCCCAGCAGTCCATGCCCTGATGATGAGACTAGAACCAATGCCTATTCTGACCTTGGTTCATCTGTGTCTTCCAGGTTGCTACTTATTCTTATTTATTTTGATAGTGTTTTCTTCTGTGTGAGTGTACAGAGGCCGTACCAGAACTTCTTGGGATCGTCTAGTTATTTTAAAACTAAAATTTCAATTTCTGCCCACAACATTACTGGCCAATGTCTTTCTTGTAAAAGCCATAGCAAGAACTACATTGTTTCTAGTGATCATAATGTCAGGTCACTCTGCAATAAACCCTCTAGCTTTTCTCCCCAATTGATTCTCTTTATCTATTGCAATACTCGGATTTCGCAACAGTTAGAAATTGACTGACTTAAAGCTCGAAATCAGATTCGGCCTTGAGCAACATTCGTGCTTGCGCAATGTTTGGGGATGACTAGTATGAAAGTCTCTCCCTCCTTTGTGGCGTTCTAGTACTGTTTATTAAATTTTACCTTACAAAAAGACATGTCTCATGAGGACGGATGAGCTTGTTTTGGAAGAAAGCCAAATGAGCAGATTGAACGTGAATGTCTTCAGTCTCTTCACGAAGTATTCACCCTAGTATTGGGGTCTCAAATACAGCCTCGTGGGGTTATTTCCTGCAGCCCGACAAGCTCCTCTCCTCCTCCTCTCCCCTTCCCTCCCCTCCCCCAGCCCCGAGCGCTGCGTCCCCGCTCCTCTGCTTACCTCCAGGCACTTAGCGCTTTCCAGGAGGGGTGGAGGAGGAGGAGGAGCTGGGAGCCCTGTGTTCAGGGGAGGAGGCGGAGAAGGGGCGATGATTTAGGGAAGGGATTGGAATGGGGGTAGGGAAGGGGTAGGATGGGGGGGGGGGCAGGGGCAGCGGGAGGAAGGGTGTCAGTGACGTGCCCGTTGGATCAATGTACTAGTCCTCATGTGGCCCTCCTGGTGATTCGAGTTTGAGATCCCTGCTCTAGTACTTGGTGAGAGAGAAGGGGAAGCTGAACTACAATCAGCTGATCCTGTCTTTTCCCATTACCCTGGGCTCAGAATAACAGAGAATCAGACTCTTGGTGGTTCTGAGAGCATAGACCAGTGGTTTTTGACCTTGTAGGAGTACTTGAGCTCTTTGAGGATATGCAAGAAAAATCCTGTAATAGCAAACACATTTTATTTAGTCAGACTAGTCAATCTAGTCGTGGGTATATTATGACCCTATCTCAGATAGGGGTACACGGTAGACTGCATTATTTGGAAAGGAATACACAGCCTGAGAGTTTGAAACCACTGGTGAAGACGTAGCAGAAAACATTTGCTCTTTTCAAATCCCTCTTCCAAGTGGGATTTGGTATTGTGGTAATTAACAGGTAATAGGGGACCCGAATGGGCTCTTTGCTCCTGTAGCTGGCCTTAATAGAGCAGCTGTGATGGGAGTGGCGGTGGATTCCCCAGTGCGCTTGCTGCAACGTGACTATTTATGAAATACCCAGCAAAAGGAAAATGAATTTGCATTGATAACAATAGCCAGTAACATGTCTCCTTTCCCTCAAACAGCGCTGGGCAAACGCCAAGGAAAATGAGGCACATTTATAACAGCGAGTTACTGGATGTCTACTGCTCACAGTGCTGCAAAAAAATAAACCTGCTTAATGACTTGGAAGCAAGGCTGAAAAACCTGAAAGCAAACAGGTGAGTAGCTAGCACACTGTTCTCAGCAGTCCCTTTTGAAACGGAGGTTAGCCAGCCGTCGAAGGAACAGCTACTAAATGAGAAGGGGAAACCTCAGTAATATGCCCTATCCTTTTTCCTGTTAACGTGTATCCAATACATCACATCTAGCTAGTGTCAAATGTAACAGGCAGTTTGTCTTGTTGCAGAACAGCATAGGCTATTCAAATCTTGCTACCTTGTCTGATTTTTAACAAGAACTTCTCCCTACCATCAATAAATTATTTCTCAGTTGGAGCTCTAATGTCCTCTTCATTTTAAATATTTAAACAATGAGATCTTGAATTGCAGAGTGTGGGTGGTATTTGCTTTTGGAACAACCTCCCCAGGGAAGTGGGAAGTTCTACTGTGCAGTACCCGTGGATAAAACTGTTACTTGTCCAAGATTGTTCCCTGTAGCACATTTCTATCACAGAGGGATAGAAGTTGATCTAATGAGTCTCTGGGATGGATCCTCAGCTAGTATAAATTGTCATAGCTCTGGTCATTGATGTCAGTGGAGCTAAAACAGTTCACACCAGTTGAAAATCTGCTCCAGGATCTCTAGATTCTGTGGCTTGATTCAAGTGACTTGACAATTTTATTCACCTAAAACCAGATTTGGGAAAACAACGCAACTTTAAAACCAGGATGACTATGACTTTTTGTTTCTCCTCAGGAGTTCTAGCTTTTTTCTTTATATCCCTATTCCCAGTATTGCCACCCACATGTAGATTAACAATTGCAAAGCATTTTCTTAGACTCTGAAGACTCCGCAAATCCCCTGCTTATTGTGGCAATTCATCTGTGAACCTCTAGCTCCCCCTAGAAACTGAATACAAAGCTTGCCTTGTTTTGTGTTCCCAGGAACCAGAACATAATGCACTTCATCTAGTCTTGATAAGAAAACAATGGCATAGGATATGTTATGAAACAGTTACAGCTGCTGTCCTAGCAGTCTGTAAGCTGCTAAAATGTAAAACATGATGGTTGCATCTTTGACTATTTTGGTATGAAATTTGATGTTGCAGCTGACAGTTCTGAATGCAGAGTAGGGTTCTGCTTCAACAAAAGATGTGCAATCAGTCTCTGATACCGAGCTGTGCATTTCTGTGTATCTTGGGGTAGGGGAGGCTTGCGTGTATGGGCCGCAGCGGATACTGTACTACAGTTTCATTTTGTCTCAAGCTGGCAAAAATCTGTTTAAATGTGATAGGGCTTTCTGTACTGAATATAGTGTTCCCAGTAGCTTAAGGCACTACACCCAACTTCATCTTGCATAAAAACAGCCATATTGGGTCAGACCAAAGGTCCATCTAGCCCAGTGTCCTGTCTTCTGACAGTGGCCAATGCCAGGTGCCTCAGAGGGAATGAACAGAACAGGTAATCCTCAAGCGATCCATGCCCTGTTGCCCATTCTCAGCTTCTGCCAGACAGAGGCTAGGGAGACCATCCTGGCTAATAGCCATTGATGGACCTATCCTCCATGAATGTATCGGTCTTTTTTTAAACACTGTTAGTCTTGGCCTTCACAACATCCTCTGGCAAGGAGTTCCATTAGTTATTAGAGTAGCTTATGATTAAGCTGTATAAGCATTTTTTGGTGAAGCAGATTTAAAAGCTAAAATGAGACTGCTGTATGAAATTGTACCAAACTTAATTGGCAATTAAACTAAGATGGTTATTGAATTGCACAATAACCAAATAAACAGTTTACTTACTACATTATTCCTTCTGTCTCCATGTAGCCCCAACCGAAAAATATCAAGCACAGCTTTTGGAAGGTAAGTCACTCGAGCTCATTCTGTGTTCTTTGAAATCCATTTGTGTCACAGATTCATGCCAAGAATGAAGTACTCAAAGGAAACCAAATAGGGTACACAGGAGTGAAGCTTTAGGTGGGGACAAAGTGTGGGGGAGGGGTGACATGGTTGAGGTTGGAAGCAGCTGCATCAGAAGAAATGCAGCTTCTTCTCCCTGATTTTTCTCACGTAAGGTTAGGATTCCTCCTTCTCTCTTCCCTCCTCAGTCAAGTAGCACATTTAATTCTAAGTTAGCTTATAAAACAGAAGCTGAACCCCTGTTTACCGGCTTTGCTGACTTATTTCTATGCAGTCTTATTCCACGCTCTCTACAGTTGAATGTAGTTCTTTGCCAGCAACTAAGGTGTAATTCTGTAAGGTCTCAATTGAGAGACTCTCTCAGGACCTCCTGGCGTGAAGTCCCTGGTGATGGAATTAAGGATCCACCGGTGTGGAGGAGAGACTGTATAGGCATGGCATTGCACTTGAGTGGGAAGCTAAGATAACCAAACTCCAAATTGCTGTCATGTTGCTGAAAGAGTTGTAATAAAATCTGTTCTGTCTGGAGACCATCATAGCCCCTTGGGTTCTGGATTTAGGGAGAATATCATTTCTCTGCAGCCAATACCGCACAGGTGAGCGAACTCACCAGAGCCATTCCAGTAAGCAACAGGCTCTTGGAGTGGACAAGCTGCCCAGTAGGTGAATCATCAAGTTGTTTCCTTGTTAGGAGTTTGAAAAGATGCCATCCTGCGCTGCTTTTTATTATTATTTATTTTAACCTGTTTGCATCGTATGCCCCATCCAGCATTACTATTATTGCCTTCCTGGCCTAGTTTTATTGCCAGAGGGCAAAGGGAATTGCCCAGCTTCTTTAAAAATGGTGGTCACACCAGGTTCTGGTCCAAGTTAAGACCAAGGACATGGAGGGGGAGGAATGCAGACCAGATCCAGTATATCTTAATGCTGGCCCTCTATGGGAAGCAGTGACTTTGTACTTTTGACAGTTTCTCTCAGCATCAGAATGTAGTTAGGAAAATCTGAAAATATGCAGCTTCTGAACAGGTAGTTTCAAACCTGTCTTGAGTATTCTTAATTCTTGCATATTGCATGTCACGCAGTGGAATCTTCTTAGTTTTTTCTTTCCTTCTGTAAATAGAGAAAACTTTGTGCCACTTGTTCTACAAAACTGATAGGTTGATAGGCTTCTGTGCAGCTATGCCTATCTTCCCCTTCTCCCAGATTTGGTATCTAGCATGTTAATGAATGTGATGTTGAATGCAGCTTTGACTTACATTTATTCCATGATATAAATGTTAATTTTGTAGTCCTGTTTTAACCAATAAGTGTAATCAGACTCATATGTAGTTAAGTTATGCTGAAGCTGTTATACAGATGGTGGTAGCTGGGGACATTCAAGGTGCAAAGCCAGTCCATAAAATAGGAAGTTTTTTATTATTTCCAGTGATATAAAATAATCCTTCTAATCTTCCAGACAACTCTTCCACAACAGTAACTTCAGCAGCAGCAATGGCAGTACAGAGGACTTGTTCCGAGACAGCATAGACTCATGCGATAATGATATCACTGAAAAGGTGAGGAGCTTTCACATCATGATTGATAGATTCAGCAGAGCTATTGTTGGTGCAGCCGGAGACATGTCTGTCTACCAGAAAGAGCCACCAGAGGTGGCTAGTAGATATGGGCAAGTGACCTCAGTCATGATCTCTAACGAAAAGTGAGTAACAATGGAATATCCCAAAGTTAATGTTCACTTCCTCTCCCGATAGGAGTAGAAGAACCTAACCAAAAAGAGAACGAAAGTACAAGCTAAGAATTCTTTATTGAAATATGATACATATTAATCAAGCTTAGACTACAAGCCTTTCACCGTAAGAAA
Source organism: Dermatemys mawii (assembly GCA_007922305.1). Taxonomy (NCBI): domain Eukaryota; kingdom Metazoa; phylum Chordata; order Testudines; family Dermatemydidae; genus Dermatemys; species Dermatemys mawii. The sequence goes on from ML677373.1 coordinate 17,297,372, forward strand.
ACGAAAAAGCAACAATGGGTCTGATTCTCGTTTCCACTAAATGCCTGGTCAGAACGTAGCTTTTGTATTGGTATTGTTGCACATGAGTTTTTTTTTAAACTAAAATAGTTATCCCAGTAAAACTCTCTTGCATGGGTACAGTTAGATAGAATATAAAGGTATTTTATGCCAGCATAGTTTATTCTCTTTCCCCCACAGGAGTAGCTGTGCTGGTATAACTGTGTCTCCCCTAAGTGGTTGTAGTGCTTTAACTACACCGGTATAGTGATAGTGGGACCCCTTCTGTATATAAACAAAGCCCTTAACAGTGCTCTGGGAGTGTGAAAGGGCCTTTAAAATTGATCTACCAATAAAGCCAGTATGAATGACGTGTACGTCCACTTCCAGCTCCTCTGAGCTGCCGGAGCAGCATAACGAAGCCTTGATGTGAATGAGAATGGGCCCAATGTGCATCTGTCTGTCAATTCATTATTGAGGTAGCTGCTCGTTTGCTGCCACATAGCTCAGTTTCCTAAACGAAGGCCCAGTGGGCTTAAGTCCACAATGTACATAAGCAAACCCAGCTTCTGAGGCACCTTACAGGGGCTTGGTTTTCAGGGAGGTGAGCACTCCCAAATCCATGCTCAAGGCATCTCAAGTTGGGCACCTAAAATTAGGGGACACTCTTGGCCGCTGTGACCTGCCCAAGCTGCAGCAGCAAGTCCATGGCAGAGCTGTGTAGAGAGCCCAGGTTTTGCCTTCCCGTCTGGGGCCCTGTTCAACTGCATCGCTTTCCCTCCAAGAGAGTGACCCTAGAAAGGCCCTTAAAGGGAGTCCTGTGAGCGTCACTTCGGTAGAAGCCAAGGCTGCCTAGCACCTTGGAGGATTCACCCTCCTAAGCACTAAATCCTGTTGCATTGCGTTGTTTCAAGAAGCTGAGTGTTATTCATGCAAATGAAGTCGTGACAGTCTGTCTATAAAAGTGATGTGAAGTAGCTTAATTTCTCTGTGTATTTAATTCCAGTAAATATACACTTCTAAGCATCAATTCATTGTGCATTTGCATTGATCCGTTTTTGGGGACATGAATTCAAGGGAAGATCAGAACCTAAGTTCCCTGTAAGCCATGCAGCAGTTTATTTAGCACCGCACAGGTGCTCAAGGAACCCATTTGGGAGGGGTGCCCCTCCCCCGGTTCCCACCTAGCCTTGTCCCTCACCTACCAGGGTATGGGGCGCCCCTCCTATGGCCCCAACTCTGCTGCAGCTCGGCCCCAGCTGAGAACAGGTCGCCTGGACCAGTTGGGGTGGTGCAGAGAGAGTTGGCCCAGCACCAGGCCCAGATGGGTAACCAGAGCTGCTGTGGAGAGTAAAGGTGGCTCTTGCCCCCCGCAGCCCGGGTGCTACTGAGGGAAGAGAGCTGGGGAGAGTTCGTTTTCTCTCTCTCTGCTGTAGCTGCTGAGCATTCTCCTGCACCCCAAACCCTTCATCCCTCACCACCTACACCCCAGGCCTGATTCCCCTCCACACTCTGAACCCCTTGGCCCCACCCCCACCACATGAATTTTGTTATGTGCACACTATGAAGGTGACACGTCGCCCATCACCCCCATATTGGTGCACATAACAAAAATCATTCCGCACATGGGTGGGAAAAACTAGAGGGAACGCTGTCCGTGACTAGATGCACTCATACTCTCTTGGAAACATAGACCCTTGTGTTAAATTTTGCCTTTGGCACCCAAGTGGAGCTTTGCCCCCTGTTGTGGTTTGGATGTAAGAGGCTGGGTGGGTGTGAAAGAGACTCCAATCCTCTTCTCTTTCTAGGTCACTTATTTGGAGAAAAAGGTGACAGAGCTGGAGAATGATAACATGACAAATGGAGACCTGAAGAGCAAACTGAAACAAGAGAACACGCAGCTAGTTCACAGGTAATACAACATCAGCCTGCTTCCTCTGTGCCATGTCACTGCAATATCTTCAGGAGCAGAGCTGTAAGGAGAGTGGAAATCCATTCTATTTAAGCAGCTGGGACCCACGAAGTGTGAACTTTTGTGCATGTCACTGTCGTACCCAGAGCAAGTGTCCTCAAAGCTTTTCATCTGGGAAGCCAAAAAATGGAACTGCACGGCCTTGCTGCATGTGCAGTGAATTGTGACCTTTAAGTAAGCCTAGCAATGTGGCGGTTATGTTACTGCCAAGCAGAGTATCTGACTGGCTTGCAGCTGGCTGTCTAGGGAGAGTCATCTCACATTATGTCACGAAGGAGATGCCCCCTGTCTTTTATGGTGTACGTACCCGCGGCAGAAAACTGGCCATTGCTGAGAGAGAGAACTCGGCATGTTAATACAGAGAATGGCCATAACAGAGAAATAGATGTTCCTTAACATTGGCTGCTGGGAAGTGTGCATGCAGAGATCTAAGGGCTGGGCTACACTACGGGGGTCGACCTAAGATATCCAACTTCAGCTACGCAAATAGCATTGCTGAAGTCGCATATCTTAGGTCGACTTACCTGGCCGTCCCCATGGCGGTGAGTCGACTGTGGCTGCTCCCCCGCCAACTCCGCTTACTCCTCCTGCTGAGGTGGAGTACAGGAGTCGATTCAGGGATCGATTTATCGCGTCTAGATGAGACACGATAAACTGATCTCCGATACATCAGTCTGGCAGGTAGCGTAGCCATACCCTAAGTGGTAAATCAGGATAGAATAAAAGAGGAGAATGTGTGTGTGAGTATTTGATTTCACTTTTCGAAAGTGATGTTTGGGCAAGTATTTGAAACTCTTACCAAAATGACTGACTTTCCTAGAGTTCATGAACTAGAAGAACTTTTGAAAGACCAAGAGACGTCAGCTGAACAAACGCTGGAAGAAGAAATAAAACGGCATAGAGAAGCATACAGCAAGTATGAAAAAGAAAAGGGCACTGAAATTGAGCTGCTAAATACAAGGTAAAAACATACCAACTGGCAAGTTGGGATGATGTGTTGGCTAGATCCACACAGAAGCAGAAGATCATATGACTGTTTTCCTCATGTGTTCTTTTTGTAGTCCACTTATTCCATTAGTATGTGAACCTAGGTTGTATGTTGCCTTCTGTGCAGATGGTTACAGGTTGGATAATTAAAATCTCTGAAGAGAGTCACATTAGTTTTGTAATGCCCAAAGGCATGCTAAGTTCTTTGTGTAAGAAGGATCCCTGCCCTGGGGAACTTACTCTAAGATCCCAGTTCTCCCAGATGATCCCTGTTCAGAGCCCCCTTGGCAGAGGTCTGCCCATACAGAAGAACTTGATAGACACTATACACACCTCAAAAGGACAGGAGAATGGGATACACTCGACTTTTCCCCTGAGTTGAGATTTGTTGACTCCCTGCTCAGGTTGCATTGTGGCAGTGTGTCTTGTGGCACGGGAATGAACACGTCATGTAAATGTATTTCACTTAATGGCTTCCTGGGCACCTACCATCACTCAGATCAAACAGTAAAATAATTACCCTCACACTGCTGGCACAGCAACCCAACTGCAGTCTGCTCTCAGTTGTACAGACATTCAGCCAAGGGCCTTGCACTGGGCTCTGAAGGATGCCAAGCACTGGCCCTGGCATACTCTGAGAGAGAGCCTCCTATGAGTGTCCTCAAGAAACCTATAATGCACAATCAGTCATAAAACTAGAACTCGGGCCAAAGGCTCTATTCTTGTTGTTCTATGTAGACACAGGTGTCTATTTTCATCACCATCTTCAACCAGTACAGGAAGGATTTGAGACTGATTCTCTGCTGTTTTGGCCCTCGGACAGCTGCTTATACCTGTGCAAAATGGGTATTAAAAGCGACTAGAATGCTGTTAAATTACTGCCCAAGGTTCAGTGTGGCAAGTCGGGCCCTAGGTGATCTGTCTTTGTGTAAGAGATGCCCAGTAGAAGCTTAGAAGACGTAAAAGTTCAGTTGCCTTTTATTAATGGTTTTGTGTATTGACATGAGTCAGTGCTTTCTCAGCAACAATTTAATGTAGCAGTCCATGTGAGCAGCTTAAATAACTAGATATTTGGCTTTCTAAAATTAGTGATTCAAGTAAGGAACTGGGATCAACTGTATCGGGCACTTCTCTGTGGACTGGCTCCTTTCTGTTAGGCTCTATTCAGGGTCTTGTGCTGTGCCCATCCCCCTCACATCCAAATGTCCATGTGGATCTTTGGCCACTTAAACCAAGTCAGTGATTGTGCTGAAAACCACGAGGGGAAACTTTGATTTTAAACACCTCTAAGGTCAATAAAGAGACCTGGTGAATGGGGTTTTCTGGGGCGCATGTTTCTCTCAATCCCCAACGCTTTCCCTGCCGACTGTGTTTACTGTATAAGCTGCCTTTATACAGGGTTCAACAGCTTGAAGAAGAAAATGGTGAACTCAAAACCACCGTCACACGACTGAAATCGCAAACAGAGAAACTAGATGAGGTAATTAAACTTCTGAGTGCTGAACATATCTGTGTAGTAAGTGCTAATTAGCTGTGCGGTTGATGTGAGGGCAAAAAATTAAGTCACTAAACGATAGGGTTTTTAACTGACAATCCCCAAAATAAGAGAAAAATAATGTAAATGGAATTGGGGGACCCTCAGTCACACTTCACACCTAAAGGAAAGTTTGTGAGGCAAACTTCAAAAGTGGCTGGCTTTTATAGTCCTGTCCAAGGCCCACTGAAATGAATGGGGGTCTTTCAGTTGACATCATTAGGTATTAGATCAGGGAGGGGCAGAGTGAGTTTTTTCCCTTCAGCATGGTAAATGAATTCCTTTCTCCTAAATTAGTTTGAAAACTGAAGGGCTTTGCAAGAAAAATGATAGTGGGGGATGAGGAAGGAAGTTATCAGTCTTCAAATGGCAAGTTTGTGTTGTGTGTGTTTAAGCTTTTATGCTTTGCGAAATTATCTCCCTAAACTATACAGAAATATCCCACTTCTCGGGCTCTTTGCAGAGAAATGGCCAGACAGAAGGGTTTTGGAATAGTCACTGACAGATGAAATACCTGTTTTTGTTATCCTGGGAGGCTGCTGGTTATATAGTGGCCCCGATCCTGTTAAGTGCACTTAGAACAGGGTTTCTCAAACTGGGGGTCGCCGAGCGCTTCCAGGGGGGTTGTGAGCTCCTGCCGCCGCTTAAAAGCCGCTGAATTAATTACTTCTGCACTCAGCGGCTTTTTGGCGGACATGCCGAACTATTTCGGGAGTGCTCGACATGTCTGCCGAAAATAGCCACCGAATTCGAAAGTAATTTATTCGGCGGCTTTTCGGCAGACATACAAGGGTCAGCCGAGGAAGGAAAAATGGGTCGCGGTTCTCAAAAGTTTGAGAACCACTGACTTAGAACTTCCACTGATTGAATACAGCTCTGCACGCAGATAGCTGGAAGGATTAAGTTCCAGGAAATTAAGCTTCTAGTTGCAACATGGCATTAGAGTAGCGGCACTCATGATGATGAATGGTATTGGCTGATGAGCATGGTGTAAAACAATGTCATGGAAACGTGGTGGGCTGAGGAAGTCCAACTTGGCTATCCAGTTCCTGATCCGTTTCAGGAGAGGCAACGCATGTCGGATAGGTTAGAAGACACCAGTTTGCGGCTGAAGGATGAGATGGACTTGTACAAAAGGATGATGGACAAATTGCGACAGAACAGACTCGAGTTTAACAAAGAGAGGGAAGCTACTCAGGAGGTGGGTATGAACAGAGGTGCAGAGTCCGCTCCGGCAGCCCTTCCCTGTAAGAGTGAGTGATCAACAGGTGCATTGTTATGTGCAAGGACTGCCACAGCAGGACCTGGGAATAGCATTGTTGATGGGGCATTTTCTCTAGTGGCGCTTACTGTTTAACCCTTACTTGTATTGCAGGAGTGCCTAGAGGCCTTGAGCAGGTTGGCAGCCCCATTGTGCTAGGCACTGTACAAACATGTAGTGACAGTCCCTGTCGCTATTGTAAACTTTGGAGCTGCGCTCCCATGATCTCCATGCCTCTGAAAATGTGCAGCTGTGAGGGTACCTTTCAAGGTTCCTTCGGTACCCTTGCGCTTCATAAACTGGCTGTGTAATCAGCACTTCCTAAGATCGGGTGCTGAGGGGCTTGCTGTATTGCAGAAGTGCCCAGCTGCCCCGATCGGGATCAGAGCCAAACTGCCCCAGTTATCCTGCAAACACCTAAGCGGTCCCTGCCCTGAAAAGCGGATCAGTTCGTGTGCAGGTGGCCATTCGCTGCTCATTGAAATGGACCATCCTGTCTTCATCTCCTTGCAGCTCATTGAGGACTTGCGGAAGGAACTGGAGCACTTGCAGCTGTACAAGTTAGATTGTGAGCGCCCTGGCAGGGGGAGAAGCTCCTCATCCAGCGTGAGTGAATTCAATGCAAGAACGAGGGAAGTGGAAATGGAGCATGAAATTAAACGGTTAAAGCAGGTGAGCAGGATGGGGGCCTCCAGGCCTTTCATGTTTGTGGGGGTGATATTTGTATAATCCTGCAGAGATGCTGGAAAAATATCTTGACTTGTAACTTGAATCAGTAAACTCCCAAGAGAAACGTTAATTGCCCTGAAATGGAGGATCTTTATAGCGTTCGGATTTGTTAAGACTCTCCAAGCCCTGTTTGCTTTTTGAGAAGATTGTAAATGCAGCCTGCAGAGTGCAAGAAGCAGGCTCATGCATTTGTGTGCATTTCCTATGCAATGACTCACATGGGTTGACCATGAGATCCCAACTGGAGACTTTCAGATCCATAGGCCATGTCACTTGGCTAAGGAGGTAACTCTGTTCGCTACACAGAGCTCTTCTTTGGGTCTTCAAGGAGAGCCTCAAAGTCTCTTTCATCAACAAATTGTTCCAGTAAAAGAGAGTGCTTCACCAGCCTTGTCTCTCTAATATCCTGGGACCAACATGGGTGCAACAACACTGGAAACAACTATTTGCATTGTGATTTTGATCTAAATTTTTGAGTGTTTTATACATTAATGGGCAAATACCTCTGAGTTAAAAGCTGTCCTTTATATCAGTGGTCCCCAAACTTCTCATGGTCCTGCCCCGGGACCAGGAGTGGGGCTGTGGCTGCTGGGGAGGGAGGCCAAGGCTGGGGCCAGATCTGGATTGGGAGCGAGAATAGAGCCATGGGCAGGGGCAGTGGTTGGGGGTGGAGTGGGGCTGGGTGGTTCTCCCCCTTCCCTCTCTCGGGGGCTGGCCTGCCATGCCGCCCTCTGAGGGGGAGATGGGCCCCACAGGTTGGGGCCCCATGTGTGTTATGGACTAGACACTAAAAGCAATCCACACACAAGTAAATGTGATACCTGTGCACACAGGAAGTTTTGTCAACTTGGCCACACAAAATAATTAAGGCTTATTGGAGATTAAAGTTGGGGCACTTTTATCTGCCTGTATTTTTCTCCCCAATACAGCTAAGCTCTAGGGGTCATCAGAATAAGTCTGATTGGAGTATATGTTGCTTGAAGACTGTCCGCAAAATTGGAATGCGTACAGTAATGTAATCAGATGTGAAGAAAATGGTGGAGAGAGGGCTGATTGTTCAGCCACTTAGTTTTCCATTTTTTGTGATAAGTGAAGATATGCGTAGGCTTTTTTTAAAGCTTATCACTCTTGTCACAGAATCTGATCCACAGCGGGGATCAATAGGAAATGTCTTCTGTGAAGGCCCCATGACATTCCACAATTAGGTGGAATTACTGTTTGGAATTTAGGTCTTTCTCTGAAAGCCTCCAGTGTTTGGCCATTCTTAGAGGTACCGTTGTAAAGGGCAGATCTTAGAAAAGTGGATAGGGACAGGCAAAACAAAAGTGATGTTTGGTTTCATGTTACTGGAGCAGTTTCTTTCTTACATTTCATGAAAACTCCATTCCATTCTCTTTCCTATTTTAATAGGAGAATCAGAAACTTCGTGACCAGAATGATGACCTTAATGGACAGATCCTAAGTCTTAGTCTTTATGAAGCTAAGAATCTCTTTGCAACACAGACAAAAGCCCAATCGCTGGCTGCTGAAATAGACTCTGCGTCAAGAGATGAGGTAATGCCACTGGGAGCAAAACAATGCTAATCACAAAATATAAAAGTTCTAACAAGTGAGAACAGGTTAACTGTCAAGGTGAAAGTTCTTACGCAGAAAAATTAGCTACGTAACTCTTGTTTTGCCAGGAATTAGGAATGTAGCTAAATCTAGAAATATTTTCAGGTGCTTATTTTAGCATCATCCAATTAGCTTGATTATAATTAAAATAATAGAGAAATTCCATTTTAACACAGGTTTGTTTCAAAGGATGGCAATATTTAATCTAAAGGCTGCAATCTATTTAAGCATTGATTGCTATTATAGACATGGTTTCCTGTACAGCAGGTGCATTACAGTATCTCACTTCTTCAAGCGTGGTCCCAGATTTTCTGATCTTGACTTATTCCAGTGTCAAGCTGAAGTAACTCCAGTCACTCAGAGGAGTGACTTCAGATTTACTCCTGTATAACCAGGAGAGAATTTTGCTCAGTTTGAAGCCTGAGTTTACACATTGGCTCCTCGTTTTCAGTTGTCACATCTTGTGAAAGCCCGGCACACTCCCCTGTTGCAAAGCAGCTAGAAACGATACTGCATCCTTTAACTAACCAGTCCACATTTGTCCGTTACACCCATTCATCTCAGTGGAGTTCATAGTAATACCATGAGTTTGTGACTGCTGACAGCTGACCTTTCAAAAAGCCACTTGCTGAGGATTTGGCCCATGTGAATTCATGTGACTCCACTGAGTTTAATGGAGCTATATTGATTGGAGACCTCACCCTATTTTGGAGCCTAACCAAATAGAACTATTGAAAGGTTTCTGTGCACAAACCCATAATGTAGACACTTAATTAAATAACACTTAGCAAGATATTCTACAGGAGCTCTTACACTTGGGCAGAGGACCAGGTGAGATGATTTGAGAGGTTCTTTCAAGGCACAAGGGCTATGGACTTTGAAGGCAGCCAAAGGTAAAATGCTGGAAACTGATCAAAGTATTAGTAGTCCTGGCCTCAGATTAAGACACACTGTTTTTACTGCCACCAAAATGAGTCTTGTATCCAGTCTTTAATCTTACCAGGGCTAACGCAGAACTTCTGGATCACTATCTAATACTGAGTAGCAGGCTGTAAAGGTGGTCCTGCTAGACTCCCCCATCTCTTTGTTAATTGCTATACTTAGTTCAAATGAATGCAGCTTTGACTGGGGGAGGAGGAGACAAATCAGACACATTCTCTACAGAGATGACTCTGTAAGGCACATTTTCAAAAAGGAAAAGTAACCCTGGCTTGCGCGAATAAAGAGGGAGTATCTCAATGGGAATGCCAAGCTCCTCTTGTGTTGAATTCTACATGATGAACCTGTAGTCCCGTCCAGCTGGAGATCTGGAGATGCTGGCAAAGATCCTCCAAAGTGACTTGTGATTTTTTTGTTTGTTTGTTTTTTGGAGGGACACCCCAACTCTGTATTGACAGCGCCCTTTTTTCTACAGCTGTTGTAGGAGTGCTTTAAAAAGGTTTCATTAATGTACACTTTAAGATGAGGAAACAGGCACATACTCCTGAATGAGCAGGCAGTATGGGCTAGTGGATAGAACACCGGGTTCTGGGTCGGGAGCCCTGGATTCTATATTTACAGCTTTGCCCATGACTCAAGTGACTTGCTCAGTGGTACTTAGGGGCATGCCTACACATACAGCACTGCACCTTCGCTGCTGCAGCAGGGCTGGTGAAGACGCTCTGCACTGACAGAGAGCTCTCCTGTTGGTATAATAAAACCACTTCCGTGAGCAGCAGAAGCCGCGTTAGCAGGAGAAGCTCTCCCACCGACTTAGCGTTGTCTACACCAGCCTGAATATATCACCCCCTGAGCAACGTAAGTGCCCATGTTAGGCACAATGGGGATTCTTATCTACCTTTTTGTGTTTTCACTTTACGATCTCTTGGGGTGAGCGGGGAGCAGAGTATCATTAGAGGGAATGAGTAATATTTTTAATATAAAGGTGACCCGAGGCAAAGCCTTATCTAATTTTAATTTACACAATGCTGTAGGTATGAATGACGTTTTGCAATAGATACTTAACTTAGGAATCTTTGTTTTCAGCTCATGGAAGCTCTTAAAGAACAAGAGGAAATAAACTACAGATTGCGACAGTATATGGACAAGATTATTTTGGCCATCCTAGACCACAACCCATCTATCCTGGAAATAAAAAATTGAAGGACAAAAAAAAGCAATTGCCTGATATTTCTGCACATGCCACTGGATCTAAACATCACTCTGATACTGTAAATGATTCTATATATATCTTATGTGTGAGTGTGGGTGCGTGGGTATGTTTATATGATGTCTGGTACACTTATCTGTGAGTCATCAAATCAGCTTGATTTGTTTTTTTTTATGCACTTTCAATATCTGTGACAAGATCGCTACTGTATATTAATGTAATAACAGTATAACTGGATCACGCTGTTCTAGCTACTGGACATAATGACTCTACCTCTGGTTGGAAGGGTGAAATACAATGGAAAGATAGGGGTATCTCTCCTCCCTTTAAGAACAAGAATTGCTCTTTCATTCTTTCAAATGAATAAGGGAACTCCCAAAAATTCAACATATCCAGGTTTGATTCCTGACTGGTGCTGACTACATCACTCTCTGTTGAATTTAGCTTTGCCAGAACTTTACTACTGAAACCACAAAGAGGTGAAAATTAACCTTTGGCGAAACCTGTCCTTTTTTAAAACGAATCTCTGTGGGGGGATGAGGCTCAAACTGCGGAATTGTTAATATCAGTGTTTAAAAAAAAAAAATCCACTTGTTTGCCACTGTCAGCAAAAAGTGCTTTTAATATGAAGGCCCCATATCCAAGTTCAGGATCATTGTCTAGTGTGGGCATGTATATGTGTTGTGCCTGGATCCCTATAGCATTGAGGCATTGCAATGTATACCCTTATTTTCAGGGGTTTATCACTGGGCCATTTAAAATTAATTCTGGGATCCTTCTCCTCTGCATTTGAAGGCTTGAACCAGGACACACATTCTATTTCTTTTAAATGACTGCATGCAAATCCACTTCATTATTTTAAAGAAAAACTTTAACTTAAACAATTAGCTCAAATCCCTTCCCCCCACTAAAGCACACTGTTGCACTTCTATGAGAGAGCTGGGTAGGGAGAGGGTGGGAGAGAGAGAATACTGCGGTCCTCCTACAGTTTTGCAGTTGGTTAATCCCTGATGTAAACTAATTTAACCCTTGAGCGGTTAAAAGTGAAAAGCACACTTAAGACACCAGTAACAGGTAATGTGCAGTGTGTCCCACCCCCAACCCCACTGTTTCACAATCGCTTGCATTCACCATCCAAATTACCCATCCCAAATACTACATATCCTGTCTGAATACACACACGCACGCATTCATATGCTCTGAATCAGGAAAGTACATACACACTCGCTTAACTTTGAACATATACTGTACTTGGGTCCCATTGGAGTTAAGGATACGCTTGAAGTTAAGCACTTGCATAAGTGCTGTCCTGACTAGGGATGGGTTTAAACACCGTTTATGTGCTTCCTGAATTGGGTCCATTTCTTGTAGAATTAGGATCTTTTAACTAAAAGTAAAAGCAGCTAGAAGTGAAATGCTGTGAAATTTTATTCCAAGCACTAAATATTTGTTTAAAAAAAAAATTAAAAAAATTACACACTTGAAAAAAGGGGGGTGGGGGCGGAGGAGGAAAAAAATCAACCCTTTCTTTCATACCAATTGGCACAAGCAGGGAAACTCTCTGGTCCATTTCTCTGTAATCAAATATCTGGCTTTGCGTACGTGCATAGAGATGTTTTCTTGTTTGTTTTAACACACTTCTTGGAAGTAGACTGTTGCAGTAGATATGACTGATTTTTTTCTGTATATATTTGCTGTTGGCAGTTTGTCTCACACCTACCACTGTCTTTATGTATTTTTGTTTGTGTATGTAATGCATTTTTTCCATACTCTGAATACCTAGAGCATGTATTCTGTTACCAATGTAAATATTTATTTTTCTGCAGCTGCTGGACTCTTGCCTTCAGTGATATCTTATTGGAGTACGGGGCAGGTGTGGGGCAGCACAGAGAATGGGCTTTCCTGAAGGCAAGACAATTAAACCAATTCAGTTTATTTATTTGAATCTGTCAGTTGTTAAGCTCTAGGTAGGGTCCCGGGACTGGAGGAGGGCAGGGTTAATGATGACAATTCAATTGTCCTTTCAGGCCTGGGTGAACCATATAAGGGCTCATCTCTGCTGGAAAAATGCCATTTTGGTGCTTAATGTCAAATGCTTAAGGATAGATTCTTAGCAGAGGAGATTAGGGAGAAGGTGTCTCTAAGCCACCCTTTTGCTCCCCTGATTTTGGAGCAGCCAGGGGGCAAAACTGAGTCCAGAGTAACTATGCTAAATTACACAGGCTCCAGCGGTCTTGCACGGGTGCCATCCATAGATCTGGCAGAGCATCGTCCTCTCTCCTCTCCCCCTGCCCTTGCTTCCCCTGTGAGGGGGCTGATGGGGCAACTGATGAGGTTGAAACGGCCATGCCATCTTAATTCTACTCAAGGATTTCCCTCTAGTGGAAGGCTCCTAAGCTGTGCTTCTGCACTGAAGTTTCCACTTCATGCTGTCCCTGAGGCTGGCCCTCTGCACAGACATGAACTCTATCCTGTGTTTAAAATGGTGTAATCTGGCCATAATTAACCTTAACGTCACTTAGGTACAGGTGGCCCTTGGGGTAAACTACAACCAGCCGACGCAATACTAGACCTGATAGTCCTTGTCTGTAAATGTGCTACGGTGCGTCTTTCACCATTCCAAAGCAGTGAAATTTGCCAGTGCAGATGAAGCTGAAACTGTTTCCTTATTTAAATATTTGGGGAAATACTCAGGTTTTCAAACATTTTTCTTTTAAATAAATGAAGTCCCACGTTCAGAATTTTGTAGTATAACACTTTACAAGCTTTTATTAGGGCGGGACAGTCAATTGATGGTTTGAATGAAGAGTGAATAAGGTCTTCAGGTTTTGGTCAATAGAAAATGATTAAATTGGCTGTTTCAGATGCTGAAAGCCTGATCCTGTTTGCATTGAACTCAACAGCAAAACTCCCCTGGAGTTCAGTGGATGCAGAATTGGGCTGTACGTAATTAGGATCAAATTCGCCCCGTGCAGAGAACTTTGAGTGGTAAATAGTCTGTTTCACTTAAGTCCTCACAATAGCATTTGGGCACGGGTACACACAGGTCAATTTCATACTTATGGCTAGATTTTTTTTTATTTGTATTTATTTTATTTTTTTTAAGTGCTTAGCAGTTGAGTGGGGAGCTGCTGGGTGCTGAGAACTTGAAAATCTGTTCCTCAATCCATAGTGTTTGTGAGTGCTCTAAAACAGTTGCCTTCAATAGCTTTTGATTGCAGAGAGGGAAATCACATTTCCACTCCTGAGGAGAACTACTCTGTAGGATAGTTTATATATTTGTTTTTAATGTTGCCTTTTCTTTCTGAAGGAAGAAATTTTATTTTCTCTTAGGAGTCACTATTTCTGAAAAACAAAACTAGTTCAGGCAACTTAGGGCTAGTATTAGATCTGCAGTAACTAGTGACCTGGGTAAGACCAAGTTGTCTTGGGACAAAAGAGGTTTTTCTTCTGTGATGCAATGTCACATCAGTAACAAGGAGTCATTACCTTGACAGAGACTTGTGGAAACACAACCTTCTATTAACGTCTGAACCTGGACACAACAGAGACCCTGGCCCTGTAGAACAATTTTGGCAGAGTCGGGAGGAGAGGGCCAGTTGCAGCTCCCAGCTGTGCTGGCTTTCTGATGCCCCTCCCAACCATATAGCAGGGGAATCCCTAGCTGGGGAAATGCAAGCAATTTCTGCCGCCTGCCTGGGGCAGGACCCAGGACCTAGTCTGTAGTTTACACACACTGCCTGAGCCTGCAAACACTCAAGCACGTGTGTAACCACTGGCATGACTGTTCCCATTGAGCTTGATGGAACTGTCACCAGGGGGAAGCCACTGATGTTGACATTTGTAGGGCTGGGTCAATCCAGTGTTCTGTGCCATATTTAGTTGAGAAATGATTTACCTTGCTGCGTAGATTAATATTTTAATCTGAGTTTGAAATAATCCATTTTTAATGTTGCCTCTGCATTCTAATAATACCCCAATAAAACAAACATTTCTATTCTGAAATTGAGCTTTTTGATGCTGGCAGCCTAAATTCTGTCCAAGATACCATATCTGTATTATCTGCTCCTTACGTGGAGCAAGTTATCTCTACTTCAGATCCTCAAGCTAACGCAACATTGAGGTCAACCTAAATGCAAAGGGTTTTTTTTTTTGTGCAATGGAAAACAACAGTTTACTTCTTGTCAGAGGTTGCACTCAACCACTAAACACGGGCTATTGTGGAAAACACAGCTTATTTTTTTTTTTTTTTTTTTTTTTTTTTTCAGAGTCACTGAAGTCAAGCCTCAAACCTTTTCAAACATCTGTAGTTACATGTTGAGGGCCAGTTCTCCAGTTGATGCATATTTAGTTTTGATTTCAGTGGAGTGCCACAGATTAATACCAACTGAGGATCTGGCCAAACAACTTGAACTTGTACTGACAAGGGAAGGAGCGAGAATGTTCCATATATTTTTGAATTGTTTGTTTTATTAGTTCTGAAACTGAACTCGAAAGCTGGTTGGAAATTGTCATCTTAAAAATGGACATTGATGGACAAACTTTCACATGCCCACCCCCTGAACTTTATTTTCCTGAGGAGATCTATAGGGCAGGGACCAAAAATAAAAAGTCTGACTAAAAAGCTTTCTTCTTTCTCCGGGAGTGAATTCAGGTTTTTTCAACCAGCCCTACAGAAGAGTTACTATAGTTTAATCCACTTAGGACACTAAGGAGGGATGAAGGCCTGGTTTTCTGCTGGTATAAAAGGTGTAGTACTGTTTAGGTTGATGGACCTGTGCTAGTAAATACCAGCAAAGAATTTGGTCAGTTATACTTATGTTGGCAATTTAGGACACTAACGCTAATGTACAAATGAGGAATGTGCTCTGTAATAACACGCTGACCCAGGTGGAGAAGTGGATTAATAAGAAAAGTCAGTATTAAAGGTCCTCCCTGGCCTAGTTCTAGTAGTCTGGGATAAGTGTCACGCATATTGGAATTTTAAGATACATTTAGTACATTAACTTCTCCGATTTAAATACCAGCAAATACAAGGTTGTTGTCTTTTAAACAAGGGGGAAAAGAAACCCTCATTTGTGTAGTGTTTTCAAGACAACATGAATCGGAGACCTGATTGAACTCTCATTGAATCAATGGCAAAACAGCCTGTTGCATTCCATAGGAGTTGGATCAGACCTTCTGTGAGCAGATATCTCGCAGTAAGTCCTGCTGGTCATCCATGTATCAAGTGTCATTCCTGTAGCTGCTCCTGGAAAGTCATCAAAAGGGAATTGCAGTCATTGTGTAACAACTAAACTGTGCTGTTAATGCTTCAATTTCATTCCTGTTTAGTGCATATTGTTCTAATACTTTTTTAAATAGAGGATCATTGATCTCAAGAGCTGTTTGTTACTGGTGCATAGCAAGTTGGGGGAGGGCAGAGAAGTGTTAATGAAACTTTGCATGTGTATGTAGAGGTTGATATGGGTTACAGGTACAGTAAGTTTGAATTCTGTAACCCTGATATACGTTATGTTCTGTCCATACAGGCTCTTTGGTGGGACTTTTTTTTTTTTTTTTTCCACCTTTGTACTTTATGGAACCATGTGAGGTCAACTGAATGCCTACAGATGAAACACTTTGGTAACTTAACCAAAGAGTATGTTATGTTGGCACATAAATTAGGCTGAACTGGGTTTGGGAGTTCCTATATAGTTGGGATAATCTTAGTCTGATTTTTGGAGCTGGTCAAAAAAAATTGTCAGACACTTTTTGAAGAAAAATGATATTTGCTTTTTGTTTAAAATGTTTTAAAACATTTCTTCCACTTCCTCCTTCACTCTTTTCCTGTTGTTTCTATTTTGCTACCAGGAAAGGATGATAAAGGGGAGGGAAATTATTTAAATTTTCAGTTTTGAAAAATAACATTTTTGTTCAAATTTTCCATAAAAAAAAAAAACTGGCCTTTTTTACCTGCTCTAATGACATCATGCCATTTTGCTAAGTGGAGATCCAGCTGGTGGTCAGTCCATTTTCTAAATCGGATGGAGAGATCTGATCAAAAACTTATCGGGGCAAATTCAAGTCTGTGGAAGGTTAAGGGCCCTTAGCACAGATTTGTTTACCTACAGAAAAGGCAACTTATTGATAGCTTGTGTATGTTAATAGCAGCCTGTTTAAGGAGGTTCTTTGGTGCTGAATGACAGATTTTAGGAAAGGTATGAGAATGGCTTGAATCTCCTCTTTGGGGACTGATCCTCCATTCCTTGGGCAGTCAAAACTCCCACTGACGAGGTTTGGCTGTCCAAGGAATGCACGATGAGGTCCTTAAGCTACAGAGGAGCAGTGCTTCAAGCTGCCTGCACTATCCAGTTGTCTCAGCCAGGATATGGAGCACCTGTACAGGGACTGAAGAGTACAGAGACTGAATATTCACATCTATAAGGTGGTGGGTCTTTTGTGTGGTGGGTCTTGCGTCTCTGGAGGTATCTGGTAGGCTTTCCTCCCTCTTCCCCCCGGCTCCCAATTCCTACCACTGTCTTAGCACAACATGTGATAGCAGCAACAGGAACACTAATGTAAACTGGATACTGGAGTTTGAACCATCATGCTGTCCTACCCTGCTTAGAGCAGGTTTAAATGATACAGTGCTTGAAACACAAGCTGACCCCAGTACCTTGTCTATGTTACAGCCCCACTGCTGCTATCACTGATGGAGAGGAGCCATCATTAGCAAGAGAGGAGGTTTTAAGGCAAGAAAAGCCTATTGTAGATAAGGGCTTAATGGCCCTATTTACATTGACCAAGGAAAGTGTTAGCATGAGAGCTGGTTTTAAAAAAAAATAATAAAAAAGGCATTGGGGAGATCCAACATTTTGCCAACATTTCTCTTGAATTTTTCCAAACTTCAGAATGTTACTAGTTTCAAAAAATGTGACCAGCTCTAGTTAGTGGCTCTGTAGTGAACTGTGCTTTGGGTTAATACAGAGGAGTTAGCCTAATTTCTTTGGCCAGTGTGAAGAGGGCCTCTGTGGCAAATTTAATTTAGTGTAATAGTTTTGATGATCATTGTAATTTGGATGTTTAGCACTTGCTGTTGCAGATGAGAAGAACAGCCAGAATAGCAAGAGACACTTGATACTAGCTCCCAAATAAACTTGGATAGCTCATGTTCTCATGTATGAGAGAATAGGAATTGTGCATTTAGCTCCTCTTGCTTACAGCTGATGCCAGTCTTCCAATAGCAGGAACTCTAGCTTTACATGTCTTAGGTATAAATCCTTCTTTGCAATGAATCTGACCCTAAAAGTCTGTACATGTAAGTAGAGTCCAAATCTATTTAGGGTGCAATTCTATCTGGGGCAAAACTCCCTGGCATGATTCATGATGTGAATTTTGCATGGGCAAGCTTTTAAGAGAGCTGAGGGAAAACAAACATGAAGCAGTCATCTTGGTTATCAGAAGCTCATACCAATAGATGGGGGTGGGAGTTGCTTTTATTGTATGATTTTAATATATAGATTAGATATAAATACACACAGAGAGCTATATAGCGTAAAGCATTGTTGAGGATAGGGTGACCAGATAGCAAGTGCAAAAAATCGGGACGGTGGCTAGGGGGTAATAGGAGCCTATATAAGACAAAGCCCCAAAGCTTGGGACTGTCCCTATAAAATCAGGACATCTGGTCATCCTCGTTGAGGATAATATTAACGTGACTTCTGGCAGCCACTGGAGAGATAACAATGGACTTTGGATCATGCCCAGAGCTCAGAGTAAATAACAAACTGCATGCAGGAAATGTCATACCTCCAAATGCTAATTCACACTTGCTGGCTACCATGACTGGCTTACAAAAAACTAGCCATGTTGCCCTTTAAGGGTTTACCTTGACTAGGATTTAAAGGTACAGTGGTAGAAGGGGCCACCTAACGGATTTGTTCTAAAAGTCCAGACAAGGCAGTGTATAATCTTAAACCGTGCTGAGCCGTTCAACGTTGCTGATATTAAGGGAATTCACTGTCTTCTCTACACTAGACTTTTAGAACGGATTAGTCGCCACCATCAGACAATGCGTCTTTAAATCCTAGAACTGATAAACCCTTAATGGGTCTTTCACAAGTAATGTGCTGTTAATCTGTAGTTAGGGTCAGTAAAATCCATTGCACTGTATAATTTATGGGCAGTTGCTCCAGTAAGCAGAGAAGAACTTTTTGGAACTGGATCTCACCAGAGCATATCTTCTACCCACACCTATGTCCTTGCTCACTTAACCTTTTCAGTGCTGCACAGAAGAGCATGTGCCTGTCTAGGTACTTATACTGTGCCCACCACCATGATATTAGAGTGCTATAGTGCACCCATATTAACCCAATAGAGGAGAATACCACTTGAAATGCTTCACATCAGGGGACTTTTAGATATTAAAACTCTTGGGACTTTAATCATGTTCAGTAACCAGGTGAATCCTATCCACAACTTTAATATGGTTACTGAAGACAATTAAGATCCACTCTGCACTACATGGAGCATGTTTCAGCCAGTTGCCTTGATAGTTGAATCTGCCATTTAGATCAGCCCTAAACCAGTCCAGAGTGATGCTGCACTAAGACATTCCTCTGGGTTTTATTTCCTACTCCGCATAGCAACCGAGTTAAATACAGTAATTAAAACCTATATGTACAAGACCTAGCCTCACCATATAGCTTAGCTTAACCCCCTGTACCTCACAGATGCAGATCATCATACGTATGTATGGGTTGCTGTAGTTAAGGGCACTATTCAGCCAGGTCTGTGCTACAATAAATTCCACTGTAAATGTTACATTGCATTCCTTAAATGAGGGGAGGGAGGGTTGGAGGGGCCAATAAACAAAGTCTCATAGCTTTTTACCTGTAAAAGTAATCCTTAGGTTGGTTATGTTTTTGGCTAATACTTGAAGCATAGTGGAAAATATGTATTAATAAAACTGGATGTCCTTGATATATTTCCTGCACCTATTTTGAATTTGCACACAAGTTTATTTTTTAGCTGGATGTTAGTGTCACAGCTGCAACAGTAGAGCTGTTGAGTTTCCTGGCACCATTCTTAGTGGAGTGAATTCACCGTGGCTAGTAGAGGTGGCAGAAAGCCCTCTGGACAACTTACGCTGCGGGTCAGGCCTATGGAGAAAGGTGTGGGCAGGGGTCCCCTCTATGCACCACAGAGGAGATCTCTTTGGGGTAGTCTGGCAGTTAAATGGATCCCATGTTCAGCAACCACCCTGTAGAATGTGTAGAGGTACTGCAGCTATATTACCCTACAGACTGGAATAGAGACCATGCCTGACAATACTGTAACCCCGGTCTTCCCAACATTCCCCCCATCTTGTCTCATGCCCTGCCCAAAGCCTGTTTCCCTGTGCTTGTTGCAGGGAGACTTTCACTCCATATGAATACTTTAGTATGCTACAGAGCAGTAAATGTTGCACTTACAGTATGTTTAAATACTGGTATATTTTGAGAATTACTGTAAATTCTGTCGTGGGAGCCATTCAGTTTGCTTTGTTGCACAGACTGTACTTATGTTTATTGCATGGTTATTTTTAGTCCTTGTGCCTTTATTCACTTGCCAAGAGGCTACAGATTTTTTTTCCACATTTTATCTATTTTGGGCACATAAGTTTTTGTTTTGGTTTATTTCATTTGATCTTCATCCCTGTGTTTCATATACTGTAAAGGTGTATATATGAAATAGACCAGATTTGTATTTCATGTGCCTCAATGGGATGTAAAAAAAATACTCATTTTGTACAGGTTTTTCTTAGAAGCACTGTCATGTCCTAACCTACTTAGCGAATTAAATTAAAAAATAATTAGCAGGTCTCTGTTTTATTTTAGAAGCATCACATTGGATGCATGGTATCTTTTGTAAAGTGATGTCTCCCACACCCCCACAAAAGTGCTACTCTATTGTGCTAGTGTCATTTACTATAAGGCCAATTGTATCTTGTCTATGTCAGTGAATTCCAAATAACTAAACCACTCTACATTTAGTTAAGTCTTGCTTTGACAATTATGGTTTTATTCACTGTAAAGGCGAGCGATTTCATTTTATTTCAGATGACCACGAGAAAAAATCTCTTTCAGACAAGCAGCTCATTTCAGGTCAATTTCAGTTTAAAGAGTAGATTTTTTTTGCAGTTCATTTTGCCAGCTGAAATCAGAGCTCCTACCGATTCCCACATAGTAGCCAAGTTAAAATGCTTTGTAGCTCATCCTGGAATTCTTGGCTTTACTCTCAGACACTGAGTGGGAATTTCTCTAAAGAGAGGCCACAGGATGCAAGGTGTTAGTTTGAAAATAAATGTGATGCTACAACATGGGGATGGAATAAGTAACTTGCTGTCTGAAGAGAAGATCTACACATAGTCTTTGTACCAATTTAACTTGCAGTTTATAGAGTGAAAACAGAGCAGTTCCCTGCTGTGGACAGTTATGCTGGTATAAAAATACAAAAGGTGCTTATGTTGGGTTAGTTTATGGAAACTCTATGGCTAGACCAGTATCACTGCAGCTGCACAATGGGGTTGTGCAGAAATGTCCTAATGGGCAGTGTGTGGTGATCCCCTTTTCAGCCTCTTCAGAGGAATGTGTCCCCCTGAGCTTTCACATAGCCCACAAAGCTGCCGTGTGCTGTCTGTGGGTTTGGTCAATGGTACAACTCCCAGTGACTTCAGTGGAGCCCTTAATCCAAAGCGTGAAGAAGTCAAGGAACCGGCTTGTGTTGGCTTTGGATCAGGTCCTAAATGCACTAGAGCAGGAGGTGGGGCTTGGGCTTCAACCTCAGCAAGTCTAATGCCATCCCTGATGCTCCTCTAAAAACTGGCTTGTAACCCACTGTGGGGTCCCGACCCACAGTTTGGGAACCGCTGCACTAGAGCATGACAATAATACCAATACATCAAGGATTTCAGAGCACTTTACAGATGGGGAAACTAAGGTGCAGGCCTCATGTACATCGTTGGGCTGTTAAAGCAGACCCAGGAGCAGAACCAAGGAGTCTGGCCTCTCAGTCTGCTTCCTGCTCATTGGGCCACAAAATCAGAAACCAGAGTAGGAAATGCCCTAGAAGGTTAGATCCTCTCTATCTCTGGCCAGCCAAGGGACTTGGCTTGAAAATTGCTTGGTGTCCCCCAGAGCTATGCCAAATGAAATTGATGGGAGCTAAAGACCATTTGGAATTGGAGGGTGCTCATCTCCTTAAACAATCAGGCCCCTCAATTGTGCCTTACATCATATTTTCTAGTCATTTGTCCGTACCTGCTATGCAGCAGCGGCTCTTAGAGATAATGTGAAAACACATCAGGGTATGTTGCAAAAAAACCCAAGAAGCTGTGATTTGTGAGTACCTCATTCCAATTCCCGTAGAGCAGAAATACACTGAAATGTTGCCCACTTCACAGACCAGGGGATTGTAAAACTACTTTGAGGGGATGATTTTTGAATGTCAAAGATTGCTTAGTATGAATCATAACATAACCCATCACCTGCTTACTGAAACAGACCTGAAATGAGTAGCCTACTAAAATGGCATGATTGTTTTCAATGTCACGGTGTTAATTACAATACAAGTGGTATAAATATTGTTGCAGTGTGTCACCAGATCACTTTCTCTGTATTTTCTTGTGAGATATTTTATGGAAAAAAGCTATTCTTGGTAATGCTGATCATTGCAGGTAGCCATAATGTTGTACAAACAGATGTGTAAATAAATTATTTGCTTTTCCTGCATGACTAAAAGGCAATGTCTTTACTGGGAGTCACTAACCTAACCTCTTTTTTTGCCACAAGTCCTGCTTATACACTGCGTATTTCAGATCACCCTAAATCTTTAACTCTGTGCTTTGAGTTCAGAGAGAGGGCAAAATTGGAAGAGCCCTCATTTACGTGTATGCCAACCCCATTAACTTCAGTATTGGTGGATGGCTGGCACAGGGGTACAGATCTGACCTACTATGTTCTTTACCTGACACACACATGTTGAGATGCCAGGAATTTGTAGGATACATAAAAGATCACTCTCATGAAGTATTATTATTAATTCCTCCAAGCACTCCTTTTAAATCCAGGGGAGCTCCAGCTGTGGACAGTTCACAGGATCAGGGCACAGCTCCTGCATTTGGATCCAGTACAGATAATTTGCTGAGCCATGTGGTGAATTGGTGCATGTTTTGATTCCTTAATTTGGGAGAGGGTACTGCACAATTCACAAGTTATAGTAAATCTATGAATTATGGGTATTACCATAGATCTAAGGCCTCAAATGGGGCCGTGTGCAAATATTAGATTGTTGCACCTGCATCCCTCTGACTTGTGACATAACATCATTCAACTCCAGTATTGACTAACTGGAAGTCATTTAGCTGTGCCTGTAGTTTACTACATGTATGGGCTATATCAGCTAAGGCATATTTACCTCCATCCACATTACCTTGCCACAAATGGAAATCTTCATTGCTGTCAGCTCTACTGGCCACATTTCCACTCTTAAATGTGACTGGTGAAGGAAGGTTTAGTTTGCATCCACACAGCAGCTGTTTTCCTGTCACAGCACAGTTTTGTATGAATGCATCCTGGGGGAATGTGAGCATCTCTGTCCAGCAGCGACACCAGGGGATGGAGTTCCTGAGAGACGTAGCCAGAGCAGGTTCAGCAGCAAATACAGTAGACCCTTGATTATCCAGCATTGGGTTAAACAGGATGTAAAAAAAAAATGTGTAACTCGCAGGGCCGGCTCTGGCTTTGTTGCTGCCCCAAGCACAAAAAAACAACCACCCCACCAGGGTGCAGGGCAGCCTGTGAACCAATACCCCCGCCTCCCGGTGCAGGGTGGCTGGTGAACCAAACTTCCCCCTCCCCCGCATATTTCCTATGGATGGTGATTATCCGGGATTTTATTAACTAGGATTAAAAAATTTTCCCTACTATCCTGGATAATCAAGAGTCTACTGTAAGGCAATACCCCCTGGGGAGTCATAGTCCCCATTACAAGGAGACCAGCCTGCTGAACTAGCTCTGTGCCTGCCTAGGTTTATAGCTGGTTATCAATACTGAGCAGAACCATGTGGTGTTTAGACACAAATCATGCACAGAGCCAACTGTGCCACTCATTAGTTACAATCTCAGTTAAAGGTCAGGCTGTGGACAGGGCCCAATGTTAAGCCCATGCTACCACCAGCTTCCCTAACCAATCTGGAGGGGAATTTTCTTTATCCAGTTATTAACACAAACACAGCCTGATGCACCAAGAAACTTCTTCCAGAGTATTTCAGGAACGCTCCTTCAAGCTCCCTAGGTTACTGCTGCTGATTTGAATCCAGTCATTTCTACTGGAACTTGTTAGCCCTGTTATTCACCATGCACTGTTCCTTTGCTTATCTCTGGAGTTCATCTGTGCTTCCAGATAGCAGTAGAGACTCCTTTGTAGTCAGTAGAAGAATGAGCCTGTCAGCCACAAATGAAGATATTTGCTGCTATGTAAAGGTCACTTACAGTGATGGATCCTGCCAAGGAATTCTCACTTCTTGCAAAAACTCTTGGCAGGAAAAAAACACCATGGTAGGACTTCAGTACAGCTTTGCAAAGGCTATATTACAAGACCCAGAAGACCCCAACAAATTGTAGTTGTCACACTGTGGTGAGACACACATACAGCAATGAGAAGAGCAGGGAGAATAATCAGCAATACAGTAGAGAGTTTTAGTTTAAGATCCTAGAGGAAGCATGCAATTCAACTCACAATATTCTAGTAGTAGCATCATAAGAAATAAACATGCCATTATAAATTCCCTAATTAAAAAAAGTCTTCCTACCAATAAGTGAAATCTATCAGCTCTGAGATCTAGAGGAAGTTCCCAAAGTTACAGTAGATTCTGGAGATGGCATCACATTGGATCTCTACAGCTGAATAAACTTTTCTGCTCCACCCCAAAACTGACATGACCATTTCACAGCTAGAGCAGACTTCCCTGAGCCCCCACACTGGAATAAGGCCTGTAAAAGGGTTAATTGTCCCTTTGCCCCAACCCTAATAGATTGGATACATCAATCCCTCTACCTGATCCACAATGGAGGCCCACAGCTAGCTGCAAACACTAGAGTCTCTTCCAGTGCTAAGGAAACTCCGTCAGTATGTTATCCTAAAGGTAAAAATATCTAAGACTTTAATGTGTTGGGATGGTTGATTCAGAATAAGAAAAGAGACACCAACCTTGCAGATGGGGTCTGTCAGTCTCTCTCTGGGACTAAGTCAAGAATTCTAATTCAGATTGTAGATATTGCCCATTTAACCCTGCCATGAGCTGATCCCAGAAACCTGCATTCATATTGTGACAGATTTCAAAGCAGAGATGCTCGTAATTCACATCCTATGAGATGAGGCTGTGTGAATATAAGCATTTATGGGGCAACCACAGCATTCGTTACTAGCACCCAGGGACACACGGCACCTGTGGAAAAGCCTAAAGTAATGAAAAGCAGTGGCAAGACTTTCAATTCACTCTTTATATAAACCTCTATGACTGCCTGGAAAAGTACTCCAGAAATGTTACAAATGCACTAATGGCAGGCATTTGTCATTCGAACTCACTGTCAGGCCTCTTACATTGCCGGCAGTATAACATGATCAGGGCAAACCAACAGTTCTAGCTTCTTATATTTATCCCACTACAAATATACAATGAACTCCTGTGACCATTTTACTGTCTACTGTAGCTGGAGGATGGCCAGGCTGCTGTGTCCCTCCCCCCAGTAATCTTTGCAGCTCAAAGTTTTGCTTTAAATATGAATATTGCATCTTCAAAAACTCCCATTGGGCCTGATTTGTTATTGCTCTGCATCTTCTGTCACGTGCACCTGTGCAAAGTGGGTGTTGAATGTTACCAATCTGATCTGGTAGCATTTTACACCTGCTTTACTCTGGTGTAAATGACTACGTGGCATGTAGGGAAGTGAAGAATCAGGCCTCTTATCTATCAGTTAAGATTTTAATTCACCTCTCAAGTATCAGATTGTCTGGCTAGTCTTAGGCTCCAAAGGGGTGCAAGTGGGGGAGGGGAACTCATTTATAAATATCAGATGATCACATAAAATCAAGAGATTTTTTTTTAAGGTGCTCAAATGGTTATTTTGTGAAGATCTATGTTGCTACCTAGACTGCAGCCAGGTTCTTAATACAATGTGCACCCTTTTATAATACTGCTCCTGCCAATGCTTGATGGTGTGATGATGCCTAGAAGCCATCTCCCCCTGCCGGGCCAGGTTTTTCCTTCCACAGGGAGGGGATGCGTGCTTAAATGTTATTTGCCCTAATAAATGCAGCAGGTACCATTCCAGCCAGCAAAATCAGAGTAGACCTGTGTTTGGAACCAGCAGGCCCTAGACTCAGCAGAAGCAGAAAGAAGGTTTAGAGCATGAGTTTTGAGTATTTCAGGATTAAGCCCATGATGTAGTATTCTATAACCTGTCTAGTTAACATTCATTTGTGAAAAAGTATAGGGACGATAAAGTCTATTATATCATGGGCAGGCATATGGACATCATGCATTACAATTTTGCCAGAATGCTGTGACTATGTTACTTAGTTTGTAACCATAATGACCCAGGGATACAGCATTTTTATGAAGCTGGGGATAGATTTTTGGTGCAGGGAAAAATGGCACAATGGCCAGATTAGAAAATAGATGCAGACATCCTAAGAACGCTATAGAGTAGTTAATTAGGCTGCTGTACACATTATTCAATAGCAGCTGAACATCTGTATTTATGGGCAGCTCTTTACCCTGTTGCATTTTGCATATGTAGGTTATGCCAATAAATTGCCCAATGTGCGTCATGAAATATTTTGATCCTTTTAGAACTGTTTGACCATTCTAAATGTGGTTTGATTAAAAAAAACAACATTAAAGGTCAAACATTAGACACTAAAGGACACTACACCTGAATGCTGTCAGTAGCAAAACGCCCCCCACTGCACCTCAGCAAATTGTCTAATGTGTTAGTGAAACACCCTAGGACCGACTTCTATCCAAATGACACTTTTGCAGACAAGATCTATCATCACATTACAAACAAAGCATGAATATAAGAAAGGCTGTACTGGGTCAGACCAAAGATCCATCCAGCCCAGTATCCTGTCTGCCGACAGTGGCCAATGCCAGGTGCCCTGGAGTGAGTGAACCTAACAGGTAAAGGTCAAGTGATCTCTCTCCTGCCATCCATCACTCCCCTCTGACAAACAGAGGTTAGGGACACCATTTTAAAGGGCTTAACACAGTTCATTGTAATAGAGAAGTATGCTATTCAATCTCAGAGCCTATGGGTCAGTTTTCTTTCATTAATGCCCACATTTAAAAAACTTTACGTGCCTAAATATTTACTCTTAAAATTCATGGCCTGCCTCCCACGCCACCTGAAATAGGAAGACAGGCAACTAAGTTCCAAAAGTACTGATGGAAAAGTTAAACAAAATAAATCAAACTGTAATGTGCAGTTAAATATTATTCCAGAAGATGGCGATACAGGTCTTTGTACACTAGTAATTTTTAAAACCCCTTAGCGGGAAAAGAAGTGGCGGACGAAGAACAAAGGAGGGAAAAGAAATTGGAAGCTGGTATTGGGATGTAGCAATCACCTTGTTAGAACAGTGCTGTCTCCAGCAAAATCTTGTGCTAGATGCGTCAGAGAAAGGAGAAAAACGACGCAAACAACTGTGCAGCCTAGACCATGCAGACACTCCCTATATGTCTACACTGTGATGGTAGTGTTTCGAATCCAGCTACAGTCGTGCAAGGACGGTGTCTCTTTGCTGCAGACAGTGCCCATTTGCCAAACCCTAGGGCTGAGCAGGTTTTGCTCTTTCTTGGCATGAGAGCTGCGTAGTGCAAGCTCATGGCGGAGTACACTGTAGGGGTTGATTGGTATTTGTGTTGCTCATTGAAGAGTGGAGTGTGAGACGGATTGGGTGGGGGATCAGCCCTCCGGCTCATGGGTATCGTGGCACTATTCCCAGGCCAGGCAGCCGGCTCTGGGAAATCGGAGCATCCAGCGTGTTCCCTGCCAGGTAACACAGACCCCCGGGGCTGCTGCTTGTGCAGGATTCATCCTAGTCAGTCCTCGGCTTGCAAACACCTCGAGGCTCATCTTCCAGCTGCAGCTCGTCGAGAGCCCTGTCACATATTCAGCCCAGGCTGCACGTCGTTGGTTGAGTGGGTGACGCCGGTCCTTGGACAGATGCAGATCTCCCGTGTCTGAGACGCGAAGGGAGACGACTCCTATCAAGACAACGCTACTGACCAAGAGTCGTCCTGCCTGCCTCGTGCAAACCGCGTGCAGCCGAGCTAAGCTTCTGAAAAAAGGTTTAACTTTCGTAATAGTGCTGAACTCTGGATTTCTGTCCTATTCCGAGCTGTGCTATCCCTTACAGGCTTGATTCCAGTTGGTGGATAGTGTGTTAGTTACTCCTTACAATACCCATCAGTAGCTAGATAAACACCCACAGTAATTCATATAACATCAGGGCTGGATTTAACTAACCCAGTTATATCAACTGTTGTTATCTGCTGCTCAGAGTTAAATAATAACGCCTAATACAAGTGCGGTTGTTCGCCTTGGAGGTGATTTCCGATGGTTTTTTATTATTATTTATTATTTGCAAATCACATTTTTGTACTTAGAAAAGCAACTGTTCTCTTTCCAAGCCAGCTAATTGTTGGGCTGAAGTTCTAAAACAAAGTCACGATCTTGACTTAATTACCCAAAGGGGGGAAGGCTGGGGGTGTGTGTCAGTATAACTGAATACCTGTACTTTTAATAGGATGCCATAAGTCAAATAAGCCCGAAGAGATGCAATGATGCAAAGTGACAGATAGATGAAATTATATCTGAAATTGGACTGTTTTAGGAGGAAGCGCTCAGGGACTAGCAGCCAAGGAAGGTGTATCCGTTTAAAAACGAGGAGCCAAAAAGAGTGATTTCAGTGCAAAGCTACGTTAGGTGCCAAAACTACACAGTCCAAATTCTCCCCTAGAAACGAGCTGTAGACTGATCGCTTCGTGGAGTCTGACCCAACGGTAGCCACAGGACTGGAGATTTAGTGGATGTAAACCTAGAGGATAAACCATTCCTCAAGGAGTGGTTCTTATTGCTATTTGATTATATAGTGCATAATAATAGGATCAAAGTACAGCCATGAACTCTGAGGGAATCCGTCCTGGGCTGACATAGAGTTAGGTTAGAGTGCAGGAGGTTCTCCCGGGGGAGGTGAGGGGAAATCACTTTCTTGGGACATTTCACAGTTAGGCTGGCCGCTGTGCTAATAAGATGAGGCGCGCGGCACGGAGCACGTTGCTGGAGGTGCATTTAACACTCCTGGAAGGTCCCCGATGGGGAGCTGGGGGAACAGCCCGGCTTTTTAGCCTGTGTTGTGGTGCCATTGCTGCAGCTACACCACCGTGTGCATCGCTATAGGAACAGAGTGAACACACTCTTGAGAAACGCTGGGTGGCTTAGGGGATTGGCCGTGGGCTAAGAAGCAGCCTGGTACCTCTAGGTCCGAGGTTCAAATCCAGCTTAATCTATCAATGAATTTAAAAAAGGCCTTGTCATTCCGGCTGCCCCCAGATTTAAATGCAACCCCCAAGAAAGGAGGGCGATGCCTGGGTAAGGATTTGCGCTCTAAAGTGGGAGAAAAAGAGAGCTTTGCTCAAAGGAAAGTTGTGATCTTCCCGGAAAACCAGCTCATGAGGGAGATCGTCTGTATTCTCCGTTTTCTTTAAATGACGGGGATGGGGGGGGGGGTTCTCTGTCTCTTGGACCTGTTGCATATTTCAGCTGGTTCGAGAATGAGGCCTAAAACGGGGCTACTTGCTGCAGCCGCTGCTCTTTTCTCCTTAGCGAGAGTTGCAGACAGGAGCTACGGACGGGTGCATTCGCTCCCTACACACCTTCTCAGTGGGGAGGACTTTATAGCCCTTGAAAGTTTGTTCATGGTTGCTTTGCAACTTCTGGCGGGTTTTCCAGACTGGGAGAGGCAAATTGAAACACAGCAGGGACAGCTGGTTTGATGAATTCCAAGGTACCTTGAGTCCTGGACTGCTCCTCGCAGCTTTGTAGCTGCTAGGGCGTTTTGGAAGGATTTTGCGGTGCATGGGATGGCAGTCGCGGGAGAACGTGTGCAGTTTGCACGCGGGAAACCTGAAACTTCGACTGTGCCCGCTTTGCAGCGGCTGACTTTTGCTTTCGCTGTACTGGAGGGGGGGACAAGTTGTAGGGGAGAAAGGGAGGACGTGGTGCAGTGCAACTCCCCCTCACACACTGCATGCATGAGTCCTGAAATATCTTCCTTGTCTGCTCTGGAGCTGCTGGTGCTTGGGGGAACTGCATGGAAGAAATGGGGGGGGGGGGGGGTGCAGCGTTGCATTACAATTCACCCGGCCCCTCTCCTCCCCAGCCTGTTTTACATGCAAAAGGCCGGAAAGTTTATCCGCGGCTGCTTTGGAGCTGCGGGGGGTTTGGCAGCTGGCTGGAGGGGGGAGGGTGCGCTGTGCTCCGCGCGGGCAGCGGCGGCTAGACCGTTGGGCCAAGCGGATGGAACGCAGCCAGGGCACAGGGACCGTTGGGCCACGCGGATAGAACGCGACCCGGGCAAATAGAACGTTGGCCCGAGCGGATGGAACGCGGCCCGAAATCGTTGAATCCTGCCTTCCACTGGCTGCTTTCGCCTGCTGCTAGCCCATCAGGCGCGGTGGCCAAGTGGTAAGGCGTCGGTCTCGTAAACCGAAGATCGCGGGTTCGAACCCCGTCCGTGCCTGAAAGGGAAATATAGCGCCCGGGCTGCTTGGGAAGGGGAGCCTGGCTCCGCCTCATGCAGCCTCTTTTATTTTTCAGCCTCTGCTCCGTTTATCGAGAGACACAAAGGGGGGCCCGGGCTGCAGCGCCATGGGGACCGAGTGACCTCCCCCTGCTCCTCCCCGGGGAGGTGCTACTGCATGCAGCGGGCTCTTCTGGCGCCGCCGCACAAAGGAGCGTGCACCGGGCCGCACGGGCTGTCCAGACCGCGGGGCAGGGCGCGCAGCCAGCACCGGAGGAGCGCTGCTAGGGGGTGGGATTGCGTGCGCTCTGCAGACCCCTCTGAGCAGCGGTCTGTGCCCCTAACCTAGGCTACCGAGACTGTAGCGGGAGGACTGCAGGCGGGCAGCCTCTTTTCCTGCATTGCATTGCATTGCATTGCGGGGGAATTGCAGCAGAAGAGCCCGTTTTCCAGCGTTGCAAGGGCGGGGGAGGGGCGTTTTCCAGCATTGCTAATGTGGGGTGTGCTTGAGAGAGACCGCGAAAAAGCAAAGGGAGGTGGCCGTCCGTTTTCCTGCATTGCAACGGGGGGGAGGGCTTGCAGCCGGGGAGCCGGTTTCCCTGCATTGCACAGGTTTGTGTGTGACGGGTGGAACGACAGTTGTCTTGCCTTGCAGAGTGGGGGATGCAGCTGGGCCGATTTGTCATGCATTGTGCTGGGTTACAGCTGGGCAGACCCGGTTGCATTGCATGCCCCCGTTGCACATTGTCAGTTTGGTGCTTTGCTCGGGGGGGAGGGGGGGAGCGTTGCCAATTTTAGTTGGATACATTCC
Source organism: Dermatemys mawii (assembly GCA_007922305.1). Lineage (NCBI taxonomy): Eukaryota > Metazoa > Chordata > Testudines > Dermatemydidae > Dermatemys > Dermatemys mawii. The sequence goes on from ML677373.1 coordinate 17,328,256, forward strand.
TGGAGGTTTCCTCGAATGACATAATCGTTAGTTGAAAGTTAATCATTAATTCCGAGAGCCTCCCGGACAATCCTGGAGCCTTGGCAGCCCTGCTTTGGGGGAAGTGGGTTTGTATTGAAACTGGAGAAACCATTGGCCTGGTCTCTCAAGGATCTGATTAAGCCCTTAGGGTAGTGAGTACAAATAAGAACTGTATGGATTGAAAACACTTGCTGTGCCCACTCCAATCTCGTTAGTTACTAATCTTTCTAATTGACCCAAACTGTAATAACATGCATGTGGCAGGCTGGCCTGGTGTCCGACTGGACCACCCAGTTGAAAAGGGATCCTGGCAGCTCCGGTCAGACGGTTAAAAGTCCAGTTGGCGTGAGGCTGACAGGCTCCCTACCTGGTTCCATGTGGGTCTTCAGAAGCGGCGATGTGTCCCTGCGGCCCCTAGGCGGAGGAACGGCCAGAGGGGCTTCGTGCACTGCCCCCACCCCTAGTGCCGGCTCTGCAGTTCCCATTGGCCGTGGAGTTGTGGGCGGAGGCAGTCCGCAGAGCTGCCTGGCCACTCCTCCACCTAGAAGCTGAGGGACAAGCTGGCCGCTTCTGGAAGCCGCCTGAGGTAAGCGATGCCCACACCTCCTCCCACACCCCAGTCCCCTGCACCAGTCTGGAGATACCTCCTGCACCGACAGCCCCAGGCTGGAGTGGAGCCCCCTCCTGCACACCAAATCCCACACCCCTGGCCCCACCCCAGACTCCCAGCCAGAGCCCTCACCCCTTCCCACACCTCAACCCCTGCCTCAGCCCTCAACCTCCTCCCACACCCAAACTCCTTCCTGGAACCCACACCCCAACCCACTGCCGCCCCCGACCTGCTCACCCAGCCCGGAGCCCCCTCTTGCATCCACATTTCCTCCTGAAGCCTGCACCCCCTGCTGCTCCCCGAGCCCCTCAGCCCTGGCCCCACCCCAGAGCCCTCACCTCCCTCCCTCTCCCCAGCATGGAGCCCCC